>CM048753.1:4344369-4944369 GCA_026315105.1 Locusta migratoria
ACCAGAACAATATCTGTATGAGAAAGAGACACACAGTGTGAACTATGCAGACTTTGTCAATAAAGAACTTGTACTATTCAGCAACTGTGACAACGAAAGATCTATTCCATCAATGGTTGATGGATTCAAACCTGGGCAGAGGAAGGTGAGATGGCTTTTTGTATCTGGTTTCTTGTACAGGTGAAAAAGTTTGGTTTATAGTGTTCCTTTACCTTAGTGTCCTAAAAATGGACCCACTAATGTTCTACGCCATTACTGTCAAAATTACATATTTATTCACCATTTTAGATGTGCAGCTCTTGTCATTGCTTTGTTTGCAGTCAAAAATTCCAGATACGAGGTCCACTTGATATGTAAAACACTTTCTTACTTTTACCCAAGCATGTTTCAGCCCTCTGTGTCATCATCAGTGGTTTTTATTATTAGGTTTACATTTGTCACACAGGATTATTTTAACACGGTTAGGCACTGGTAGTAATGTCATTGGTGGTTTCTTTTCTTTCTCTCTCTATTTTATTTTATTTGTTATTTATTTATTTTAAGCACATTTTCTCTTCTGTATTTCTGTAGTCAAAACACTTGCATTACACACTTTGTGGATTAATTCCTTTCACAGTCACTTACACACAAAAAGACTGTGTATACTTTGTTGTTAGTCATACTTGCAGGTTTAGTAGATACAAATAACAAAGTGTACAGTCTTTTTGTGTGTAAGTATGAAGTTATGGTGAAATGAAATGTGTGTGTTGTCCACAGAAATGTAGAAGAGAAAATGTGCTTAAAAACAAACCATGGCATTCAGAATGAAACTTTCGCTCTGCAGCCCGGCAGATTAAAATTGTGTGCCAGAACCGGGACTCGAACCTGGGACCTTTGCCTTTCGTGGGCAGGTGCTCTACCGACTGAGCTACCCTGACACAACTCAAGACACCGCCTCACAACCATGACCGTGAAAGGCAAAGGTCCCAGGTTCAAATCCTGGTTCCAGCACACAATTTTAATCTGCCAGGAAGTTTCAAACCATGACATTGCTAACATTGCCTAATTGTGTTAAAATAGTCCTGCGTGACTGTGAAATATAAAACCAAACAATAAATAAATAAACCCGCTGATGATGGCACATATGTGCTGAAATGTGTTTGGGTAAAAGTAAAAAACGATGTTTTCATATCAGGCAGACATATCGAGTAGGCTACTTTTTTTAATCGTCTACTCCACAATGCAGTTCCGTCTGGCTTGTTCTGAACTGCAGAATCCAGTAATTCTGCTCTTCCTGCAATCTCCTGATCTGCCAGTGCGTTCTTTTTCTAGGCTTTCTATAGAATTCAAAGCATTTGCAGGAATTCTCTGTACCTTACCGAGGGATGTTGAACAATTAAATGTATTGATCAATGAAATTGCAACAGTTCAACTGTATTTTCATCTGCTGATATTTTGGCTGCAAATTGTTGAGCTATTATCAGAGCGATTTCGAAGACTAACAGAAGAGTGCTCCTGTCCACCTTATATCCTGAAAGGCAACCAGTACTCGGCAGTCATTGTTGCAGACGTACCGCGCTGATGACAGATGTGGTGCTCTCTCTATGGAGAATATATATAATAACAATCTGTGGTTGACAGAATTATGGTGCGGTTCTCTTTCATTGTTTAAGATTGTGAGTGCTGGATTACAAATTTTGTCAAGATTAAATCCATCATTCCAATTAACTAAATCACTCGCCAGAGGAATTTCAATGGCTTCTCTAAAAATTGAACCCAGAGGGATGATATAGATTATAAAATCTGCACATTCTCTTAATCCATGTTGTCCGAATTGAAATGTTACGACGTAGATTGTTTATTGGTTTGTAGCAGGTGGGTGGATTGTCAATGCTCTGCAAATTGTTTACAAACAGTATGTAAAGTGTGTCGGATATACGAACCTCCATGCTGACAAGAAATTTCATACAAGGACGACCCACAGGAAGTACTAGAGCACCTGACAGAGGTATTTGAAGAAAGTGTTTATCCTTTGTGGAAGATTCCCAAAGCCTTGAAATTCAAAGCTAAAATTGGTGTTCCACCGGAAAAAGGTCTTGTCATATATAGCTAACTAGCTTAATTCCCACTGCTTCGCATGCATAGACTGGATCATTTGCATTGGTTGTTTCTACTTCTAAATATAAATTTTCATAGATTTAGCTTTAAAAATACTTTCCTTATCAAGTGTTTTGAAGGAATTTACCACCCCATATTGCACCATTGATGGCAGTATTCAAAACATCCTATAACAATTTTTTTTAAATTCGAACCATGGTTCAAAATCCAAAGTTTCGCATTTATAGTATCAAAATAGTGTTGGTGGCACCATTAAGATTTTCCCTTATTTCACCCGCTTAGTGGTTGGAATTCCAAAAATACCGACACATGTGGTTTTAAAATTCCAATCAAAAATCTAAATCTGAAGTTTTGTATTTCTTGCTTCATAATTGCCCGAATAACAACGTATTTTCAAAACACCATTCATCCCCTATGTCACCCCTTTAGGGATTGGAATATCGAAAAATCGCTGATGCCTGCAATGTAAGATAACAACGTCTACAAATTTGAAGTTTCTATCGTTTGTAGATTTACTATTAAGCGCCATTTTCCGTCTTTTAGAAACGGATCGAGAACGCAAAATTTCTTTCTTAAGCTTTAGCATCTTTCTTTATAGTTTTAATTTTCAAACTGCAGTATGTACTTTTTTATTTATTTATTTATTTATTTCGTACGCTTGTTGCGGAAAAAACTGAAGAATGTGAATCACGTTTCGCTGAATATAAGCTCTTTGCTATTAGTGTCATTGCTAGTCTTCATTCCGAATTTGATCACAGACGTACATTAACATATGTGTACAGTCTGTGTATTGCAGTGAGCTCAGAGATAATATGGAAATGGTACTACTTGTTATGAAACCATGACGCTAGACGTATATTTGTCTCTCTAATCCTGTTGTCAGTATTTTGATCCTAAGCACTATAGTTGTCTTTCCAGTATTTATTTTGAGATCATTGGTGTATTGCCAGTGTAGTTGATGCTCAGTTAATGTATGTCTGTGTTTTATCTTTGAGCATCTGTTGATCTTCGTATTGCTCCATATTTTACGGATTTTTGTTCGCCACACACCGCGACCAAAACACCATAGTGCACACCGCAAACCTAAAGGCTACTGTCGTGCATAACCGCCAGTGGTCTGCAGTGAATAATTCTGGCTACCAAGTGAAATATACAGACTCGTCCCATGTTTCATTTTTATTTATGTATATTGATTAATTCTCAAAAATTGTCTGTATCCTCTCCAAAACAGTCAAAACCGTTTTCTGCCAGTGCCAAAAATACCTATGGTTGTCATATCTGTGAAGGATGATTTTGTTGTGCTGAATGTGGGCGAGGATGAAATACTCAGTCAGCTTGGATGTTCATATGTTGGATGAACTTTGCACAGAGTTCATAATTGATGGTACACCTACCTGTTACAACTTAAAAAATCGGCTATGGCTGAACATTGTATTCAGGCAGGGCACAATACAGATTACGAGAATTTTAAGATTTTATCTTCTGTATCATCCTTCTGGAATTTTAGAGATGATGATAAATTTTGGCTGGTGAGTGATTTAGTCAATCAGGATGATTGTTATAATTTTGACAAAACTTGTAATCTGTCACTCACAACTGTAAACAAGGCCAATGGCACTGCGTTCCTGTCAACTGCAGAATGTGATGATACGAGGGTGGTGGGAAAAGTTCTTGGAATCACTACGAGAGGTCAGCACCAGTGCAACGAGTTGTTTTGTGGCTCTGTTGTGTAGACATAGTGATTTGCGAAGATGGAAAAATATAGATTCAAGCAGTTTCTAAGTACATTGTAAAGAAAGGTATGAAAGAAAAGTACATTCATGTCTTTTTTCCCGAATACACAGGGGGACTCTACTCCTTCATATTCAACTGTTGCCAAATGGTCAAATAAATTCAAATTTGGCTCGGAGAAGTTAGGTGTTGAACCACATAGTGGTTGGCGAAGGTGTTATTCCAGAAATCATTGCAAAAGTGCACAAAATGGTCGTGGAGGATAGCCGATTGAAAGTGGATGAAATTTCTCATGCTTGGCAGATGTCATATGAAAGAGTATATCACATTTTAACTGAAGTATCAGAAATGAAAGAAATTAACTGCAAGATCAGTGACCGCGACTCTTTGACGCTGGATCAAAAGCAAATGAGAATGGACTATCGGAACAATATTTGGCCTGTTTCAGGAGAAACGAACAAGATTTTTTGCCAAGGACAATTCTTTCTGCTGCAAAGGTTACGTCATCGCTGTTCTGGGGTGTGAAGGGGATTGTGTTTGTAGCTCTCCTCCCCATTGGACAGACAATTACTGGGGAATACTATGCTAACCTACTGGAAAAATTGCAACCAAAGGTAATTGGGAAAAAAGGCCAGATTTAGCAAGGAAGAAAGTCCATCAAGACAATGCATAGGCACGCACGTGCCATCGCTATGGCAAAATTACACAAATTACGGTACGAATTGTTACCACACCCATCACATTCCACTGATATGGCTCCCAAAACTGAAGATTTTTCTTGGTGGATGAAGATTCACTTCAAACAAAGAACTGACAACTATTCTGCAGGCCTGCAGGAATTAAATTTTCGAAATGGGATCAAGACACTGGAACATTGTTTGACAAACTGCATTAATTTACATGGAGACTCCATTGAGGGGGGAGGGGGATCCACAATCTTAAGTACTTTTTTGTATATTCCGTTAAGAGTACTTTTCAAACCACCCTCCTAGATGCTCTTCATGCAGTACATTAAGAATTTATACATCTCTACCATCACTGCTAACCACAGATTGCAATAAAATATATTCTCCCTACAGGGCTCTTGATGTGGTACATCTGCTAAAAGTATGCTTGTACACTAGTTTTGCCCTTCAGTATATAAATTCAGTGAGTGTGCTCTGCCATCAGCATAAGTTAATGTATTGTATAGTTACAGCTGAATTCCCATAATTTTATTGATCAAGAAACATGCTTTGAAAATATGAAGTTTTACGATTAGAGGCATTATCTAGTAACTTTAACATTAAAATACACTATGTGATCAAAAGTATCCAAACACCTGGCAGTAAGACATAAGTTCATGGTGCCCTTCATCGCTAATGCTGGAATTCGATATGGTGTTGGCCCACACTTAGCCTTGATAACAACTTCCACTCTCCCAGGCATGTGTTGAATCAGATACTGGAAGGTTTCTTGGGGAATGCCAGCCCATTCTTCATGGAATGCTGCAATGAGGAGAGGTATCGATGTAGGTTGGGCTTGCCATGAAATCGGTGTTCCAAAACATCCCAGAGGTGTTCTATAGGATTAAAGTCAGGCCAGTCCATTAGAAGGGTGTTACTGTTGTGTAACCACTGCCACAGACCATGCATTATGGACAGGTGCTCGATCATGTAGAAAGATGCAGTTGCCATCCCTGAATTACTGTTCAGCTGTGGGAAGCAAGATGTTTAAAACATCAATGTACCAGAGGTTCCAACCATTATGATTTAATCATAATTGTTACAAAAATTGTTTAGAATTGCGACTTTATGATTGGAGTGGTTTGAATTATGATTTTCAGGTTCAAGTAACAAATCGGTGTATTTTTTTAATCGGCAAAACTCGGCTCCATTAGTGTTCGTTCGTGTGATGTCCTCGCCAAAAATAAACTGCTTATGAGCAACACCTTGTAGCATGTTTTTCTGGAATTCACCAGTATTGCCAGTAACTTCTATGAACGTGGAAACTGTGTAATACAGAGTTAGGGACGAATCCTCAAGAGTCTAACAGCAACCATTGTAACTGCGGCATGTCACTTGACTCGTAGCTGTTAGCCTACGGGAAATATTGTGAAGTGTGTGGGCAATATTGAACAACGTTGATCATATATCCTACTTTGTGAATCTGTGTTCATAAGTTGAAGTTGTGTTGCTTTCGTTTTTTATTGCATTGTACCTAATAATACAGCGATTTCGTGATTCATGCAAAAGGAAGATGAAGAACTTCTCATCTGTGGAATATTTATTGGCACAGTTTCAAAATGTCTTATCTTCTAGTGAGATTGAATAACTAGAAAAAGTTCAGTTTTTTTTTTTTTTTTTTTTTTTTTTTTTTTATCCTTTGGAAGATATACTTCATGACCGAACAGTTGTCATGTGCTGTAACATTTCCCAGTTGGAGGATGCCTCGGGCAAAACACATTTTGCAGGATTGTGCATAGTGATTAGACCACATTGTTACTAGCCAAAGTAAGGTAGCAGTGTGCGAAAAATAAAACAATTCCCACTAACTCTTAAGCACTTCAATATTGAGTTCATGATTAGTGGAAAAAATTAAAATAATTTCTTCAAAAAGTATGCCATCAGTTAACATTTGCTGACAAGCATTTGCCTGTACAGTCACAGTATGCTGTGAATGGAAAAAAAACAAAATTAATGTTGTCAATTTTCAGTAATCTCTGCATCATTGTTACAGGTACTTTTCACATGCTTGAAACGAAATGACAAGAGGGAGGTGAAAGTTGCCCAGTTGGCAGGCTCTGTGGCCGAACACTCGGCGTACCACCACGGCGAACAGTCGCTCATGTCGACAATTATCAACCTGGCTCAGAACTTTGTGGGCAGCAACAACATCAATGTGCTGCAGCCCATCGGTCAGTTCGGCACACGTCTCAGCGGTGGGAAGGACTCGGCCAGCCCGAGATACATCTTCACCATGTTGAGGTGAGTCGGTGAATTTGCCATTATGTCTGTTTTTTTACTTTGCTCAGTTCTGATAAACTAAAAATACTCATCTGGAACAGTCTGTGAATGTGTACCCGAGCGTGTGACGTTACCTGGTCGTAGATCGACAATTGTCGAAGTGCTTGATGTAGTCGACGATAGATACTATCCGTGCTAGTTGGCTGTAACCTCGTGGGACGAAATCTAATTAACTACAAATGACAAAGGCAACAAACAAAATTGCAGTTTGTCACTTTTAATGATTTATTATTATTGCCCAATTGTCCCCATTTGTGGCCAGCTTAAAAGTCTCGTTGATTACAACCATTTATGCCAGGCACACACATTCCACACGTCAATAATAAAAATTAACATTGTCCTTGAGTGGAATACAAAAGTTCTAGGTGAACAGCGTAATGTGGCACAGTTATTAATTTATCACTGTATATACTCTTTCCACACTAACATTGCGGACTAACTTTTGTATAATTGTTCAAATTTAAAGTTCAAAACTGATGTGACTTTTGGTTCAGATTGCGGCCGTAACAATAAACAATACTCTCAACTAGTATGGATGCTGTGTCAGGCAACGAATGAAACAATACTCTGATTTACATGACGCGCGTGCATCCTATTTATATTATCCAAACAATGCCACTTAAAATTACTTATTGTTAATTATGTACATGAAATTAATTATAATGGAATAATAAACAATTACATGCAACTAGCTATAGTTAAAGTTAGCATAAATTATACTGGGTAAATTGATATACAAATTTCGGTTAAATTAATAGTATTTCACTTACAAATATATTTAAATACTTTTTCAAACAATTACTTTTAATAAATGGTAATTAAATGGAAACTGAGGGCAAAACTTTTCTAACATTACTTGTGAAACACAGTAATTCCCAATTTAATATTATGAGAAAAGAACTTACTTAGTTTTAATAGGAATACTAATTAGCAGTCATTTGAACTTTAACAATATACTTCTGCCACAAATTGATATTTAATAATTAAACTTCTCTGGCATCAAATAAAAGAAAGACATCACAACAAATGTCTATTATCTTCTTATCCAAGACAAATTACATTCATATCCATTATGCAACAGTGGTATCGGGAAGTTCAGTAATGCAGGCAGATGGGAATAAATCCCAACATGCTACAAGTGGACTTCGTTAAAAGTCTCATCTTTTACTGCTAGTGTTCTATGTATTTTGTAATTAACCCGTAACTAAAATAAAAAATAGTGGCTCCTCCCAAATTTTTTTCCTATACATACATCAAAATCTACCCAAAGGTGCATGGTGTAGGGTACTCAGTACTAGGGATGGGTCGAACACTAATTTTACCGAATCGAATCCGAATACCGAATCTTAAATAAAATATGTGCCGAATACCGAACCCGAATCGAATCTTCCGAATCTCGAACCCAAATAATCTTTCAACCTAAGTACATGTATTTAAAAAGAATTGCTACTCTATCACAGCCAGTGATGAAGATAAAGCCTTCTGGGGTGAATCCCAAATGACAATATTAACAGTAAAATTTAAGAAATTAAAATTTCATTTAGATTTTTATTTTAAATCTTAAAGATTTTTTAATGCCTCTTACCCTTAAAAGAAATTTGTATGAGACATTTCGATATATATGTGGTTGAGATGGTTCAAAAGATTATAAGAAACTGTCTTCACTCTGTTAAAAAATGTTTCATTTTGTAATAAAAAATTATGAAAGGAAAGGATTACGAAATAAAACCGGAAAAGATGAGTAGATATTTTGGAAGTTAAATAATAGATTCTTAAAAATTCTATAAATGTTAAAGAATTTTATAGTGACATATCAGGCATTTCATGAGTGACAGACAGAACATTCAAACACACAGAAAACCGCGTTTATTCGATATATGTGTACTTGTTATTGCCACGAAGACATTTCAGAACTGTGAAAAGATTGTGCATTCCAGAGGGTTAAGCAAGGGTATTTTGCAGATTTATTTATTATCTGAAACATTTAAGATTCCGTAACTATTCTGCACAGAATTTTTATTCGTACAAGATTTAAAAATCACACCTAGAAATCACTTGCCGTGCTTCATTTCTAACTATTCCCTTTCAGAATAAGAATAACACAAATGTAAACATTAACGTGATACGTATATTCTTCCGCATTTGACGTTGTTTTTCTGGTTTGTTAGGCGGATGGAATATACATATGGTAACAGCTAACACGGAAGATTACATTGTGTAATATACATTCGTAACTGAAGGTTTCCATATAACATTTTGGATTCTGGATTCGGTAGTATTCGGCCATTATGCACCGAATCTCGAATCCGAAGCCAGTGTGCTAGATTCAGCGAATAATGGATTCGGCCGAACCACTCGGACACAACCCTACTCAGTACCACTACTAGTGACTTGCTTTCTTGTTCCCACAAGGGGAAAAACTGATATTTGTATGCATCTATAAGGGCCCTAATATCTCTGATCTTATCTCTGTGGTCTTCACGCAAAATGCATGTTGACGGCAGTAGATTCTTTCAGCAGTCTGCATCGAATTCCGGCCTTCAAAATTTCTTCAGCAGTGTTTCTTTCCTCTGGCAACTCCTGTTTTAGTTGCCAAAGCATCTACTTCTGCCTTGATTGAACCTACCAGTAACAAAACCAGTGGCCCACCTCTTGAATTGCTTCTATATCTTCCTTTAAACTGATTGGGTGGGGATCCGAAACACTTGAGCAAGCATTTTATATGTGGTCTCCTTTACAGACAAAATCACATCTTCCCAAAATTCCCCCAACAAACTTAAGTCGACCAGCCACCTTCTTCGCGACTGTCCTGATATGCTGATTCCATTTAATATCGCTGTGCATTTAGAGCTAGTTGCCATTCCTCGCACCATTTACAAATTGGGTCCAAGTCATTCTGCACACTACTACAGTCATTAAGTGACAACACCTTCCTGTACACCAAATAAGCATCAGCAAACAGCTGTAGATTGCAACTCACTGTCAGGCCATTTCTATATCTACATCTACATAGATACTCTGCAAATCACATTTAAATGCCTGGCAGAGGGTTCATTAACCACTTTCATAACTTTTCTCTACCGTTCCATTCTCTAATAGCGTGCTGGACGAAAACTCCTAAATCATTGAGTTTTCGATCTGATTTCTCTTATCTTATTGGGATGTCATGTGTCCCTAAGTAGATAGGTGGTAGCAAAATATTTTCACATTCAGAAGTAAAAGTCGGTGACTGATACTTCGCAAACAGATCACGTCGCAACAAATAATGTCTTTCTTTTAATGATTTTCACCCCAATTCGTGCAACATTTCCGTGATGCTTCCCCCTTCCCACCATAACGTAATAAACAAAACGAACTGCCCTTCTCTGAACCTTCTCAATGTCTTCAGTCAGTCCCACCTGGTGAGGGTCCCACAAGGGGCAACAGTACTCCAGGAGAGGACGCACAAGTGTGATGTAGGCAGTCTCTTCGGTTGAGCTGGTGCATCTTCGAAGCGTTCTGCAAATTAAACGTAACCTTTGGTTCGCCTTTCCCACAATATTTTGTGTGTGTTCACTCCAGTCAGTTGTTCGTAATTGTAACTCCTAGGTATTTGGTAGAATTTACGACCTTAAGGTTTGACTGATTTATCGCGTAATTGAAGTTCAGCGGATTTCTTTTAGTGGTCATGTGTATTACTTCACACTTTTCTTTATTTAGTGTCAATATCCAATTTTTGCACCATGTAGAAATTTTGTCTAAATCGCTTTGCAGTTGCTTTTGATTCTCTGTTGACTTCACTAACCGATAAACGACAGCATCATCTGAGAACAGTCTGAGGGAGCTATTCAGATTGTCTCCTAAATCGTTTATAAACAAGAGGAAGAGTAGGGGACCTATAACACTTCCCTGTGGAGCGCCAGATATCACTTCTGTTTCACTCGATGACTTACCATCAATTACAACGAACTGTGTCTTTTCTGATTGGAAAACATGAATCCAATTGCATAATTGGGGAGATATTCCATAAGCACGCAATTTCATTAGGAGCCGCTTGTGGGATACAGTGTCAAAAGCCTTCCAGAAATTCAGGAATATGGAATCGATTTGAGATCCCTTGTCGATGGCACTTATCACTTCATTTGAATAAAGGGCAAACTATACAGATAGAAAATGAGGGTCCTATTACACTTCCCTTGGGCACTTCTGATGCCACCTTCCTTGAGGAACATTCGCCATAGAGGACAGGTACTGGTTTCTATCCTTGGAGTCATTGAGCCTCTCACATATTTGGGTACCTGTTCCATATTTTGTACCTTCATTAGCAGTCTGTGGTGTGGTGCCTTTCGAAAATAAAGAAATATGCAGTGTGCAAGATCTAATGAAAGGAAAGAGCAAGCTGGGTTTTGCGTGATCAATACTGCCTAAAACTGTACTGTTGCATGGACAGAAGCTTTTCCAATTCAAGGAAATTTACCGTTTTAGAACTGAGAATATATGTTCAAGAATTCTATAGCAATGTTAACTCTTTGAGGCCCAAGAATGAACATTGGAAGAAAACTAAAAAAATTCTTCCAAAATCTACTTTTACTGTCTTAAAAAGCAATAATATAGTGTAATAACAATAAAATCGGTATTTCAGAACAAAATATTCTAGGTGGTTTCATAGTGTTTCAGTTTTCAGTGGCGCTTGATTTGTTAGAAGGGACAATTGAACTACAGTCCTGTGAAAACTTAGTTGCTTCATTTGACAGTGCTGTATCTGTTGTACCCATTAAGTATGCTCTTTTAGCTCTGTATTGTCATCACATTGTCATTACTGTTGCCACTACTAACGTAGAGAGACACTTTCAGCACATACTTTCACTGACAGCCTCTTCAAATTCATCTACTTACTCATCAGGCAAATAAGTCGAGATTGTCCATCTTTTTCATCTCATTCATTTCCAATATCTGAAGCAGCTGACTCAGTATCACTTGGAATTTCAGCAAGTATACATTAGCATATTTGTGCTAAGATCACAAGATCTGAATTGCTGCTTTACTCTTGATGGTAGTCTATTATCCATGCCGTCATGCTGTACAGAATAAAATTAAATGCAACCTGTAGACTTAACATTATTGAAGGTCGTTATGTCCCAGTCATTTCATTCTGTAACCACCTACATTTTCAAAAAAATATAAACATCACATTAGATTATTCAGTGAAAACACCTTCCAAATATCATGAAATGGTTTATAAGAATAATGCAATATCTGTAATTCCAATTATCTGCTAATAGAAGTCATAAACTAATTTTATTTTGAAGTCTGGGTCGAAAGCACTTGTACTCGTTGCAGCGCTACAAAAAAATGGCTTTTACCCAACAGCAATAACTAAGAGTTTGAGTACTGTGGGCAGGGCGAAGCTGGGAATTTTGTATCTGACGGGAGGTGTGCTTAGGCAGTCCTTGCAGGGGCGGTGATCACTGTGTCCCCAGTGGTGTAGGGGTCAGCGCAACTGCCTAGAAAGCAGGAGACCCGGGTTCGAATCCCAGCTGGGTACATTTTCAGCTTTGCCCAATCGCAGTTGATGTCATATATTCTGTGAATAGCAATCACTTCGCTACTGTAACCAGTATATGGTGCTGACGCTAGATGTTACCAGTAATCAGTTTGTGGTAGTGGCTTCAAGAAGCAGCCAGTGAGCCAGAAAAGCATGCAAAGTAAAACATGTGGCTTCAGGCTGAAACCACTGGACTGGAAAGGGTTAATTATATTGGTCTGTAATTATGTGGATGTTAGTTTCCCCTTCTTATACATGGGAGTCACCTGTGTCTATTTGCAGTCATTTGGAACTTTATGTTGGATCAAAGAGTTGTGCTAAATGTCAATGCCACAGAGTACTCTTTGTAAAACTGGATTGGTACCCCATCAGGACCTGACGACTTTTTGGTTTTAAACTATCTCATCTGTTTCTCTACGTCATTATGCCTGTTACTTAGGGAGTCAGTGCGATCAGCAAATAAAAGTATGTTTTCCTGGTCTTCTTGCATGAATGATTTCTTAAATGTTGAAATTTTGTGAAACACACAAAATAGGCACTTGATGTTCATTTTAGCTAATATTACTTTGTGTGGAACCTTTTTGCATGTATGTCTTGTTGTCTCATTTAGCACTCTTAATACCACTCTTAACAATCATAAATACCACCACCATGCACAAACAAAATCTTACTGCTAAACATCCAAAAATTCTATTGAGTGGAGGTAGTGATAAAAAGTATTTGTTGAAGCTTGTGTTATTACAATCTTTCTATACATTGAGGTCTTTATATTACTGGGTAAATGATCAGATTTCAATAGCTTAATATCTAACAATGCTGTGTCATACTAAGGCTGGGTAATGGGTAATGTAAATTATTTCTAGTTAGTGTTATCTTTTATGAATGTTACTGTTTTAAAACCGTGATTGTTTATTTACAACAAACAACTTTGGGAAGTAATGTACTGTCAGTATGTTGAACTTTATAGAAGTACTGCCTACAATAAGTTCTGGTGATCGCACACTATTTTTACTTCTTTCTAATATATGAAAAACATTTTTCCTTAATGACAAATGACAATACATTGCCTCTAGACATTAGTGAATGAAAATAGAAAATTTTAATGACCAAAATATGGTAGTCATTTGCTTAACATTGAAACTGTTATATATCGTTTCCTTTAAATATGCCAACATTTCATTTTAGAATAATATTACAGTAAAACCCGTTTTTAATAAATATGAGAGGACACACATTTGTTCTTTAAATAGGGGCTTTCATTAATGTGGTAATGTGGATTTTGCCTAAGTACACAGGAGGAATGGCCCAGTCATGATTCAAACATATTTTGGTGTTACATTAACTATTTAATTACTAACATACCAATAAGTTGCTTCAAATTTAATTGCAGCTACAACTTTTTGGTGTAACATTATGTTTAAAAAAATAAAAAAGTTGTCTCTTTATTTATAAACGTATTGTAATGACAGAAGTTATCGCTCAATTTACTTGATGTTTGCCTTCTGAAGTATGAAGATGTGGATAAATAAAACTCCTCCCCAATCCTAGATTAAATGCTGTGTCCTACAATAAATAAATTTGATGCCCCAATATACACAGTACCTGATTGCATTGCTGTGTGGCTGGCAGGAGAGAACAACTCGGGTTGTTTCACATCACAGATATTTACTGTTTTCTTAGATCATACTCACTAATGTAATGGTAGTCATTGTTAAAAATACCTTTATATGTTTGATTTAATATTATGTTCCATGCTTCTACAACTGATAAACATCAATGAAATTGGGTGGTAGTTTTGTGGCTATCTTGTGTTACTGTTTTACCCTGTTTTAAGTTCTGGCATTTATAATTAGTGTGGTCCAAGACATAAGAATCAACTAATAATATTTACTTGGTTTTAAATTTTTCTCTTTATTTTGATAATTTAATAAGGATAGTTTACAACTCATTGTGAACCTGTATGATGAACTGTGACAGGATCCTTACAATATTTTGATTTGTGTGTGCCATTTTTCAGTCCACTGACCCGGTACATTTTTCACAAACATGATGATCCACTCCTGAAACACAACACAGATGACAACCAAAGAATTGAACCAGTCTGGTATATACCAGTCATACCAATGGTACTTGTTAATGGTGCTGATGGCATTGGAACTGGTTGGATGACAAAGATACCAAATTATAATCCCAGGGAAATAATTGATAATTTGCGGAGAATGATTGATGGTGAAAATCCTAAACCTATGGTAAGTATTTGAAAGATGGTTAACTTTCACATTAATTTTGTAACAATCTTTCTGAAATAATTTGGAAGTAGGGGAACTAGTGACACCTATACATTTGTGTATGCCACAGGAAATGTTGCAACTTTTCCCTTCCATTTCACATTGTTCTTTTGTTGTCATGAGTCCTGAGATTGGTTTAATGCATTCTACCTTCTTAAAGTTGTATGAAATGCCTTTACAATAAGGTATTACTATTTGTATATAGGACAATGCTGCTTGCATTCATACCAGTTAATTTACTAGACTGGTATTGACTACTCTCCCACAATTTGCTGCTCTTTTAATCCAAAATATAAGAAAAGGAAGTATGTTTGTCATTATATATGCAAATAATACCCTCTATCAAGTTGCAAGACTCCTTGATCATTAACAATCCCTGTCAGTCATTCAGTACTTCGAAATGTGTGTGTCAGTGTGTTCTACTCTGTGATTGGTCGCTAGAGCCCCCCCCCCCCTCCCGCTCTCCAAATTCTGAAGAAAGATAGGATTACTCAGTTTTGATTTTACTTCTGAGAACTATTATTAGTAGATTAATTGAAAGGCTGTGTGTAGTCACATGGAATACTGGGTCTTTGACTGCCTCATTTAGTGGTAGGTTGACAAATCAGCGAGATGAAGTAAATGCTGAACCTTAGGTCAGTACTTAATAATCTGATCAGTTACAACCCTTTCTCATGTCTCCACCTCCTGGAAACTTGGTCATGAACATCTATATTTAAAGTAAAATAACTACAGGGTGACAATTTTTTAACTATATTAAATAAAATTGTATAGTGAGGACAGTTTACTACTCACCGCAAAGACGTGGCGACGAGCTGCGACAGGCACATACAAAAGACACACACATACAACACATTCAGCTATCGGCCATGGCCTTCTTCAGAAATAGAGCACTCACGCAATCACACAGGCACACAACACAGTCATACAACCATCACCTCCGACTGCCACACTTCGAATCACGCTCTGCAGCGAATCGGGGACGGGAGGGGAGGGGAGGGGGAGGGGATAGAAAGGTTACGTCACGGTGGTGGGGATGTGTTAGATGGGAATAACGAGATGCAGCTTAGGAATGGAGTGGGGAGGCGGGTGAGGGGAGAAAATAAAATAAAATAAAATAAAGTAAAGTAAAATAAAGTAAGATAATTCATGTACACTGCAAGTGCACAAGACCACATACACACACATACACATGCACGGACACACACACACACACACACACACACACACACACACACACACACACACACACACACACCACTCAAATCAGGCGAGGTTTGGGATACAGAGGTAGGAACTGTAAGGTACGGAAAAAAAAAAAAAAAAAAAAAATAAAATAAAAATAAATAAATAAATAAATAAATAAATACATAGGGAAGTTATCGTAGGTTGAGGCCTGGTTGATTTCGGGATCGGAGAATGTATTGTAGGGATAACTCCCATCTGTGCAGTTCAGAAAAGCTGGTGGTGGATGGGAGGATCCAGATGGCCCGGGTTGTGAAGCAGCCATTGAAATCAAGCATGTGCTCCGCTGCATGCTGTGCCACAGGGTGGTCCACCTTGTTTTTGGCCACAGTTTGGCGGTGGCCATTCATCCTAATGGACAGCTGGTTGGTGGTCATGCCAATATAGAAAGCTGCACAGTGCTTGCAGCACAGTTGGTAAATTACGTGGCTGCTTTCACAAGTGGCCCGGCCTCTGATAGGGTAGGATAAGCCTGTGACAGGACTGGAATAGGAAGTGCTGGGTGGGTGGATTGGACAGGTCTTGCAGCGGGGTCTTCCACAAGGATATGATCCCTGTGGCAGTGAGCTGGGTTTCGGGGTGGCATAAGGATGAACTAGGATGTTGTGAAGGTTGGGAGGGCGACGGAACACCACTTTAGGAGGGGTGGGAAGGATCTTGGGCAGGATGTCTCTCATTTTCTATCCTCATGCCCTGAAATGAGAGACATCCTGCCCAAGATCCTTCCCACCCCTCCTAAAGTGGTGTTCCGTCGCCCTCCCAACCTTCACAACATCCTAGTTCATCCTTATGCCACCCCGAAACCCAGCTCACTGCCACAGGGATCATATCCTTGTGGAAGACCCCGCTGCAAGACCTGTCCAATCCACCCACCCAGCACTTCCTATTCCAGTCCTGTCACAGGCTTATCCTACCCTATCAGAGGCCGGGCCACTTGTGAAAGCAGCCACGTAATTTACCAACTGTGCTGCAAGCACTGTGCAGCTTTCTATATTGGCATGACCACCAACCAGCTGTCCATTAGGATGAATGGCCACCGCCAAACTGTGGCCAAAAACAAGGTGGACCACCCTGTGGCACAGCATGCAGCGGAGCACATGCTTGATTTCAATGGCTGCTTCACAACCCGGGCCATCTGGATCCTCCCATCCACCACCAGCTTTTCTGAACTGCACAGATGGGAGTTATCCCTACAATACATTCTCCGATCCCGAAATCAACCAGGCCTCAACCTACGATAACTTCCCTATGTATTTATTTATTTATTTATTTTTATTTTATTTTTTTATTTATTTTTTTTTTTCCGTACCTTACAGTTCCTACCTCTGTATCCCAAACCTCGCCTGATTTGAGTGGTGTGTGTGTGTGTGTGTGTGTGTGTGTGTGTGTGTGTGTGTGTATGTGGTCTTGTGCACTTGCAGTGTACATGAATTATCTTACTTTATTTTACTTTACTTTATTTTATTTTATTTTATTTTCTCCCCTCACCCGCCTCCCCACTCCATTCCTAAGCTGCATCTCGTTATTCCCATCTAACACATCCCCACCACCGTGACGTAACCTTTCTATCCCCTCCCCCTCCCCTCCCCTCCCGTCCCCGTTTCGCTGCAGAGCGTGATTCGAAGTGTGGCAGTCGGAGGTGATGGTTGTATGACTGTGTTGTGTGCCTGTGTGATTGCGTGAGTGCTCTATTTCTGAAGAAGGCCATGGCCGATAGCTGAATGTGTTGTATGTGTGTGTCTTTTGTATGTGCCTGTCGCAGCTCGTCGCCACGTCTTTGCGGTGAGTAGTAAACTGTCCTCACTATATTATTTATTCCAACCTGGACTTTCCATTATTATATTTTAAATAAAATTGTCATCTTAATGGTTTGTTAGGATGTTAAAACTGCATACTTGGACATGGCAATTAGTATGCACAGGTGAATGTGGTTTGCTTTAGCGACAAAGCCCACATTCATCTGGATAGTTCGTTAATAAGCAAAATTGGTGCATTTGGGTGATGGAGAATCTGCATTTCACTGTGTGGAATTTTCATCCTGAACAAGTGACTGGTGTGAAATGTGCAGTCACTGACAATCCATGCAATATCCATTAATGGGATAGTAACTACCAAGTGGCAAGTGAAGGTGTTGGAAGATTATTTCATCTCCATTGTCCAAAGTTATCTTGGTTTCAACAAGATGGGGTTCACACAAGGTGGAGCTTGACCCAGTCGAAGAAGCAGGAGCTTGTTTGATGTTCCGGAGGAGAACTTTGAGGATTGCATTCTTGCTCTGAGGAACCAGAGGCTAGTGATATGGTCTTTGGTTGTCCAGCTTATTCTCCAGATATGGACACGACTCCTTTATTTTTTTATTTTTTATTTTTTTGGGGGGGGGGGGGGTGGCAAGCCAGGGGACTATTTAAAGACAATGTGTACATCAATAAACGCAAAAACAATTTGCTGTGCTGAAAACAGCTATTCATGAGGTCGACAGCATCAGTTATGACACCTCGACAGGTCACGCAGAAATTTGTTATTTGTCAGTACCTCATCATCACTACGGAATGCAGGTATATCATACGTATTGTAACCTAAATCTGAATATCTGTAGTGAGTTATGTTGTATAATGTTGTTGGGCATCATATTTTGTAACTAATTTAAGTTTTGTTTCATATGGTTCAGTAATTGTCTCCCTGTAGATGTGTAAACTGTTGGCTCTCCAATTGTCACAACTAAACATGTAGCATATAACTCAAAATACAAACCTTGGCGATAATACTTCTGAATGCCTACCTATTATGATGCATATTGTGTGACGTGACAGAGATTCTTGAACTAAGCAGATGCTCGTATTTGTGAAAAATGTGTTATGAAATGTTATGTTTAGATAAATATCTTCTAATTTCTTATGCTATTTTGACTTTAGATTCCGTGGTATAAGAACTTCAGAGGAGTCATTGAGCCATTTGGTGACAACAGGTATATTGTATATGGCGAGGTAGCAATTCTAGGAGAGGATAAAGTGGAAATAACAGAGCTACCAGTGGGTGTTTGGACACAGACATACAAAGAAAATGTGCTGGAGCCGATGATGGGAGGTACTGATAAGGTGCCACAACAGATAGTGTAAGTAAAGCCCTTTGCTGGAGAAAGGGAAAAAGTGGATGTGTGTTCCATTTGTAATGCAGTTATGAGATGAATTGTGTAAAAGTTGCACCACAAATATTGCAGAAGTAGAAAGTGGTATTGTTTTCACAGGATGGATTAGAAGTCCGGGGGGGGGGGGGGGGGCTTGTGTTGTCAGCGAATAAATATACAGTAGAACCTCATTTTTACGCTTTTCAAGGGACTTAAGTAAAATGCAGGAAATAATGTTTTAAATGGTAAAATATGCTTACTGCATCAGCCTTGCAATTTCGTAGTTTGTGATTTATGTACATAATAGGCATCTAAATACTCGCCAGGAAGTTTATTATACAAGGAAGGTTATCCAAATTTTTACTATTTAAAGCGCCAGGCAAAACGTAATTTTATGGGAAGTAGAATTTTTTGCGTAATTTCATTCATTACAATCCAGGACGCCACTGCTGGGCTATGTAACACAACTTCAAAATTACCTGAACCGCTTAGATATCGTTTGGACGCTGCTGCCAGGCTATATAACACATTTTCAAAATTACTGCCTTTTACCGGCATTACGTAATTATTTATGTAGTAAAACTCAAAGTTCCATTCTTTTTGTATTTTTAGATGTTTCACACGACGATATTAGAGAATTTATTCGCGTTCTCGAGTACAAACATATGCATAAGTATTTTTGTGACGTTTGCATAGAATCGGCATCTCTCACTATTATCGCTTTTTTTGAGGTTGTGGGTATTATGATACCCAACTTTGACAATGCAACTCTTCATTCTTACTTCAACAAAGCAACTGGTTCTGATTCTTTGAGTAGATGCCAGCTGCTCTGGCAAAGAAGCTAGTGGAAAGAGGAACTACACCGCCACAAATCAGCGTTATTCTCACGCCAAGCGCTCTGGCAAAGAAGCTGATGGAAAGAGGGACTACATCGCCACAAATCGGCGTGTTGTAAGTCAACAACGAAAGGCGAAATATACATTTGAATAAATGCAAAGTGTCAAGAAACTCGAATGCGAATAATTTTTAAGCGCTATACTGTATGGGGAAAGCCATGCTAACATCAATTTATGTACATTGTCATATTTCTTCACAAAAATTCTTTCGAAAATTATAAGACGCGGGAAAAGTGTAAATATGTTAACGCAAAAACGAGGGCGAATTAACATTGTGAACATAGGAAATTTGACGGGACCGAAAAAAAATGGTGTAAATGGCGGGAAAACGTAAAAACCGAGAATGTAAAAACGAGGTTTTACTGTATTCGAATAGTTAATAGAGAGTGGTTTTATTTTTCCAAACATATAATTTTTGAATGGAACAATTGCAATACTTATGGTGCAAGTTTTAGGTGGTTCATCCTATATTTATTTTGCATGTCTTGGATCAGAAAAAGAAAGTCTGCTGGATACTCCTATCTGTTGGATGGATCATAAGCTCTAAAGTTCTACTATCTTTATTGGCCTCATCTCTGCATGTAGATTTCTCGTAGTGGAAGGATTAGGCAGATTTCTTCAGGTCTCTACACTAAAAAGACCTGCTTTGTCATGAAGTCTTAAACCCTGAGGTTTGCCTTGGATTGTCACACACCTGTCATCAGATTAGTGCATTCAATGTTACATTCATCAGGTGATGAGCTGCAGCAGGTTACTCTTGATGCTCTCCCTGACTCTTGTGATTAATGAATTTCTAGTGAGTTTCAGGTGCTGAAGGAATTGACGTTATGCTCATGAAGCTCCTGGTCCTCAATATTTGTTTTTGGGGTTCAGCAACAGAGAGACTTTTGTTGTTACTGACGATACGAGATGGGGCTTTACCGATAATTTGTTAAATTTTGAAGAGGAGCTGGTCATTGGCAGCTGGTGGCAATGCATCAAGTTTTATTCAATGCTATATCCACCTTCTTGGTGAAATTTCACTGATGCTGGACTGTTCACCGGGCTATTTCCATAGGCACACTTCACATGTCGGGTCCCACAGTTGTACCACCTGCAATGCTGAGATTGGGGTCCCTCCATTACACATGAGGTGGTAACAAATGCTGCTCATTTATTACGGAATATTCAGTGGCTTCTCTCCTTACTTAGTAGGGAGATCTAAGACAGACTGAGAACTGGGGTCAGTTGCAGTTTGCATGTACAGTAGAACCTCGTTTTTACGCTTTTCAGGGGACTTCAGTGAAATGGTGTAAAATGCAGGAAATAATGTTTTAAATGGTAAAATATGCTTACTGGATCAGCCTTGAATTTTCGTAGTTTATGTGTGATATATGTACATAATAGACATCTAAATATTCGCCAGGGAGTTGATTATACAATAAGGGTTATCCAAATTTTTACTATTTTAAGCACCAGGAAAACCTGGTAATTTTATGGAAAGTAGAAATTTTTGATGTAATTTCATTCATTATAATCGAGGACGCCACTATTTTAAGCGCCAGGCAAAACTGGTAATTTTATGGGAAGTAGAAATTTTTTACGTAATTTCATTCATTATAATCGAGGACGCCACTGCTGGGCTATACCACATCTTCAAAATTACCTGAACCGCTTCGTTAGATATCGTATGGACGCCGCTGCCAGGCTATGTAACACATCTTCAAAATTACTGCCTTTTACCGGAATTAATTATTTACATAGTAAAACTCCTACAGTTCCGTTCGTTTTGTATTTTTCGATGATTCACACAATATTCGAGAAGTTATTCGCATTCTCGAGTACAAACATATGCATAAGTATTTTTGTGACGTTTGCATAGGATCGGCATCTCTCACTATTATCGCTTTTTTGAGGTTGTGGGTATTATGATACCCAACTGTGACAGATAAAGTTCTTTATTAACCATAAATATGTATCACAAAAACAATGCAACTATTTATTCTCACTTCAACAAAGCAACTGGTTCTGATTGAGTACTTGCCAGCCGCTCTGGCAAAAAAGCTAGCGGAAAGACTAACTACACCGCCACAAATCAGCGTTATTCTCTCGTTAACAAACACAAGGCGTTATGAATAGCAGTTTCAACTGGCACCGGCAGACCTGATTGGTTGTTGGTAGGGGCCAATGAGATGCTGCATATTTCTTAAGCGGAGATTCGGGCGCTACGTGCCCTCACATTCTAAAAAAAAGCTTCTTGTTTAACCTATACCTAACCTAACTTTCACTTTAAAAAAAGTGATCTGTAGCGTAGCCTTCAGAAGGTTACGTATAGGTCAAACAAGAAGTTTTTTTAGAACGTGAGGGCGCGTAGCGCCCGAATTACTGGTTAAGAAATATTCAGCATCTCATTGGCTCTTACCAACAACCAATCAGGTCTCCCGGTGCCTGGTGAAACTGCTATGCATAACACCTCGTTTAACAAACCGTTCTGTTTGTCTGAGTACATGCCAGGCGCTCTGCCAAAGAAGCTGGTGAAAAGAAGAACTACATTGCCACAAATCGGCGCGTCTTTAAGTCAACAACGAAACGCGAAATATACCTTTGAATAAACGCAAAGTGTCAAGAAACTCAAATGCGAATAATTTTTTAGCGCTATACTTTAAGGGGAAAGCCATGCTAGTGTCAATTTATGTACATTACGTCATTTTTCTTCACGAACTTGCTTTCAAAAAGTGTAAAACGCAGGAAAAGCATAAATATGTTATTGCAAAAATGAGGGCGAATTAACATTGTAAACATAGGAAATTTGACGGGACCGACAAAAAATGGTGTAAACGGTGGGAAAACATAAAAACCGAGAATGTAAAAACGAGGTTTTACTGTAGTTATGAACCTTCAGGCTGTTGAAATATCTTGGTTAAAACTATTCACCATCCTCAATCTGATCACCAAGGTGGATAGTGGGTTGTTTTTGCATGAACTCCTAATCATATTTGGATTCCATAGAATTAATATGCCTACCAGCTGGACAAATTTGCTACCAGGATGCCGACTTTGGAAATGGGTCCCAGAATTGGGCCAGTTTCACTGTGATGACTAACCATTGCCCTGCTCTGGCCGTGCAAACTCTTGCCTGTTCACAGTAGTTCAGCCCTAGCAGCATTTGGAGATTGAGCAAGTGCACAGCATTAGATGGTTGTGGTTCATCTATCTGAGATTTGACTGTGCACTACTGCCTTAAAGATCAAAGTATTAAAATGTTGCGGCAGTGTGGTAGTGAAATGCTTAACCTGTATATTTAAACTAGTAGTAATCTAAATATGAAATGAAGTGTGTTTGCCCACAGGGTAATGGGGCAGACAAAATCATTTGAGCTTAAAATAAATATAATTCCAGACAAAGAAACTAATTTTGCTGAGAAGGTGGCAATACAATCCTAGCTACATGTTCAAACATTTAAATATACTGTCCATGGACTGTAGCAAGTAGTGCTCCTAATTATGTCTGAGAAATGTTAGCCTTTTATAGACGTGGATTGTTCACCATATAGCCATTAACAATTTCCTCCTCTCTATTACAAGTGATACCGGGCTTGAGGCTTGCTCCCCAAACCTTCAGTCAAAATTAGTTATAATTCCTGAACACCTCTCTCAAATTCTTTCATGGCTTTAAACTAGGGTGACCAGACGTCTTGTATTGACATATTGAATGCATAGATGTTATCAGAATAGTAGAATCGTAATCGTGTTGTCCATAAGTTATTATTTTTGTCCAAAATATTTTCAAATGTCATAAAATTATACAAAAACCTAAAGTGACGTTTTTGGTTGCAGTCAGGCTTCTCGGGACTTGTCTTCTGCATCCTACACACTGAGGACTATTCCTGACTCAAACTTATAGGAAAAGACCGTGACCTTGCAGTTTGGTCCCTTTAACCCCATCCATCTGTAATGTTATCACAGACTCATGGCGTAAAAGTAGTGTAACTTTCTGCTAGTACCAAAACAAATAAATAATCCTACAATAAAGATCCAAAAAAATTGGAGATGGAAGTCTCACTCTTCCGGTATGTGGCATTGAGTCAAATTGCTACAGTGGAATGTAGCTAACAATTGTGAACATCATTTTTGTTGATAAATTTGTTGATTATGTGGTGAAAGCTACTTGCTATCTGGAATAATCAGCATGTGCGGATTCCGTATTTGTTAAATGAAGTACATAAACACAGGAGCTACAGTAGTGGCCAGCCCCTCTTTTCAATATTTTATTCTTATTTATTTATAGTAAAACCTCATTTTTAAGTTCCCGGTTTTTACGTTTCCTGCCATTTACACCATTTTTTGTCGGTCCCGTCAAATTTCCTATGTTAATGTTAATTCGCCTTCGTTTTTTCGTTAACATATTTACACTTTTCCCGCATTTTACGCTTTTCGAAAGCATGTTCTTGAAGAAAAAAATGACCTAATCTACATAAATCAAAGCTAGCATGGCTTTCCCCTTAAATTATAGCGCTTAAAAATTATTCACAGTAAAGTTTCTTGACACTTTGCATTTATTCAAATATATGTTTTGCGTTTCGTTGTTGGCAGTACGCGGCTAGTTGACTTAAGAGACGCCAATTTGTGGGGATGTAGTTTCTCTTTCCGCTACCTTCTTTGCCAGAGCGGCTGGCATGTACTGAAACAATCAGAACCAGTTGCTTTGTTGATGTGAGAATAAAGAGTTGCATTGTTTTTGTGATACATATTTCTGATTAATAAAGAACATTATCTGTTAAAGTTAGGTATCATAATACCCACAACCTCAAAAAAGCGATAATAGTGTGAGATGCCAATCCTATGCAAACGTCACAAAAATACTAATGCATGTGTTTGCATTTGAGAACGCAAATAAATTCTCTAATATCGTCATGTGAAACATAAGAAAATACAAAAAGAACGGAACTTTAGCAGTTTTACTACGTAAATAAGTAATGCCGGTAAAAGGTGGTAATTTTGAAGATGTTACATAGCCTGGCAGCGGCATCCTCGATTATAATAAATGAAATTACGTCAAAAATTTCTACTTCCCATAAAATTACCAGTTCTGCCTGGTGCTTAAAATAGTAAAAATTTGGATAACCTTTATTGTATAATAAACTTCCTGGCAAGTATTTAGATGCCTATTATTATGTACATGTATCACAAATAAAGTACAAAAGTGCAAGGGTGATTTTACAGTGCTGGTAATTGATATTGGATATTTCAGTATACAGTATGGGAATGTTATCATTTTCTTGAATTCTGTATTTCCACCCAGGCTTGTCATGTTACCGTAAGACAGTGTGCATGTTGATGAGTGGCTTGTTTGAAATGCAGAATGATTGTGTGTTTCACAATGGCGATATTTCTCCAATGTCTCGTATAACTCTTAAGACTTGGTGGCTATTTAAAAATAGATTTTATTTGAAATTAGTCAAAGTAGCTGCAATTACTGATTACCTTGTATTTTAATATTTCACACAAAAAGCCTGCTTATTTGGCATATTGCCGTTGTCAAGTGCACCTGTATGTGTTAATAGTAATGTTTATCATTTACCTCTTAATGAAGTACAATAATATATAATAATGACAGTTTACTACTCACTGCAGAGACATAATGATAAGCTGCAGCAGGCACATAAAAACATCTTTGCGGCGAGTATAAACTGTTATTGTTGAATTCCAACATAGGATATCCATGAATGAAGTACAATAATATTACAACTGTAATTTACTTTACACATTATGCCTAGTGATCCACTTTCAACTTTCTGCTTCTATATTATGATTCTAATTGTATATTTTTATATACAGTAGAACCCCTCTAATCCAACCTTGGATGGTCTGTCACTTCAGTTAGTCTGACCATGGTCGGGCTCACAAGCCTGGACGCCTGTTGGGCCATTGTTGCGGTGTCTATCGCTGTGCATATTGTTATACTGTACGTTATTGTACAGTTTTATCCTTTGTTGGGATTAAAAAATGTCGTTTGCTTTATTCTGTGTTATCTACAGTACTTATTAGAATCTGTGTGTGTGTGTGTGTGTGTGTGTGTGTGTGTGTGTGTGTGTGTGTGTGTGTGTGTGTGTACAGTTGTGTTTTTCAACATGTCTGGATTCAAATGCAAACATGTAACTCTTTCACTAAATAAAGTAGCAGTGCTACAAAGACATGACAAAGGAGAATCACTCCAAAAAATTACAAAGGAACTGAATGTAGGTGTTACGACAATTGAGCATTGGAGGAATCCTATACAGTTAAGATTGATGTTGAAAACACTCTGAAGAATCACAAAACATTAAAAAAGCCTAAACTTCAACTGCTTGGTAACGCGTTGTGAATGTAGTTTTGTCAAAAGAAGGAAAGGAACTCAAATATCCTGGCCAATTCTCAAAGAAAAAAACGATAGCTTTGCACAAAAAACTGGAAGACAAAACTAAATTTCCTGTCATTTGCTGGATTGATTATTTGAAAACTCATCATGGTGTCCTATTTAATTCTATTTCCGGCGAAAAACTATCTGCCAATGCCGCAGCTGCTAAGGAGTTTTCTGTTAAGTTTCAAGAATTTGTAGAAGAAAATGTACTGTTATCCTGCCAAGTGTACTGAATCTTAAAATGCTGCCAACAAAAATGCTTGCAGCTTCAAATGAATCCATGGTAGGAACAAAACTTACAATAACAGTCACGCCTTTTAGCGAAACAGATGGTACCCACAAGTTTCCCTTGTTTCTCATTGCAAATCTTAAGAAGCCAATGGCATTCAAAAATATAAACTTACCTTTCTTGCCGGTTTATTATTGCTATCAAAAATATGTTTGGATGGACTGCAACCTTTTTAAATCCTGATCTTTCAATAAGTTCGGTCAAAAAGACTTGAAGCGAGAAAAGGTGCCTGTTCGTGCACTAGTACAGTTGGATAACACACAATCACATCCATCTGAGGAAGATTTGGTGAAAGGGGACAAAAAGCTCTCTTTCTGCCTCCTAATGTGACTTCACTCATCTAACCAGTGGATCAGGGTATTATCGAATGGTTAAAAAGGCGATATGGCAGAAAGTATATCAGCTCAATCTTAGAAAAATCTCAAGAATGTCATAACTTGTTTGAGGTAACACAATCGCTGCAGCATAGGATGAATTGAAACCTGACTCACTGCGGAAATTGTGGCATAAGCTTTGGTCATAAGTTATGATTCAAAATGATCATACCGAAGATCAGTAAAACGACGACGCACATAAAATCGTTAAAGATCTACAAACTTTGGAGCCGAACGTCCC
This sequence comes from Locusta migratoria, assembly GCA_026315105.1. Lineage (NCBI taxonomy): Eukaryota > Metazoa > Arthropoda > Insecta > Orthoptera > Acrididae > Locusta > Locusta migratoria. The sequence goes on from CM048753.1 coordinate 4,371,562, forward strand.
TATCGATTTATTAAACAAGTTTTCTGATAATCTGACCCCCCCCCCCTCACCCCGACTATGGACGCGGTCTCGAAGGTGACGGATTAGAGGGGTTATACTGTAATTCATAGGAAGTTTCTGTGATTATTTATTATGACAGTTTGGTGTACATGGATGATCAGAGTTAAGTTTTATATCTTTTAAAGTCAGGGATAGTATATAAGTGGCATAGATATTCATAGCTTAGAATTTGCCTCAGACATATATTAAGACTGGCAATGACACATATTCTATCATTGATGTCACAAAAGTCTCACTGCCATACATCTATCCTATAAAAGTAATATAGTGAGGACAGTTACAACTCACCGCAAAGACGTGGCGACGAGATGCGACAGGCACATACAAAAGACACACACATACAACACATTCAGCTATCGGCCATGGCCTTCCTCAGAAATAGAGCACTCACGCAATCACACAACACAGTCATACAACCATCACCTCCGACTGCCACACTTCGAATTGCGTGAGTGCTCTATTTCTGAGGAAGGCCATGGCCGATAGCTGAATGTGTTGTATGTGTGTGTCTTTTGTATGTGCCTGTCGCATCTCGTCGCCACGTCTTTGCGGTGAGTTGTAACTGTCCTCACTATATTATTTATTCCAACCTGGACTTTCCATTATTATATATATCCTATATAAGTGTGAGCAGTTCTCTGTTGTTATAGAAAACAGCTGTAAAAATTTATATGAACTGACGTAACTACGCTGTCTTAAGAGTTTAGATATACTGGTCGATTCGTATGTTGTATATGGCTGTAATTTTTTTAATACAGCAAATGGAAGATACATACAGTAATGAGTTGCATTTGAATTGCTGTTTTTATTAATCTATCTTCTATTTCGTTCAACTTTGAATTTTCTTTCAGTAGTATGGTGGTTTTAAGAGTGCTCTTTGTCATAGATAACACGTGTCTTTATTCTTTTGAGTCTTCGAACGAAATCGGTAGTCTGCTTTAACTGTGTGTAACACGCTCATTTCATAACACAGTCCTGCAGTGTAAGGTAAAAGTAATACAGAAGTATTACCTCAAATGCTAAGCATGTTTAAACCAACTAGTAAACGTGACATCATTATTTTGTGTCAGAAGATCATAGTAGGACCATATGGAAACTTTTCGATGTCGGGTAAAGCAAGATGGCGGTGTCAGGCTTTAGTCGGAGGGGCATGTTTGCTGGTCCAGTAACACATGTCTGTGGATTTTGTTAGGTAGGTGTATAGGTGTTAATGCTACACATGTTTAATTTTTTATCTTTGATGGTGGCCAATGGTACATGTTACATGTTGTGCAAAGTTCAATTTGTTCATTTAATATGTCGTTTCTGTATTTGTTAATATTTCTAATTCCTCCAAAGTGGTCATAATATGTCCTTTAGATAGTTTATTTATAATTTTTACGGCATTTTCAATTTGTTCTGCTTCGTGCTTTTCAGTTTTAAGCTGTAGGTAGAGTGTGGACTGATTATCGTATGCTCTATTTTGTTCTTTGAATCTGATGGTGATGTTCCTTCCCCTTTCTCCAACGTAAAATTTTGTATCGTTATCGCAAAAAATGTTGTACTTCACTGCTTTAGAAAATTCTGGAAATTCGGGTTTTTCCTGACTAAGTTTGGGTTTTTAAGATTTGTCATGGAGAATGCTAATTCTATACAGTAGAACCCTGTTTTTACATTTTTAGGGGGCTTAAAGATGATGGTGTGGAATACTGGAAAAGTAAAATGTGGGAAAAATGTCATAATTGGTAAAATATGCTTACTGGATCACCCTTGTATTTCATAGTTTGAGATATATGTACGTGATAGGCATCAAAATACTCGCCATGAAAGTTTATTTATTATGTAATAAAGGTTATCCTAATTTTATACTACTTTTAGCACCAGTCATAAGTGGAACTGGTAACTTCATAGGAAGTAGAAATTTTTTATGTAATTTCATACATGATAATTGACTTTGTCAGCAAACCTTTAACTGGCATCTATTATTTACGTAGTGAAACTGCACAAGTTCCATACTTTTGTATTTTTCTATGTTTCGCACACTGATATTCAAAAATTTATTTGCATTCTCGGGTGTAAATATATTCATAAGTATTTTTGAGAGATTTGCACTTGGTCGGCACATCTCGCACTATAATTGCATTTTAGGGTATAATATACCATTCCTCCTTCAGTGTGCAAAAGAATGTACACAAGCAAACCATCAATCTCACCGTTTATCAAACATCGTAAAAATACTTGGATAAATATTTGCATTTCACAATAAGAATAAATTCTTGAAACACTTCTTGCAAAGCATTAAAAACTACCACTTGGGTAAACAAAGCTAAGCTGACAATCGGCGTATCGTGAGTCAACTAGGCGCGTATTGCAAACAATGAAACACGAAATATACATTTTAATAAGAACAAAGTGTCAAGGAACTTGATTGCATTACGTTTATAAACACTGTACTTGAAAGCGAAAGCCATGCCAGTATCAATTTGTCAATTACGTTATTTTTTCTTCATGGACATTGTTTCAAGAAGTGTAAGATGTGGGAAAAGTGAAAATATGTTAACAGAAAAACATGGGAGAATTAACATTGTGAACATAGGGAATTTGACAGGACCGACAAAAAATTGTGTAAATGACAGGAAAACGTGTGTGTGTGTGTGTGTGTGTGTGTGTGTGTGTTGGTTGTATAATCTATGTTCTACATTTTCATGAGCAGTGAACTGTAACATTGTGATTCCTTTTTGCTTGGACTAACTTCGTGTAAAATGCTGTATTTTTATGTCATAAATGCTGCTGTCCCCACCAACAAGAAGATAAGAAAATTAAGAGTATGCTCAAATCTCGAAAGTGGTGAAGTAGTTTGCAACCTGCTTTATTGTGTTTCAGGCATTTTCAAGAATATAACACCGATACAACAGTGCGGTTTGTTGTCAAGATGGAACCTGAAAAATTAAGAAAAGCGGAACAGGAGGGGCTTCACAAATTTTTCAAATTGGAAACTTCACTTCCAACTACTTCCATGGTGAGTGCTCCACAGTGTGAATTAGAAATTAGAAAATTGTGTTCATTGCTACTTAAACTGTGTTTTACTTTTTCAGTGTGCATTTGACGATATGCAATGCCTAAAAAGATATAATTCGGTTGTTGAAATCCTGAAAGAATTTTTCAGCTTAAGACTTACTTTTTATGAAAAACGCAAGGTGTATTTAGAAGGAATCCTACAAGCTGAATCCTTGAAGCTCAGTAACCAAGCTAGATTCATTTTGGAAAAATGTGATGGAGTCTTAGTTGTGGAAAATAAAAAGAAGAAAGTAATTATTGATGAGCTGAAGACAAGAGGATATGATCCCGATCCAGTAAGGCAGTGGAAACTAAAGCAAGATAAGGAAGCATTACTGGTAAGTGCTACTTCTTTGTGTGTATTTGCTCTAGGTTGTAGATTAGATTCCCTGCTGGATTTTAAGGGGTACAATTAATGAACGTCAACCCTATTGAATGACAAAGATATATGGGACAGGGCCAAATTTATCTTCATCTATAAAACTTAATTTTAAATAATTGTCAAAATTAAGTAGATTAGCAGTATCATAGTAAACATCCCATAAACTTAAGTTGTAAATGGAAATTTGGAATGAGGAGAAAAGCATGCCAGGATCAAATCTGTGCAGTTACGTGAATCGTCATGGTGGCATAATTGTTAGTGATCACCCCTGCATATGAATTCTGACCATAATACTGATTTTAATTTGATGTTTGTCTCCACTGATTCGTATTATACTTGCATTGACAGGCCAGTTTCTTGCAGGCTTAAATTTCTTATTGTTGTAAAATGATGAGGTACTAATCTATGTCCTTGTCTGCAGTTCAGCAATTGTCCTTCTGACAAGATAGAAGTAAATACATGCTGTATATAAGTGAGTATTTCATACATAAAACTTCCTGGCAGATTAAAATTGTGTGCCGGAATCGGGATTCCAACCTGGGACCTTTGAATTTCGCGGGCAAGCGCTGTACCGACTGAGTGTTTGCCCGCGAAACTCATAGGTCCCAGGTTAGAGTCCCGGTTGCGGCACACAATTTTAATCTTCCAGGAAGTTTCACATCAGCGCACACTCCGCTGCAGAGTAAAAGTTTCATTCTGAATCCATACATAGTATTATTCTGAATTGGGTTAAATTTTACTTTGTCCTGGTGGCCTCACATGATAATGTTGGTACTCGTGTGACATTGGCATTAGCCAGTCACATGACAATGCAAATGTTTGGTCCTGAAATCTTAGGTTTACAAGGGTAACTAAGTTTACTAAGCACATAAGGTACATACAAGAATCTGTCAACCATAGAGCAAGAATAGCATTAATTACCCATTCCTTTTTTCTTCCCTTCTCTCCAACCTGATGAAGGAACCCTGTTCCGAAAGCTTCTTGTTGTTTTATTTGTAAATTTTTTCTTTCTTTGTGTGACTATCGACAGTATAGCACAAAGGTAAGTATTGGCCAGCCACTCTTATCTCTTTTGGAGAATAATTTATCATCTCTGTGGAGAATTTCCATAATTAATGGAAGTGCTTCATATACTATAAGATACTTCTACAATGTAAGACAACTACGGTGAGACACAGTGTAATGGCCATTCAAATGGATGCTGAATCAGGTTAACCCTCTCCCCCTATGAAAATAGCTTAATTAAATACCAAGTGCCAAGCCACATGGTCTGAGGAGTCTTGGCACAAATTGCACAATTGCTTTCACCAGAAGTTAGTTCTCTTTTGGCCGTGTGTGTGTGTGTGTGTGTGTGTGTGTGTGTGTGTGTGTGTGTGTAAGGGGGGGCTAACTTGAGTCAAAGCAGTTTGTAGATCTATGGACTGATGACGTCATAAGTTCAGTCCATTAGGTTTACAAACTTTAGAGCAGAGTAAAAAGACCACCAATTTGCGATTCCGCACACTCTTGATAAACCTCTATTACAGTGTTAGTGTTACAGACAATGGAACTTGACATTTATCCAGTGACACGAACAGCACATAGATGTAGAAAGTTTCCACTTGTGGGTGAATGGCAGAGTAAACTACAATACTATACTGTTTATGGTTCAAAATGAGTTAGACAGGAAGTGCAGACTCACTAAGCAGGAATGGCTTCAGGAGAAATGCAAGACCATATAAGAATGTACAACTAGGGAAAAGACAGGAAAATGAGACATTTGGAGAAAAAAAAAGCAACGAAGGGAAAGGTGGAAGGAATATATAGAATGCCTGTACAAAGGAGAGGTTGTTATTCTATAATTGGAGGAGGAAGATGAGGTAGGATATAAAATATTGCAAGAATAATTTGACAGAGCACTAAAAGATTTGGGTAGAAACAAGGTCCCTGGAGTAGATGATGTTCTGTCTGAACCGGTATTATCGTTAAGAGAGCCAGTCTTAAAGTAATAGTCCCAACTGGTATGAGACTGGGGAAATACTTCTGACTTCAAGAAGAATATAGCGATTCCAATTTTGAAGAAAGGAAGTTCAGACAATGCAAAATCATGATTGCAAAATACTAACATGAATTATTTTCAGTGGAAAAACTGGTGGAATAGGGAAGATTAGTTTCGATTTAGGAGAAATGTAGAGTTACGGGTTGCAATTCATTACAACTTATCTCAGAAGATAGGTTAGGGAAAGGGAAACCTACATTTTCAGCATTTGTGATCTGGAGAAAGCTTTTGACAATGTTGACTTGAATACGTTTTCTAATTCTGGAGGTAGCAGGGGTAAAAATATAGGGAGTGAAGAGTTATATTCAACTTGTACAAAAACCGTATAGCAATTATTAGTCGAAGGGCACAAAAGGGTCGTAGTGGTTGTAAGACAGGGTTGTAGCCTTTCCCCAATGTTGCCCAATCTGTACATTGAGCAAAGTGTGAAGGAATGCAAGGAGAAATGCGGGGAGGGAATCAGAACTTTGTGGTTTGCTGCTGACATAATAATTCTGTCAGAAATCAAAGAACCTGGAAGAACAATTAAATGGAAAGTTTCTTGAAAGAAAAATATAAGATGAACATTAACAAGAGTAAAAATGAGGGTGATGAAATGTCAGAAAATATGGTGATGCAGAAGGAATTAGATTAGGTAATGAGATGATAAATTAGTTATTTGGGAAGCAAGATAACTTCTGATTGATGAAGTAAAGCCGATATAAAATTCAGAATGCCTATGGGAAGAAAAGGTTTTCTGAAGAAGTGGAATTTGTTTACATTCAATTTTAATTTACATGTTTGAAGTCCTTTCTGAAAGCAGTTGTCTGGAGTGTAGCATTGTATAGTAGTGATATGTGGACAATGAGTTCAGACAAAAATATGACAGAAGCTTTCAAAATGTGGTGCTGTAGATGAATGGTGAAAATTAGATGGGTGGATCACATAACTTATGTGGAGGTGCTCAACAGAATTGGTGAGAGTAGTAGTTTCTGGCATATTCTGACTAAGAGAAGGGATAGGTTGCTGGGACACATTCTGAGACATCAAGGAATTGCCAACTTAGCATTAGAAGGAAGTGTGTGGGGTAAAACTCGTAGAGGGAAACAAAGGGATGAATATAGTAAGAAGATTCAAAAGCATGTAGGTTGTCGTCAATATTCGCAGATGAAGAGACTTGCATAGGACAGGGTAGCATGGAGAGCTGCATCCAACCAATCTGTGGACTGAAGACACCAACTACTATGGTCAATTGGTTCTGATGTACTCGGATACAAAGTTTTGTACATAAAAAAATTTGCAGGCTGTATTAAAACTTACTACACGAACAATTTCACCCTTATGTATGAGAGTGATATCAAGTTTCTCTGTCATTAAACCTACGATCACATATACACATTGTCAGTCTTAGATTAGACAGATGACACTTCGGTTTGCTGGCAGGATATTGGTAGATTGCAATGGTGTAAAATGTTTAGGGTGTCATATCATAGAATTGAGAGTACCAGAATAATTGTGTACAAAGAATTGCTGCAGAAATGGGCACAGGTTTAACTAAAGAGAGAACATTGGTGAAATACTGATCGACTTGAATTGGCAGACTTTCAGAAATATCAATATTCTCAAGTAATTTTTAATGAAACTCCAGCTCCAGTTGCATTTATTGGTGCTTTATTTAAGCCCACATTACCGGTTTCGGCCTCTATGTTAGGCCATTTTCAAGTGTGACAGACGTTATGCTATAGAGAAAGCAACGTCAAGTCACCAGTTGCGGCAACAGCAAGTATCCAGTGATGGAGAAACTAATAATCAAGTAATTTTACTTACAAAGTTTCAAGGCAAGTTATTAAGTGAGAATCTTTAATATTCTTCGGTATTGACATCATTCTTCAGAGGCCATGGAGACAAGATTAGAATAATTACTGCAAGAGTAGAGGGTGTCATTTCATTTGCTAATACTGCACTTACATTGCTGTTGTACACTTCACATATGATTACAAAGTATGTATGTAGATGTAGATAATTTTCCAATGAGAGAATAAAAATTTCACAGAGTTCATGTTCTGTATTTGTCTTGTTGCAATCCTGCTAGGTTGCTGCACATTCTTTAACAAGAATTCTCTACTGTTGCAGGAAGAGGCGAACAATGCAGACGATTCCCAGGAGGAGTCCATGGAAGATATTGACAAGATGTATGACTATCTACTAGGTATGACCATGTGGACTCTCACTAAGGAGAGAAAGGATGAGCTGTTGGCAAAGCGTGATGAGAAACTGCAAGAATACAAAATTCTGAAGGGCAAGTCACCAGCTGACCTATGGAAGGAGGATCTTAATGCTCTTTTAGAGGAGGTAAAAATCTTGCAATGTTTCAGCTTGCTTTGGCCTCCCTGTGCCCCACCTGAATTCTTTTTGCTCTCAGGTTGGCCAACTTGCCTCTCAGAACCTAAGACTGATATCCTCCTCATCTCCTCATAGATTTGCTTCTACCTTGTCAGTAAATGTGACCCAGTAGTATTACCATCTTTGACCCATTTGTCTCGCATCTGGATTCCCCTTGGGTGCTTATTCAATAGAGCTAATTTTCTGAGAGTTGCAATGCCTGGTATCCTTTCACTCGACAGCTTGTCATTTTACAGGAATTCCATTTTAATGATGCCCATCTGTTTTTCATGATGACCTTAGATAATTTATTTGCATTCTTAAGCATATTATATATATATATATATATATATATATATATATATATATGAAACGATTATTAAGACGAAAAATTCCTAGCAGGAAAAATAAAATATAAAAAATAGACGAAGATTACTCACCAGGCGAAGGAGCACAGGTGTGACAGCATCACAAATAAATAAATGAATACACACACACACACACACAATCGCAAGCTTTCGCAACCCAGTTGCGTCTTCAGGCAGTAGGGAAGGAGAGGGAAAAGGAAATGATGAGGGTTTTAAGGAAGGGGGTAAGGAGCCATTCCAATCCCGGGAGAGGAAAGACTTACCTTGGGGGAAAAAAAGGAGGGTAAACAAATGCACACATGCCCACACATTCACACAGACACAAGTACACCTAGGCAGACATACTGTAGAAAGCAAAGAAGTTAAGTTATAGAAGTTAAGAAGTTAGACAGAGATACCACTTGAGGCAGAGGCTCTGTCCAGAGAACTGATGCAAAGATGTTAAGAAGGTGGGTGGGAATTCAAATTTAGCGGAGGTTGAGACCAGGTGGGCAACGGGAAGAGAGAATATGCTGAAGGGCTAGTTCCCATCTCCGGAGTTCTGAAGGATTGGTGTCAGTGGGAAGTATCCAGATAACCCGGACGGTGTAGCACTGTGCCAAGATGTGCTGGCCGTGCACCAATGCGTGTTTAGCCACAGGGTGATCCTCGTTACCAACAAACACTGTCTGCCTGTGTCCATTCATGCGAATGGACAGTTTGTTGCTGGTCATTCCCACATAGAACGCTTCACAGTGCAGGCATGTCAGTTGGTAGATCACGTGGGTACTATCGCAAGTGGCTCTGCCTTTGATCGTGTACACCTTCCGGGTTACGGGACTGGAGTAAGTGGTGGTGGAAGGGTGCATAGGGCAGGTTTTACAACGGGGGCGGTTACAAGGGTAGGAGCCAGAAGGTAGGGAAGGTGGTTTGGGGATTTCATAGGGGTGGACTAGGAGGTTACGGAGGTTAGGTGGGCGGCGGAAAGACACTCTCGGTGGAGTAGGAAGGATGTCATGAAGGACGGATCTCATTTCGGGGCAGGATTTAAGGAAGTCGTATCCTTGCTGGAGAGCCACATTTAGAGTCCGCTCCAGTCCCGGAAAGTATCCGGTGACAAGAGGGGCACTTCTGGGATTCTTCTGTTGAAGGTTCTGAATTTGGGGGGATGAGGTAGTAGCTCTGGCAATTTGTTTCTCTACCAGATTAGGAGGATAGCTGCGGGATGTGAAAGCTGTTAATAGGTTGTTGGAGTACTGGTTCCGAGCTTCAGGACTGGAGCAGACTCGTTTGCCACGAAGACCTAAGCTGTAAGGAAGGGAACGTTCGATATGGAATGGATGACAGCTATCATAATGCAGGTACTGTTGTTTATTGGTAGGTTTGATGTGGACGGATGTGTGGAGTTGGCCGTTGGACAGATGGAGGTCGACATCGAGGAATGTGGCATGGGATTTGGAATAGGACCAGGTGAATTTGATGGGACCAAAGGAGTTGAGGTTGAAGAGGAAATTCTGGAGTTCTTCTTCACTGTGTGTCCAGATCATGAAGATATCATCAATGAATCTGTACCACACTTTGGGTTGACAGGCTTGGGTATCCAGGAAGGCTTCCTCTAAGCGTCCCATGAATAAGTTTGCGTACGAGGGGGCCATCCTGGTTCCCATGGCTGTTCCCTTTAGTTGTTGGTATGTCTGGCCCTCAAAAGTGAAGAAGTTGTGGGTTAGGATGAAGCTGGCTAGGGTATTAAGGAAAGAGGTTTTAGGTAGGGAAGTGGGTGGTCGGCGTGAAAGGAAATACTCCATCGCAGCAAGGCCCTGGGTATGTGGGATATTTGTGTATAGGGAAGTGGCATCAATGGTTACAAGGATGGTTTCTGGAGGTAACAGGCTGGGTAAGGATTTCAGGCGATCGAGGAAGTGGTTGGTGTCTTTGATGAAGGATGGGAGACTGCACATGATGGGTTGAAGGTGTTGGTCTATGTAGGCAGAGATTCGTTCTGTAGGGGCTTGGTAACCGGCCACAATGGGGTGGCCGGGATGATTGGGTTTGTGAATCTTGGGAAGTAGGTAGAAGGTGGGAGTGCGGGGTGTCGGCGGGGTCATGAGGTTAATGGAGTTAGGTGAAAGGTTTTGTAGGGGGCCTAAGGTTTTGAGGATTCCTTGAAGCTCTGCCTGGACATCGGGGATGGGATTGCCATGAAAGACTTTATATGTGGTACTGTCCGAGAGCTGACGCAGTCCCTCAGCTACATACTCCCGCCGATCAAGTACCACGGTCGTGGATCCCTTGTCGGCTGGGAGAATGATGATGGAATGGTCAGCCTTCAGATCACGGATAGCTCGGGATTCAGCTGCGGTAATGTTGGGAGTAGGATTAAGGTTTCTCAGGAACGACTGGGAGGCAAGGTGGGAAGTAAGGAATTCCTGGAAGGTTTGAAGAGGGTGGTTTTGAGGAAGAGCAGGTGGGTCTCGCTGTGATGGAGGACGGAACTGTTCTAGGCAGGGTTCAATTGGAATGATGTCTTGGGGAGCTGGGTCATAGGGAGTAGGATTATTCTTCTTCGTGGCAAAGTGGTATCTCCAGCAAAGACTACGAGTATAGGAAAGTAGATCTTTGACGAGAGCTGTGTGGTTGAATTTGGGAGTAGGACTAAAGGTGAGGCCTTTGGATAGGACAGAGGTTTCAGATTGGGAGAGAGGTTTGGAGGAGAGGTTGATTACTGAATTAGGATGTTGTGGTTCCGGATTGTGTAGATTGGAGTTTTGAGGTTTAGGGGGGAGAGGAGTTGGGAGTGGGAGATTGAGTAGATGGGAGAGACTGGGTTTGTGTGCAATAACCAGGATGGCCCCCTCGTACGCAAACTTATTCATGGGACGCTTAGAGGAAGCCTTCCTGGATACCCAAGCCTGTCAACCCAAAGTGTGGTACAGATTCATTGATGATATCTTCATGATCTGGACACACAGTGAAGAAGAACTCCAGAATTTCCTCTTCAACCTCAACTCCTTTGGTCCCATCAAATTCACCTGGTCCTATTCCAAATCCCATGCCACATTCCTCGATGTCGACCTCCATCTGTCCAACGGCCAACTCCACACATCCGTCCACATCAAACCTACCAATAAACAACAGTACCTGCATTATGATAGCTGTCATCCATTCCATATCAAACGTTCCCTTCCTTACAGCTTAGGTCTTCGTGGCAAACGAGTCTGCTCCAGTCCTGAAGCTCGGAACCAGTACTCCAACAACCTATTAACAGCTTTCACATCCCGCAGCTATCCTCCTAATCTGGTAGAGAAACAAATTGCCAGAGCTACTACCTCATCCCCCCAAATTCAGAACCTTCAACAGAAGAATCCCAGAAGTGCCCCTCTTGTCACCGGATACTTTCCGGGACTGGAGCGGACTCTAAATGTGGCTCTCCAGCAAGGATACGACTTCCTTAAATCCTGCCCCGAAATGAGATCCGTCCTTCATGACATCCTTCCTACTCCACCGAGAGTGTCTTTCCGCCGCCCACCTAACCTCCGTAACCTCCTAGTCCACCCCTATGAAATCCCCAAACCACCTTCCCTACCTTCTGGCTCCTACCCTTGTAACCGCCCCCGTTGTAAAACCTGCCCTATGCACCCTTCCACCACCACTTACTCCAGTCCCGTAACCCGGAAGGTGTACACGATCAAAGGCAGAGCCACTTGCGATAGTACCCACGTGATCTACCAACTGACATGCCTGCACTGTGAAGCGTTCTATGTGGGAATGACCAGCAACAAACTGTCCATTCGCATGAATGGACACAGGCAGACAGTGTTTGTTGGTAACGAGGATCACCCTGTGGCTAAACACGCATTGGTGCACGGCCAGCACATCTTGGCACAGTGCTACACCGTCCGGGTTATCTGGATACTTCCCACTGACACCAATCCTTCAGAACTCCGGAGATGGGAACTAGCCCTTCAGCATATTCTCTCTTCCCGTTGCCCACCTGGTCTCAACCTCCGCTAAATTTGAATTCCCACCCACCTTCTTAACATCTTTGCATCAGTTCTCTGGACAGAGCCTCTGCCTCAAGTGGTATCTCTGTCTAACTTCTTAACTTCTATAACTTAACTTCTTTGCTTTCTACAGTATGTCTGCCTAGGTGTACTTGTGTCTGTGTGAATGTGTGGGCATGTGTGCATTTGTTTACCCTCCTTTTTTTCCCCCAAGGTAAGTCTTTCCTCTCCCGGGATTGGAATGGCTCCTTACCCCCTTCCTTAAAACCCTCATCATTTCCTTTTCCCTCTCCTTCCCTACTGCCTGAAGACTCAACTGGGTTGCGAAAGCTTGCGATTGTGTGTGTGTGTGTGTGTGTGTGTGTGTGTGTGTGTGTGTGTATTCATTTATTTATTTGTGATGCTGTCACACCTGTGCTCCTTCGCCTGGTGAGTAATCTTCGTCTATTTTTTATATTTTATATATATATATATATATATATATATATATATATATATATATATATATATATATACGTAAAAAATAGATGAAGAACACTTACCAGGCGAAGGGGCACAGGCAGTAATAGCAACAAATAAACACACAGACACACACACACTCAAAAATGCTAGCTTTCGCAGCCTAGCTGCTTCATCAGGCAGAAGGGAAGGAGAGGGAAAAGGAAATGATGAGGGATTTAAGGAAGGGGGTAAGGAGCCATTCCAATCCCGGGACAGGAAAGACTTACCTTGGGGGAAAAAATGGAAGGTAAATAAATGCACATACACCCACACATTTACACAGACACAAGTACACTTAGGCAGACATACTGTAGAACTGTAGAAAGCAAAGAAGTTCAACAGTTCTACAGTATGTCTGCCTAAGTGTACTTGTGTCTGTGTAAATGTGTGGGTGTATGTGCATTTATTTACCTTCCATTTTTTCCCCCAAGGTAAGTCTTTCCTGTCCCGGGATTGGAATGGCTCCTTACCCCCTTCCTTAAATCCCTCATCATTTCCTTTTCCCTCTCCTTCCCTTCTGCCTGATGAAGCAGCTAGGCTGCGAAAGCTAGCATTTTTGAGTGTGTGTGTGTCTGTGTGTTTATTTGTTGCTATTACTGCCTGTGCCCCTTCGCCTGGTAAGTGTTCTTCATCTATTTTTTACGTATATTTTTTTCCTCTATAATATATATATATATATATATATATATATATATATATATATATATATATATATATATATATATATAATAGGAGACTCTCCAGGTGGGAAAATAGGTATAAAATAAAGATTTTTGACTTACCTAAAGTACAGGCTCGTTGATAGAAACACCAAACACACACAAACAATCGAGCTTTTGCCACAAGTGGTGGCTTCTTCGGGGAAAAAGAGGAAGGAAGGAGAGGAGAAAGGGAAGGATACGGGTTTTAAGGAAGTGGAAAAGGAGCCATTCCAATCCCAGGAGTGGAAGGACTTACCTTAGGGGACAAAAAGGAAGGTAAACAAATACACACACCCTCACACATATCCACATCCAAACACACCTAGGCAGACATTTGTATAGCAATATAAATTGATGAAACGAAAATTATAGAGGGAAACTTTCCCGGCGGGATAAACAAAAATAAAAAATAGAACAGAGATGATTTACCAAAAGGACCGGCTCATCGATAGAAACAAATAAAATCACACACACACACATACAAGCTTTCGCCACCACTGGCAGCTTCTTCAGGAAAAAGAGGAAAAAAGTGGAGGAGAAAGGGAAGGATATGGGTTTTAAGGAAGTGGAAAAGGAGTCATTCCAATCCCAGGAGTAGAAGGACTTACCTTAGGGGACAAAAAGGAAGGTAAACAAATACACACACACACTCACACATATCCAAACACACACACACCTAGACAGACATTTGTAAAAACCAAAGAAGTTACACAAACGCAAGCTTTAGCAACCCTGTTGCTTCTTCAGGCAGAAGGGAAGGAGAGGGAAAAGGAAATGATGAGGGTTTTAAGGAAGGGGGTAAGGAGCCATTCCAATCCTGGGAGAGGAAAGACTTACCTTGGGAAAATGGAGGGTAAACAAATGCGCACACACACCCGCACATTCACAGAGACACAACATTTGTTCAGGATTGGCATCCCATACTATAGTCTTCTTTTTGAGGTTACAACATACTGTGGCCCCCTTTCAATGTGCAGAAAAATATTCACAAACACAGTCATTCTCATAATTTATGTGTCACAAAAAGTATTTCCATAAATATTTTCTCTTCACAATACGTATAATTCTCAAAATGCGTCATGCAAACCATGAGAAACTACCGCTTGTGTAAACTAAGTTGACACTCGGCACAGTGATGCTTCCCTCGGCCAATGTTTGGAGTCATTTTGGCACTTTCTAACAGTGAAACGGGAAATTACATTTGAAAACATGCAAAGTGTAACATTTATAAACAATATACTCAAAGCTGAAAGCCATGCCAGCATCAATTTATGTCAATTAGGTCTTCTCCCACCCTCCTTCACAGTGAACATGGTATTATAAATCATAAAATGTGATGGAAATGCATATATGTTTACACAAAAATGAGCGAATGAACACTGTGAACGCATGAAATTTTATGGGACTGAAATAAAAAATGGAAAAATATAAAACCCTGGAATGTAAAAATGGTGTTAACACAGAAGTGGAATCGACCTCCTGATAGCTGCCCTCGTGTGTGAGGTCGCAATGCTCCTGTGCTCTCTCTCTCTCTCTCTCTCTCTCTCTCTCTCTCTCTCTCCCAAAACAAGCCTCCTTTGACTTTGACCAATGCCATTCTTGACACCCTGTGGTCTCCACTATCAGTGGCTTTCTTGCTGATCTTAGTAACGATGCCTGATCAGTTTTGTTTCCCTGTGGGACCCAAACTATGTGGGTATTCCAGGGATTGAACTAGCAGATCGTTTATCTAGAGAAGCAGTTACTCGCTGCCCGTGTACTTAGACAATCCTAGGTGCAAATTTGTTCAAAAAATGGAACTACAACCGGAAGGCTACTCTCCATTCAACAAAACTCCTGCACAATCAAGCATTCCACTGCAGCACAGAACTCTTCCATTCCTTTTGGAAAGAATCCACCATCTTAAGTCCTCTGTCTGTTGTACTGGGCAAATCCAGTACTTTCTCTCATAGGAATGCACATTCATTTTTGCCCTCTGTGCTAAGTATAGACAAGAGGATTCAGTCCATAATTCAGATGGTTGACCTTGTTTTCTCTGACAGTGTCCCCCCCCCCCCCCTCCCTACCCTCAGTTAAAAGGCTTCATTATATTGTTTCTAGGTAATCCCCCATCCTAGCCCATTGGTCAGGTCACCTTTTTTACATTCTTTTCATAATTTTTATTTTTAGTTTCTCTTTGTCTCTCATATTCAGTTTTCTGTTCTGTTGAATAGTAGATCCTCATGGCTAATCAATCAGTGGTCGGTTGTATCCAGTGGCACACAGAACGCTTGGGGTGCCATCTGCTAATTTCCCTATTCTATGTTGGTTTTATTATCAACAAAATGGCTGAGGTTAAGTACATTTTCAGCTCTCCCTTTATCAGATGAATCCGCTGCTTAAATTCGAACATATTCTAGATTGGCATCTCTTGTTTTAAGTAGACTATTTTTTAGTCAAAAGACATGATCTTGCTGATTGATTCCTTAACCAACTAACTCTTTCTGACAGCTGCTGACAAGAACTGCATAAAATGTGTAAGTGGAAAAATGTTACTTTGTTTTCTGTGAAGATAATGTAAATGTATGTTTACACTGGGATATAAGTATCAAAACTTTTATGAGTTACATGTCAATTTGATGTTGCAATACATCACCTCATACAAAATTCACTGAACTTCTGTGAAGATTTTCCCATGCATACATGTCACACATACATTTTTTTATATAACTTTTTGGTATATATGCGACATGGCGCAGAACTTGCACATGCACAGTATCAGTCTTTGTCATCTGCTGCTTATTTTGACAAGCAGCAAAAGCTATGCATGTGCAATAAGCCTCTCTTGACATATCTCGCTTTGTTTATTGGTGTAGGCTACTGTACTGTACTATACTGAGCTGATCTTTTGTTCATTAAATAAGTGAGTTTGTGATAGAAACAAAATACGAAGCAACTTGTTGAATCTGTGCGATTTCATCCAGTCGTTCCAAAGCACACACAAAAGCTATCCCATTTTAGTAACATTGGAGAAATTTACAGTGCAAGGTACATGTCAGCTTCCTTACAATTAATAAGAAAAAGAATTACAGTTCATTATGTTTTATTATTACAAATTTAACAAAATCCATTCTATCTTAACTTCTTGGGATAAAGCTTGCACAGTGGACTCTCAAACCCAAAGAATAATATTGCATATTGAGCTTTTTTATATTCTATGCAAATACATTAATGTGGAAAAGGAATGTGCAGTGGTCAAAAATAGGAGCAAACTACAAAAATCTTCCACAATCAATCTATCATAATTTTTGAAATACTCTGTCTTTGAGTTAATTCTTTAACAAACATTGTGTAAGCTAAACGAGTAGCACATTGGCAAAAGAACTCTCGTTGACACCATCTGCCCTTACTCTCCCTTTCTTTCCTTTCAACATCCAAAAGAACAAGCGCTCGGACACACATTGTCTTGGGAAGCCGTCACGAACTGATAATAATACAGGTGTGAACGCGCGATCATTGTTGCGGATACATGTGCCAATGCAAATCTCAGTGTAAAAGTCCCATAAGGCCCAAATTGTTCCCAGTCACTTGTCATCTGCACTGAAGTTCCCATTCTTTGTAATTACTTTCTGGAAATCATTTACATAGGATGCAATTCCCCAGCATGCTAAGTAACTCATAAGTGCCTTAACTGTTTAGTTTCTATAAATTTGGTCACCTACAATGCCAGAAACATTAATCTTATTTTGTCAACTGATATGTTGCTTGCTGTGTTTGTTTGGCACTTTTAAAATCGTTTATGCAACAGTTTTACCATTGTGAATGCACATTTCTCCAGCAGTTCTCAAATAGGAATGTTGGTGTGAGATTAACACTTATGCAAAGACAAACATTAAATTATTATTATTACAGATTTTTAGGCCTTGCAGTTTTATTGCTTATGGATTGTTATGTAATGTCTTCATAAAAATGGAATACAAATGACAGTCCTACAAATTAAAACAGAAAAACTGTTCTGTTTTTGATATTTTTATAATATTTGTATTGGTAATTATGGTTCTCATTATAGTCGACATGGTCGATTATAGAGTGTCCGCAACTCCACTACGTTATTTTAAATGTGTTTATTTCCGTCAACAGTTGCTATAAAATTGTTTCATTACATGTTTCGATCACTTGGATCATCTTCAGATCTAAAAAACAAAAGTAAAATAGCAATGTACAATTTGATAAATTTACTAAGGGTTAATTGACAATAGTTAATTTATACATAAATGGATAGATTTTTCTTTACCTTATAGTTGCATCCGCAACTCGTCTGGCTGAGTACTAATTGGTACTGAGTTTTACAGTTCAAAGTAGGCATTTTTAATTTGGTTGCAGGTGGTGGTGGTGGGGAGGGAAAGAGTAGGTGGGGGGGGGGGGGGAAGGGCAGGGATTGTAATGGATAGGTTCAGCCCTAATATTCCGTACATTTGTTTGTTATAAAAATCCATTAAAATCCCTGCCCTTCCCCCCCCCCACCTAATCTTTCCCTCCCCACCACCACCTGCAACCAAATTAAAAATGCCTACTTTGAACTGTAAAACTCAGTACCAATTAGTACTCAGCCAGACGAGTTGCGGATGCAACTATAAGGTAAAGAAAAATCTATCCATTTATGTATAAATTAACTATCGTCAATTAACCCTTAGTAAATTTATCAAATTGTACATTGCTATTTTACTTTCGTTTTTTAGATCTGAAGATGATCCAAGTGATCGAAACATGTAATGAAACAATTTTATAGCAACTGTTGACGGAAATAAACACATTTAAAATTATGGTTCTGAAGGTAACTATTAAAATTTACTTGTATGTTATTTCAAAGTTCGTTTCCTACTCATAATTACTTAAATTTGTTGTTCATTTGCTGCAGTTAATGCATCCTGCCATTTTTTGTCCATAATATTATGTTGATTACAATAAACAATCTCCACTGTGAAAATTATTATATCCTCGGTCAACAGACATGTAAAGATGCTTTAATTAGAAGTTCACAATAAATTCATCCCATAGAAAAATTAAAACAGTGAGTGATTTGTGATTGATTTAAAAAGAAAATACAGTAAAACCTCGTTTTTACATTCTTGGTTTTTACGTTTTCCCGCCATTTACACCATTTTTTGTCGGTCATGTCAAATTTCCTATGTTTACAATGTTAATTCGCCCTCGTTTTTGCATTAACATATTTACGCTTTTCATGCGTTTTACACTTTTTGAAAGCATGTTCGTGAAGAAAAATGACGTAATGTACATAAATTGACACTAGCATGGCTTTCCCCATAAAGTATAGAGCTTAAAAATTATTCACAGTCGAGTTTCTTGACATTTTGCATTTATTCAAACGTATATTTCGCGTTTCGTTGTTGTCTTAAAGACGTGCCGATTTGTGGCAATGTAGTTCTTCTTTTCACCAGCTTCTTTGGCAGAGCGCCTGGCATGTACTCAGACAAACAGAACGGTTTGTTTACGAGAGAATAAAGCTGATTTGTGGCGGTGTAGTTCGTCTTTCCGTTAGCTTCTTTGCCAGAGCGGCTGGCAAGTACTCAATCAGAACCAGTTGCTTTGTTGAAGTGAGAATAAATAGTTGTGTTGTTTTTGTGATACATATTTCTGATTAATAAATAACTTTATTTGTCACACTTGGGTATCATAATACCCGCAACCTCAAAAAAGCGATAATAGTGAGAGATGCTGATCCTATGCAAACGCCACAAAAATACTTATGCATATGATTGTACTCGAGAACGCAAATATATTCTCGAATATTGTCGTGTGAAATATCGAAAAATACAAAATGAACAGAACTGTTTTACTACATGAATAATTAATTCCGGTAAAAGGCAGTAATTTTGAAGATGTTACATAGCCTGGCAGTGGCGTCCAAACGATATCTATTGAAGCGATTCAGCTAATTTTGAAGATGTATTATAGCCCAGCAGTGGAGTCCTCGATTATAATGAATGAAATTAGGCCTACGTCAAAAATTTGTACTTCCCATAAAATTACCAGTTTGCTTGGCGCTCAAATTAGCGGCATCCTCGATTATAATGACTGAAATTACGTCAAAAATTTCTACTTCCCATAAAATTACCAGTTTTGCCTGGTGCTTAAAATAGTAAAAGTTTGGATGACATTTATTGTATAATCAACTCCCTGGCGAGTATTTAGATGTCTATTATGTACATATATCACACATAAACTACGAAAATGCAAGGCTGATCCAGTAAGCATATTTTACCATTTAAAACATTATTTCCTGCATTTTACATTTTCCTGCATTTTACACCATTTCACTGAAGTCCCCTGAAAAGTGTAAAAACGAGGTTCTACTGTAGATTGGATTTGAGTTTCTTTATCATAATTGTTCTGTTATTTTTTTCTTTCCCATTTTTACAATATACTATTCATTTTTATTGCAGCTGGACAAAGTAGAAGCAAAAGAGCGAGAAGAAGAAGCTACGGGCATGGTGGGTAAGCCAGTTAAGGGGAAGAAAGGAGCTGGCAGCTCTAAGCTCGCTGCACCCTCTCAGAAGCCCAACACACTCCCGTCACCTAGTGCAAGGCGAATTGCTCCCAAGCTCGATCCAGACCGCATTAAAAAGGCAGAAAAGGCTATTGCTGTAAAGGAAAACAAAGGCAAACGGGTATGTATGAATAGTTTCTGCAGATATTTCTGTGGGGCTTTTTGAATGTTTATATTTGAGGTTTTCCAGGTGTTTTTGGATTGGGGTAGATGTATTAAGATTGATTGAAAGATGCAGTATGTGTAACAATAGATTTATTTTTCTGCTATTTTTAAAGCCTGTGGTGAATAAATTGCTCATCAACCATACTGAGTGAAGTGGTACTAGTCATCTGACAGTTAATCGAATGACTCCTTTAAGATTGGAGCATTGTCAGAGAATGTAGCACAAGGTATAATAGTGGAAACTCTCGGTTGGAATTAAACAATATAAAACAGTTTACAACTCACCGCAAAGATGTAACGACAAGCTGCGGCAGACACACAAAAAGGCATGCACGTACAGACAGCACTTAAATTATTGGCCATGGCCTCCTTCAAAATGTTGACCATTAATGCAATCACACAACCATCATCTCCATCTGCTGCACTCCGAATCTGAGTCAACCAATATATTTGATTTGATTTGATTCTTTCAGGGAAGCCAAAACAGTCGTGGTCTAACCCGCCACTGCTCGCACCAAAACTAAGTTTATTGTGTGGTATCGCTCCCTTTATGTCTAGTAAAGCCAACCAATGCCCTTGAACAGTGCAAGGAGTCCCTTTACCAGTTCTTTATTAGACACCATTTCTTCGGGTCTGGTGGTCCCAAATGTTCTGTGCCTTTTACTCTCCAATGCAATGCATTTGAAGATCAGATGTGATGCAGTTTCATCACCGTCATCACAGAGGCTACATTTAGGGTCCTCTTCTGTTATTCCCATTGTATGTAGGTGTTTTTTTGAAATTCCCATGGCCTGTCAGCAATCCAACCATGAGTCTAATCTCTCTCCTGTTCAGGCCCAGGATTGCAGAGCTTCATTTAAAACATGGCTTTGGCATCATTACCTTGCCATGTTTTTGTTGGTAGACTTTGGTCCAATATTCTACATGCTGTCTTCTGAGCCAGTTACGTAGCTCCAATTTAATCATTGCTTTGGTGATTGTCAGGACAGGTTCCGGTCCAATAAATGGAGCCTCTGCCCCCATCCTGGCTAATCTGTTGGCATGTTCGTTGCCACTGATCCCCGAGTAGTCAGGGACCCACAATAGGTTTACTCTATTGCTTTTCCCTAGCTCCACCAGAACCCTGCGACATTCTGCAACAATTTTAGACCTTGTTGTAGGAGCTGCTAGTGATCTCAGGACTGCCTGGCTGTCGGAATAAATATAGATGCTACGATCTCTGTAGCACCTACGCAGATTCTCCTCCACACACGCCCTGATGGCAGTGATTTCGGCCTGGAATACTGAGGCCAGTTTTCCTAGAGAGATGACGCCCTCCAGTCTTGGCTGCACCCCGTATACCCCGGCCCCAACGCCTTGGTCTGATTTCGACCCGTCGGTGAACCAGAGAATATCCCCCGTACGGTGTCGAACTATTTTCTCCCACTGCTCCCTACTTCAAATTGTTATACTGAAAGGCTTGTTGAAGCAGTATGGGATTATAATATAATCGGTTGGCATTTCCCCAACCTTTCCTATATTTACCTCACTATTTTAGTGTGTGATTCTGGATATCCCAAAGAGTTCCAGTTGTTGATAGATTTGAGTCTGTAGGCACCAGCTGCCGCCTCCATCTTGACCCAAAGGTGTAATGGGGGCATATCCAGCACGGTTTCCATCCCAGCAGTTGGTTTGCTGCTAATTCCGCCTGTTATGGGTAAGCAGGCTAGTCTCTGCACCTTACCAAGCTCCTTAGCAGCAACCTGCTGTTCTACCTTCTTCCACCACATGACCGCCCCCCATAGGTGATCCTGGGTCTAATCACTGGTGTATATCCAATGCATACCCTTGGGGCTCAGGCCCCAATTTTTGCCACAAGCTCTCCTGGTACATACTAAAGTACCTTTTGTCTTGGAGCAAATATTCCTAATATGAGGGGTCCATGTCAAACCAATATATTGCTTCCTCCCATGTACACCTTGCAAGTGACCACTAAAACAAGATCAGAGAGATGAAGGCATACAGGCAATCATTTTTCCTGCGAATCATACACAACTGGAATAGGAGGAAGTGACAGTGGTATGAAAGTACCCTCCACCACACACTGTTAGGTAACATGTGGATGTAGATATAGACACGTTATCTACCAGTACACCTCTGTAGGGACAGGCACTCCGTGCGATTAAAGTCTCTGACAACAGCTCGGAAGACTTCTCTTAGGACTTCTTGAAGGGACTCGGTCGTCCTCTGTCGCCTGCGTATAGGCCATACGTGGCTCGCGCGCGGCCACCTCTTACGTCGAGAGGACCCGCCAAACTGCCGTTGTGGCGCTCTGCTGACTGTGGTCCACATCTCGGTGCACTGCCCACTTCTAGCTGCTCTATGGCAGTCATTTAACCTGCCCTCTGCATTCCCTTTGCTTTTAGCTGAAGACGCCCCTATGGTTGACAGTGTCTTAGCTTTTATTCGTGCAAGTGGATTAGATCATCTGATTTAATGGTGTGTGCCCACCACGTAAACCGTTTTAATCTTGTGTTCCTTTTGTCTTGCCAGTCCTATTTTAAACTGGCAGCTTAAGAGCATACAGGATGACTGGCTCATCCACTGCTATCCTAGTGGCTAGCCAGCCATTCTCTTCTGCTGTGATTCTTTAGCACAGTTGACTATTTGGTCCATTTGTAATGTTTGTTTTATGTTGCGCACTCCTAAAAATCAGTTGCCAACATAGAAACACAAAATGACACCTAAAATAAAACTTCACTACTGGACATGTAAAATATCACAGTTTCGCCTTCTGTTTGAAATTCTATTAACACTATTAGTAAAACGCTTTTAAGAAATAGTACGTTGATTTAAATATAACTTTGGCCGACCTTTTACATAATTTTAAATTTTTAATACTTTCGTAAATAATAGCTGCAAACACTAAAAATGCATTACACTTAGTTTCGAAAATTGCTGAACCTATATAGATACTAATTTGTATAAAAACAACAATACTACATGTTATAACTATTCCACAACATGATTTCATATATACCTTTTGTTTAAATAAATTAGGGCAGCTGATGTTTTATATATCACTGGATCCTAAATTAAATACTAATAATTTTTCATGCACTAAAATTAATAATCCGTTTGGTACTAAGAAACTATCTTCGAAATCGACAAAACTACGACAACCATATACAAATCCGTATTAATAAAAAATTAGACCGCAAACTGAAATACATTAAAATTCCATGTCACAATAATAGTATGCCTACACAATATTGGCCAAACAAATATGTGTGCAGTTTGAAAACACAAATAATGTAAATATTATAGAGGAAAAATTCCTAACAGGAAAAATATACGTAAAAAAATAGATAAGTACACTTACCAGGCGAAGGGGCACAGGCAGTAATAGCAACAAATAAACACACACACACACACACACACACACACACACACACACACACACACAAAAATGCTAGCTTTCGCAGCCTAGCTGCTTCATCAGGCAGAAGGGAAGGAGAGGGAAAAGGAAATGATGAGGGTTTTAAGGAAGGGGGTAAGGAGCCATTCCAATCCCGGGACAGGAAAGACTTACCTTGGGGGGGAAAAATGGAATGTAAATAAATGCACATACACCCACACATTTACACAGACACAAGTACACTTAGGCAGACATACACATTACCTTTTTTCCCCAAAGGTAAGTCTTTCCTGTCCCGGGATTGGAATGGCTCCTTACCCCCTTCCTTAAAACCCTCATCATTTCCTTTTTCCCTCTCCTTCCCTTCTGCCTGATGAAGCAGCTAGGCTGTGAAAGCTAGCATTTTTGTGTGTGTGTGTGTGTGTGTCTGTGTGTTTATTTGTTGCTATTACTGCCTGTGCCCCTACGCCTGGTAAATAATGTAAATAATTTGAGCATTGTAAACACTAGTCAAAGGACCACTTTAAATTTGTGTACCACATTAAATAAAAATTTCATGAAACACGTACATACATTGAGATAAATAGTCAAAGCTTAAATGTAATGTTTTAATTTTTGTATTTTGGCATATTTAATGTAAAAGAATATTGTTTAATTGTGAATTACAAAACGTTGTCATCAATCTTATTACGCGGTTACGTAGAAAGATGTTTGAGCTTCTAGCAGTCACAAACCTGTAAGCAGCTCTGTTGGCTTGCCGCTGCATTTTTTGATTGTGCAACAATGTGATTGATTTAAACGTTGTTTAAGTGGAAATAAAATCAGTTACCATATCAACTGACATGTTTATAATTTACGAAAAGATCCTGTAACATCAAATCTTTTAGTGAATGCCGAAGACAGCTCACAACACAATGGACTTCAGCCAGCATATAAGTTCAACTTCACCTACAGTGGAATGACTTAGTTATAGACTGTGAACTAATAAAACTTTCCGTGATTCAGGAAAATGTTAGGGCTCAGTTTGAGTCATTCCGAAAAGGGGTGACGGCCGTTAGACATTGCTTTGTGCTTTACCTTCTCCTTTTATTATATCATTTTAAGCGCACACCACCTTCCTGTACTTCTTGTGAACTGGCTGTGGAATGTTTAGTCTTCATCCGCAGATCACATTATATGATCTCTTTGCTGGGAATGGGGGACTGGTAACCCAGCTGTTTAGTCCCCTTTAAAACTACAACAGCAGCATTATTTTCCACCAGAAGGAACCCATCTCCTATGGCACCAGTTTAGGGTGTAACAAAAGAATGAAGGATCGTGTGTTTACACCTCTGAGCAATAATAGCGTTTCTGAACATCATACAGGTCAATACGTCTGCCAATACTGACTCCTTCCCATGTCATTAGTCTGCCGCCATGGTATGGTAATGTTAACTGCACATAAGTAGGATGTTAGGAGTTCCACATTCTCACCAGGTGAGGGAATGACTATTGCTTCATTAAACACTAAATCTTGACTCACCTGTGAACAGATCGGGTTAGATGGTGTCTGCATTCGGTCTCTTCTGAGTGAATTGGAGTCGTTCCTTTACCATATTTGTTTAAATTCCAGTCACGTACACCACCATGGTGTCTACCTCGACCTCTACTTGGACTGGACTTGACGCAACGATCCAAACGCACCATTCACCCAGAGGCACTCCGCGGGCAATTCCTGTCAATTCTAGATGGGTACCAGGACTCCACAGTAATCTTCACTGGTGGCTCAAGGGCAGATGGTTGTGTCGGCTTTGCATATACACATGCCAGACATAAGGAACTGCATTCCCTGCCGAATGGCTGCAGTGTATTCACTGCTGAGCTTGTAGCCAACCTTCGTGCAGTTGATGACATTCGTTCCTGCTCTGGGGAGTTTTTCCTCATATGCAGTGACTCCCTAAGCAGTCTAACAATCCTCGATCAGTGCTTCCCTCGTCATCCCTTGATTAAGGCCATCCAAGAATCCCTATACGACATCGATCGCTGTGGGCAGTAAGTAGTATTTGTCTGGACACGAGGGCATGTTTGGATATCTGGAAAAGAGATGGCCGACAGGTTAGCGAAAGAGGCTACCCATAAACCAATCCTGAATATAAGTATCCCAGCTCGTGACATCTGTTGGCTGTTACATAGTCGCGTTCTTGGTCTGTGGAGTACAGGATGGCGTACCCTACGGACGCCCAACAAATTGCGACTAATAAAGGAGACAACCCACGTGTGGAGGTCCTCTATGCGGAATCCTCGCAGGGACTCTGTCGTCCTATGCCGACTCCGCATCAGCCGTACTTGGCTTACGCACGGTCACCTTCTACGTCGCGAGGATCCTCCTCACTGCTGTCGATGTGGTGTGCCTTTGACAGTCACCCACATATTACTCGAATGCCCAACCTTCACCCCTCAGAGGCGGACTTTTAATCTTCCCAATTCCTTACAACTTGTTCTAGGTTACAATGCATCTGTGGCTGATTCTGTTTTAACTTTTATTCGTAACAGTGGATTCTAAAATTCCATCTGACGTTATTGAGTACACTTTATCTATTTATTCTGCACCTGCTGAATATTTTTAGGCAGGTGACTTTGTGTTACAGAGTGGCTGGACGTTCTAGTTTTTGTATGTGAACACCCAGCCTGGACACTCTGGTCTTATTTTAAATCTCTTCTTTCTTCCTTTTAGTTGATTCTTTGATTTCTGGGATTTTCCATCTACGGTTTAAAATGTTTTACCACCTTACAGATGTTCTGTTCACCGACTCAGTGATTGTGGTCTTCACTTCTTAATCTCCACAGCATCAAAGTTCAGGACAGTTGCCTTGGTATTTCGTGGATGTAAAATCTTCTTAAAACACAGCATCTACATAACCTGCTTACACGAATCCCTAGAATTCATTTGGAATACATGCAGCTAGAGAAGTGTTTTCTATTTTGTGTGTGCATCAAAATTAAGGCAAGAACTCGGAGCAAACACCAGGTATCTGAAAAGCTGTTTAATTTCATCATTTTTACCCTACAATGGATTACAACAATATGTACATCGGTGCCCAAACCGGCATAGTGGCGGCTTGGAAAGCTGTTACAAGAATGCCTTTTTCGATCTTTGTGTGGCCTTTTATAGTCTGGCCTACAATACCATACATTGTTACAACTATATAATAATGGAAAGTCCAGGTTGGAATAAATAATATAGTGAGGACAGTTTACTACTCACCGCAAAGACGTGGCGACGAGCTGCGACAGGCACATACAAAAGACACACACATACAACACATTCAGCTATCGGCCATGGCCTTCTTCAGAAATAGAGCACTCACGCAATCACACAGGCACACAACACAGTCATACAACCATCACCTCCGACTGCCACACTTTGAATCACGCTCTGCAGCGAATCGGGGACGGGAGGGGAGGGGGAGGGGATAGAAAGGTTACGTCACGGTGGTGGGGATGCACATCCCCACCACCGTGACGTAACCTTTCTATCCCCTCCCCCTCCCCTCCCGTCCCCGATTCGCTGCAGAGCGTGATTCAAAGTGTGGCAGTCGGAGGTGATGGTTGTATGACTGTGTTGTGTGCCTGTGTGATTGCGTGAGTGCTCTATTTCTGAAGAAGGCCATGGCCGATAGCTGAATGTGTTGTATGTGTGTGTCTTTTGTATGTGCCTGTCGCAGCTCGTCGCCACGTCTTTGCGGTGAGTAGTAAACTGTCCTCACTATATTATTTATTGTTACAACTATTAAAGATATGGAAAAACAATTAGTTTGACCATGTTATGGCAAGATAATAGCAGCTTTATGTTCAAAATTAAGGTAATTATTAATTTACATCAATTCATAATAACCCTGCATTCATATATTGGGTTGCAGATCTGAAATATGCTTAACTATAAAATAGAACAATACCTTGTTTGTTTATACCAATATCTTGAAAAATAGTGAAGGGCAAATGTGCCTACCATGTACAGAATAATAAAAGAAAGTATTAGTTGTTTTGCTGTATACAAGAACCGGGGAATATTTCAT
The DNA here is from genome assembly GCA_026315105.1 of Locusta migratoria. Taxonomy (NCBI): domain Eukaryota; kingdom Metazoa; phylum Arthropoda; class Insecta; order Orthoptera; family Acrididae; genus Locusta; species Locusta migratoria. Next base: position 4,399,153 of record CM048753.1, read on the forward strand.
ATAGGCTTAGTTAATCTACAATGCTGCCCATGCTGGCAAGTTTATATTCGAAACATTTATTATATTTGTTTTTTATGGCCAGTTCCCTACTCAAATATACAATAGAATATATCTCTAAGCATACTATTTCACTATGTTTTCCTAAAGTGCATATTAGGAGGTTTTAGTTTCATGGCCATGTGCTCTTGTTTATTTTCCTATTTTGTGACGAAATGTTATTTGTTTGTCTTCATAGCAATGTATATATCTTCTCTTTACCATTACTTTATCTAGAAATAATGTTTCTTATATTACACAAACTGGCATTTAACAGTTGAGATTCTAATAAAATATTTTGTTTAATTTGTTATTTGGGTGATGAAGTAGTAAACATTTAGCTCTGTAGCTTGCCTGTTACATCTCAGGTTTGATGAAGTTTAACACGTTATGTCCTATTTTAGCGGTCTATTATGTTGTCTCTGTGATTGGAAAAAAAGGACTGATGACCATAGTAGTTTGGTCCTTTTCAAACCCCAACCAACCAACCAACCAACCTGTGAACAGAACTTGGCACCACTCATTAAGATTCCAATCCTGATGTTCCTCTTGTTATTTCTGCAGGCTAAACAGTGTCATGATTTTAATGAGACACACCATAGGCCATTATGTATAGAGGCCACCTTCCCAAAGACGATTTCGGACTGTTTGTGTTGATATTGCACACTGTGTTGTTGCCTGGGGGTGTGCGTTGCAGCTGAATTGCATTCAACCTCCTATCTCAACTGGTTGTTAACCAGAGATAATGATCATCTCTTTACCCATGAATGACCTTGACCTTACCTTCTTGTAATGATTCCTGTCATCTGAAATTGCGTCCATGTCTTGGAAATCACACTTTTGGGCCCTCCAGTAGCTGTGTCCACCACCCTCTGTCTCTGTCCTGCTTCCAACCCTCCTATGGTAAACCACGCCATAATTTTCGGGATATCATGTTGTTGTTGAAAAATTGCACTACATGCTTAGTACACAATCTGAAACCAATTGCTTATGTAATTGTTTGGTAAGTAAGTCAACAGCCACCCCCTCTGTAGCAACATTATTTCCACTACCTCGTTTGACGTAATTTTTTTTTTTTAACATTTTACATGTCAATATTAGAGAATTTTTTTGCAGTCTCAAGTTCAAAAATCTTCGTAAGTATTTTTGTGATGTTTTACACGAGATCTGTGCCTGTCACTAGTTCAATTTTTGAGATTATAAAACACTGTTTCCCTTCAGTGTGAAGAAAGACACGCAAGCAAGCCATCTTTATTACTGTTCATAAAACATCGCAAAAAATATTTGCACTTCACGATGAGAAATTCTCGAATCATGTTATCCATTTAAAACTAATATTTGTGCAAACTTAGGCGCTACTTGTCTTGGTGGCAGATGGGATGAATTGTAAATTGGAAAAAGCCATCAAACCACCTGCCACGAGTCTTATTGGCACATACCGCCAACAATGTAATGCAAAAAGTCCTTTCAAATAAATGTTGAGTGTCAATAAATCTGACTGCATAATGTTTATGAACACTACTCAAAGATGAAAGCCGTGCAAGCATCAATTTGTCATTTACATCAGTTTTTTTCTCTAGGAACATGGTTTCGTAAAAATCATGAGGAAAAATATGTTAACGCAAAAATTGGGTGAACATAAGAAATTTGACAGTACTAACAAATAAATGTTGGGGTGGTGAGAAAATGTTAATTCCGGGAATGTAAAAGTGGGATACTACTGTACTGAGATACAGTTAGTCATCACACAGAAAGGGAAATAAACATAACAATAGTATACTGTTACATTTTAACCATTGCACACAGCCCCTCATCAGTTATGTCATCTGTTACTTTTTGATTGCTGTGATCTTATACAATAACTTGCTGATAACACTAGTATCTTTATGGGATCGTGCCGCAGCAGCTGTATCTAACACTATCGTAGCCAACAAACTTACTGTCCTCTTCCTCCTCAGACCGCAATGTTTCCAGTTGACACTGGAGCATTATTACAGGGTGATTGTAAACTCTGATGATGCTCTTTTGGAGACTGACAGTTGTTTCCGTATTTTGATGCTGTGAATCATTAATCACCAGTGGACCATTACAAAGGAATATATTGTCACGTTGAAAACTGAAGTTGGTCCGGAATTTGAAGGCTGGTCAGTAATAGATCACATTATTTCATTGCAAACACAATCCTAAACTCTGTACAGACTGACTCCTTGGAGTGCTCCACTATTTATACATAGAAATAATTTTCTGGAACTTAAAAGTACATCAAACATAAGAAACATTTAGAACATTCTCAAAATAGTAAATACAAAGAAATAAATTTTCTTCCGCCCATGGCGGGATTTGATCTAGGGACCGCAAGCACAGCGATCTGCGATGCTAACCACTAGACCACGTGTGCTGTTGGAAGACTCGTGGCATTGCTCCCCTTCTTGAAAAAACAGTGACCCACTGTTAGGTTCCCTTTGCAGCCAGCTACAGTGTCTTCGATCTTGTCATGGGTCCTCTGTATGGCAGTTCTGGAGAATTCTTCCCTTGTGCCTGCACGCCTTCCTTGCTATGACGATCTGTGCCATTCCCTTCTGTCGTGGCTTCATCATTACCGTAACGGTCTTAGGAATCCTTGAACAAGTCCGTTTCGATCTATTTGTTCTCTGGGATCGTTGTAAGGCTTCATACAGAGGACGTTCACAATCTCTTGGTTTTTGTCATTTTGAGGGTGGCTGACAATCCTCGACTTCGTATGTGATGTCTTGCAGGCGGCGTACAACACGATACGGACAAAAGTATCACTTCAGTAACTTTTCAGACAGCCTAACTTCCCATACAGGAGTAAAAATCCCTATCAGATCTCTTGGGCTGTACACAACAAATGGGTTCTTGTCATTATACCACTGGTGGTGGTCCTCCTGGGCATCCAGTGTCCGTATGTGAGCCAGCTGTCTTGCTTCTTCGACCCTGGTTGGATGGGAAATAGCCTATCCATTGTCGTCTCGGCCTCGATACCATGGAGCAGGAAAAATGGCACGAAATCTGTGGTGTCTTGCCTTCCTTTATTATAAGCAAATGTCACAACTGGCAGAATTGTATCCCAATCCCTCTGCTCAACATTGACGTACATAGACAGCAAATCTGATAATGTCTTGTTAAAACATTCTGCAAGACAATATGTCTGAAAATGTTAAGCAGTTATTGTTCTGTGGACAATGTCGCAGCATGACATTACTTCTGATATTAGTTTTGACTGAAATACTTTCCTACGATCAGATATCATCACTGTGGTGCTCCACGCTTCTAAATAATGTCTTCTACAAGGAATTTTGTGATATCTGGAGCTTCTGCAGTTGGCACAGGTTTGGTGACAGTGTAGCATGTGAGGTAGTCAGTGCAGACTATTATCCACCGGTACCAGTTGTCGACTTTGGGAACCTCCCTAACACTTGGTGGAATGGAGCTGCTGCAGGTGGAATCGGTACAAGATGCCCTGGAGGTAATTGCGGCACATGCTACCGTCACTGGAACTCTTTACAGTGACTCAGAGTGCCTAACAGATCAGTAGGGACTTTTCCAGTAATACCTGCGTCTGATTCTGTCTAGGGTCTTCACGAATCCCAGATGACCGGATATTGGAACATCGAGGAAATACTTGAGAATAGCTGGCTGGAGATGAGCTGAAACGACCAGTAGCCATTTAGGGCTCAGTGGATTGTAATTGCTCTTATACAGTGTCCGGTTTATAAGCTGGAACTCTCCATTGGTCAGTTCTCCTTTCTCAAGGCCTCTATTGTTTTTAATAGTGCTGGATCTTCCCTTTGCTCAGCTGTAACGTCATCTAATTCAGTGAGTGCTGAAATTTCATTCATGCTGTTGTGTTCCACTAATGAATTCCTCAAAAGGTAGTTGGCATCCTTGTGTTTGCGCCCATTCTTGAAGACCACTGTCATATCGTACTCTTGGAGTCTTAGTGCCCATCTTGCTAGTTGTCCTGATGGATCCTTCAAGCTAGTCAGCCAACACAAAGAATGGTGGTCTGTCACGACGGTGAATGGTTGGCCGAATAAATACGGCCGGAACTTGTTGATAGTCCAGATAACCACGAGACATTCTTTTTCAGTTGTAGAGTAGTTTATCTCGGACTTTGAGAGTACTCTTGACGCATAGGCTATCACTTTTTCGGCACCTTCCTGAACTTGTACAAGCACTGCACCAATCCCATAGCCACTGGCGTCTGTGTGAAGTTCAGTTTCCGCATTATCGTTGAACAAGGCTAGAACTGGTGCAGAAGTTAGAGCCTCCTTAAGTGCCCAGAAAGCTCTTCTCTCATCCCAGTAAAATTTGGTGTCTCCCTGCAGAAGTTCTTGCAATGGACGTGCCTCGTTACAAAATCCTTTTATGAATCGTCGGTAGTATGAGCACAGCCCGAGAGAACTTCTCACATCACGGATGTGCCGAGGAGTTGGAAATTCTGTGACTGCCCTTATTTTATCAGGACAGACACCATCTCCGTTGACTAGAAATAGGAGATATTATACTCAGATAATAATTTGACAGAGCACTGCAAGAGCTAAGTCGAACAACAGTCCCTGGAGTAGATGAAATGTCCTTAGAGCTACTGAAGTCTCTGGGACAGCCAGCAGTGAAAAAACTATTTCACCTGTTTAGTAAGATGTATGAGACAGGCTAAATACCCTCAGACTTTAAGAAAAAATTAATAAACTCCATTCCAAAGAAAGCAGGCACAGACAAATGTGAAAATTACAGAACCATCAGTTTAATAAGTTTTAGTTGCAAAAATTTTACATGAAATATTTACAGAAGGATAGAAAAGCTGATACAAGCTGACCTCAAGGAAGATCAGTGGCTGAAGTGCAGTTTGAGTCCGCGAGTGGCGTTTCATGTTTGGACGTTGGCAACGGCGCCGGATCGAATCGGCAGTTGCGTTCGCACGGCCAATAACAAATAGCTTTCTCTTTATGGTTTGTAAACAAATCGGCGTAGTGGATGAAAAGATCTTTAGATTAACATATTGCATTGCAATAAATGTGGGATTTATATTTACATACTGTAATGGAGATTCGGCGTACTTGGCTGTACTATGTAGGCCTAGTCAAAATTATTTTCACCAGTGATTTTAGTTGTGGTGATTGCATGACTTTCGCAGCCTTTACGAGCGCAATTACTTACACTGAGCGGTTCTGAGCCAGCTATTCAAGCGCTACTAAGAGACAAAACTAAGAACCTATGTTGCTAACCTTGAGGCTGCGATGACCTGTTGTTTTTTGAAGTTATCAGTAGCGTGTAAAAGAGTAGTCTGAAAGTGTGTTGGAAACATCCTTTCATTTAAAAATGTGATCTGTAGCGTAGCCTTCAGATGGTTAGTTGTAGGTTAAACAAGATTTGATTCTTTTTCTTAAGTACGAGAGGGCGCGTAGCGCCTGAATCTTCGGTTCAGAACCGGAACTTAAAGATACACGGATTCTTCCAAATTAACCAACATCTGGTTCCTTCTTAGGGAAGTGAACACTAATTTTAATAACGTTCATTATTCACGTATTGCAATTCACTGGAGAAATTATCAGTCATATTACTTGAGAGAGAAACACTCAATTAAATTTACACTGCAAGAAATTATTAAATCTGAACGAAAAAGCATGTGAAGAAAGTCCAAATTCACAACACATGAAACACGGAATCTGATTGGCTGCCTTCACCTGCGTCACTCATCGTGCCGTTACCAACATCTACTCTTGAACCACGACTTGCGAACTCATAAACTGCACTGTTACCAGGTCAGTTCAGATTCAGGAGATATGTAGGAACACCGGAGCCAATACTCACATTACGACTTATCGTAGAAGATAGATTAAGAAAAGGCTTTTGTAGATTTGGAGAAACCTTTTGAGAATGTTGATGGAAGTACACTTTTAAATTCTAATTTTAGCAGGGGTAAAATATAGGGAATGGGAGGTTATTTACAACTTGTATATTAACCAAACAGCTGTTATTAGAGTTGAAGGCCATGAAGGGGGGAGCATTGGTTGGGAAGGAGTAAGACAGGATTGTAGCCTTCCTCCCACGTTATTTAATTTGTACATTGAGCGAGCTGTGAAGAGAAGCAGAGAGAAATTTGGAGAGGGAAGTAAAGTTCAGGGTGAAGAAGTAAAAACATTGTTTTTTGTTGATGTCATTGCAATTCCATCAAACAGAAAAGGACGTGTAAGAGCAGTTGTAAGGAATGGGCAGTGTGTTGAAAGAATTACGTAAGCTGAACATTAACAAGGGTAATGCAATGAGGTCTTATAAAATCACCAATACTGAAGGAATTAGATTAGGTAAAGAAACAATAAAGGTGGCGGATGAGTTTTGTTACTTAGGCCGTAAAATAACATACAATGGTAGCACTGCAGAGGATATAAAATGTAGAATGGCAATGGGAAGAAAAGCGTTTTTGAAAAAGATAAATTTGCTAACATCGAATATTAATTTAAATGTAAGGAGGTCTTCTCTGAAGGCATGTGTGTGGAGTGTTGCAGTGTACAGAAGTGAAACATGGCCGATAAATAGTTCAGACAGCAAGGGGATAGAGACTTTCGAAATGTGATGCTACAGAAGAATCTTCAAGATTACGTAGGTACATGTAACTAATGAAGAGAGTTGGGGAGAAAAGGAGTTTTTGTAATAACTGGACTAAAAGAAGGGATCGATTGGTAGTACACATTCTTAGGCATCAAGGGATCGTAAAGTTAGCATTGGAGGGAAGTGTGTGAGGTAAAAATCGCAAAGGGAGACCAAGAGACACATATAGTAGCAGGTGCAGATGGATGTGGTTTGACGTTCTTATGAGGAGATGAAGAGGCTTGCTCAGGATAGTTGGGTGGAAAGAAGGAATCTTGGAATTGAACGTCCCGTCGACAGTGTGGTCATTAGAGATGGTAGTTGGGTGGAGAGCTGCATCAAACCAGTCTCTGGACTGAAGACGAAGACGACAACAACAACAATAAAGTTACCAGTTGCAGTTCTGTTTGGCACAAAAATGGTATAAATTTTATGTAACCTCTGTTATGTAATAAATAAAAACTCCATGGCAAGTGTGTCATAATATCAACTACAAAAATAATAGGGTGATCCAGTAAGTAAATTTTACCATTTAAAACATTATGTCCCACCAATTGCTTTGAAGCCCCTAGAGTGTAGAAACGGGGATCTACTGTACTTTCCAGTCAGCTCCTAGCAACTTTAGGGCTTTCTTCTTCTGGATTTATTGTCAGAGGCCTACTTCAGTTTGTAGTTCTGAAGACTGCCTGTTCAGAGTAAGAGGAACTTACGGCCAAGCAGTTTAGTCTGTAAAATGATTAAACCTAACGACGCTGTAACTCCCTTGTATGTATGTGTGTATTCTCATTATGACGTTAGTTATTGATTTAAAGTTTGCGGTGAAATACTACCATTAGAATATTGGGTTGCACGTGCACTCACCAGAAACAAAAATATTTAGTTCAAATATACTGCGTTCTAAGTTTATCAATAATCGCTAGGTGCTCACATTATCAAACAATACACGTATATAGTTTGGGTAATTTTCACTTCTTTACCTACTCATGTGCCTCGGTTGCACAGTGGTAGAGTGCCAGACTACAAATCCAAAGGTCCCGGGTTCGATCCCCTCCAGGTCCTACGATTTTTATCTGTCACTTTCCACTTCTTTCACATCTGGCAGTATTGCTCACGTGAAAAATACCGAGTAGCACCGTGGTTCGGAACCCACGTTAAACTGTAGGTCCCCTTATAACTGGCTGGGTAAGTCAGTTCGAAGGTCGGAGGAAGGCAACGGCATACCACCTCCAAACAGGACCATGCCTAGTAAAGCACTGTGGTGTTCAAACCAATCTTCGGATTGTTGACTTCTTTACCTTTAAACTACTGTATTCTGTTAAAAGAGAGCATTATGTATGCAATCACATTTCATCCCTTATAAAAGCAGATTTCTCATGTATTGTTGAAGAATCGTAAGAAAACTGATGTTGCTTGTCAAACTGATATTTCGTGTTCTACTCGTGTGTCAAACTAAAACGAAAAGAGGTCTTTCGTTTAAATCTGCAGTTGTATTGCTTGTAAAAAGAACTGTCAATACGTTTCATCTAAGCACATGTAAAAACTATAGCAATCGATTTAATATTTGCAATTGCGAAGAACTAACGCCAACTGTATTGATGCCATATTACCGAACTATCTATGTACTGTACTATCATATAATTCTGTGCAGATACATACAGTGGTATATGTGACCATTTCTGAAAAATGTTTCCCACTACTATTGAACACTTTATCTTAGTGGCTTTTGTTTGGGTTTCAGCAAAAGAAACAGAAGGATGAGGATACTCCTGATGCTGAGGATGGCAGATCATTGATGGAACGAATAGGATCATCTCCAAAGGAGCTGGAGAAGAAGCTCCAAAAGAAACGTGGTTTGTATACGTGGTGGTTTATTGTCAGTAATATGGTTCCATTGAATTGTAACGTGTTAATTATGTAAATATAATTTCTTTATTTATGCAGAGACCGCGAAACAAACAAAGCCGACTACCAAGGGAAAAGGCAAGGGGTCACCTAAGAAGAAGAGAAAGTTTGTGGACTCTGACAGTGAAGGGTCCATTATCAGTTTGAATTCAGAGGGCGAGATCTCACCGGAGAATATTTCACCGCCTGTAGCGCCGAGGGCTACCGCACGAAGGGCTGTAGGCAAGTAATAAGTCACAGTTTCTGTTTTAGATGATGGTATTGTGAATGTCTGTGGGCTTACAGAAGAAATAGTTTGGAGTTGTGTTTTAGGACGTAGGCAATTATTATTTCCCATCACCACATTACCAAAGGAACTATTCCTACTGCCTCAGAATGCATACTACATAAACATCAGAACCAGTCAAAATGACAGCCACTCTCGCTCACTTTCCGCCGTGCTCACAGCGGGCGCCGCCGGCCTAAGAGTTCACACTGTGCGCCGAGCCGAGACAAAAAAGGGGCAAAATCTACTTTTCTGATTTTTCACGTTGTAAAAAATGTTGACAGTAAGAAAGACCACCCCACAGTGTTTTATAAACTTATTTTTTTCCTTATAAGCTTTGTTGTGCCTGTGAAAAAATAGTAATAGTCTACTTTTAGTTTCGTAATGCTCCTCATTCAATTTTGATGAAAGGATGTGGTTAAAAAATGAGACTTCTGGTCTCTTGATAGTACGACATCTTAACTCTCAAATAAACCATTCACCTTTACGTAATTCATAAGTCATTTCCAAATGACGCTGTTTGTCAAGTTTGTGCACTTGATTTACAAATTGTGTATTGAAAAAGTTCGATAGTGGACAGCTTACTGTTCTGTGCATTTTCGACCAAACATTAACGCGAGTGAAATGGACCTTAAAAGTACAGAAAAGTTTTTGAAATGGCTGTTGTTCTGGTATTTACCTCCTTTCACAAGTAATTGAGAATTATCTGAATGGCATCGTGCCGCGATCACAAGCGTAGAAACTCCGCCTGTGTTGAGTGTAGTGTGAAGCACTGCAGTGCCAAAAAATTTGAATTACTTGTCACATGTCACTCCTTTATGATGTGTTAATGATCCGTGACCAGAAAAAAAATTATGAACGAATTTTGCTTGGTTGGGGACCGATAACATTGGACGACGACCTGCTACGGTTTTACATCAGATCATACTTGACTTTGAGGGGCATACAACTGGTTTTTTGTCCACATCATACAATTCATGGAATATATATTTTGTGTTTGCAACCAGAAGAGAAGAATAAATTAATGTAAAATGTGCTTTGCTTTTAATAGGCTGAAATAAAATTTTCTGACGTTAAACATCATGGCCTTCTAGTTGGAGATGATAAATGAAAGAAGCCTAAAACACATTTATAGATGTCTAATCATAGTACACAAGATATACCTTTTTTGTTTCAATTTTCTCTTTTGTAGCTGTTGGAAAATGTTGGACCACAACGTGAAAATATTTGTATACAGCATGTCCCACATAAAAGCGGCACCCTCACGTCTGAGATTAAAGTAAGAATGAACTAAGTGGTTTTTTCTGCAAAAATTTTGCTGAATCACTTAAAACAATTTTCTTTGGGTGCATGATGGTACTGTTGAGTTTCCTACTTTAAATGAAAGAAAAATACACTGATTTTGCTTAGCCTCAGGCACTGCATGGCAGGTCAGTTAAGAATGAGAAGTGTCTGTTTTTTATGGCCTTATCCCCAGCAACAAGTGATCCTTACCCATTGACAGCAGAAGATCAAAAGAAACACAGGAGTTACCAAAACCTGTTCACTGCCGTCTACTTTGAACCAGATAAGTTTATTTATTTTGTTATTTTATTACTATCACGAATATCTCACTGTAGTAACTCATCGAATTTTATGCACATAAGAAATAGGTGGTAATGGACTAAACCCATGAATTTAGACACATTTAGGAAGGTTTTACCTTTGGTGAACATCAGATATGTTTAATATCGGTGCGGACGTGAGCCCATAGGAGTACGGTGTTGCTTCTGTACCAGAAGTATCACACGTCTCCACCCTGCGCTCAGCAGAAGCTTCTCTGCATAATTTTATTTATTTGTTTTTCAACTACACTTCTGAAAATAAGTTTATATTTTTCTTATATTAATATTAATTCTGTAATATGAAGAAAAGTTTTTGAAATTTTTTTTAGTTATTACATAAGAAAAAGCTCTCCTAAATGTTAGTTGAAATTAATGGGCTGAGTCTATGCCACATATTTCTAATGTGTTTATAATTAGATGAGTCACTACACTGTTAAAACAATAGTAATACAATAACAAAATCAATTAACAGTTAGCTGGCTCGTCTTGGAGTGCACAAGCTTTGGTCACCACTGTGTTTCCTTCGATCTTCCGATGAAATTGGGTAACGATTCCTTTTTGCTGGGGACAAGGCCACCAAGAATGAAAAAACAAATCAAAAGAAGAAACAAAATGATAAAAGCTTCTCATCCTTTGCTGATGTGCAGTGTCTGGGGCTAAACTAAATCTGTGCATTTTTCTTTCATTTAAAGTAGAAAAATCAAAATGAAAGTTCCATGGAGAAAATTGTCATTCAGATGATAGAAAAGTAGTTCCTCTTGGACAGATTCCTAACAAAGTAAATAAAAATTCTGAGAACTGTGTTGAGTTCTTTTTAAATGGAGCTGAGCTGTCACATAGTACAGCATGTCCCACATAAAACAGGCACTCCTCACGTACCATGATTTGATCAACGTACTAATTCCGAAATGGAGGACTTATTAATAGGTATTTCCGGTGTAGAGAAGCAGCTGAGAGAGCTAAATACGAAAAGTCTGTAAAACCGAACTGGTATTGCATCCGGACCAGCAAAGAGTATTCTGTGGCATTGGCCCCATACTTAGCTTGCATTTATCGTGAATCTTTAATCGTGATTGGAAAAAAGCGCATGTGACTCCCATTTATAAGAAAGGAAAGAGAACTGACCTACATAATTACATCGTCAGGCGTGCCTCAGGGGAGTGTGATAGGACCGCTATTATTTTCTACCTATATAAATGATGTGATTTACAGAGTAACTAGTAATTTGCGGCTGTTTGTTGCTGATGATGCTGTGGCGTATGGGAGGGTGTCGTCTTTAACTGACTTTAATAGTATACAGGATGACTTAGACAAAATTTTAGTTGGTGCGAAGAATGGCAGCTAGCTCTTAATGTAGAAAAATGTAAGGTGATGTGCATGAGTAGGAAAAACAATCTCATAATGTTCGAATACAGCATTAGTAGTGAGCTTCTTGATGCTGTCGCTCATAATGTTCGAATACAGCATTAGTAGTGAGCTTCTTGATGCTGTCGCGTCGTTCTAATATCTAGTTGTAACATTGCAGAGCGATATGAAATGGAACGACATGTAAGGACAGTTGTGAGCAAGGTGGACAGCCAACTTCGGTTTATTGGGAGATTTTTGGGAAGATGTACTTCACCTGTAAAGGAGACCACGTATAAAACGCTTATACGATCTCGTCTTGAGTATTGCTCAAGTGTTTGGGACCAAGACATAGATGCAGTTTAGAGGCGAGCAGCTAGGTTTGTTACTGGTAGGTTCGACCAATGTGCGAGTGTCAAGGAAATGCTCGGACAACTCAATTGGGGATCGCTGGAGTAAAGAAGACGTTCTTTTCGTAAATTTCTGTTGAGGAAATTTAGAGGGCCAGAATTTGAAGCTGAGTGTAGTACGATCTTGCTGCCGCCTACTTACATTTCGTGTGGTGATCACAAAGAGATGATGAGAGAAATTAGGGCTCTTATGGAGGCATATAAGCATTCTTCTTTTTTTACCCTCTGCCATGCACCTTACGGTGAAATGTGGAGTATGTATGTAGATGTAGTTATTTTCTAGTTATGGATTATTAACACATCATGAGGGACAAACGTACATGGCCAGCAAATCATTCTTCTGGTGCTGCATTTCTTCACACTACGCCCAACACTTGCTGACTTCATAGGCTTGTGATCATGGCATTGACGCTGCTCAGATAACTCGCAGTTACGTGTGAAAGGAGGTAGGCATCAGTGTGAGGACCATTTCAAAAACTTTTCTGTACTTGTAGCTCCATTTCATTCACTGTAATGTATGGTCTAAAATGCATAGAACAGTAAGCTATCAACTATCAAACTTTAATACAAACTGTCCATTCGCGTGAACGGACACAGGCAGACAGTGTTTGTTGGTAATGAGGATCACCCTATGTCTAAGCATGCATTGGTGCATGGCCAGCACATCTTGGCACAGTGTTACATGGTGATATGGATACTTTCCACTGACACCAACCGGTCAGAACTCCAGAGATGGGAACTTGCCCTTCAACATATTCTATCTTCCCGTTGCCCACCTGGTCTCTACCTTCATTAGTTTCAAATTCCCGCCCACCATTCTACATCATCTTTGCCTGCAATCACTGGACAGAACCTTTGCCTCGACTGGCATCTCTGTCCAACTTTTTTGAGTTTATCTTATGTCTGCCTTGGTGTGTCTGCGCATGTGTGTGTGTGTGTGTGTGTGTGTGTGTGTGTGTGTGTGTGTGTGTGTGTGTGTGTGTTTACCTATCCTTTTTCCCCAAAGGTAAGTCTTTCCTCTCCCGGGATTTGAATGACTCCTCACCCTCTCCTTCCCTGTTCTTTGCTTGAAGAAGCAACAAATGGTTGTGAAAGCTTGCATCCTGTGTGTTGATTAAACAATATTTCTTAAATGTGACAGTTTTTCTTTTTCTTTCAGTCAGCTGCTATTTTTTCTTGTTCAAGGACTTGACTCGATCTTTAACTTCTCATCCATTACATGACGCATCCACCTAATCTTTTGCATTCCTTTGTAGCATAGCTTTTGTTCTCTGCTTATTTATACTGTTAATCACCCATGATTCATTTCCATGTTAGGTCACACTGATAAACATTTTCAGAAAAAGCTTCCCTACGCTTACATTTTACTCAATTCAAATACCCCTATCTTCCTGAAAAGCTTTACTCTTGCCAGAATGCATTTCATATCCCCTCATCTGAAATAAATCTCTTACTCTTCCACACCTTCTGTAATTTTATCCCAAAATATCATGAATGAAAGTATTAGACTTTCTGCTTCAAATGATATGATTTTACAGGTTTTTTATGAAATAATTTCTCTAAGACTAGTCAAGACTTTGTATTATTTATATTTTACATTTCTGAGAATTAGTTCCCACTTTGAAGTGCATTATCTGTGCATTATGCAATTTATTCATGAAATTTTTCCACATATGAGGTGTTCCATTGTTACATTTAGTGTAACGTATAAAACCATGCAAACTTTATCTTATGAAGAACATTTACACACACACAGATTTATAAAAATAGATGATTATTTCAAAATTGTGCATGGTTTTAGGCAATTCAGTGACAGCAACAGAACAGTATAATATTTGACACATGAAAAACATGAATAAGTGGCGTAGCAAATAAGAAATGCATTTGAAAGTGAGAACCATTTCCTGATGTACGACATGCAAAATATAAATACAGTAGAACCTCATTTTTACGCTTTTCAACGGACTTCAGTGAAATGGTGTAAAATGCAGGAAATAACATTTTGAATGGTAAAATATGCTTACTGGATCAGCCTAGCATTTTCGTAGTTTATTTGTGATATATGTACATAATAGGCATCTAAATACTCGCCAGGAAATTATACAATAAAGGTTATCCAAATTTTTACTATTTTAAGCGCCAGGCAAAATGTAATTTTATGGGAAGTAGAAATTTTTGACGTAATTTCATTCATTATAATAGAGGACGCCACTGTTGGGCTATGTAACATCTTCAAAATTACTGCCTTTTACCGGAATTAATTATTTACGTAGTAAAACTGCTAAAGTTCCGTTCTTTTTGTATTTTCTTATGTTTCACATGACGATATTAGAGAATTTATTCGTGTTCTCGAGTACAAACATATGCATACATATTTTTGTAACGTTTGCATAGGATCGGCATCTCACTATTGTCGCCTTTTTGAGGTTGTGGGTATTAAGATACCCAACTTTGACAGATAACGATCTTTATTAATCAGAAATATGTATCACAAAAACAATGCATCTCTTTATTTTATTCTCACTTCAACAAAGCAATTAGTTCTGATTGTTTCACTACTCACCAGACGCTCTGGCAAAGAATCTAGCGGAAAGAGTAACTCCACCGCCACATATTGGCGCGTCGTAAGTCAACAACGAAATTGCGAAATATACATTTGAATATATGCAAAGTGTCAAGAAACTCGACTGTGAATAATTTTTAAGTGCTATACTTTATGGGGAAAGCCATGCTAGCCTCAATTTATGTACAATACGTCATTTTTCTTTGCGAACACGCTTTCAAAAAGCGTAAAACGTGTAAATATGTTAACACAAAAACGAGGGCGAATTTACATTGTAAACGTAGGAAATTTGACAAGACTGACAAAAAATGGTGTAAATGGCGGGAAAACGTAAAAACCGAGAATGTAAAAATGAGGTTTTACTGTTAAAAATATCTACAGGCTGTTCACCAACGGTTTCTAATAATAGAGGGAGGTTGAAGAAACAGATTATTTGGTTGAAAATCATATAGGCATGTTTGTTCCAGTAGTGACTCTTGAGGCTGCACATGTGACTGTGGACTGAAATTAAATGAATATTGTTGTAAAAATTCTAGTAGTTCCTTCCATTTAAATATTCTTTGATAACATCAGACGAGGCATCAATGTTAGCGTTGAATAGGGGAGCATGGAGGAATTTTTTAGAGGTACTATGCTCCAGACTGAACGCTGAGACGCATAATCAGTCTCTAATTATGACGACGACGACGATGATGACGACGATGATGATGATGATGATGATGTTTTTCTGTGATTGTACAAGTTCTGAGTTAGTATGCCATGTGGGAATAACCGTGTGCTGTATGGCAGCATTGGACCCTAAATGTAGGATCTGTGATGACGGTGATGAAACTGCATCACATCTAATATTTGAATGCATTGCACTAGAGAGTAAAAGGCACAGAATATTTGGGACAACCAGACCCGAAGAAATTGTGTCTTAACAAAGAACTGGTAAAGGGACTCCTTGCGCTGTTCAAGGGCATTGGTTGGCTTTACTAGATATACAGGGAGCGATACCGCACAATTAACTTAGTTTCGGTGCGGGCAGTGGCGGGTTGGACAAAGACTGTTTTGGCTTCCCTGGAAAAATCAATCAATCAATGGCAGCATTTCTGCAGAGTGCGCAGCTGCTTCCCGTCCAGAGTCCTCTCTCTCTCTCTCTCTCTCTCTCTCTCTCTCTCTCTCTCTCTCTCTCTCTCTCTCTCTCTCTCTCTCTCTCTCTCTCTCTGTGTGTGTGTGTGTGTGTGTGTGTGTGTGTGTGTGTGTGTGTGTGTGTGTGTTGTGGGGGGGGGGGGGGGGGAGGACTGATGACCACTGTAGTTTGGTCCCATAACTTTACAAACATATGAACATCTCTTAGTCTCATTGGCAGTATAGTAACCGTGTAGCGATTGTGTATTGATGGCACTGACCGGCACATATGTAAACAGTGTGTTGCCAACTGCAATCCATCAACCCATAACTTCATGCCTTAAAAATTTATAAAATCCTGACACGTGATGTTCGGCAGGATTAAAGAAAAATAGCTGGATGGGTGATGGGGGGGGGGGGCGGCAAATGTCTTCATAGTCAGAAAATTAATTATTTGAAGGTGAACAGGTTTGTAGGTTACCCAGAATGTTTTCATTCTCTCTACCCTGGGTCTGTTTACCAAAACACTTTGTGTCATTGTTCCTCTGTGATAGAAGAATGTACTGCACATGACAGACCGTCTTGCTTCGTACCTCATCAGAGTTTGAAGGCTGATTTCTTTTCACTAACCTGATACGATCTATCACTGCTGTTGTCGCTTGTTCAGAAGCAGACGCAGGTCATGTATCCATTGTTTCTTGATGTGAGGCTGAAAAGTTAGTATAATGTGGCTAGGATTCAGCATTTCACTATGATGAATGTTGCACAAAATTTTGGAATGTCTGTGGCTTTGCTGCTTTCATTTTTAATTCACTGTTCCTGAACAGAAAGCCACAACTGTATAATAGAAATTCACAAATACAGTGTTATACGTGGCACATGCGCTTGATACATAGGTGTTCACCATGCTAGGCCCTTAACTTGACTAACTGCAACGGGAGTAACACTACGCACAAGTCGCTAAATTTTTGTACCAACGGAATAATCTAGTGTGTTACGCCTATCATCTTTCTATTAAATAAACATTCAAATAACTTTTTCACAACAATAGAATCATAGCTTAACACAAGATAATTACATTACAGACAGATGTATTTAAATAAATTGTGATATTTTAAATATGAGGTATGTCCTTAAAGTAAGTTCCATTTGGTTATATAAAACAAATGTATACAGATACAGAAAACATATTTATTGTACAAAAATCTGCAGCTGTGACACTGTCTTCTATATAGCTTCTGAAATTTTGTAGGCACTTGTCACAGTGTGGCACAAGTTTTTGTACACCTCCTTTATAAAAGGTTCCCGCCTGTGTATTCAACCATGAGGTAACATGTTCTTTCAGTTAGTCATCATCGTCGAAGTGTTGACCACCAAGGGCAGACTTTAGGTGTAAGAAGAGATGAAAGTTGCTAGGAGTGAGCTCCGAGCTGTACAGAGGATGATCAAACATGTCCCAGTCAAATGTCCAATGGGTTACATTCACCATGCACTTGATCACGTCCTTCATTGAACAGTCTGACACTTCTACCCATTGAATCACTCCTAGCATTTTTGTCTGTAACCCTCGCAGATTTGCCATTGAATTTAGTTTGGTTTAACTTCCGTTGCATTTAGAAAACGAATCTCAGATCTGATATCACACGCCGCGGCATTTCCATTTACAGCTTACATTATAAATAAGCACTACAAAGCACTCGTCAGTGGCAGCAATCTGAAAATGGCCTACATGTCTTCTTCTAGAGTCAGAGTAACTGATGCACATGGCTCGGAACTGAGACCGTAGTGCTGCCGAGAATAGAAATAGAAACAGAAACAGAACGTACTTTGTGGACGACCCTCATATTAATAAAATTGCTGGGAGGGGGGGGGGGTGTACTGAGACTACAAGTAAGAGCCACTCAGATTCTAGATGGAAATATGGGCAGAGGTTTAGCACAGGATACTTGTTCACACACCACATTTTATGTAAAGCTCTTCACAACATAGTAAAAGGTATCTTAGAGAGTAAAATATGAAAGAACGAGCAAATGGCTCTAAATCAGCCCTCTCACAGATTTTTTAATTAGGTTGAGTAGATCACTATTTATACACTTATAAAAACTTGCCATGTGACAGTTGTCAGAACAAGATAGTCAAAATTTTCCTCATTATTTCTCATAGTATTAAAGTGATGATACTTTTGGGGTGGGATGGCGAGTTTTACGCAAGCATAAAGGAATTATCTTTCCTTTGAGCAACATTCACATCCAAGATAAAGCTGTATCTGGCTTCTTGTTATGTCACTAGGGAAAATGCCACAGTAATTTGTTACCCAGTTGGTACTTATCCATCAACTTTCTCTGCACTGTATGATCCGTTTCAAACACATTACCAAGTGGTTGAACTGATTGATTTAAAACTCCTTATTTGAACAAAATATTCTTTAGAAAATCCTAATTTTATTAAGATGCAAAAACGCGTAGCTTCACACACACACACACACACACACACACACACACACACACACACACACACACATTAATTAAAATAAAAAATAAAATTATTTATTTCCGTTTGTATTTTCATCAGAGTAGAAGTTTTCGTTCCAGTAGGCCTATTTATCTTTGAGTCCACAAAGCATGCCTATTGCTGCTTATATTTGATTGAAAAAGTTGGTTGAGACTACTACTACTTCCAATTTTCAGCACAGCTGTTTGCTGTGAACTCTAAGCTGCAGGGCGTTTATTGTATCTCGAAAATGGAGAGGGACAGTGTGGTTTAGATTTGAATTGTTATGGTAGTTATCATTTTTCCTGTTCCACTTTTTGTCACTTCATTGAAATCCCATGTTTACAATGTGTGGACTGACACAAGCAATGTGAGGTGTGGAGGGTGTGTACTTTAGTGTTGTTTTTGCAACGTTGGTTGAAAACGTAATGTTACACTTGATGTCATGGAATTGCATTATATATTCTCCTTTGTATGATATTAATATCTTGGTACTTTTTTCCTCTCTGTTAAAATGTCCCTCTGCAGAGTTTTATATGGAACTTATGCTTACTTTATTTTCACGCAGTTCTCTGTATTTGATATGGAAGATATCCCTGTTGTTTAGCATGGCATTTCACAGTCCATCATAATCATGATCAACAGCAGCAGTGTGTAACATATGTTTTCTGCTTTTTTTCTGCAGCTTCAAAGATAAAGTTCACTTTCAGTGACAGTGATGAAATAGAAGAAGAAAAAAGTGATGAAGAGCTGGAGCTACACGATAATAAATTATTGCAGGAAAGTGAGGATGTTCCACAAGTGGATGCCGAACTGAACACCGCTGACGACACCTTCACGTGAGTTGATAGCAGTTTGCCGCTCATATTTACTGGTACTGTAAATGACTGTGGAAATAATGATTGTTACACGAGTTGCATTCCAAAATTTATGGCAAAATGTTTTAACTATTTTGTATTATTTAAATTTTTATTTTTCTCCCTTGAAAATGGTATTGGGTGAACTTCTGAAATACGTGAATGACTTGTTAGTTCATATGTAAACATTGTGTGTAGGGAAATTGATTGAACACACACTGCCATAAAGATAAAGCACAAGAAAAAGATTAAAAAATGGAGTCATTTCAAATGTGTTTTACTGTCGTCTGCAACAGTTTACAACAGTACATAAGCTATGTGCATTCCGTAGCGTCGGGAGGCTTACCAAGAATCTACAAGATGGTGGGTCGTCATGACACAGTATTGTGATGTGACACTGGATGGCAGTCCTTTCAAGGAGAAAGAGCACCACGTAAGTTAGAGACATTCAGGATGGATGTTATCTAACTCTAATCGTGCTCTTGTGTAAAAGTTGCAGTCACTGTGGATGAAATGAAAGGTGATTCCATGGGGAGCTTCCGGAAGCAGTAGGAAATGCTGCTCTACCGTACTGAACTGAATGGTTGTTTGGTCGGTGACAAATGCATTCGGTCATGGCGTGGCGGAGCTGCAGTGGCCGGAACACTCTCATCTAGGATGGCTGTCAGTGTGCATATGAATTTGCTCTTATCCTGTTAGCACATAACGACAGAAGACGTAAACTGCATCTATTGCAGCACCATACTGGTTTTGAGAAGTAGACAATCCACAGGATTTTGACGAGTGAGTCGTGCGTAAAGACTCCTTATTCTCCTTAGTTGTGAAAGTTTTTCCAGAGAGTGCTTGGAATTCCTAATATTATTACGATGCCAAAAAAAGCTACACAGCTTAAAAAAACATTGTCATTGGCATTTCCGTTCTATTGTGGTCGCAGAATGGAAGGCAATGATCTTTTTGTGTCATTCAACTCAAACGTAGTTGTGGTTCTAGGATGGCCATTCCCGACACAAATGGGTGCAATAGGGGACCTCGTCAGAAAAATTTAAAGACAAAGAACAGAGCATTGTGCTTGCTGTAGTTCTGTTGTGAGTGAGTGAGTGAGTGAGTGAGTAGATGCAATATAATAGTTAGGATAAAGTATATGTTGATATTCATAGCAACTTAACTCAATAATTTTGGAAAACATCATTAGAGTACATAAAAGCGGTTGAAGTATAGTAACTCCACATGGGTAGATTTACTACAGCGAACCACTTTTCACGTATGTTTCGTCGGTTGAGTGGCAAGGCTGAGGGCTTGCGAACTCAAGGGGTGCGAGTTTGAGTGCCACTCGAGTAAACTTTGTTTTTAGACCTGTGAAGGTAATATTTTTTAATATTAATTCACTACAAACTGCGCAAGAATAGGTTTTTCTAAATTCCACATTCTTAAAAATATTTAATTTTGAAATAGCCTAATGTCAAGACGAGGCAAATGATAGCCATAGTAAAAATGTTGAAAATGGATACCTGTATTAGTAATTACTTAGACTGCCACACGGTGAACCTATAGTGTTAAGGTAAGATAAATGTATCAGCTGACAGGCATAATTTACCAAGTCTTTATGCACTTTTACATGAGTTAGTGGCTGTGTTTTCCATTAGCTGTTGTTTCCGGTTTAATATTTGTTCAACTCCTTTAGCACTATTTGATCGTTACACTAACAAGAAAGGTCAGGTAGCTCGTTGATAGTAAAGCCTACAATTGCACAACTTTTAGTGAATTAATATTTAAAATATTACCTGCAAGAAGTCTAAAAAATAGAGTGAGTAGAGTGGGATTCGAACGCAACCCCGTTAATAAACCAATGGCCCATCCACCCACCCAATGAAACATATGTGGGAAGCTGTCTTGGAATTCTTATACCTCAACCGTTTTTACGTGCTCAAATAATGTTTTCCAAAATAAATGATACACGAGTTAAAGTGCAATGATCTCGACATATACTGTACGTTCCTATTGTATTGCTTCTATTTGATGATGTAAACAGTAAGCTAAAGCTACAAACGCCACTAGAGTTGTCAACACTAGTGCTTATTAGCTTGGAAATGCCCAAGGCTCTGTTCTTGGTCTTTAACCCAGATGGTCCTGAATTTTTTTGTTTGTTACTTTTGGTCTAATAGATCATTCAAACAGTGCAACATTGATTTTACTCGAATTGCATCCTTAATCTCGGCATAATAAGCCGTCCTTTGGGAACGCAGTAAAAATTAGAACACTAATATTACACGTTAGATTTGACGTTTTAATTGTAAATCCATCCATATGTTCCTGAATAATAGAAATGAAATTGAAGCGTAAATACTTACAAACCCAAAATCATGAGTTAACTGATAAGTTTCTTTGGAATCCCTCTCTTCAAAAGGGACTAACATATAATAATGTGTTAACACAATGATTGTTTGTATATGCATGTCAATGATAGACATTCAAATGACAGTCCGATATTGAAGAAAGTGTTTTGTGCCAAAAGGAAACAATTTACCTTAACTGTTTAAAAAAACGGAAACACCATCCTTCTGGAAGGACGTCTAGATTATCTAGGAGGTTAAATTATTTGGGCAGGGTAATCTTTGTGTCCCCCATTGAACAACAAAGACTGTAGATGGCTCATGGTGGTAGACTATTCTGCCAAGAATAAATAGGAGTAGTTCTATTCTGCCATAGTTGCGTGCGTGCGTGCGTGCGCGCGCGCGCGCGCGCGCGCGTGCTTTTTTTTTTTTTTAAGAAGTTGGTCCCTTAAGTCCATATTTATTTTTAGATTTCTGCTAAAACCACTGCTAACAGCATCAGGATTGTCAGAAATATTTCTATTTTATTCTTTGTGTGTGTGTGTGTGTGTGTGTGTGTGTGTGTGTGTGTGTGTGTGTGTTTGTGTGTGTGTTTGTTCATCCACCTCCCAGCATGTGATATTTACATACGAACTAACTTCCATTCGGATATTCCAGAATGTTTTTATTCAATACCATTTTCAAGGAAAAATTGTTTTTTACTTTTGCAATTACCTGCGTATAATCAATGTTTGTTAATGAAAAATTTGCATGTGTTAGTAATTGGTTGACATGTACATTGTCAGATACAAACATTGTTCCAATAACAATAATTATTTGTTTTACAGTGCGGAAAAAATTGTTGTTAGTAGTGCAGACAGTGAGCCTGAAGAAAATACAAAAAAAGGACGTAAAGCAAAGAAGAAGAAAAGAGCAATTAAAAGTACTTCAGATTCAGATGCAGATTTTGTTGTCAGTGATTCTGACAGTGAATTCGAAGTGAAACCAAAAAAAGCAGTCAAGCCTAAAAAGAAAGTTGCAAGGATCTCTGATTCGGATGCCTCGTAGACAAGCGGACCACAGAAAAAAAAATTAATTGGAAATAATTTTACATTTGTGGATTCAGTCATTTTACTTGGGTTCAGCTTGTTGCTTGTAATTTTTTCTTCATTGCAGAGGTGATTATAAACCTTTAATTATTAGCTATAAAAAGAAAACTATATAATTTTTTACTGTCTGCTGTACACATTTGCATTAGTGCCCTGCGAGAGACACCAAGGCATTGTTTGGCAGTAAAAAAAAAAAAAAATAATGAACAGACTGGTTACAACAGTTTTTTACGCATGGATACTCACGTGGTGTAAGTGAAGTAACACAAAGGAAAGAGTCAAACTTTTCACCTGGCAGTCTGTCAAGAAACCCGTGTTTCTTCACTGTTTTCTTTGGTAAAGCTGACTTCTTGAGACTAGTCCTGTGAGGTAACATTTGCAACTGTTTTTCCTTCCCCCCAACCTAATGGAGTTTAAACTACTTCTTATTATTTGTCATGTTACCTTTCATCTGGGACCATATATTTTCAATTCAGATTTTTATTAGTGTTATAAGGAGCAAGTAAGTTTTATTATGAGCAGTTTAATTTTTAAGGTTTTGTAAAGCAATATTTATTATGAGCCTTTTCAATTTTTAAGGTTTTGTAATCTTATTGTCTGGTAAATGTACAGTATGTTTGTGTACATACAAACTTGTCAGTATTACTGTCTGCCATATATTGTATATACGTTGTTTAAAACCTGTTTATTTTTTGTATTTCGCAAGTTATTAATTTTACTACTGAAGACTGAAACTGTATGTATTAATAAAATCTATTTTTAATATTGACATTATTATTGGTGGTATTATCTTGGATTGTAATATATTCTACTGTGATGGAAATCAGAGGAATATGTAATAGTGATCGGGTGCTGTTAACATAAGGTGCCAGCATGTGGTTAAGAAAAGATTAGTCTCAGGTGCATCTTTAGAAAACAGTTGGTTTCTTTACAGACTAGAAGAAAACATCTTTCTACAATTGATAGTCTACAAATAAGAGATTTGGCAGAGATAGATGGAAGATTCACTTTGGGTTGTAGAGTGACTGTAAAGACAATCCGGATTTCTGATTATCACGTGGAAAAATATAGTCAGCTAGTGTCGCTTTCTGTACATGCCTACAATCACACTGTACATTGAAATCTCTCTGCAACAATACCTTAGCACACTGCTAGACTAGCCAAAACATGGTGTGTTTGATTTCCAGTTTACCAGTCAACAGCTCTCGTTTTGGCTGCCTCTACCATATTATACCTTCAAAGAAAAAAATGTGTAGGTTTACTCCTGCAAGGTGATACTTGAAACTTTCCAAATACTGTGGTTGTAATGTTGGTGACTTCCTACCGAATTTGCACATCAGTTAAGTAGAATGCATTCATAAGGAATAATTTCTTCAATGGCAGTGTCTCTGGAGAATTAGGTTGCTACGAAAAACAATGTACTGAGTTGCTTAATAATTGTTCCATTTGCCTTTACCTTTCTACACGGTTCCTCTTTCTTCAAACAGCTGGTGCCATCTGCAAATCTTGTTGCATTGTGGAGGTGCTAGACTGTATCATGGAAAAAAATCATCTCTCCGCTGTTATGACAGAATGGCAGTTATTAAATTGCAACATGCACAATGCCTTTTGTTTAGGGTCCACAATTTTTAAAGATGAGGATTACACGCAAATGGAACTCTAGCGACAAAAGAAGGAATCACATACTGCAATCAGGAGATCCAACCTGTGATGCCATGGAGGGGAGGGGAGGGGAGAGATCAACAGTTGGAAAGAGAAACCTGTGATTTGGATGGTGCACTGAAGCACGAACATGGGCAGTGTAAGATGTGAGCAGCTGTTGACCATTTTCTACAAGGCGGCTTGGCTTTGAGCTCATATGGGGCTTACCACACGAGTCTCATGACGAGCCTCTGTCTCCTTCTTTGGGACTTCTTGGCTCGTTCCATTGTGTAGACCACTGGTTCCCTGGTGGATGTCCATATTGGGTATGCCTAAATCTATAGTGACCATGTCGAACAGAGGTCCTTGCCTCGTTGGAGTAGCATTTTTACAGTGGAGCTGGTCACTATATCTCGTACTCTTCAACATCTGAGTGTGTCCTGGGAAGCATTATGTAACCTCAAACTTTAGGCATAAGTTAAAAGTTTCACCAACAGTGACTTCAATCTTTAAATATGAGCAGGTTGACCTGAGCAATGTGCGGAAGGGAATCGGAAATGGATTGAGAAATACATTTTTCCAGATAGCAATTTTAAAATGAGCAAATAAGAAACTTAAATTAATTTAAACAAATCCCAAAATTAGGAGATGAGTTTAATAACATTCACTTTGAATTATTAAGGGTAACCAAAACGAAGCCATCAAGTTAAGAACAAACAAGGCAGAGAACCTAGGGTTTAGTGACACATTACATCAGTTAAGATACTAAATTAAATTGAGAAACATTTAAAATAACAAATAAACATTCTGAAACTGGAATTAAAAGGAAAAAGAATGGCAGAAATGAATTGTATAGCAAATAAAATTGAATTGTGACCAATCAGGGAACATTTAACGACCTGCATTATGACGTAATATTATGAAGTAAGTGATGAGGCCATCTTAACAGATTAAGACAAAATATGTCATACACATCCCCTTTCAAAATTTGAATATTATTTTGATCAGTACGTGAACTGCATCCTTTGAAAATGGGGAGGTAAAATTGAAACCCTCCAAACAGAAACTGAACCAGATGCGAGCAAACAATAAAGATTTTTTAGAGTGTGTGTGTGTGTGTGTGTGTGTGTGTGTGTGTGTGTGTGTGTGTGGAAAAAATCCTAGCAGGAAAAATATATATAAAAAGTAGATGTAGTTTACTTACCAGACGAAGGGGCACAGGTAGTGATAGTAACAAATAACACACACACACACACACACACACACACACACACACACACACACACACACACACACAAATGCTAGCTTTCACAGCCTAGCTGCTTCTTCGGGCAGAAGGGAAGGAGAGGGAAGATGAGGGTTTTAAGGGAGGAGGTAAGGAGCCATTCCAATCCCGGGAGAAGAAAGACTTACCTTGGGGAGAAAAAGGAGGGTAAACAAATACACACCCAGCCACACAAATGCAAACACACCTAGGCAGTCATACTGTAGAAAGCAAAGAAGTTTGAGAGAGATACCATTTGAAGCAGAGGCTCTGTCCAGAGAACCGAGGCAAAGATGGTGGGCGGGAATTTGAATTTAGCGGAGGTTGAGACCAGGTGAGCAATGGGAAGAAAGAATATGCTGAAGGGCAAGTCCCCATCTCCGGAGTTCTGGAAGATTGGTGTCGGTGGGAAGTATCCAGATAACCCGGACGGTGTAGCACTGTGCCAAGATGTGCTGGCCGTGCACCAAGGCGTGTTTAGCCACAGGGTGATCCTCATTACCGACAAACACTGTCTGCCTGTGACCGTTCATGCAAATGGACAGTTTGTTGCTGGTCATTCCCACATAGAACGCTTCAGTGCTGGCATGTCAGTTGGTAAATCACGTGGGTACTATCGCAAGTGGCCCTGCCCGTGCAAGATTGATTATAAAAACCTGCAATAATTTTTTTTTTTTTTCAATGGTCAAAAGCCCTCTCCTATTTATCAGATTAATCGATATCCAATGTAAATTAATAGAAATTAGAGAACCTGCACTGTTTTGATGTTGTGCTGTCTTTGAACGGGAACTTTTGTTGTTGAATTTTTTTTCTCAGTTGGTGGAAACCTTTAGAGTAGTTAGGTTTCATACCCAAATTTCGGAAAGGCAACTTTCATTCAAATAGCTATTTTATGTGATTGTGGGATCCCGATTTGGTAGTGTCTTCCGATGTGTCAAAAAATATAAACGGTTTTTCAACAATTTCCATCCATTATCAAGTTTTGGAAAGGTACGTTATTTGTATTTGGTACTGTTTGTTGATGTGGTATTTCCATATCACACGGAGGAAAAACAGATGTGTCAAAGCACGTGTAAACAAAGAAGCACATAAAAGATGTGCGTGAGGAACAATAAAAAAATGAAATTTGCTGATAAAAGTGAAACTGATTGTGTGATACGTGGCAAGTACTTATTGACATCTTCTATTTTGGAGTACAATGTACCGTTCCATAAAATGTTCACAGATAGCAGTATAGCACAAAAATACAGCTGCACATTTTTTGTTTTAATCCAGAAATCAGATTACCTAGACTGGCTACAAATAAGTAGTATGTAATTAACATTTGGGCTGATG
The DNA here is from genome assembly GCA_026315105.1 of Locusta migratoria. Taxonomy (NCBI): domain Eukaryota; kingdom Metazoa; phylum Arthropoda; class Insecta; order Orthoptera; family Acrididae; genus Locusta; species Locusta migratoria. Next base: position 4,426,007 of record CM048753.1, read on the forward strand.
CAAAGTTGTTAGGTTTCGTTTTCAGCTATTACAGTAAAACTTCCCTTAACGGACACTTCCCAATAGCGGTCTCCTCTCAATAGCAGACATTTTAAAATTCCCCTGCAAAACAACATTATCCCTTATGATAAAATTATTCCGAATAGCTGACATTCTCAATAACGGACACGGACACCATAATATGTACCCCAGCAACAATCAAAACTTCCAAATAACGGACAGTGTGAAAGAATCAGCACACTCTTGCGTGTCAAAAGTCAGTGTCATCAATTCTAATGTGTGTTGATTGAAGATTTAGCGTGTTTCTTGTTCGTATTGCGTGGTTTCATGGCATTGCTATCTATTGGGACTTCTTGGAAGTACAGTACGTACAGTATTGGTTCATGGCACGCAGAAACACACAATGAGGGTGCCACGGTAAACTCTTTCCGCCTGTTGTCGGTACATTAGGTAAAGCCAAGCGTTCATAGTTAACGCGCTGTTCTGTTGCAGCATGGGCTTGGGTAGGAGAGGGGAGAGGCAATAGGTGATCGAATGTTTTCATTCGATGGCTGCTACAGTTTGGTTTCAAAAGTAAAAAGCTTCGTCTAATGCGTCTTGAATGTTGTCGTTCGTCTGTTTTAGATTTCAAGTTTTGTGCTCGCGCTACATACTTTAAAATGCCCAGAGATAAAAGTGGCCAAGTACGGTAACAAAAAAGAATCATTCGAGTGCCGGTAAAATAAATGTGATCTTGTTGTAACAAAAGCTTCGCACTTCGCAGAAAATTGGTGCTGGTGAGCCACTCACGAAAGTTGCTGCGGATTTGTACGTCGGTATGAGTGTGATTACTGATGGAAAAACCAATTGATCAGAAATTTAAATATTTTGTTCCATTCAAGTGTCAAACAGCGCAATGAAATCTCAAAAGAATGAGAAAAGGTTCACATCCTTAGAATAGGTTTTATTTTTGTGACTTGAAAAAATAAGAGCCAAAGGCGTGCCAGTTTCGGGTCCTCTACTTCGTCAAAAAGCGATGACTTTTTATGAGCTCATTGAAAGAAAGGAATAAGAATTCCTAAGAAATTATGGCTGGCTGGATCAGTTCAAGAAGTGGCGTGGCATTCACACGATTTACGATCATACATAATGGTATTGACGCAATTCGGTGTGTTTCACGCGTGAAAACGGGAGACTTTGGTTTTACCCGATATTTTCATTATCTGAACAGGCCGCCATACCGATCATTTCGGATAAACGTTATTTTACTATTTTGTATTTTATCCTTTTCTTAACAGCGGACAGTTCCCTCCCTCCCCCCACTGGTGTCCGCTATTCAGAAGTTTTACTGTATATAGTGGTTCGAGATCATAGGAAAAGGCTAAAATTAGTTAATGTTTGTACTAAATTGCAATATTACATTATCTCCTGAATTTTTGAAGGATCTCCAGATTTTTTAAACTGCATCTCCTAATTTTTATATTGTGAAGGTCGGCAGGTATGCTTCCCCTTTCTGCCGAAAGACGTCGGTTTTCTACTATGAAACGTGAAGATTTCTTCACTAAGATTGTCAGATCACTAGGTGTTGAACGTAAGAAAATTATATGGAATGCACAACCTGGTACTTTACCAGATCAGCTACTATAGTTGTAACTGAAGGAAAATTCTCACAAACATGACAATAAAACAAATTCCCAACAAAGCACAAAAGAGTTCTACAATTGTTGCTGCCTCTTAACTCCAAATGGCAAGAATATTGAATACTTTCGTTTTATATGCAAGAGAGATGACATTCAAAAGTTTATGCATTTATAACAAAAACAAGTGGAAATCTGTTTGAATCAGAATACTACATATAAAACTTTTTACACCTTGAATGAAGTGCCTGTCATATTAAACACAAATTAATGTTTCTCATCTGTTTATATTCTCATAGTTTCAACGGAGTACGCTGCAGAATATACAAATAGTATTCGTAAGTATTTCCTAATGAGTTAGTTGTCATGTCACTGCATCAGGGAAATTCGTCCATTTTACATTTATTTCACGATTATTTCTCTCGATATTTTACTAATGCCTGGAATGCAAAAATTCGAGAAATTATTCGGTTGATTATGTAGAAAAGTTATTATAAACAAACATTACTCTCACGGCTCTTTGCCCACTGCTAGGAACTGTCAGTTGGTAACAACTTTCACAGCAATGAGTGCTCCTACATCTACTACCTCTCTGGCTACATGCTGCCATAAGATCAAAATTAACGTTCTCTCTCCCATGTGTGCTAATTTACTTTTTTCCGACACAGTATTTGCTTCTCTCGTCAGCTTCTCTGAGGAGTCGTTGGACAGGAGACTTGCCAACATGGCTCCTTGTTGTACCCAGTTTTTTTACTTCCAACATACTGTGTGACATTCCTCCAATTCTTATGCTGCCTTTCATTCCTCTGTTGTTGTTCTTACTATCCTTAGCATTTTTCCTCCCCTTGAATATGCAGCTCATTTGTAGTATGACAGACTTTCTGTCTGTACTTCGGTACTTTGAAATCAATAAAAAGATACTGCATTCCGATCCCATATTCATTTGTTTGTTCCAGTTAACTGATCTGGATCTGGAGACTCGGTACTTACTGTCTTTTTCTCCGTGTCCAATACTTTAAGCCTTAGGAGCTTTGCGACCTGAAAAAAAAATCAGGTTTTAGTATGAATGCAGTTAATGCGGTTAATTTTTATTGTTTGAAGGTAGCTTGTTAAGTTTTCTATTGAAATCTTGGGCAGTTGAGATCTGCAAATGCAAGTTAAAATGCTCACTGCTGCTCTAAATTACTTTGCAAGTGGCCACAGTACTTGCGCAACGGAAATTTATCTAACTGATCACTCCTTAAGGGAGCAGCCAACGTTTTAACAAACACAAAATAAATGTTAAGAAAAGGGAATAGGTAATTAAATATGGGACGGGGATCATGAAATTATAAAGCAGAGGTTGGATACTTTAAATCATCATCTATTCAATAAAATGAACAAGCAAATGTGGGGAAACCAAATTAAGCACAATAAAGCACACACCTTGTACAAAAGTGAACTAAAAGCATGAGGTTACTACCCTTAATAAACACACACACACATGCATAATGCTTGTGACACATTACTCGTGCGGCAACACTTGATAGCAGCGGCATACGAAGCATTGGCAGCGTTTTGACGAGATGGAGGGTGTCTTGAAACACTAATTAAAAAAACACTATGCACCAAACGAACTCGTGTGCGGAGAGGCAGAGCCATACTATCCGTAAGTACCACATGGTGTGTGACCTTGGTGAATTACACAGGATTTACAAAAAGAAATTAATTTAGAATAAGCAAGTAAAGCACACGTGAGAATTCATATAGTAGTATTAGTGAAACCATGGCTGAAGTAAAGACCTTTACAAAAGCATGTGGTGCAATCGGTCATATCAATACAGGAAAGATGCAATCAAACCAGGAAATCTGAGAAATATTTAGCATACTTGCAGATTCAGACATGACGCTAAAACGTTAAAAAAAACAGCAAGGAAATTCAACCATAATAAGCTTACACAAAGGCTGAAGGTCACACACACACACACACACACACACGCGTGTATTCTAACTTGAGAAAAACTGGACACAGGATCATCACCGGAATGAGAATGCAAATACTAAATTTAAACCGAATTACTAGAGTTTTGTAAATGAAGTAACACTTCTCCTCGCATGGTGAAAGAATTACTTAAGAAAACTATCATTAACAAATCAAGACTGCCTAAGGACACGCCAAAAGCCTTCCACACCACACTGGATGTAGGGCGCACTGGAAACGATGCCGAGCGCATTCAGAGCTTACTGCCTACCAACCCCTTGCTACCTGAAGAACAAATACCCTCTTCCAGAGCTCCAGAGGGATCTTTTTTTAACCATGATTGTTGGTACTGCACTAAGAACAGGCCACCTCATTTTGCCAAATAAGCTTGTCTCTGGCCACCCATCAGACGACTTATGAAGTCGTGCATTATTAACTACAGCAAAATGAGGCCCTAAAGCGCAGGGCGATGACTGTAAGCCATTGCACGGCAGTCAGTCAATATTAAGAGCATACATTCACATGAACACACAAGTTCAATCACATGGGTGGAAACGTATATAAACATGGGGCATTGATCATTAATAAAAAGAACAAAGTAATTGACATACAAATAGACAATATTAATGGTGAAGAAACACTTAAGAGTAATAACTCAAAATGGAACACGACTACACATTCAATGGACGGATTTCAAGTTTGAGGTCCTGTGTGTTTACAGCTACCATACTGTATTTCTCAAGAATGATACTTTCAGAATTCGTGTGGACTATGGGTCAATAGGTCTTCCTTTCCCAGGTGGTTACTGTAGAGACCTTGATTTTGAAAACTTGTATGAAGAATTTTTTTAAATAAGATGTTAGGTTGTTTATTTATTATGTTTTGTAATTACTATTGGTCCTTTAGTTAGAAAACACAATAGGATCCGATTTATGAAATGTCGTTTGTTGAGATTGTTTATTGCTGCTACAAGTTCATGTATTTTAACTGCAGTTTTGGAATGTATTCTTTATTGTCAAGTTTTGAGGTTGTCAGTTGCTACAAAAATTAAAATTTCTCTACTTATTGTTCCGAATAGTCTTATAGTTCGCGAAATAACTAGTTTGGATGAGCGCTCCCACAGGCGAACTAATTCGCAGATCCCTCGCCTCTTAGTTCGTACGCTCCTTTTCCGAAGACTGACGGGGAACAGCGAGAGGACGTGAGAGCATGCAGAATCGCGTGATTCCCTTCTGCCAGTCACCGTCGTTTCGAGCTGAGATGCAGCTCAGCTGTAGTTTCATAGTTCACTGCCACAAATTTTCTAAGTTATTCAACAGTGTCATAAATAATATTTATGAGTACTCTGTATGCAAAGTAGTAGAATACCATTGTATCACCCATCCGTGTAAATAACTGGTTCATTTGCTTAAGTATTTGATGTCTAATTGCCCAAAAATACGGGTAATAGCACACGCTTGGGCAACACTGATCATTATATAATAAAGCTGTCATAACAAAAGAAAGAGTTCTTTTAGTAGCGGTAGCAAAAGCCAGAAAGAGCGGACGAACTAAAAAGAGCGACCTACTTCGCGGCCGAGCTGCGAACTGAAAGGAGAGCTACCGGTCGCGAACTAAGATATGCGCGATAGGTCGCGAACGAAAACATATGTTGCCGGTCGCGAACTATTATGCCAAATGTATCTCGCTTCTTAGTTCGTTGGATCCTTTTCCGAAGACCAACGGGCAATAGCGAGAGGGCGCGCAGCAGTATGAAAAATCCCGTGTTTGCCTTCTGCTGATGAGAGCCATTTCGAGGTGAGCGTCTGCCTGCTAGATTACATAGTTCAGTGCTACAAAATTTCTGCTTTGAAGTATTCTGCACTCTGCAATATCTGACTAATAAATTCCATAATGCCAAAAATAGAGATAACTCTAAACTTAAACGCGAGAAATTATCCACAAACTGTTTCTTTTGGTTTGCGTGATATCATTAACGGCTCACGCAGCAAGCGCATGAAGCAGCTAGGTGGGGGAACTTCTCCCTCCACCTGCATGCGCAGACCACGCCGCTCAGCCGTCACTGGGAGCGGACGAACTAAAAGAACGAAATAGTTCTCGGCAGAGCGGCGTACTAAAGTGAGCGCTCCTGATCGCGAACTATTATGCGGAAGTCTAGTTCTGAACTAGTGATGCCAATTTTAACGTTATTGTAATAAATTGTTTTTACAAATGTCTAGTGTGATTAAAGCCCAGATTACCTTACGAGGTGCATTCAAGTTCTAAGTCCTCTGATCCTTTTTTTCTAATGAACTACTCACCCGAAATCGATGAAACTGGCGTTACTTCTCGACGTAATCGCCCTGCAGACGTACACATTTTTCACAACGCTGACACCATGATTCCATGGAAGCGGCGAAGGCTTCTTTAGGAGTCTGTTTTGACCACTGGAAAATCGCTGAGGCAATAGCAGCACGGCTGGTGAATGTGCGGCCACGGAGAGTGTCTTTCATTGATGGAAAAAGCCAAAACTCACTAGGAGCCAGGTCAGGTGAGTAGGGAGCATGAGGAATCACTTCAAAGTTGTTATCACGAAGAAACTGTTGCGTAACGTTAGCTCGATGTGCGGGTGCGTTGTCTTGGTGAAACCACACGCGCAACCCTTCCCAGGCATTTTTGTTGCAGTGCAGGAAGGAATTTGTTCTTCAAGACTATTTCGTAGGATGCACCTGTTACTGTAGTGCCCTTTCGAACGTAATGAGTAAGGATTACGCCCTCGCTGTCCCAGAACATGGACACCATCATTTTTAAAGCACTGGGGGTTATCCAACATTTTTTTGGTGGCGGTGAATCTGTATGCTTCCATTGAGCTGACTGGCGCTTTGTTTCTGGATTGAAAAATGGCATCCACGTCTCATCCATTGTCACAGCCGACGAAAAGAAAGTCCCATTCATGCTGTTGTTGCGCGTTAACATTGCTAGGCAACATTCCACACGGGCAGCCTTGTGGTCATCTGTCAGCATTTGTGGTACCCACCTGGATGACACTTTTCGCATTTTCAGGTCGTCATGCAGGATTGTGTGTGCGGAAATGCCAACTCTGGAGGCGATCTGTTCAACAGTCATTCGGTGATCCCCCAAAATAATTCTCTCTACTTCCTCAATCATGTTGTCAGACCGGCTTGTGGGAGCCCGAGGTTGTTTCAGTTTGTTCTCACACGATGTTCTGCCTTCATTAAACTGTCACACCCACAAACGCACTTTCAAGACATCCATAACTCCATCACCACATGTCTCCTTCAACTGTCGGTGAATTTCAATTGGTGTCACGCCACGCAAATTCAGAAAACGAATGATTGCACGCTGTTCAAGTAAGGAAAACGTTGCCATTTTAAGTATCTAAAGCAGTTCTCATTCTCGCCGCTGGCGGTAAAATTCCATCTGCCGTACGGTGCTGCCATCTCTGGGACGTATGGACAATGAACGCGGGCTCATTTTAAAACAATGCACATGTTTCTATCTCTTTCCAGTCCGGAGAAAAAAAATCGGAGGCCTTAGAACTTGAATGCACCTCGTACTTCCTCACAGCTTCTACCATACCAAGTGTTAAGACTCTGGAATTCTCGTATTGTCACCGCATTCAGCAGACTACTTCCCGCCTTTCTGTAGCACAAAATATTCAGCTTTGCTGTCAGGTGGAACTTACCTCCATATCACCGCAGCTTGCGGCTGCTCGCTGGATTTCTTCATACTGCTCCGCAGACATCTCTGCACAGGCGACAGACAGTGCAACCTACGCAACATGGACAACATCACTTTATTTTATTTTTATTTACGTCCTTGAATCATTGAGGTACATATATTATACCATAGATGTTGGACATGCATACAACACAGTACCATAAACTTGTTGCAATATGGTACTTTAACACAGTTATAATTTTTTCATGTGTAGCTTACAATACAATAGACACACAAAACAATAATCTTGATGCAGTTTTACACACTCAACATACAATAAACTTGGTACAATTTGGAACTTTTAAAACCTTTGTTACATACAATAAATACACTTAATAGGATCAGCCATTCTTTCACTCTCATTTTAACAGTATATATATATATAGGATCAGTGGCCTAGCTATCGTAGCGCTAGGCGGGGCAGTGCCCCGGGGCCCTCGAGCTCCAGGGGCCCCTCGGCCTTCATGAGCAACGATCGAAAAAAGTTACAGTAGAGCGTCGAATTTTTTATTAAATCTTTTTTACCCTCCCACCCTATCGTTCATCGTATCCTCTTCCCCTCAAACCAAGTTTCCCACAGTAGCCGCACTGGGCCACCGGTTGGCTGAACGATACTTCTAAATAGGCCTTGACAAGACGCTTCTATGTGGCGCTGCTGACAGGCGAAGCTGCCAGTCAAAGTGTCCAAAAGTCGGCAGAAGTAGCGGCAGCATCACAGCTGCTCACAGCAACAGCTGCGTCTTCCAAGTGTTGCCGCGTGCAATGTGAAGGATCGCGCTCCTCCAAATACTGTATAAATGCATTTACTGTACAGTACTTCTTATTGGCAAACAGAAGTGTACAATTCGAATATCCGAATAAACCGGTTTTCCGAATATCCATGTCCCCAAATTATTTCGGATAATAGACGTTATACTGTAGACAATATTTTAGTTGAATGAAGGAATTTCGACTATTAATTTCTCCTGCCGAAATTGACCCCAACATGGACAGTTCGCCAATTATGTAAGGAAATTATAACAAAATATGCATTATTAGAATGTGAGGTTGCGGAAGTATTTACCGCAATTTTATTCTTCTGCAGCAGCCGAAAGGTCGTTCAGCAAATTAAAAATTATCAAAACGCATCTGAGGTACAGTATGGCTCAAGCTCGACTCGGACATTTGGCACTCATAGCAGTCGAAAACAAGGCTGCATCAAGTCTAGATTTAACAGACATTATTGATGATTTTGCAAAAACCAAAGCCAAGAAAAGATTTAAAATAATTGTTAAAATAAAACTGACTACTTTTTAATTGTGTAGCCATATTATTACGATAATGTACTGCAGTCACGAAAACGCTTACCAATAATTACCGATCAGAAATCATATCTGTGCCAACATCTGCAATCTAACAGTTTGAAACATTGTATTACTCCATTAGGAATTCTTTCATTCTGACTTTGGTGCGTGAGGAAACACGAACGAAATCCCCACGACTTGAAAAACGCCACTCATTAAGTTCGTTAAGGCGCGAAAAATATTTGTGAATTTTTTTTTCAAGGACTAATAGTATTCCTGTTACAAGAAATAGAAAAATTCCCAACTTTTAGAAAACAATGTTTTAACATATTGACTGTCATGTTTGTTAATATAAGTCACAGGAAGTCTTCTCTTCGGGCCACGTGAAGTAAATACAACTCACGGAAATTTTTCCTTTTAAAACTTCGTGGTGCAGTTGTAACTCACAGTAGCGTGCTGTGACTGTACAGTTACAGTACTTTATGGCCCCAGTAACAAATCATGTTCGTGGCCTCCAGTTTTCAAGAGCTCAAATGTAGTTACTGACACTTGAAATCGTGAATTATGTATAACTCACATGGCCCAGTCATATTGGAGTTTCCTTGTTTTTATAATTTTTTATTTGGTGTTACACCAAGCGAGGTGGCGCAGTGTTAACACACTCGATTCGCATTCGGGAGGATGGTGGTTCAAACCCACCTCCGGCCATCCAGATTTAGGTTTTCCTTGATTTCCCTAAACCACTCCAGACAAATGCCGGGATGGTTCCTTTCAAAGGGCACGGCCGATTTCCTCCCCCATTCTTACCCAAACAACCCGAGCGTAAGCCCCGCCTCCAATTACCACGTTGTCGACGGGGCGTTAAACGCAAATCTTTCTCCTTATTTGGTGTTACATATTACTTATACAGTAGATTGTACATCACATACAGTTTTAATTACATTCTCCAACTCTAACTGCAACAACAATGAAACAGACTGAAAAAAATTGGGTAATTCCAATTTGTATCTCCAACACCTGCATTCGCTGTGCTTTATCAAGAAACACTCTTCGCAAAAATATGAGTCACAATTTCTTACATTTCCATGTAGTTAGTTTGCATTTCATGACAGCTTGCTCTCGTCCAATTCATTCTTCATTTTTTCGTAGCATCCGTACACCTATGCCTTACTGTTCCCGTGTTCACAAGAGCACAACCTGCGGGCAGTTCGGTGGCTACGGTGAGAGATTTCTCAGGGGCATCGGCATCTTCTGTATGGAGTAGTCTCAAAGTCACTTCCTCTTTGAATTCTGTGATTGAGATGATCTTGTTGATGTATCGGTAAATCATAAGAGCATTTACCAGTGCTGACCCTGTCAACAGTTCCATTGCAAGCTTCCTGTACCATTTCACACCCCGCCTTAGACAATATAGAACTTCATTTGTTGAGAGAGATCTATAAATTACTATAGTCAGTTATCATTGCTGGTTTTCATTGTGTCCCTCTTGGTTTGAACTTCCGCATCTTCCTCTCCATGAACAAACAGTACTCAGGATCAACACATTCCTCTTATTTTTCCATTTCAGTGGTATCTTCATCTTCTTCACTCATGTCCATAACTTCATCTAAAACCTTCTTTACATGCCATTGTTCATCTACATAACTTCTACGAGACACTTTCTCCTGCTACAATATCACTGTGTTACTGAGCAAACAAAACTGAATAAAGACTGTAGTAACAACGGAGAAAAACAATAATGGAACTGTACGCAAATAATGTTGTGGAATGAAAGACCTACGGGAGTACCAACCGAAAATTATTAGCGATATAGCAAATGACACATCTGGCACTTTACTTTGGCACCATGTGAGTTATATGTAACACACACAAAAACAAACTAAGTTACTAAATTGCAATATTTTCAACTTATTTGTGCTTAAATAGCTTACTTAAAGCAAACTAAAGCAGAATATGGAAAAAAAGTAAATGGTCCCCGGGGGTCGGTAACCCAAGTATACCTTTGGCAGCCAATATGTTAATGTAGTTATTGTTAAACAGAATGGACTAAGACAAAATATTAAATGTATACAGCATATTTCAGTACAGCAGAACAGTATTGGGCATATGATTTCTTGTGGGGATGTGACAGGTGACAGTTGGAAAGGGTGGGGGCAGAAGGTGCGGCATAGGGCAGACGGCTGGAATGGTCAGACATTGTCGTTCTTTGTGCGCCTGCAAAACGAATACCGAGAAAGCGAGCCCCCGCTCTGTCTACCCCATTACGTCGCAAAAGGAAATTACAAGGTGTTTTACAAAGTTATATCAACCCTTCCATAGTGCGCTTCATAAATCACAGATGACTTAGTGCGCATACAGACCTTGAGAGTGCACATTTTCCACAAAATGCGTTGCGCCAGGAAACAGGCATGTTTATTTCCACAAATGCGTTAACACTGAAAGGAATATCGAACAGAATCTACATACCTGTCTACCCACTACCTTGCAATGGAAAGCGGGAAATGGATTCGGCATTCTGTGGCTTATTTCTGGGAACGGCGCCTTCCCATACCATAAGAAGTATCCGCTCTTCAATTTACGTTCATACTAACACTATACTCTCCGCCGCATTCTGCTCAGTTCTTCTATGTGAAAAACAAACAACTTCACTGTGTCTTAAACTAATGGTGAGAATTCAGCACTTCACGCAATCTTTTAAGGTACGTATCTACCCGCACACAATTTGTTTATTCTGCCATTTAAAGGTTTACTTACATTCACGGATCAGACGTTTCATGTAATAATTACTTTGTCTCAATAGTGAATTGTGCATCAAGACGCTGCCCTCTACCCCACTGTCACGATAATAAGCGAAGATATCGACTTAGTTATTTTACTTGTTGCTTTTTCCTGGCCAGACACTAACATATACTTCAAGAAGCCTGCTAGGAGCACAGCTCAAACCAAAGTGTTTCATTTAACAAAATCTGGCAACTTACTTTTGCTGAAACCATCCTACACGAATATTTATTCATTTTCCTTCTTTGACTGGGCTATCAACGAAATGAGCTAACAGGGCAGTAGTTCAGCGAGAGTGATCTGTCGGCACTGACAAAAGTCCTCCTGCTGTCACCGCTGACGAAAAAGTATCCCATGGGGCATTTTCATGTTTATGTCCTATCCAGCTCCATCTCTATCCCTCTGCAAAATTTCATCCAAATCACCTAGAAATTTTGCGTGGAAACAAACAAACAATCTTTCACAATTATATTAGAGAGTATGATTAAATATTATCTGCTGCGTGACACATAATAATTTACTTAGCAGTATTTAGGTGTGCCTTATTATGTCTTCCACTGGGCGGTAAGGAGCTGATGATGAAGTAGTTATGCATCTGTACAGTGTTAGTGTAAAGAGGGCCCCAATGTTATTTTTGCCCCGGGGCCCTTGGCGACATAGCTACGCCACTGTATAGGAAACTTTCCTGGTGGGATAAACAAATATAAAAAATAGAAAACGGATGACTTACCGAAAGGACAGGCTCGTCGCCAAACACAAATAAAATCACACACAGAAACTTTCGCCACTGCTGGCAGCTTCTTCAGGGAAAAGATGAAGAAAGGGAAGGATATGGGTTTTAAGGAATTGGAAAAGGAGTCATTCCAATCCCAGGAGTGGAAGGACTTACCTTAGGGGAAAAAAAGGAAGGTAAACAAATACACACACACTCACACATATCCAAACGCAAACACACCAGGCAAACCGTGTGAGGATGAAAGAAAAGTGTACCATAAGGATTCGTTCTTTAATGGCAGAATATGGCTGGAAGGTAAAAAAATAATCTGACGAATGAATAGAAGTGAAAACGTGTAGAAAAAAGATGGGAAATGTCGGAAGAACAGACGGAAATATCGAAAAACGGGAATGGAAATAATCGCGAAGTTGCTACGAAATGCCGAAAATTGTTATGAAATGCCGAAAATTGTTATTTAAGGTTATAGTAAACTGAAGTTCTGAGATGGTGTTAACGCAGTAAAATGAGAAATGTAGATGAATGGGGGATATTATCGAGATGCAGTTTTCAAGGCGGTAACTGCGAGAATATGGATAAAAAATGAATAGAAAATAATAGAGAATAATAAAGACGTTGGTCGTGTGTTTGCGTTTGGATACGTGTGTGTGTGTATGTGTGTGTGTGTGTGTGTGTGTGTGTGTGTGTGTGTGTGTGTGTGTATTTGTTTACCTTCCTTCTTCCCCCCCCCCCCCCCCCCAAGGTAAGTCCTTCCACTCCTGGGATTGGAATGACTCCTTTTCCAATTCCTTAAAACCCATATCCTTCCCTTTCTCATCTCCTCTCCTTCCTTCCTCTTTTTCCTGAAGAAGCTGCCAGCGGTGGCGAAAGTTTCTGTGTGTGTTTGGGTGTGATTTTATTCGTGTCTGTCGACGAGCCTGTCCTTTGGATAAGTCATCCGTTTTCTATTTTATATACTTATTATTCGGGAGATGTTCTGAATATTTGCAACACTTAGTTTTCGAGATACTGTTGTACTGAGTAAAAGCAGTTTTCCAAAAGATATGAGGGTACAGATTTTTAAAATATGTGTACTTTGCTTATTTCGTTTAAGTGAGTGGGCAACTTATTAAATAGTTGTGACCCTGAATGGTAGGCACCTTTTTTTGCACAGGGTAGTATGACAATGGTGTCTGTGTACGTCACTACTTGACCTCATATGGTGTTCATGTACTGTTTTATTTTGAATAAATACATCTTTTTTAGCATGCTCTTTTTCACATACATGACTACCTCAAGTAGATACAAGGCATGGGTAGAATCCAAAGTTCTTTAAAAAGCGGTTTGCATGATTTATTACTGTCCACATTTTTCATTTTCTATCTTTTTTGCTTCCTGAAAGTTGTAATACTGTGAGGGGAATTTCCCCAAAATATGATGCCATATCTCAAATAGGAGAGTACACGAGCAAAATAAACTGCTCTAACTGTTTCAGCACTTGTGTTGTTCCATATGATTCTCATTGCATATGTCATTTTTGATAGTCTGGTATTTAAGAAGGTGATGTGGGAATTCCATTTCAGATTTTCTTGTATGTAAATGACAAGAAATTTTGTTTCAGAGTCAATGTTAATCTTTTGGTTTTCCATAAACATATTGGGTTTTAACGGGTTTCTATTTTTTTGTGTGTGGAAGTGTATGGCAACTGTTTTTTGAGGATTTATCAGTAACGTATTCCTCATAAACCACTCCGAAATATTTTCATTTGTGGCTTTAGCAGAGAGACTAAGAACCTTTTCATTGTCACCTTCAATCAACACACAGGTGTCATCAGCAAATAGGACTGGTTCAGATTTTTTAACATGAAGAGAGAAGTCGTCAATGAAAAATAAGAAAAGAAAGGGGCCTAGAATTGAGCCTTGTGGTACACCATGGGTTAAATTTGATGGCATTGGGTGATAAGCTTGGAGTTCATTTTTTTCCATATGTTTGATCTCTGTTATCCGAGAGCGATTTCCTAAGTAAGATTTTACCCATGCATTTGCCAAGCCCCTTACACCATAGCACTTTCTCAGAAGAATGTCATGATCTATCAAATCAAAAGCTTTTGTTAAATCGAGAAAAATTCCTGAAACATTACTATGGTTATCCACTGCATTTAGGATACAATTTATGAGGTTAAAAATGACTGTATCGGAACTGCACTGAGGCCTGAAGCTATGCTGCCATCCTGTGATAATATTATGTGAAATAGTTCGAGCACTGTGCTGACATCAATGAAATTTATTAAAACCAGGTATAGAACATGCAGTGGGCAACTAAAGTGGGGGCAGAACGGGGGTCGGGGGATCTAGTGTGTCTCAAAATCAGAACCCCTCCAAGAACAGACCATTTTAACCAAATTCCAAACAAGTGCGTCCACTTCATTCCTCGAAAACTCACTATAGTGATGTGTAATCTTTTACTACAATGACTTAGTGCACCTAAGCACTTTAAATTATTTTATATGTGGCGAGTTTTTTTTTAAGTAAGTGCCATTTTGAAATTTAAAAAATATGTGCTAAGATATCTCAATAATTTTATTTCTACATTAAAGCCTGTACCTTAATCTACTTTTCTACATAATTTCTGTCAATATTGTCACAACGTTGTACCAGTTTTTGAATATCCTCCTCATAGAAGTCAGCCACCTGACTTGTTAACCTCTGCATCACAACTGTTTTGACTTCGTCATCGCCTTGCCCGGACACAATGCCATACAAAACACTACGAGAAACATTAGGAAAGTCATTCCGCAAGGAGTAAATCGTAAAGCGTCTGTTTTTCCTGACCTTATTGTCCACTTCCTGCACCAAACTTTCATTAACGACTGAAGGATGCCCACTCCGTTGTTCATCATGCACATTTGTGCGGCCATCTTTAAATGCTCTCACACACTTTCTTGCCATTTCATTACTCATAATATTTTCTCTGTAAGCTGCAAAGCTCTCACGATGAATAACGATCACTTTTAGGCTTTTAGCACTACTCGCTATTATAGGAGGCATCTTAAAGACTCAGTACACAAAGTAAACAAGGAAGAATCATACTGTAATGGCGTCAGTGCATCGATAACAGATGTAGGTACCCAGTGCACATAAAATTATTGAGGTATCTTAGCATGCCTTTTTTTAATTTCAAAATGGTACTTACTTTAAAAACCACACCTCGTATAACAATTGTAGATATTACAACATGAGGGCCATGTGAAACATTTTTGACAGATAATGATGGCAGAGATCATCTAAACCGGTCGTCCAAATAAAATTAAAATCCAGCGAACTTGGATTTACCATTTTTGTAACACATTATACTACTGGATCGCCTCCTCCAAACATAAACATTTTTTTCCATATTCACTGAATATATGACATAAACTGTGATTGGGCAACGCTGAAAATGTGTACCCAGCCGGGATTCGAACCTGGGTCTCCTGCTTTCTAGGCAGTTGCGCTGACCCCTACACCACTGGGGACACAGTTATCACCGCACCTGCAAGGACTACCTAAGCACGCCTCCCGTCAGATACAAGTTCCCAGCTTTACCCTGCCCACAGTACTCAAACTCTTAGTCACTATGTACTAATTCCCGTAAGAGTAAGGGCTCCAAACTTGCCCACCCCTCCCCACTAACAAAAGGATCATTGCCAGCCGCTGGCTATTCCGAAAGAATAGACGTCACTAATGCACCTGCAGTTGTTATTCTTTTATATTCACAGAATATATGACAAACTGCGATTGGGAAAAGCTGTAAAGCCAGTTGCGGTGACCACTATACCACTGCCTAGAAAGCAGGAGACCCGGGTTCGAATCCCAGCTGGGTACACATTTTCAGCTTTCCCCAATCGCAGTTTGTCATATATTCTGTGAATATGAAAGAATAACAACTGCAGGAGCTATAGTGACGTCTGTTCTTTCGGAATAGACGCCATATATATATATATATATATATATATATATATATATATATATATATATATATAGGGTCCAAAAGTCCGGAAACACCCTCATAAAATTCAAATGGAGTAGCAAACAAGGAAACAGAGTCCCTACACGCGAGTAACGGGAAGGGGGAAACTTTATAGGCTATGCCACCAACATGGCGGCCGTCTTGAAGCCGCCATATTGGATTCAACTCCAAAATTTCAAATGGAAAAGTGGTCATGTGACATATCACACAGATAGAGAATTTCATCAGAAAAACAATGCCGTTGTTATTTTAAACATAGCTTTATTCATTCTCGAGTTATAGCCAGTTATATGTGACAGCGGTGGGACGCTCGGCAGCAAGTGTGTTATGTGCCGAAGAAACATTACGTCGATGTTACACACTCTACAGAGACCACCAACAGTCATAGAAATGGCTCGATATGTTGTCCATTATTTTGGATTGTTAATGCTATCATTCGAACCCAGTCCCGTTGCACTTTGACCAACAAATCTGGCTGAATTTGACCACACGCATCAAGAATGGGCTGCTTTGGATGACGCAAATCCCGTACTTTCACAGAATAAACCAGTCCTTTGACATGACCCCAAAGATAAAAATCCAAAGGAGTCAAATCTGGTGAACGTGGTGGCCACCCCACAGCACCCCTACGACCAATCCACTTTTGAGGAAACTGCACATCCAGGTATGCTCGCACATTTTGCCCATAATGTGTTGGGGTTCCATCATGCTGGAAGGATTCTGGAAATGTCCCATCCTCTGTTAACAACGAGGGAAATACGTCTTCATCCAATAATCTCACGTAACCGTTGGCTATTAACGTACCATCAATAAAAAAAGGTCACATGAGTTTGGTACCCCACACACCACACCAGAGCATCACTTTTTGTGAGTCGACCGTTTTGGAAGCATCAATCGAGTGCGGATTTGTGTCGGACCAGTACCTGTGATTCTGCTTGTTCACTTCACCATTGATAAAGAAATTGGCTTCATCACTGATCAGCACCTGATAGGGGAATCGTGGGTTTATTTGCAGCTGCTATGTCACCCATTCAGCGAACTGTACCCGACAGTCTGGTTCAATCTCGTCAGGTGTTGGAACAGCTGAACTTTGTATGGGTGGCATTTGTGCTGCGGTAAAGTTCGCAGCATGGAGGTACGGCTAACCCCACATTCTTGTGACAGACTCTTGCTAAATGATGCCAATACGCTCGCTGTTGTTGCTTCATCAGTGGCGGATTTTTGTCTTCCAGCCTTCGGCTTATCTGCGGCAGAACCTGTTGCTCGGAATTTGGTCAAAAGCTTGGCGACTGCGCTGTGTGTGATGGGCTGTCTGGTTGGGTGACGACTGTTGAAATCCTCAGTAATGACCCATGTGCTTCTTTCTCCTGATACCACGATGCAGGGCCGGCGCAAGGCACGTGCGAAACGTGCGGCCGCACAGGGCGGCCTTTCAAGAAAGGCAATAGGAGTGATCCCCAAAATTACAGGCCTATCTCATTGACGTCGATTTGCAGTAGGATTTTGGAACATATACTATGTTCGAATATTATGTACTACCTCGAAGAGAACGACCTATTAACCAATAGTCAGCACGGATTCAGAAAGTATCGCTCTTGCGAAACACAGCTTGCCCTTTATTCACATGAAGTGTTAAGTGCCATCGACAAGGGATCTCAAATCGATTCCATATTTCTGGATTTCCGGAAGGCTTTTGATACTGTACCCCACAAGCGGCTTTTAATGAAATTGCATGCTTATGGAATATCTCCCCAATTGTGCGATTGGATTCACGATTTCCTATCAGAAAGGACACAGTTCGTTGTAATTGACGGTAAGTCATCGAGTAAAACAGAAGTGATATCTGGCGTTCCACAGGGAAGCGTTATTGGTCCCCTACTCTTCCTCGTGTTTATAAACGATTTAGGAGATAATCTGAATAGCTCCCTTAGACTGTTCGCGGATGATGCTGTCGTTTATCGGTTAGTGAAGTCAACAGAGGATCAAAAGCAACTGCAAAGCGATTTAGACAAAATTTCTACTTGGTGCGAAAATTGGCAATTGACACTAAATAAAGAAAAGTGTGAAGTAATACACATGACCACTAAAAGAAATCCGCCGAACTTCTATTATGCAATAAATCAGTCAAACCTTAAGGTTTTAAATTCTACCAGATAACTAGTAGTTACAATTACGAACAACTTTGACTGGAGAGAACACATAGAAAATATTGTGGGGAAGGCGAACCAAAGGTTACGTTTCATCGGCAGAACGCTTCGAAGGTGCACCAGCTCCACCAAAGAGACTGCCTACATCACACTTGTGCGTCCTCTCCTGGAGTACTGTTGCCCCTTGTGGGACCCTCACCAGGTGGGACTGACGGAAGACATTGAGAAGGTTCAGAGAAGGGCAGCTCGTTTTGTTCTATCTCGTTCTACCACGTCACGGAAATGTTGCAAGAATTGGGGTGGAAATCATTAAAAGAAAGACGTTATTCATTGCGGCGTGATCTGTTTGCGAAGTTTCAATCACCGACTTTTACTTCTGAATGTGAAAATATTTTGCTAGCACGCACCTACTTAGGGAGACATGACCATCCCAATAAAATAAGAGAAATCAGATCGAAAACGGAACGATTTAGGTGTTCTTTCTTCCCGCGCGCTATTAGAGAATGGAACGGTAGAGAAAAGTTATGAAGGTGGTTAATGAACCCTCTGCCAGGCACTTAAATGTGATTTGCAGAGTATCGATGTAGATGTAGATGTTTCCGAAGGGCGGCAGAAGGGCCGCTTCCCTTTTTTTTATTTTTAGTACAAAACTCAACATTCATGCCCAAGAGGGGATTCGAAGCCAACCTTGGAGTGAGCGGCTTCGGAAACTGTGGCACGGCGCCTCGACTACCTGCCGGCCGCCCCTGTTGAACAAGGGGAGGGAGGAGGGCTAGTTTCTTCCTCGCCACTGTGGCAGCGCCGTCGTGTTTACGCCGGAGGAACAGAGAGGGGGGAGCGGTCTGGCCTACACGCCAGTATTCTTATGAGTGGAGCGCTATCAGTCTGTTACGCGCCGTGCATTTACTCACAACTAATTTTGCAGAAGACGAAATCTAATTTGGAAATGCTGCGATTGTGTTAAGCCTGAAGCAATTTTTCTAAACCCTTCGATGGCAGTTTCCGAGTGTTTTATTCTTCCCGCATTATGGAAAAAAATCGGTGAACATTACTATAGTCAAACATGTCGAACACCTACAATGGCTAGAAGTATTCCGAACGGGTAAATACGCTGCGAGTAATTACAAGGTATAAAGACATTGGTACTAAGCCTGGAATAAGTCGGGTTTGACGTATTTTTAAAAATGTTTGTTATCCGTTTCTGAGTGATAGTCGGGCGTTTTGATTTTGAACCATGAAACACCTGTCTCCGGCTGCACGAACAACAATTAAACTCTGACCGGCACTTTTGTTTGACAATACTACTCGCACACTATCACTTTGCCAACAATTATTTATTGTTTTCCGTTGAATACATTATCTGTTCACAGCCATTGAAAAATGTTTATTTACGTTAACTGTTCATGCCGCGCGGGATTAGCCGAGCGGTATAGGCGCTGCAGTCATGGATTGTGTGGCTGGTCCCAGCGGAGGTGCGAGTCCTCCCTCTGGCATGTGTGTGTGTGTGTGTATATATGTGTGTGTGTGTGTGTGTGTGCGTGTGTGTGTGTGTGTGTGTTTGTCCTTAGGATAATTTAGGTTGAGTGTGTGTAAGCTTAGGGACTGATAACCTTGGCAGTTAAGTCCCATAAGATTTCACACACATTTGAACATTTCTTTTAATCCACAAGGCTTATTAAAATTAGCTAGATTTCTTCAATCAGGTTTGACTCCATTTTTGAGTTGATGCCCAGCGACTGTTTTGTACAAATCTGTAGAGAATGTCACTAATCAGACGCAATATTTTTAATTTTCCAGATCTACATAGATTTCGGATACTGCGTGGCTATTCTCAGTGCTTTGATTTATGTTTACATCTATATAGTCATGCTGAACGTAACTGCCAACATGGCGGTTTAGATGTAAGTACATAATAAAAGCTTTGACACTGCCCACTCAGTGGCCGAAACGTAGGTAGATCTGAACAGTAAAAACAAAAATTGCAATTGATTGATGACATTTCCTACAGATTGGTTTAAATAAAATTCCACAAACGTTTTGAAAAAAAAAAAAAAAAAAAAAAAAAGGGACGTGGGGGGCGGCAATTTAGCAGCTCGATGGGGCGGCATTTGGGCTCGCGCGGCCCTGCCACGATGATTTCAGTGCGTTCTTCATACGTTAAGGACATTTTGTAACGTGTAAATAAGGAAACAATGATTAAAACGTCAGCATGAGTAAATGATACCTAACATTTCAAGACATGTAACATGTCAGGCATGGGACAGTCACTTTGCACCGTTTCAAACTCCATTTTATGACTTCTCAGTACGTAATACACACACTGCCGAGCGTCCCAACGCTGCCTCAGGTAACTGGCTATAACTCCAGAATGAATAAAGCTATGTTTTAAAATAATAACGGCATTGTTTTTCTGGTGAAATTCTCTATCTGTTTGATATGACAGATGACCACATTCCCATTTGAAATTTTGGAGTTGAATCCAAGATGGCGGCTTTGAAGATGGCCGCCATGTTGTTGGCATAGCCTATTTTTCCGCCCTCCTGTTCCTCACGTGTAGGGACTCTGTTTCCTTGTTTGCTACACCATTTGGATTTTATCAGGGTGTTCAAATGTTCAAATGTTTGTTAAGCTTATGGGACTTAACTACGAGGTCATCAGTCCCTAAACTTACAAACTACTTATGAACTACTTACGAACTAGGACGGCACAAATATCCATGCCCGAGGGGGGATTCGAACCCCCGACCGTAGTGGCCGTGCTGACCGTGACTGGAGCGCCTCAGTCACCTCGGCCACCGCGGCCGG
Organism: Locusta migratoria; assembly: GCA_026315105.1. Classification (NCBI taxonomy): domain Eukaryota; kingdom Metazoa; phylum Arthropoda; class Insecta; order Orthoptera; family Acrididae; genus Locusta; species Locusta migratoria. Next base: position 4,447,035 of record CM048753.1, read on the forward strand.
CTATCAGCGTGTTTCCGGACTTTTGGACCACCCTATATATGGTGTTTCACTAAATGTGTTTGCCTCTGTAACTTATAAAATAATAGGTGACGGGAAATTTTAGTGCGTTAGGTCAACACAAGAAACGTTACACTTTCTGCGGAGCTATGAACATAGTTTATTGTATCATTTTCCAAAGAGTTACACCATAAAGATATAATTTTTTTAAATAGAACAATAGTTTTTTTCTATCGTGTCTTGGATTCGTTTAAACCAGCTGCGTCCAAATCAATTTAAACTACATTCCTATCACTGTTACTTTGGGAGCTACAGCCCTTCAGAGTTCCGGGGACGGAGGCAGTGATAGCGTAGCTGACTGGCCGAGTGGCTATCCCCTGGGGCACGGCCCACTGTCTCATGACCACCAGCCAGTCAGCTACGCTGTCGTAGCCTCCTCCCCCGGAACTTTGAAGGGTTGTAGCTCCCAAACTAACAGTGATAGGAATGTAGTTTAAATTGATTTGGACACAGCTGGTTTCAACGAATCCAATGCACGGTAGAAAAAACTATTGTTCCATTTAAGAAATGATATCTTTGTGCTGTAACTCTTTGGAAAATGATACAATAAACTATGTTCATAGCTCCGCAGAAAGTTTACCATTTCTTGTGTTGACTTACCGCATTAAAATTTCCTGTCACCTATTATTTTATAAGTTACAGAGGCAAACACACTTAGTGAAACACCCTGTGTGTGTGTGTGTTGCTGTTTACTTTTCCAACCTATTGGTTTATTTGTTTCACTTTACACAATCTTCTCTGTGGAGTCTGCAGAACAGGTTCAGTTTGACTTAGAAAAAAGTAGACATGTGTACCTTACCTCAATCTCGAAGCAATTCTTGCTTTCGAGTCTCTGTTGCGCCACCTGCGAACAATTTTTTTGGAGAATGTGAGGGACAAGTGCTTCGTAGCCACCCTTCTGGAAAGTGTCCCACAGCTGCTGTGGGTCATATAGACGCCGCCGGAAGTCCCCCAGGTGACTGAGCCGCGCCCCCGCATACAGCAGGACCTCCGCTGCACCCCACCGCCTGCGCTCTGCCGCGTAGCGCAGTGGTGTCCACCGCAGCAGGCCGTCCTCTGCAGACAACGCCACTGCCGCCTTCGATGGACTATCCAATGCCACTATCCTCTCAGCACCCGACGATCCCACTGCCCCAAAAGCCGCTAACGACCCCGAGTGATCCGCCACCTGTCCCGACCCTGTTACGCGCTCTTCATCTGCTGACTTCACTGGCTCATCCGTCTCAGATACTACCTCCACTGCCTTCTGTGTCACTTCTGCTGGTCTCCATGCCGCCTCTAGCCCTTCTACAACCAACTGCATCAATTTAGGACCAGAACTGTACGCCGCCGCCAGATGGAGTGCGCTGCGTCCCATCGCATCTGCCTCTGCAGGGTCTGCTCCCATCCGTAGCAGAAACTCGACCTCGCTCTCACTGCCGTTCACAATAGCCGTCAACAGCGGTCGTTCCCTACAAGCCATCCGGTCGAAAGACTCGACGAAGAACTCTAAACTGCTGTCTGAAATAGCTTTCCTGTACACATCTGCATACACACCATCTGCAACGTCCAGGAAGCACCACTTGGCAAGGAAATGCTCTGCGAAGGTTCTGTGTATGAAAACCGGCCTGTCATCGATGAACTGGTAAACGATACCAGATTTCACAATATCACCTCTATCTATGGAAGGCCATTGCTTAATGTAAGACTCTTCCAATTCAGGGACAAGATGTGACAGTGCAAGGAACCCCAATTGTTTTTCGTGCTCCAATCGCTCCTTATGGTACTTTCTCTTCTTCCCAGGTATGTATAAATCGTCACCCCACTTCTCTTCATACATTCTTTTAAAATTCCTTTCAAAAAAATCGCTGTACAGGCTCACAATGTCACCTGCCTTCGCTCCACTCTGTAATGGCTCTGAAAACATTTTTGAAAACAATGGGATCTTCAGCAGGTCTCTGACAGCATCAGTAACGCCTGTTTCTTTGTTGCACAACCGGTGAAAGTGGCGAAGTTCTTCTTCACTGAATGGAGGCAGCGAATGTGTGAGAACCCCTAGTGCAGATTCGAGGCGGCCCGTCGAAGATGGCCGAGTCGTCACCACCGTTTTGCCTCGCCGTGGAGCTAACTCCTGCAAAGCCTGCAAACACTTCTCTGTGTAATCTGGACTGTCCTCAACGAAGTTGTCCACCAAACAAATGATACGCGGATACTCTACCAGACAGTGCTGAAGAAGTGAGTGTTCCAGTATGCCCAGCTTGTTCTCATTGTACGCCGCTCGAATCAGAGTACCCTTACTGGCCTCGACACCACTTTCACAGCCATCGAGGACGTCTGAACACTCGAATAAATCGATAGTTACGACCCACCACGAAGGATTCTCTTCTTTCAACTGTCTCGCCACGTGTAGCAACAAAGTAGACTTCCCAACACCTGGTTTCCCTTCAACGATGATTCTACTACTCGGGCCATTCATTATCTGCAATACACTTTTTGATTGCTCTTCAACGTATTGTCGAATTTTCGGACAGTCTCCATGAACAAACAGAATTTGCCATCCATCATCTACAAAGCTAAGAACATACACTTGTATGTTTACATATTTACTGCATATCATTTTAACAGTGGCAAAATCGACATTGTTAGTCACAACAAAGAGAGGCCACACTGCATCTGAAGCACTGAGATACTTTTCGAGCTCTTCGAACCGAACACTATTCATCACGACGGGTTTGTCGATCAATAACTTATACGACGCTTCATCCGTGATACAAATTTCCTTGTCTCCAAGCGCTGAGAAAAATTCTTCTGCGATGTGCGTCCGACATGTAAGCTGTCTGGGAATGTGATTCTCTGGCAGAGGGTCCAAGCCCTGGCCCAGCCTCAAAGGGCCCGGCAGCTGTGACAGAGCGACCAGCGCTTCCGGTTTCCCGTCTAACATCGCCTTCAGAGCTTCCGTGTCGCAAAGACCTTCCAGGCGGCACAAGGGTTTCTCACCGTTGAGACTGATGTCGACGTCTATGAGCTCCTTCCAGCTCTCATCACAAATGTCACTCGATTCGCACGTGTCCAGAAACGAGTCGTCTCTCTTGTAGGACACGATGACCAGTCGCCGCTGTGGACCGGAGAGTTGGCCCATGCGAAGCAGAGCGTCCGAACTATGTTCCGCATCGTCAACGATAATCTGTAACAAAATAAAAAGTATGACCTAATATATCTGGTGACACACAGAAACCTGGGGTCCGCCAGCAAACGAGCCAAGCTCTAATCCTTTAATACGAAGAACTATTTTGTCTTTGATTTTGATCAATTTAAGTCCAAGTAGTTATTACTAAAAATACACTGTTTTGTAGCATTTATGATAAAACATATGATGGGCATCAACGTTTATGATTCAGTAGCTTAATTTAATTTTTGTAGACATCTATAGGCCTGAAACTTCCTGGCAGATTAAAATTGTGTGCCGGAACCGGGACTCGAACCTGGGACCTTTGCCTTTCGCGGGCAAGCGCGAAAGGCAAAGGTCCCAGGTTCGAGTCCCGGTTCCGGCACACAATTTTAATCTGCCAGGAAGTTTCATATCAGCGCATACTCCGCTGCAGAGTGAAAGTTTCATTCTGGAAACATCCCTTAGGCTGTGGCTAAGCCATGTCTCCACCATATCCTTTCTTGCAGGAGTGCTAGTCTTGCGTGTTTGCAAGAGAGCTTCTGTGAAGTTTGGAAAGTAGGAGGCGAGGTACTGGCGGAAGTAAAGTTGTGAGGCGGCATCGTGAGTCGTGTCGGGGTAGCTCCGTGGTAGAGCGCTTGCCCGCGAAAGGCAAAGGTCCCAGGTTCGAGTCCCGGTTCCGGCACACAATTTTAATCTGCCAGGAAGTTTCATATCAGCGCACACTCCGCTGCAGAGTGAAAGTTTCATTCTGCTATCTACAGGCCTATTTATATGCCATCCGTTTTTTCAAAAGTTATTAAAAAGTCTGAACATTCAAGTTTAATTGATCATTTTAGTTCAAATAATTTGTTGTCAAATGTACAGTTTGGCTTCAGTAATATTTTAACAACTGAAAATGCTGTATTTTCATTTCTTTGTGAAGCACTTGATAGATTAATTAAAAAGCTGTGAAGCTTACACATCTTCTTTGATTTAACGAAGGAATTTAATTGTGTTGATAACAAAATATTGTTGCAGAATTTGGAACATTATGGAATAAGAGTAGTAGCTCACAACTGGTTCACCTCTTACTTTAATAAGCAGAAGATATTACTTAAAGCTTCCGGGCTGAGATGCGGTGGTCCATACATGAAACTTTCCCCTGACGTTTCGCCCTCGCCTGCGGAAGGCATCCTCGGAGGTAAAGCGGCGTACTGCAACGAGAGCGCGAGTAAGTGTCGTATATATAGGCAAAACAGAAGTGTCATTCACGTGGTCTCTGCTATTGCCAACCTCCTCGATTGAAATTAATCGATTGTCATGCTGTTGCTGCAGTGTTGACATCCATATCTTATCAAGTTTGAGACCTTCCTCGTTTTTGTTAAAATTATTTCGATGTTTAAAAATCTCAATGGTCTCTCTGTACAAACGCGCATAATAATGCGACGTCTTTGCTGTGACGGAGGCCTCGTTAAATTTTATTTCGCGGTCACCTCCTTGATACACGTGTTTCGCTACAGCCGATTTATCAGTATGTCCGAGGCGGCAGTTCCTTTTGTGTTCGTTCAGACGATTGTTGACACTTCTTTTAGTTGTACCTGTATAAACTTTTCCACAACTGCAGAGGATTTCATAGACACCTAGTGTAGCCGGGGGGGGGGGGGGGGCGGGTCGCTTATCTTTTGCAGATCTGAAAAATTCTTTTATTTTCGTGGTTGGTCTGAAAACAGTTTCCACATCGTACTTGCTTAAAATTTTTCCAATACGATCAGTGACCTTATTGATGGGTTGTTGTCGTTCCTCAACCGTCCTGGTTGTCCGTCTAGGGCGTAGTGCACGATCTATCTCCCGGTCTGAATAGACGAATGGCTGACAGCGACGCCCTCTGTTTTGCCTATATATACGACGCTCACTGGCGCTCTCGTTGCAGTACGCCGCTTTACCTCCGAGGATGCCTTCCGCTGACGAGGGCGAAACGTCAGGGGAAAGTTTCACATATGGACCACGGCATCTCAGCCCGGAAGCTTTAAGTAACGGCGACACCTGCCGTGAAAGCCTTCATTCTGTGATCAAACGCCTCTACGGGGAGGAAATGTCAACATCGGTTCGGCGGTTTGAGAGCATGCGCAAGAAGAAGTCACAACAACTGTGTCCTCTCACCTTCTTGTTACGCTGCAGGGACACGTCAACTGTTCCGAAATTTTTGAAAGTGAAGAGGACGCACAAGCTCATCGCATTTACAGTCGTATGGAATCAGCAATGTTACGAGAGAGGATACACCAGACGCGGCGAGCACTGGCGGAAACCAACAGTAACCTATTAGATTAGATTAGATTAATACTTGTTCCTTAGATCATGTATACGATATTTCATAATGATGTGGAACGTGTCAGTTTAGTAAATTTTGTCTATACTTGACAATCTATATTTTAAGAATTTTTATTTTATTTTATTTTATTTATTTATTTATTTTTAAGTTTTATCTAAAAATTCATCTACATTGTAGAAGGAGTTGCCATTCAGAAATTCCTTTAATTTCTTTTTAAATACTAGTTGACTATCTGTCAGACTTTTGATGCTACTTGGTAAGTGACCAAAGACTTTTGTGGCAGCATAATTCACCCCTTTTTGAGCCAAAGTTAGATTTAACATTGAATAGTGAATATCATCCTTTCTCCTAGTCTTGTAGCTATGCACACTGCTATTACTTTTGAATTGGGTCGGATTGTTAATAACAAATTTCATGAGTGAATATATATATTGTGAAGCTACAGTGAGTATCCCTAGATCCCTAAATAAATGTCTGCAGGATGCTCTTGGGTGGGCTCCAGCAATTATTCTGATTACACGCTTTTGTGCAATGAATACTTTTTTATTCAATGTTGAATTGCCCCAGAATATGATCCCATATGAAAGCAATGAATGAAAATGGGCTTAGTAAGCTAATTTACTGAGAAGTATATCACCAAATTTTGCTATGCCTCTGATAGCGTAAGAAGCTGAACTCAAACGTTTCAGGAGATCTTCAATATGTTTCTTCCAATTCAGTCCCTCGTCAATGCAAACACCTAAAAATTTTGAATATTCTACCTTAGCTACAGATTTATGTTCAAAGTCTAAATTTATTAATGGTGTCATGCCATTTACTGTATGAAACTGTATATACTGGGTTTTATCAAAGTTTAATGAGAGTCCATTTGTAGAAAACCACTTAATGACTATTTCAACTCCATCTTCTGATTAGTAACACCGTGCAGTGTGATGACTGGAATAAGACTGACAATCATACTTTCAGAACTATGGAAGCAAGTGCAGAAATTGCAGGGAATAGACAAAAGAGGACGTTGATAGCTTACAGAAGAACGTGTTGGTAGCCACAATGGAGGATAATCCTCGGACGGTTATTAACCTGTCAGATAACGTTTTGACTTCAGACGAGGTTTCGGTACTTGCAAAGAGTGGAAATTTTGGACACCCCGAAAGGTTCTCTACGGAAGATATTGTGGCAAATATTGAGGCAGGTATCCGTCAGCTTTCACAGCAGACGTTATAAGAATGGAAACAGCTAGACTCTTACGTACATGTAAGCCACCTACAAGTAATTTGTCACAGGCACAAAGGAAGGCACTGAGGGACATCAACCCAGATGGAAACATCATCGTACTATCTGCAGACAAGGGCAACGCTACCGTCGTAATGAAGAGTGAAGATTATCATGAAAAGATCATGGACATTTTGGATCCCAGCAATTACAAACAACTTCGGAAGGATCCGACATCGAAGATTTTAAAAATGACCAATCAATTGGTTAAAGCGTCTTCTTTCTCTTCAGACGACAAGAAGCATCTTTGTAAAACAGAAGCTTATTCGCCCAGACCCTATGGGTTATCGAAGGTGCATAAACAGCTGGTTCCTCTGAGACCTCTGGTCAGCGCAATAGGGTCTCCCACCCATGAGGTAGATGGACACCTTGCCTCGTTGCTTGAACCATATGTCGGCGGAACTGATAGCCACATTAAGAATTCACGTCACTTCATCGACATTATAAAGGAATTAAGTGTGGACCCTGATGACATCCTGGTCAGTTTTGATGTAGTGACGTTGTTTACCATGATCCCGGTAAACGAAGCTATCGCATGCAAAGCGGATATTTTTCCTAGTGACATTGTGGCATTATTCAAACATGGCCTCACAACAACTTATTTTCAGTATAAGAATGTTTTTTATGAACAGATTGACGGAGTGGCCATGGGCAGTCCTCTTAGTCCAGCTGTTGCTAACTTGTTCATGGAGAACTTTGAACAACGGGCGCTGCAGACTGCCAGAAAAAGACCAGCCAAATGGTATCGTTATGTTGACGATACATTTGTTATATGGACACACGGTGAAGAGGAGCTGGATGCCTTCCTCTTACATTTGAACAGCATCAATCCTAGAACTGAATTCACTATGGAAAAGGAAACCAATGGTCAACTGGACATTTTAGATGTGACGGTTATCAAACGAGGCGACGGATCATTGGGTCATAAGGTCTATAGGAGAGACACACACACTGATCGTTATCTTCAAAAAGATTCTAACCTCCACCCAAGACAAAAAAGACTCAGGCGAGAACCCCATGCTGCTCAGGACGTGCGCTAGCCGCGCGTTTCGGTTTTTCAAGCGTCAAGTTCGCGTCACAATATCTCGGGATGTAACTGGAATATTGCGATGCAATCAACGCCATTGTTTATGTAATTTGTCATGCTATGGATTGCTGAAGAAAAAAATATAGGGTGTCCATTTAAAAAAAAACACACAAGTTTGTGTTAAAAACACATTTGCTTTCGTTTTAGAATGTTTCCAAATATGTACATTCATGGGCCCCAGCCGTACATTGATACCGGTGAAAGTCGTTTTCCAATAGCTGTTATTGTTCCAGAGATATTTTGGGTGGACAAGATGGCTGGGACACCCTGTATATATTAAATTTTATTCATTTAATTTAATCGATTGGTAATGCTGAGTGCATACGTTTAATGGGAAAAGAGAAATATATATTCCCGTTAAAATTGGTGGAGCACCTGGGATTTTGGACATAACAAGGCAGTTTGTATTGTAGGTACTCAAGCTAAAAATATAAAATGATTAAGCAAGAACATGTGTATGTAGCAGCGGACTGAAAGATCGCGTACCAGTGAAAAAAACGGCTAGAACGAGACCAAAGTGGACATACATCGTTGGACTGCGCCAAAATTAACATAAGTACTGTTTGTTTCTTTATAATTTTGTGTCACCATCACAGAGCAAATTCCGATAGGGAAGTGTTGTGTCAAAATAATCAAGAAGATGGGGGGGCGGGGGGGGGGGGGGTCAGTTCAAAGTGTGAGCAGAATACTAGTGCAAATGTGAGTGCAAATAGTTCAGTTGCGGAAAGTAGTGATAGTTCAGGTTGTGAAGAGGTAGTGATTTTTTCGCCAGCTTTGCTGAACATGCTCAACAAGATAACACGTCAGATAGGGGAACAGATCAACGAAGCTAGCCAGAACCTAAGTCAACAAGTGGAGTCAGTAAAGCAGGAATTTAGTGAGGAAATAAGTTAAAAAGTGGCAGTTGTAAAGCAAGACAGCTAGGAGAAATGAACCAGGCAGTGGATGAAATTAGCCGAGACGTGAACAATCTCGAAAATTATGTTAGAGCAGCACCTGACCTGGGGCAGCGTTAGATGTTGGTTTCAAACTACAACACAGCAGAGATAGGGACACACACAGTGTATGCTATCTTTGGTCCATGATGCCCTGATTGTTTTGACGAATGTAGAGGCGTTTGTTTCTTTTCCATTTAGGGCCGGTTCGTCCATCTCTCGTTAATCTTTTCGTTAGTAAACGAGAAGATGCCTTTAACGTCTCGTTAAGTGCACTGCGTTTGCCATTGCCACATACACCTTTCGTTTGCTAACCTGGAGAAAACGAGAAGGTACGATATATTTCGATTATGTTGGCAATAGAAACAAATGAAAGCGCAGTCTGAATAAACAACTGTTCCCCATATTTGACTATCAGGGAAGAGGTTAGCAGACAGTTGTTATTTGGTGCTATGGTAAACAAACGTGAAAGAAGATCAAATTTTACAAGAAATTAGTGCGAGAGTCTAGTGTCCTTAATAGAGAAATATAAGGACATATTGGAATGAAAAAAAAAAAAAAAAAAAAAAAAAAAAAGACGCTACGACATGGAACGAAAAGGAAGCGGCATTGCGGCAAATGAATTCAATGCTGTCCATGGAACATGTAGTACAGCAAAAGTGCCTAGAGCCAAGTACGATAATATACTGCCAAGAGCATAGTACGTTAGTGCAGGTTAAATTGTACAACGCTTCTCGCCGGGCTGCTGTGGTTATGTTGGCACCAATAGTAATGATGGCAACTCAGATGACTAATAAATGTTATTTTCGTGACAACTGCAATTAAAACGAAAATTATTTTTTTTCTGAACGGACAAGGGTACGAACAAGAGCATAGTACCATACAGCAGGTACAGTATTAAATTTGCTGCGAGTGAAACGAGCAGCAATAACATTTATTCTGTAGCTCGTGAAAAATATAAACGCAGTTCTACACTTCATTGTTCATCTGTTGCCAACATAAGCACTGGAGCCCGGCGAGAAGCGTCGTAAAATTTTACCTTAGTGCAAGCAATAATTTGCACGTAGGCGAAAGTGCACTGTTCCTGTAGATCGTAGGAAGAAATCACATTTTAGGCCTTACGCTAGGTGCAACAAGCATAAGTAAATACTGAATTAATAAGTTTGCACACATAGATAATGTATTCTGTTTTTTATTACAACAGATAACTTACAAAATTCATAACTATATGTTGGTCTCTTCAGATGGTCGTGTAGTTTTTCATGCAGCATTTCCAAAAAGGCTTTTCGAAGACGAAATTGCGTAACAAATTCTACATCATCCCAGCATTCTAAATGATTTTGACGAACATAAATACGTCTAGGACGCCTTATAGGGGCAATGTCCTCTAGATCATCCAAAATATTGACATCGTAGTAATTGTCAACGAAATCTTATTCCAGCCATTTTCATCATACCGATATTCACTTAACTAGTCGTCACCCGTAAGTTTGTATTTTGATATCACAACAATATTTTTAAGGTTATGTTACATATCTGCAATATATCAAACTCATTTAACCGCTACTAACATGGATAGGGCGAGAAATATGACGATACAATTTACCAATAAAGCTGCTTTCCACACTAGTTTTTCATACATGTAGTGCTTCTGTTATTTTGTTCGATAAATCGGTCTTTTTCACGTGAATATATTGATGTATTTTAGCGCTTTGGAATCCTGCCAGCCGCGGTGGAGTAGCCGAGCGGTCTAAAGCGTCTCGCTGCGGAGCGCGCGGCTGCTCGCTGTGGAGGTTCGAGTCCTCCCTGGGGCATGGGTGGGTGTGTTTGTCCGTAGGTTAGTTTACCTAGGTTTAAGTAGTTTGTAAGCTACGGACTGATTACCACGCAGTTTGGTCCGAGAGATTTACAAACATTTGAACATTTTAATCATATAGCGTCGTGGTGGAGTAGCCGAGCGGTCTAAAGCGTCTCGCTGCGGAGCGTACGGTTGCTCGCCGTGGAGGTTCAAGTCCTCCCTGGGGCATGTGTGTGTGTGTTTGTCCGTAGGTTAGTTTACCTAGGTTTAAGTAGTTTGTAAGCTACGGACTGATTACCACGCAGTTTGGACCGATAGATTTACAAACATTTGAACATTTGAATCCTGCCATTTCGATACAGATTCTCACTTAACTGGTCGTTAGCCATGTAACGAACAGAATTTTACTCGTTAACTTAACGTCCAGTTTGAGGTCCTTTAATCTAAGGTTAACTCATAACGAAACATTGAGAAACGCAAGCCAGTCACGGTCTGCACGGCCACTACGGTCGGGGGTTCGAATCCCCCCTCGGGCATGGATATTTGTGCCGTCCTTAGTATTAGCTAGTTTGTAAGTAGTTTGTAAGTTTAGGGACTGATGACCCCGTAGTTAAGTCCCATAGACTTTACAAACATTTTGACAAACGCAATTCTCCACTAACGATAAGTTAAAACCTTAACTGGAACGTAACGAGAGATTGACAAACCGGCCGTTAGTCTACAGCTAGGAAATATAACAGGGAAGACACTCACCAGCCACCGGCAGAACGGTCCCCAGCAGCACAGTATCTTCTGGTGCAGGTCGGTGAGCCTCATCGCCCTGACCAGGATGTGCCCCTCGCCGCAGACCGCCTGGTGGACCCTGGTGGCGGTCAGGGCTGCCGCGTCATCCCCCGGCGGCCTCACCCACGCGGGGTTGCAGCCCTCTACGTGAGCCCGCAGCTTCTCCACACACCTGAACTTTATCGCGGTCACCACAGTGTCGCACTCGGTCACTTTTTCCTTCACGTACGCGTCGACGACCTCCAGCCAGCTCTTCCACTTGCCGGTGAGACAGACGCTCTGCCCGTTCATCCACTCCCTGACCCTACTGCACAAATCGTCGCACGCACTGTCCCGGTAGTCCTCGTCGGCCCCGAGTACCTGCCCCAGCTCTGCACAGACCCAGTCCCAGATGGACTTCCAGTCGCTCTGGCCGCAGAAGAGGTAGAAGTCCCTCATGAATTGTTGGTCGCCCTGCGCCGCCGCCTCGGCATCCCCGTCGCCCGGGTCCAGCCTGTAGAGGCGTCCACCACATGCCAGGAGCTCCATCCCGCCCACAGAGTCCGCGTCGACCTCGACGAACATGTGCCGCGCGTCCGGGTCCAGGTCGACGTTGGTGGACAGCACCAGCGCGTAGCTGCCGCCCTCCAGCGAGGCGCTCACCTTGGCGTAGGACTCGCGCAGGACTCCGACGGCGAAGTCGTTCTCCTTGCTCTCGTCCCCCTTCCGCCACGCGAGATTGGACCGCCGGACGGTGGTGTGCGTGGTCGACGTCTTGTGCTTGAGCTGCACGAACAGCGCGGAGACTCCGGGCGCCTCGCCGCCCTCCCAGCAGAGGACGATCCTGCCGAACTTGCCCCCCGCGCCGTCGTTGGCGGAGAGGGTGAAGCGCACCCCGCGCCTCAGGCACCGGAGGAACACCAGCGCCACCGTCCGCTCCTCGTAGCGCGCGCCCGCGCCGGTCGAGTGCGACACCTTGCCGTACTTCAGCTCGTCCGTCCTGAAACACACCGCTCCTATCGCATTCCGATGCCAGTACACTTACAAGGAGACCACATCGGTACCACATCTTCGTAATGGTATCTGTTGTTGTTGTTATGGTCTTCAGTCCTGAGACTGGTTTGATGCAGCTCTCCACCCTACCCTATCCTGAGCAAGCCTTTTCATCTCCTCATAAGAACGACAACCCACATCCACTTGAATCTGCTTATTATACGCATCTATTGGTCTCCCTCTGCGATTTTTACCCCACACACTGCCCTCCAATGCTAAATGTACGATTCCTCGATGTCTAAGAATGCGTCCTACCAAGCGATCCCTTCTTTTAGTCAAGGTATGCCAAAAATTCCTTTTCTCACCAATTCTGTTCAGTACCTCCTCATTAGTTACGCGATCCACCCACCTAATCTTCAGCATTCTTCTGTAGCACCAAATTTCAAAAGCCTCTATTCTCTTAATGTCTGCACTGCTTATCGTCCATGTTTCACTCCCGTACAAGGCAACACTCCACACAAATGCCCTCAGAAAAGACTTCCTTACACTTAAATTAATATTCGATATTAGCAAATTTCTCTTTTTCAAAAATGCTTTTCTTCCCATTGCCATTCTGCATTTTATATCCTCTGTACTTCGACCATCACATGTTATTTTACTACCCAAGTAACAAAACTCATCTACCACCTTCATTTAACTGTACAGTGAAATCGCTGTCAGCTTTTAACACACTCCGCAGCACAGAAACGCACACTGTAGCTATTCACTCAAATGTTCTTGTTGTGGTCTTAAGTCCGGAGACTGGTTTGATGCCGCTCTCCACAATACCCTATCCTGAGCAAGCCTCTTCAACTCCACATAAGAACGGCATCATACATCTGTCTGAATCTGCTTACTGTATCCATCTCTTGGTCTTCCTCTGCGATTTTTACCCCAAACACTTCCCGCCAATGCTAAATTCACGATTCCTTGATGTCTAAGAATGTGTCCTACCAATCGATCCCTTCTTTTAGTCAAGGTACGCCCCAAATTCTGTTCAGTACCTCCTCATTAGTTACGCGATCTACCCACCTAATCTTCAGCATTCTTCTGTAGCACCACATTTCAAAAGCCTCTATCCTCTTCCTGTCCGCACTGCTTATCTTCCATGTTTCACTCCTGTACACGGCAACACTCCACACAAATGCCTTCAGAAAAGACTTCCTTACACTTAAATTAATATTCGATGTTAGCAAATTTCTCTTTTTCAAAAATGCTTTTCTTCCCATTGCCATTCTACATTTTATATCCTCTGTACTGCGACCATCGCATGTTATTTTACTACCCAAGTAACAAAACTTATCTACCACCTTCATTGTTTCGTTACCTAATCTAATTCCTTCAGCATCGCCTGATTTTCTAAGACCGCATTCCATTATTTTTGTTTTGCTCTTGTTAATGTTCATTTTATACGCTCTCTTCAACACACTGTCCATTCCATTCAACTGCTCTTCCAGGTCCTTTGCTGTCTCTGACAAAATTACAATGTCATCAGCAAAACGCAATCTTTTTATTTCTTCCCCCTGAACTTTAATCCCCATTCCAAATTTTTCCTTGCTTTCCTTCACCGACTGCTCGACGTACAAATTGAATAACATCTGACAAAGGCTACAAGTCTGTCTTACTCCCTTCCCAACTAATGCTTCCCTTTCCTGCCCATCGAATCTAAAAACTGCGGTCTGGCTTTTGTACAAGTTGTAAATAACTCTCCTATCCCTGTATTTTACCACTACTGACTTCAGAATTTGAAAGAGTGTATTCCAGTCAACATCTGTACACAGTGCACTTACAACGAGACATCTACATCTACATAGGATACTCTGCAAATCACATTTAACTGCCTGGCAGAGGGTTCATCAAACCACCTTTATACTATTTATCTCCATTCTCGAATAGCGCGCAGGAAGGAAGTTTTGTGTCCCACCCTCGTCGCCGCTTTTGTGTCTTGTTCGGTGTGTCGGTGGCCGAGTGGAATGAGACCGACACAGGAATAAAGATAGCACGCTGGTGCAGGTACGGAGGGGAACAGCCAGAAACTAGAAACACTAGAGTAAATTAGAACGAGATATATATTGCACAGAATGTAACAATACTTAACTTTTACATAAATCAGTACTGCAGAATGCTGATACATAGTTGAGCTAGAGGCATGCCTAGTGCCTGTCCGATAGCCAAGTCTTCACTGGTGCCTATCTGATTCCGAAGTGTTAACTGGTTCCTATCTCAGTCCCAAGTGAACGATGTCTTTCAGTGGTGGCCACGAGCGGAGTTGCAGCAGAGGGCGCTCGTGGCTGTCGTCGTAAGAACGCCGCGCCGTGCGTGCATGGCGGCGCGCGGCGAAAGTAGGTGGCGCGCACTTTGGACTTGTGCGACACCACAGGAAGAACACCTGAATCTCTCCGTTCAAGCTCACATTTCTCGTATTTTATTCTGATGATCATTTCCACCTATGTAAGTGGGAATCAACAATATATTTTCGCATTCGGAGGAGAATGTTGGCGATTGGAGTTTCGCAAGTAGCCCACGCCGCAGCGATAAGTGCCGTTGTTGTAATAATTCCCATCCCAGATCCTGTATCATTTCCGTAACGCTGTCTCCCCTGTATCGCGACAATACGAAACGAGCTGCCCTTCTTTGGACTCTTTCGATGTCCTCCGTCAAACCCACCTGATAAGGATCCCACACTGGGCAGCAATACTCCAAAAATGGACGGACAAGCGTAGTGGTACGACATCTTTGTAATGGAATCTATAAAAATGGATGCGTGAAAGTATGTCAGTGCTTTAGTTGGAAAACAAACTTTAGGCGGTACTCTGCTCGGTAGAAAAAATTTTAGCCGGTACTCTGCACATAAAATACCGTGGTACTCTGCACATTATTCACTTTACGGCTTATCCTACAATGTAGATTAAGAAAAGGCAAAGATTTGGAGAAAGCGTTTGACAATGTTTATTGGAATAAACTCGTTTAACTTCTGAAGCAAGCAGGAGTAAAAAGTAGGGAGTGTAAGGTTATTTACAACTTGTACAAAAACCAGACAGCAGTTGTCAGAGTTGAAGGGCATGAAAGGGATGCAGTGGTTGGGAAGGGAGTAAGACAGGGTTGTAGCTTTTCTCCGATGTTATTCAATATGTACATTGAGCAAGCTGTAAAGGAAAGCAAGAAGAGATTTGGAGAAGGAATTAAACATTGCGTTTTGCCGACGACATAGTAATTCTGTCAGAGACATCAAAGGACCTAGAAGAGAAGTTGAACAGAATGGACAGTTTGTTGAAAGGTGCTTATAAGATGAACATTAACAAGACCAAAACTAGGGTAATGGATTGCAGGCTAAGAAATCAGGTGATGCTGAAGGAATTAGATTGGAAAACGAAGCAATAAAGGAGGTAGATGAGTTTTGTTACTTGGCTAGTAAAATAACATATGACGGTCACAGTACAGAGGATATAAAATGCAGAATGGCAATGGTAAGAAAAGCGTTCTTGAAAAAGAGAAATTTGTTAACATCGAATATTGATTTAAGCCTAAGGAAGTCCTTTTGAAGGCATTTGTATGAAGTGTTGCCTTGTATGGGAGTGAGACATGGACGATAAACAGTGCAGACAGGAAGAGAATTGAGGCTTTTGAAATGTGGTGCTACAGAAGAATGCTGAAGATTAGGTGGGTGGATCGCGTGGCTAATGAGGAGGTACTGAACAGAATTGGCGAGAAAAGAAATTTTTGGAATACCTTGACTAAAAGAAGGGATCGCTTGGTAGGACACATTCTAAGACATCGAGGAATCGTAAATTTAGCATTGGAGGGAAGTGTGTGGGGGTAAAAACCGCAGAGGAAGACCAAGAGATGGATACAGTAAGCAGATTCAGACAGATGTAGGTTGCCGTTCTTATATGGAGATGAAAGGCTTGCTCAGGATAGGGTATTGTGGAGAGCTGCATCAAACCAGTCTTCGGACTGAAGACCATAACAATAACACAAAGATTTAGGAATGTGTATACACTAACAAAATATAGCTATAATTTACAGATTTAAAACTCATTTTTCTAGTACTCAAGGGCTTAGTGTAGATGAGGATACCACCCATTGGCTTTTGACAGCATCTTATCGTAACTAATCATGATTGGCGTTCGAGAAGACAATATGAGTGCTTGTTGCTCCCAGGAATTAAAAGTAGTTAATTGTTACTGATGGCCGGCCGCGGTGGCCGAGGGGACTGAGGCGCTCCAGTCACGGTCTGCACGGCCACTATGGTCGGGGGTTCGAATCCCCCCCTCGGGCATGGATATTTGTGCCGTCCTTAGTTGTAGGTAGTTCATAAGTAGTTTGTAAGTTTAGGGACTGATGACCCCGTAGTTAAGTCCCTTAAGCTTAACAAACATTTGAACATGTTTTATGTAAGTTACGACAGGTCTGAAGATGGCGTCGAGCATGCCGAAACCGGTAACATAATAAATGAAAAATGCGATCTTGGCTGCAAAATCATTATTAAACAATTATAGATCGCCCCATTGAACTATGAGTTTTTAGCAATCTTCCCTTTCCATTTTTACGTGGTGTAGAAGGAAGGAGGCTTAGGGTTTTACGTCCCGTCGACAGAGTGGTCATTAGAGACGGAGCTAACGCTCGGATTTTGAGGTAAGGATGTGGAAGGAAATCGGCCGTGCCCTTTTGAAAGGAACCATCCCGGCATTTTCCTGGAGTGATTTAGGGAAATCACGGAAAACCTAAATCTGGATGGCTGGAGGTGGATTTGAACCAACATCCTTCCGAATGCGAGTCCAGTGTGTTACCACTGCGCCACCTCGCTCAGTCTCGAGATGATAGATTTGAAAATCAAAAAATGGGCGTGAATGTTGCGTTACTGACTTTTGCAGATGATCAGAGCGAAAAACCCACGTGAATTTAAACTGCCCTGTTTGTACGGCTCATCTCTTCCCTGCTTACTAACTCACACATACATTTGAAGGTATCGCCGATGATATATCGGGCCATTAATGGGTATGTTGTTCATCTCGCGTATTTTAACGAGTATTTTTTCAGTGATACTCACTCATTTGACTTTTTCAGAAGTTCTGCTCGTGTCTCGAAGAACGACATCCTGAAAAATAAGAACAATAACACTGTTAGTAATAAATATGTAAAAAAATGTCAAAATTTACCTTTACAGCGATTTCCAGTTTCGGAAAGAGACTCGCATTAAACATCATCATCATTAGAGACTGATTATGCCTTTCAGCGTTCAGTCTGGAGCATAGTACCTCTAATAAAATTCCTCCGTGATCTCCTATTCAATGCTAACATTGATGCCTCGTCTGATGTTATGCCTTTCACTTCAAAATCATTCTGCACCGAATCTAAGTACTTTATTCTTGGTCTACCTCGACTCCTCTATCCCTCCGCTGCCGGGCTCATGAGTCTCTTAGGTAACCTTGCTTCTCCCATGCGTGTAACATGACCCCACCATCTCAGTCTGTTCGCTCTAACTGCTTCATCTATGGTGTTCATTCCCAGATTTTCTTTGATTTCCTCATTATGGAAACCCTCCTGCCATTGTTCCCATCTATTGGTACCTGCAATCATTCTTGCTACTTTCATATTGTAACCTCTATCTTATGAATAAGGTAACCTGTATCCACCCAACTTTCACTCCCATACAACAAAGTTGGTCGAAAGATAGAGCGGTGCACTGCTAACTTAGTCTTGGAACTTACTTCCTTCTTGCAGAAGAGAGTAGATCTTAGCTGAGCACTCACTGCATTAGCTTTGCTGCACCTCGATTCCAGTTCTTTCGCTATGTTGCCATCCTGTGAGAAAATACATCCCAGGTACTTGAAACTGTCTACCTGTTCTAACTTTGTTCCTCCTATTTGGCACTCAATCTGTTTAAATCTCTTTCCCACAGACATTAATTTCGTTTTGGAGATGCTGATCTTCATATCATAATCCTTGCATCTCTGATCGACCTCCGAGATATTAGTTTGCAACCTTTCAATCGAATCGGCCATTACAACTAAGTCGTCCGCATATGCGAGACTGCTTATTTTGTTTTCACCTACTTTAATCCCGCCCTTCAGTCTGCTGTTTTCAGCATATGATCCATGAATAGTATGAACAACAATGGTGACAGGTTACAGCCTTGACTTACCCCTGAAACTACTCTGAACCATGAGCTTAATTTGCCATCTACTGTGCTGCCAGACAGAATAGTAAAGCCCTTTAATTGCCTGCAGAAGTTTGCCTCCTATACCATAATATTGAAGAACAGACAGTAGCTTCCTCCTACAACACCGTCATAACCCTTTTCTAGCTCTATGAAACAGATGCAATTCCTTGTTCCACTCATAGCACTTTTCCATTATCTGCCGTAAGCTAAAGATCTGGTCCTGACAGCCTCTAAGAGGCCTAAACCCACACTGATTTTCATCTAACTTGTCCTCAATTAATACTCGCACTCTCCTTTCAACAATACCTGAGAAAATTTTGCCTACAACTCTAATTAGAGAGATACCTCGATAGTTGTTGCAATCTTTTCTGTTTCCATGTTTGAAAATTGGCGTGATTACCGCTTTCGTCCAGTCAGACGGAACCTGTCCCGATTCCCATGCCTCCTCAGTTATCCTGTGTAACCATTTGAGACCTGATATTCCACTGTATTTGACGAGTTCCGGCTTAATTGCATCCACCCCAGCCGCTTTATTGCACTGTAATCTACTGACCATTTTCTCCACTTCCTCAAATGAGATCCTGTTTCCATCGTCGTTCCTATCCCATTCTACCTGAAAATCTGACACATCATTGAGCGTTTCACCTACATTGAGCAATTCTTTAAAATATTCCCTCCATCTGCCCAAGGCATCCACAGGATTGCCTAGCAGCTTTCCTGACCTGTCCAAAACACTTGTTAATTCCTTCTTCCCTCCCTTTCGAAGATTGCTAATTACGCTCCAAAATGGTTTTCCCGCGGCTTGGCCCAGAGATTCTAGCTTATAAAAATTGATAAATCCGAAGCACGGTCAAAACGTTTTGTACAGTCGTCCTTTTCTTTTGCAAGAGGAAAACGACACTTTCTGTGAACATACTTCGAACAAATAAATTTTCAAATGTTTGTCTAGCTTATGGGACTTAACTATGGGGTCATCAGTCCCTAAACTTACAAACTACTTATGAACTAGCTAATCCTAAGGACGCCACAAATATCCATGCCCGAGTGGGGATTCGAACCCCCGACCGTAGTGTCCGTGCAAACCGTGACTGGAGCGCCTCAGTCCACTCGGCCACCGCGGCCGGCTACTTCGAACATTTAGCTATACGTTGAGCCTACTAAATGTAGCCTCCACCAGCTGTGATGCATCTGCCCAACGTTCTTTCTGTGATGTACTTTGGTTAAATTCTGGGTACTGACTTTTACACAGTGATCTCTATACAAACTGGATGTATAACTCTGGTGTCTGAGCATAGAACTCCAGCGTGCCTGTACATTCATATATTTTTCCCACACGATTTTGCATGGTCCGCCATGTTTGAATTTGGCAAACGAGTTTCCATCAGTTATTAAATGACAAAGAATTGCTTGCTTGCCTCTTGATTTGGAATTTAATTCAATATTCGATGTTATAGGCTGATATGGGACTGGAATCGAAACATATTTTCTTCTCTTTTTATTATATATATATATATATATATATATATATATATATATATATATATATATATATATATATATATATAGATAGATAGATATATAGATAGATTTACAAACATATATATATATATATATATATATATATATATATATATATATATATATATATGTTTGTAAATCTATCGGACCAAACTGCGTGGTCATCAGTCCGTAGCTTACAAACTACTTAAACCTAGGTAAACTAACCTAGGACAACTAAGGACAACAAACACATCCATGCACATGAATTGCAACCTGATGTGCTTATTTATATAAAAGGAACTGATTATGATTATGTTCGGTCTTCGGTGCGTACTAACATGTTGCAGGAGTTTTGTTTTTGCTGATTTAGGACGATATTAATATGACTCGGGTATTGTGAACTGTATGAATTACACTGCACTGATATTTTGTCTATAAAGGAAAGCAAGGAGAAATTTGGAGAAGGAATTAAAGTTCAGGGTTAAGAATTAAGAACATTGCGTTTTGCCGACGACATAGTAATTCTGTCAGATACAGCAAAGGACCTGGAAGAGCAATTGAACGGAATTGTCAGTGTGCTGAAAGGTTCATATAAGATGAACATTAACAAGAGCAAAACTAGGGTAATGGAGTGCAGTGTAAGAAAATCAGGTGATGCTGAAGGAATTAGATTAGGAAACGAAGCAATAAAGGAGGTAGATGAGTTTTGTTACTTGGCCAGTAAAATAACAAATGATGGTCGCAGTACAGAGGATATAAAATGCAGAATGGCAATGGGTAGAAAAGCGTTCTTGAAAAAGAGAAATTTGTTAACACCGAATATTGATTTAAGCCTAAGGAAGTCCTTTCTGAAGGCATTTGTATGGAGTGTTGCCTTGTATGGGAGTGAAACATGGACGATAAACAGTGCGGACAGGAAGAGGATTGAGGCTTTTGAAATGTGGTGCTACAGAAGAATGCTGAAGATTAGGTGGGTGGATTGCGTAACTAATGAGGAGGTACTGAACAGAATTGCGGAGAAAAGAAATATCCGGCATACGTTTCTAAAAGAAGGGATAGATTGGTAGGACACATTCTTAGACATCAAGGAATTGTGAATTTTGCATTGGAGGGAAGTGTGTGGGGTAAAAATCGCAGAGGAAGAGCAAGAGATGAATACAGTAAGCAGATTCAGACAGATGTAGGTTGCCGTTCTTGTGTGGAGATGAAGAGGCTTCCTCAGGATAGGGTATTGTGGAGAGCTGCATCAAACCAGTCTCCGGACTGAAGACCACAACAACAACAACAACAACAGACTGCCATTAACGAAAGCAGTGATATTACTTTAATGTTTTCATATTTGTATTAGAAAGTTGATAACAACATTCAGTGACTAGGAAATATGAATGTAACAGCATTAAACACGGCAACGTCTCAGTTCGTATCACGCCATTCCACTGTTATTCCCTACTGGCCGCTTGGAACGCTAGTATCGCTTCAGTTGCAGTTTTTTCCTAGACAGTTTCGCGACTGTCTGTGATAGACTGTGAATGTACGTAGTAAATTATACTGTAATAACCCGAGTGTCCAACCTGCTTAGTGATGTTATCTATCGGGTGATCAAAAATTCAGTATAAATTTGAACACTTAATGAATCACGGAATAATGTAGATAGAGAGCTAAAAATTGACACACATGCTTGGAATGACATGGGGTTTTATTAGAACCAATAAAAAACAAAAGTTTAAAAAATGTCCGACAGATGGCGCTTCATCTGATCAGAAAAGCAATAATTAGCATAACAAATTAAGACAAAGCAATGACGATGTTCTTTACAGGAAATGCTCAATATGTTCACCATCATTCCTCAACAATGGCTGTAGTCGAGGAATAATGTTGTGAACAGCACTGTAAAGCATGTCCGGAGTTATGGTGAGGCATTGGCATCGGATGTTGTCTTTCAGCATCCCCAGAGATGTCGGTCGATCACGATACACTTGCGCCTTCAGGTAACCCCAAAGCCAATAATCGCACGGACTGAGGTCTGGGGACCTGGGAGGCCAAGCATGACGAAAGTGGCGGCTGAGCACACGATCATCACCAAACGACGCGCGCAACAGATCTTTCACGCGTCTAGCAATATGGGGTGGAGCGCCATTCTGCATAAAAATCGTACGTTCCAGCAGGTGTTTATCAGCCAGGCTGGGGATGATGCGATTCTGTAACATATCGGCGTACCTCTCACCCTTCAAGGTAGCAGTTACAAAACCAGAATCAAGCGCCATCTGTCGGATATTTTTTGAATTTTTTATGGTTCTAATGAAACCCTATGTCATTACAAGTATGTATGTCAATTTTTACCTCTCTATCTACATTATTCCGCGATTTACTATGTTTTCAAATTTATACTGACTTTTTGCTCAACCGGTACAAATGCCTCTAAAACGGCAACTAAATGAGCCATATGTGTACGGAACATGTTTCCCACATAATTAGTTACGCCACGTATACAGCAGCTATTTAAAGTGGGAGGATTACAAGTGAGGTTGACTACAAAAGACTCGCGCAAAATAGTCTCACCTTTGCGAATCTCCTTTAGTGTTCGCGGCAGTAAGGCATACTGCGCGTATTGTGCCGTTCTACGTTATCAGCTTGTGACAGCTGTGTAACACTATCTATGTCGCAAGTCAGTAGTGCTGGTATCTACAAAGACGTATCTTCTCATTGGACAAGATAAGCGTACACGTTCGTGTATTATCTGTCTTTAGCGATTTAATTGTGAGATTCTGATTTCGTTCAAGGAAAATTGTCTTTCTGTTCCTGGCGTTACATCTACATCTACATACATACTCCGCAATTCACCGTAAGGTGCGTGGCGGAGGGTACCCTGTACCACTACTAGGCATTTCCTTTCCTATTCCACTCCCAAATTGAACGAGGAAAAAAAGAATGCCTATATGCCTCCGTACGAGCCCTAATTTCTCTTATCTTGTCTTTGTGATCTTTACGCGAAATGTAAGTAGGCGGCAGCAAGATCGTACTACACTCAGCTTCAAATTCCGGCCCTCTAAATTTACTTAACAGAAATTCACGAAAAGAACGTCGTCTTTCTTCCAGCGATCCCCAATTGAGTTGCCGGAGCATTTCCGTGACACTCGAGCATTGGTCGAACCTACCGGTAACAAATGTCTATGTCTTCCTTTAAACTGATCTGCGGCGGGTCCCAAGCACTTGAGCAATACTCAAGACGTGGTCGCACTATTAGAAATAGATAGTTAAGTCAGAGTCTACGGTTAAGTTTCATCTTTGACGAAGATTATCTCTGCTGATCACGTGAAAAGGAGTTCTTATATCCCAAGAAAACATTTCTTTCCCTTCAATAAAATTCGCTATGATATTACGACGACCTGGAAAGTGACGATAAAACGACATTCACTAGTTCCTTCCACATCACGTACACCATCTTAATTTGCCGTATATCTCGGAGTTTTGGTTTTATAACTCACAGTAAACCTTTTCAGGGCAACAGCACGTTAAAGATGAATCACAAAATCATCTCTAGCTCAATTTATTATAACTAAATGGAAATAAAATCACATGACCATTGAAAAATCTATCTAGGATAAGCCGTAAAGTGAGTATTGCCTTCCGTGTTCCTACATTTCTCCTGAACCCAAACTGATTTTCCCCGAGGTTGGCTCCTACCAGCTTTTCCATCCTTCTGTAAATGCCCGGGTATATATGCATTTTTTACCAGCTGGCCTGGTAGCGCAAGGTTATTTAGAACTTGTATAAAAACCAGACAGCAGTTGTCAGAGTTGAAGGGCATGAGAGGGATGCAGTGGTTGGGAAGGGTGTAAGACAGGGTTTTAGCCTTTCCCCAATGTTATTCAATTTGTACATTGAGCAAGCTATAAACGAAAGCAAGGAGAAATTTGGAGAAGGAATTAATGTTGAGTGTGAAGAAACAAAAACCTTGGAATTTTGCTGATGACATAGTAATTCTCTCAGAGACAGCAAAGAACATGGAGGAGCAATTGAACGGAATGGACAGTGTGCTGAAAGGTGCATATAAGATGTACATTAACAAGAGCAAAACTAGGGTAATGGAGTGCAGTGTAAGAAAATCAGGTGATGCTGAAGGAATTAGATTAGGAAACGAATCAATAAAGTAGGTAGATGAGTTTTGTTACTTGGGCAGTAAAATAACAAATGATGGTCGCAGTACAGAGGATATAAAATGTAGAATGGCAATGGGTAGAAAAGCGTTCTTGAGAAATTTGTTAACACCGAATATTGATTTAAGCCTAAGGAAGTCTTTTCTGCAAGCATTTGTGTCGAGTGTTGCCTTGTATGGGAGTGAAACATGGACGATAAACAGTGCGAAGAGGATAGAGGCTTTTGAAATATGGTGCTACAGAAGAATGCTGAAGATTAGGTGGGTGGATCGCGTAACTAATGAGGAGGTACTGATCTGAATTGGGGACTTACTTTACTTTATCGTGTCCAGACTATTTAAAGGTTATCGGCCCAGTACTGGCCTACGTCTGTTCCATTAGTACTCGCGAGCCACAAATCTTCGAGGGTACACCGCTGTGGACATTTTTCTCATGTAAGAAGGTGTTCCATATCTTGACTTATACCCCACTTAAGCATATTTACTTCTACTGGGGCGACCCCCGTTCTGAGCCTATTCAAGGTTCTCCAGGTATTAAAATTTAGGTTCCGGCCGGTCCACTGTACCTGGGGGAGGGAAATTTTCAGGCGGTTCGTCCTGGACGGTTCCAAGGAAACTTCTCCTAGACTTCAGTCGCGTCTCTGGTAGTGTAGCTCTGTAGAGGACATGCCGCTCATCTGCGAGTTGTTTTATTTTCTCTACGTGTTCTATAGCGTTTCTGCGAGCTGCCTTGTACAAGAGTCTGACCGGCGTCGGTTTCATGCACCCTGTCACTATCCTGCAGGTCTCATTGAGGGCCACATCTACTCGTTTCGTGTGAGCACATCTATTCCACACAGGGCACGCGTACTCAGCCGTTGAGAAACAGGGCGCCTGTGCCGTTGTTCGTAGCACGCCAGGACATGCACCCCATTTGCTACCCGTTAGCTTTCTAAGTATATTATTATCGGGGAGAAAATGAATTTCTGGCATACCTTGACTAAAAGAAGGAGTCGATTGGTAGGACACATTCTTAGACATCAAGGATTGTGACAGCGTTGGAGGGAAGTGTGTGGGGTAAAAACCGCAGATGGAGACCAAGAGATGGATACAGTAAGCAGATTCAGACAGATGTAGGTTGCCGTTCTTATGTGGAGTTGTAGACGCTTGCTCAGGATAGGGTATTGTGGAGAGCTGCCTCAAACCAGTCTCCGGACTGAAGACCACAACAACAACAACAACCGCAGCAATCACGGGTCTAGCAGCTATTTGTTTTTTAATGAACCAATAATTTAGAACGAAGCGTTTGTAGGAAGCTGAGAACTGACTCCGTTTATTTTTGATGGAAGAAATCTAGGCTCTGTTATATTGTTATTGAATTATGCAGGCGTTAGCGCTGACACACACGTGGAAGTGACAGGAGGGCTGATGCAGTCGTAACTTGCCGCGTTTCCTCGATCGTTCGGTCAGGCAGCACCGGCGACCGCAAGGAAACCGGCGGAGAAGGAAAGCACAGCTGCACGCGTGGTGTCTCACATCGGGACGGAATAGCGTGCGGCTGCGGCTGCCGAGATAAGATAGACTGCGCAGGCGGCGTCAGTAGCGGGGCAGTCGCGAGCTGACAGCTGACCAGCCGATAGCAGAGGTGAGCGCTTGCAGCGGGTGTACACACGGCCCAAGCGAGGCACCCCAACAGCTCAAACTTCTTAACGCCCGTTTACACTGAGTGCCGAACATTGTTCGCAACATCGTTCGTCGTTGCTAGACTTGCGCATAATAGTTCGCGATCGGGAGCGCTCACTGTAGTTCGCGGTTCTGCCGCGTAGTTCAAATGTTTGTAAAGCGTATGGGACTTAACTACGGGGTCATCAGTCCCTAAACTTACAAACTACTTATCAACTACTTACATCTACATCTACATGGGATACTCTGCAAATCACATTTAAGCGCCTGGCAGAGGGTTCATAGAACCACAATTATACTATTTATCTCCCATTCCATTCTCGAATACCGCGCGGGAAGAAAGAACAACTGAATCTCTCTGTTCGAGCTCTGATTTCTCTTATTTTATTCTGATGTTCACTTCTACCTATTTAAGTGGGAGTCAACAATATATTTTCGCATTCGGAGGAAAATGTTGGCGATTGGAGTTTCGCAAGTAGCGCACGCCGCAGCGATAAGCGCCGTTGTTGTAATGATTCCCATCCCAGAGCCTGTATCATTTCCGTAGCGCTGTCTCCCCTGTATCGTGACAATACGAAACGAGCTGCCCTTATTTGGAATCTTTCGATGTCTTCCGTCAAACCCTCCTGATAAGGATCCCACACTGGGCATCAATACTCCAAAAATGGACGGACAAGCGTAGTGTATGCAGTTTCTTTTGTAGTTCTGTTGCATCTTTTAAGGGTTCTGCCGATAAAACGCAGTCTCTGGTTCGCCTTTCCCACGATATTATCTACGTGTTCTTTCCAGTTTAAGTCTGAAGTAATAGTAATTCCTAGGTATTTTGTGGAACTAGGACGGCACAAACATCCATGCCCGAGGGGGGATTCGGACCCCCGACCGTAGTGGCCGTGCAGACCGTGACTGGAGCGACTCAGTCCCCTCGGCCACCGCGGCCGGCGCGATGTAGTTCGTTCTTTTAATTCGACCCGCGGAAAGAACGACTCTGCCAGCTAACGGCTATGTTGCTAATGCTGCTACGCGGCTGTGGCTGTTTGGTGTTACGCCGTGCCAGTCGCCGGCATACGAGTACCACGTCCGAAAATGTTGGGACCGTTGCTATGTACTACTAAAGCGTGAACGAACGAGAACAACCACAAAGTGATGAAAAACATTTTTTTTTCTTTTTTTTTTTTTTTTTTTTTTTTTTTTGCAGTTAAAAAGAAAGGTTTAGAAATATATGTCGAGTTAAAGTAAAGCTTCATATGTTCCAGTATTCCATTAAATATAATGTATAATTTAGTCTTCAGCCAAAGGTAGCTAGTTGAAGAATTTTGTTTATATATTTCATCTTCTATAGCCATTTTCCACAAACTCGGTGTTATTACCCGGACACTGTATTGTGGCAGTCTGCCGAGAGGGTAAACAAATAAGGACTACCACTTTACAAGTAGTAAAACCGCCTCTTCCAGTGAAATGATTTTTCTTCTTACATAAAATTGCATTTATAGCGAATCTTTAATTCAGCGCAAAGTTCCTAGTGATTGGAAAAAAGCGCAGATGACTCCCGTGTATAAGAAAGGAAAGAGAACTGACCCATACAATTACAGGCCAATATCGTTCACATCAGCTTCATGTAGAATTTTGGAGCATATTCTCAGTTTGAATATAGTAAATTTCCTTGAAACGGAAAAGCTTCTTTCCATGAATCAGCACGGGTTTAGGAAACATCGTTCATGTGAAACTCAGCTTGCCCTTTTCTCACATGACATCTTGTGAGCCATGGACGAAGGGCAACAGGCGGATTGTGTTTTTCTCGACTTCAAAAAGGCGTTCGACGCGGTGCCACACTGCAGACAGCTAGCGAAGATACGAGCTTATGCAATAGGTTCACAGGTTTGTGACTAGCTGGGAAACTTCCTAAGTAATAGAACGCAGTACGTTGTTCTCGACGGCGAGTGTTCATCAGAGACGAGTGCATCGTCAGGCGTGCCCCAGGGGAATGTGATAGGACCGCTATTATTTTCTATCTATATAAATGATCTGATGGACAGAGTAAGTTGTAATTTGCGGCTGTTTGCTGATGATGCTGTGGAGTATGGGAGGGTGTCGTCTGTAACTGACTGTAATAGCATACAGGATGACTTAGACAAAATTTCTAGTTGGTGCGAAGAATGGCAGCTAGCTCTCAATGTAGAAAAACGTAAGGTGATGCGCATGAGTAGAAAAAACAATCCTATAATGTTCGAATACAGCATCAGTAGTGAGCTTCTTGATGCTGTCGCGTCGTTCAAATATCTAGGTGTAACATTGCAGAGCGATATGAAATGGAACGAACATATAAGGACAGTTGTGAGTAAGGCGGACAGCCGACTTCGGTTTATTGGGAGAATTTTGGGAAGATGTACTTCACCTGTAAAGGAGACCGCGTATAAAACGCTTGTACAACCACGTCTTGAGTATTTCTCAAGTGTTTGGGACCCGCAGCAGGTCAGTTTAAAGGAAGACATAGAGGCGGTTCAGAGGCGAGCAGCTAGATTTTTTACCGGTAGGTTCGTCCAATGCGCAAGTGTCACGGAAATGCTCCGGCAACTCAATTGGGGATCGCTGGAGGAAACACGACGTTCTTTTCGTGAATTTCTGTTGAGGAAATTTAGAGGGCCGGAATTTGAAGCTGAGTGTAGTACGATCTTGCTGCCGCCCACTTACATTTCGCGTAAAGATCACAAAGACAAGATAAGAGAAATTAGGGCTCGTACGGAGGCATATAGGCATTCTTTTTTCCCTCGTTCTATTTGGGAGTGGAATAGGAAAGGAAATGCCTAGTAGTGGTACAGTGTACCCTCCGCCACGCACCATACGGTTAATTGCGGAGTATGTATGTAGATGTAGATGAGCGTTTTTTTTTTCCTTTTTTTTTTTTTTTTTTTTTTTTTTTTTTTTTTTTTTTTTTTTTTTTTTTTTTTTTTTTTTTGCCTCATTCGTTTACGGTCGCTGTTGACTGCCACAGTATTGTCCCAAGTAATATCATCAGATCAGTTTCGACAGCCAGTCTATTGGTCACAGAAGTGACTTTCTTACGGTTAGAGGAAGAAGCCATCTCACACACGTCAGAAATTAACGACACGTAACACGGCACGAACAAAACCGGTAACGATGAACACATAACAGATGCTTTGCAGCGACTGCTGCTTCAGGCGCTTGCTGCTTGAGCCGCTAACGATATCACGCAAACCAAAAGAAACAGTCTGTGGATAATTTCTCGCGTTAAACTCTATTCTCTATATCTTGGCATTATGGAATTTATTAGTCAGATATTGCAGAGTGCAGAACACGTCAACACAGAAATTTTGTAGCACTGAACTATGTAATCTAGCAGGCAGACGCTCACCTCGAAATGGCTCTCATCAGCAGAAGGCAAACACGTGATTTTTAATTCTGCTGCGCGCCCTCTCGTTATTGCCGGTCGGACTTCGGAAAAGAATCCAACGAACTGAGAAGCGAGATACGTTTGGCATGATAGTTCGCGACCGATAACGCATGTTTTAGTTCGCGACTGATTGCACATATTTTAGTTCGCGGCCGATCGCTCATATTTTAGTTCACGACCGATTGCACATATTTTAGTTCGCAACCGATCGCACTTTTAGTTCGCGAACGGTCGCGCATACGAGGCACGTCCAGAAAGTCAGTTCCGTTTGGTAATAAAATGAAATTGTACACAGATACAGAAGAAATTTTTATTGCACAAAATTCTGCAACTCTTAAACTACTTTTCCACATAACTGCCGAAATTTTGCAGGCATTTGTTATAGCGTGGCACCAGGTTTTGTATACCTTCTTCATAGAAATCTGCCGCCTGTGTCTTCAACCAGTTGGAAACAGTGAAATTTGGGGGAAGTCCATAGCGAGAGCACTAATTGTAAACCTACGGTTTTCCTGCATTTTGTCATCAATTGCGTGAACCAGTTCTTCTGTAACCAAAGGTGGACGCCCACTTCGTTCTTCATCGTGCACATCACTACGCCCACCACTGAACTGTCGGACCAATCTTCTCACCATCGAATCACTCATCGCATTTGGTCCGTAAACATCGCAAATTTGCCGATAAATTTCACTTGGTTTCACTTTCCTCGCATTCAGAAACCGAATCACCGACCTGATTTCACAGGAGGCGGGATTTTCAATCAACGCCGACATTTCAAACAAGCACAACAAAGCGTACGTAACTGACAGCGATCTCCAAATGGCGCACGTTCTTCTCCTTGATACACATCGTCTACAGCGCATGTGCGGAATTGCAATCGCAGCGCTGCAGCGGAGATAAATTCAAACGGAACTTACTTTCTAAACGCGCCTCGTATTGTAGTTCGCGACCGGTATCTCTCCTTTTAGTTCGCAGCTCGGCAGCGAAGTTGGTTGCTCTTTTTGGTTCGTCCGCTCTTTTTGCCTTTTGCTACCGGTACTAAAAGAGCTCTTTCATTTGTTATGACAGCTTTTTTTATGTAATGATCAGTGTTGGCCAAGCGTGTCGTATTACCCGTATTTCCACAGGGTAGTGTTAGTGGTCCTTTGCTGTTCCTTATCTACATAAACGATTTAGGGGAAAATCTAAGTAGCTCTCTTAGGTTGTTTACAGATGACGCCGTCATTTACTGTCTAGTAAAATCATTTGAATATCAAAAATAACTGCAGTACGATCTGAATAAGATATCACTATGGTGTAAAAATTGGCAATTGACTCTAAATAATGAGAAGTGCGAAGTCGTCCACATGAGTACGAAAAGAAATCCGTTAAACTTTGTTTACAAGATAAATCGTCGATTGTAAAGGCCGTAAACTCCACAAAATACGTAGGAATTACTATTACTTCAAAACTAAGTTGGAAAGAACACGTAGATAATGTGGTGGGAAAGGCGAACCGGAGACTGCGTTTTGTTGGCAGAACCCTTAAAAGATGCAACAGAACTACTAAAGAAACTGCGTACACTACGCTTGTCCGTCCATTTTTGGAGTATTGCAGCCCAGTGTGAGATCCTTATCAGGTGAGTTTGACGGACGACATCGAAAGAGTCCAAAGAATGGCAGCTCGTTTCGTATTGTCACGATACAGGGGAGACAGCGTTACGGAAATGATACAGGATCTGGGATGGGATTCATTACAACAACGGCCGTTTTCGCTGCGGCTTGGGCTACTTACGAAATTCCAATCACCAACATTCTCCTCCGAATGCGAAAATATATTGTTGACTCCCGCTTACATAGGTACAAAGGATTATCAGTATAAAATACGAGAAATCAGAGCTGGAACGGAGAGATTAAGGTGTTCTTTCTTCGCGCGCGCTATTCGATAATGGAATGGGAGGTAAAATAGTACAACGGTAGTTCGATGAAACCTCTGCTAGGCACTTAAATGTGATTTGCAGAGTAACCCATTTAGATGTAGATGTAGCTCACCTTTTCCTACAAGTAAGCCGCAACTGACATATTTAGAAATGGGGGATATGCCAGCAGGGTTTGACAAAAGGAGACAGACGCGAATTTTTCAAGTTAATGTCGGATACTCCAGGAGGGAATTTTCAAGTTCTGTCGCTAACAGTGGTGCTTTTAATATGTTACAGGATGTCGTTCTTCGAGGAGCGAAAGAGGCTGTTGGAGCTATCAACTGTGTGAGTACTGTGGAGTAGCCGAGCGCTCTAAGGCCACATGCCGCGGAGCGCGCGGTTGCTCGCCGTCGGAGGTTCGAGCCCTCCCTCGAGCATGTGTGTGTGTGTGTGTGTGTGTTTGTGTGTGTTGTCCTTAGCATAAGATTAAGTAATTATTTTTGAGAAAATTGTGGATTAACAGCGAACTTACGAGTAATTATTAATCCATCTAAGAAGGCAGTCCAGATAACAAATTCCGGTTTCGGTCACGTCATCATCTTCAGACCACAGCTGTAATGATACATACGAGGGGGAGTTGGAAAAAAAGTTTTCTCTGTCAACTGTGGGCAGAGATGTGTGTCAAAGAAAAAAATAGGATGAGACATTAAAGATAAGACCTATCGTTATTTCTCTGCATAATTTCCAAGTACATTGATACATTTGTCAAACCACCTTATAAGCTCCAAAACGCCGTCCAGGAAAATTTCAGGAAGAAGCGTTTAACGGCCGTGGGCGAAAGACGAGGACACCGATACAGTGTAGGAAAATGTTACAAGATCGGCAGCATACTGCATTATATCGGGGCATTATCTTCTTTGAGATATAAACATGGAGTATCGTTCTTTCTTATTAATCAACTGCCAACTGTCGAAATTACTAGAACATCGTAAAATATAGTATAATCGAGTCAGAATAATCCTGACACTACAAGAAAACTTTCATATACAGAGAGCCTTGGCAATGAATAAGAAAGTGATCAATGATCAGATCAACATAAGTAACAACTCACTGATCAAGCTGGCCACAAAACAGTTGAAAACAGTAATGAAACATGATATGCCCTACCCCCTTCTCCCTCTCACTCCCCTCCACCTATTCCCTATTCACAAAAAACTAACACAAATAACAACAAACACACACACACACACACACACACACACACACACACAGTCTACACAGACACCAACACAAACAAAAAACAGCTGATACACTCAGAGATACAAGGAACACAAACAAGAGACAGACGAAAAGCGACAGTTGGCAACACTAAACATTGTAAACAAACGTTCAAAACGAGTACACAGTGAAGTGGTGATGCAAGGGTTTTCATCAAGACCGAAAATACCACATCCAACTGAAGACCTCACACACATCTCCAAGAAAACACACATGGAATAAAACAGAAAACCGTAAGTAGGGCCAAAAACTGTATAATTAAATTAACTTTGCAAAAGCTAGTGCTACAGAAGTTGTTTCTAACCTAGTAGATCCGAACTTAAGTAATTGTAACAAGACTTTTAACTGTCATACAGTGAAAAATACCTATAATATTATGACTGTACTACAATATTATACAAAAAAACATGTATTACAGGCCACTGATGATGCTTCATAAATAAAGAAGCGAAACGCGTATGGCACACAAAAAAAACGCCTTTCATTTAGTTGCAGAAGACGGTAATACACCTCCACCAATTTCATATGCAACTAAGGACGACGGAAATCGAAAAAATGATGATCTAGTATTAACAGTCGACAGTCATAAAAACTTAAATTTGCTTTTTTTAGATACGGTCCGCCTTGAGAAAACAATTGTTTTTAGTTTCTCCCAAATATGTTTCGCTGGCGTTGCAGCATCATCAGTGGGATATTTATTTTATACTGCATGTCAAATGAACAATGAAATGATTGTTACTTTTTGTACATTAAGTGTAGAAACTGAAGATAATTGTGAAACTAATATAAATCGTTTCTTATTTTTATAGGTATACTAGGCCTACCTTAATACCACATGTAGTGGTATTTGTGGTTCTTCAACTCACAAAACATAGACAGTGATGCTTTTCGAGTTAAAGAACCACAAATACAACAACATGTGGTATTAAGGTAGGCCTAGTATACCTATAAAAATAAGAAACGATTTATATTAGTTTCACAATTATCTTTAGTTTCTACACTTAATGTACAAAAAGTAACAATCATTTCATTTGACAGACAGTATAAAATAAATATCTCACTGATGATTTTGCAACGCCAGCGAAACATGTTTGGGGGGAAACTAAAACGAATTGTCCAGAATGAAACTTTCACTCTGCAGCGGAGTGTGCGCTGATATGCGCGCGAAAGGCAAAGATCCCAGGTTCGAGCCCCGGTTCCGGCACACAGTTTTAATCTGCAAGGAACTTTCAAAAACAATTGCGTTTGCTCAAGGCGGACCATACCTAAAGAAGCAAATTTATTTGTTAGCAAACACGGACATTGAAGAGCTTTCAAACCTCAAGATGAATACATAGGAAATTATTTGCTTACAAATTTATTAGGCCTGTATGAACATAGATGAATGGCATTTCTTTAACCAAGTACTGGTTAGCAAGCCAGAAGATGTGCTTTGGTGTCATGGGTGGAAGTGATGGCTTATTTCAGTCGTTAAGTGGCTGCATTTCTGCCTAGGTCGCTATGTAAACGCACGTCCCACCTGCAGTCTGGTAAAAACATGGCAGCCATCGGCTGAAAGTTTGTTGCTTGTCCTTCTCTCTTACAAAATTTACGTCTGCTGCGAAAGTTACGTGTTTTACCATACGACCTAAGAAATGTAACTGACTGAAGCTACTTGAATGAAAAGTAACTGACTGTGTTGGAACTTGTTCTACCTGAATGCCTTTGCACAGTGTTATGTTAATCCGACTGCGTATTTTTAACTGTATTCTATATGAATGTAAAGGTATTGTAAAACCTATCTGCCTGCGTGATGTTTATTATAATGAGACACAAACTCCTAATTGTTTCTGTATGAAAATGTCGTAACAAAATTAACTGTCTGAAAATTACTGATACTAAAAAAATCACTGTGTTAATAATTCTGTTCCTACAAACTTGTTTCTGACTGAACTAACAATCTTTAACGGAATGTAACGAACACAATATTTATCAATGCAATCTGACTCAGTGCAAACACTTGTTACCAGAACACTGTATGAATTGTCTAACCCTGAAATCTGTACATCATACTGAACTGTAAGCATGGCGACAAAAACTGATTCTTTCTCACTTTCACTTTTCGATTACATTCACTTACTAACCTGGATTTTAGTTTATTTATTTATTTTTTTACTTTTGCCACACTGCATAAATTTGCGCAACACCAAACTGCTTCCTGCTGTAGTAACTACCAGAAAGCTAACTACAGAAAACATCTATGGCACTTTTAATAAAAATGTGAGGAGGGATAAACTGGTAATCTGTTTAAGAAACTCGAACTAATTATTAAAAATGTAATATCTGGTTTATTTTCTAACTGATGTAACTTCATGAAAATTACTAACAATGTCATATTTGCCGGCCGCGGTGGCCGAGGGGACTGAGGCGCTCCAGTCAAGGTCTGAACGGCCACTGCGGTCGGAGGTCCGAATCCCCCCTCGAACATGGATATTTGTGCCGTCCTTAGTCTTAGTTAGTTCATAAGTAGTTTGTAAACTTAGGGACTGATGAGCCCGTAGTTAAGTCCCATAAGTTCTACAAACATTTGAACATTTGAATGTCATGTTTTTGATTTTAAAATCTTTCAGAGAAAAATATAACTCAGATATTTAATCTGCCTACAAAATTATTTTTAAATAAAGATAAACATTTTTACTGTTAATAAATTTAACTCGATTTACACAAACAGTATTATAACAATACCATATTTCAAGAACACTACCCATGGAATTCCTATTTCATAAAACACGCAATTTCAAAACTAAACTATTAAAATAAATACTTTTCCTAACACAGAAATGGGTCCCTAGCATGAATCTTGAGACCACAAACTAACAGCAAGATCTTTTCCCGACTATTATTGTTACCATCAGTTCAACCTAACAATGCGAAGTTGTGCCATAGAAACATGCCAGGTATTTCATGAAAAACTTTACCTTATAAAAACTTGAAAAGATCGTTTCTGCAACGTCATCTGTTCCTTTCGTCTGCATATCTTAAACAAACAGCTTGGCTCAGCATTCAAGTCTCAAAATCTCATCTCCTCGGCTATCCCGCCGGAACGACAACTGCACACAACCACGGTCCCCACGCTTCTGCAAAGTCTGTCCTCTCAATAATCACAACCCCATTTCCCGGCAACAATACTATCACCATCTCCAATATCGATAGTACTGCCATCGAAAAATAAGGTTACAAGCCTGATTGGGTTGACACAGGCCTCAAATTCGCAGTACATATGAATATGAAATGTACACCTTCCCATCGCAGGTATCTTACAAGGCTATCTACAGATTTATTTATTTATTCTTTTTCGTGTGGCTCATTGGCCTGGTGCAAGTCTTTCAATTGCACGCCACTAAGGCGACTTGCGTGTCCCTAGCCTACCCCAGTTATCCTACCGGGGAAAGGAAAAGGGACCTACAGCTTAACGTGGAATCCGAACCACGTGTCGCTTCTGGCTACTCCTCACATCGTTGGGAGGTGAAGGATGAGTTAAAGCTCAGACTGAAAAATCCGAGGTCCAACGAGGTTTGGAACCCGCAACCCTTCAGTTTCAAATCGAGCACATTACCCCAGGACTACCCTAGCCTACCTCAGTTATCCAACTGGGGAAAGAGGGCCTACAGCTTAACGTGGATTCCAAACCACGTGTCATTTCTGGTGACTCCTCACATCGTCGAGTGGTGTAGGATGAGTGAAAGCACAGACTGTAAAATCCGAGGTCCGAGCAGGTTTCGAACCCGCAACCCTTTGGTTTCCAGTCGAGCACTTTACCCCAAGACCACCCTAACCTACTCCAGTTATCCAACTGGTGCAATACTGATGACAGACTGGAAATTCCGAGGGCCGACCAGGTTTCCAACCCGCAACCCTTCGGTTTCCAGTCAAGCGCTTTAGCCCAAGACCACCCTAGCCTACCCCAGTTATCTAACTGGGGAAAGGGGACCTACAGCTTAACGTGGAATCCGAACCATGTGTCGTTTGTGGCGACTCCTCACATCATTGAGAGGTGAAGGATGAGTTAAAGCACAGACTGAAAAATCTGAGGTCCGACCAGGTTTCAAACCCGCAACCCTTGGGTTTCCAGTCGAGCACTTTACCCCAAGACCACCCTAACCTACTCCAGTTATCCAACTGGTGCAAGACTGGTGACAGACTGGAAATTCCGAGGTCCGACCAGGTTTCCAACCCGCAACCCTTCGGTTTCCAGTCAAGCGCTTTAGCCCAAGACCACCCTAGCGTACCCCAGTTATCTAACTGGGGAAAGGGGACCTACAGCTTAACGTGGAATCCGAACCATGTGTCGTTTGTGGCGACTCCTCACATCATTGAGTGGTGAAGGATGAGTTAAAGCAGAGACTGAAAAATCTGAGGTCCGACCAGGTTTCCAACCTGCAACCCTTGGGTTTCCAGTCGAGAACTTTACTTCAAGACCACCCTAGCCTACTCCAGTTATCTATCTGGGAAAGGGAACCTACAGCTTAATGTGGAATCCGAACCACGTGTCATTTCTGGTGACTCCTCACATCGTTGAGTGGTGTAGGATGAGTGAAAGCATAGACTGTAAAATCCGAGGTCCGACCATGTTTCGAACCCGCAACCCTTCGGTTTCCAGTCGAGCGCTTTACCCCGAGACCACCGGGCACGACTTTCTACAGATGGGTGCTGTAACGTGACAAGTGTTTATATCTGTGTGTGTTACAGAACGGACCAGCTGGAGTACAAGAAGGCGTCCTTCTCGCCCGACGTGGGGGAACGCTACGAGGAGGGTGTCCTAGCCCTGGCCTTCCTGCACTGTCAGCGAGAGGGTGCGCGGTTCGTCCTGTCGGCCAACGACGGCGCCGGCGGCAAGTTCGACGATGTGGTGCTCTGCTGGGCCGACCGCCAGGGCAGTGGCGTGAGCGCGGCGTTCGTGCAGCTCAAGTACAAGGTGGGCGCCAAGCACTCGACAATATCCAAGGCCAGTCTGCTGAGGAACACCGACTTCTCCATCAGGAACTACTTCGACTCCTACACGGAACTGAAAGACTCTCTAGAGGGCGGTACCTACGCGCTCGTACTGTACACGAACGTCGACCTCGACCCGGACGCCCGACAAATGTTCGTCAATCGGGGTCCGGAGTCGGTTCCCGGGATGAGCCTCCTGGATTCGGGTGGCCATGTCTACAGCCTGAATCCGGAAGACAAGGAGGTCAAGAAGGCGGTGCGGCGCGACGCCCAGTTCGTGGAGCACTTCTACCTGTTCTGCAAGCAGAGTGACGTCACGACGATCAGAGACCAAATTGGCACGCAACTGGGGGTGATACTCGGGGCTGGCGAGGCGAGCTGCAAGGAGATGTGCGCGAATCTGTGCGGCAGCCTCAGGGAGTGGATGAACACGCAGGACGTCTGTCTCACCGCCAACTGGAAGAGCTGGCTCAAGCTGGTCGACACTTACGTCAGAGAAGAGGTGACCTCGTGCGACAGTATAGTGGCCAGAATAAAGTACAGTGACATAGAAGCGCTCCGGACTCACGTAGAGGACTGCAACCCGGTCCGGGTGAGGCCGCCGGGGTCTGACGCGGCAGCCCTGACCGCCACCAGGGTCCACCGGGCGGTCTGCGGCGAGGGTCACATCCTGGTCAAGGTGACGCAGCTCCCCGACCTGCAGCAGAAGATACTGTGCTGTTGGGGGACGTTCTGCAGATGGCTGGTGAGTTACAGTACTGTCTTTATGAACACTGATCTGACCCAAGACACGGAACAGTGATTCCACAGTTAAGTGCAAGTGCCCCAGGGATCTGTCCTGGAGCTACTGTTGTTTCTAATTTATGTAAGTCATATGCCTTCCACTGTTCTTGTTGTTGTAGTAGTCATCAGTCGAGAGACTCGTTTTGTGCAGATCTCCATCCTACTCTTTCCTGAGCAAGCGTCTTCATCTCCTCATAACAATGCAATGCATGTCCTTTTGTATCTGCTTACTGCATTCGTCTCTCGATCTCCTTCAGAGAATTTTTACCACACACAATTCTCTCCAATGCTAAATTCACGGTTCCTTGATGTCCTACCAATCGTTGTCTTCTGTAGTCTGAAGGTATCAGGGGTAAAATACATGGAGATAAAAATTATGTTCAACTTATACAAAAAGCAGACAACAATATTAAAGTCGAAGGGCAAGAAAGGGATGTGAAGGTCGGGAAGGGAGTAAGACTGGGTTGCAGTCTTTCCCCAATGTTGTTCATACATTGAGCAAGAAGTGAAGGAATGCAAGGAGAAATTTGGAGAGGGAATTAAGGTTCAGTGGGAAGAAATAACAATCTTTTGGTTTACCAATGACATAGAAATTTGGCAGAGAATACAAAGGATGTGTAAGAGCAATCAAATAGAATGGACAGGGTCCTGAAAGGAAGATATAAGATGAACATTAACAAGAATAAAACGAGGGTAATGAAATGTAATGACAGGAAATCAGGCGATGCTGACGTAATTAGATTAGGTTAACATCCAATATTAATTTAAACGTTAGAAAGTCCTTTCAGGAAGCATTTGTGTGGAGTGAGGGCACTTACTACACAGAAACGGGCGATCCTAGCAATATGTGGTTTAAGCTTGCACACCTGTTGTCGACCCCATTCCATAGCCAGGATATTCCAATAATATAATCTTTGTAAAACGTGTTACTCCCAAATAATTTTGGTAGCGAAATCTTTGGTCGTTGTTGAATGATAAGCAGTGGAATATTGTACGAGGAGCCTGTGTGGATTCATAACAGTTGACTAGGAACAAGTTCGTGCATTTTTACCCATTTGTCATGGCTGGAAGCACGAGAACATTGTATTCAAGGTATTCCAATAGAGCAGCATGTTCCACTGGAGGCTAGGTAACCTAAAGGAGGCTATTTTTATGTGCGACCTCAGTAAGTATATATGGATGAAGAGGAAGAAGACAAATGAAACTTCATTTCTGAGGCTGTATTATGTTAGTTAACCAAGTTCTATAGCAAAACAAATTGTCAGCGAGAGCAGACACAATAGTAAATATATACAGGTGGCGTCTGTTCCGAAAGAAACAGACGTCACTTCTGATCCTGCAGTTGTTATTATTATTTAATATTCATAGAATCTATGACATCAACTGCGATTGGGAAAAGCTGAAAATGTGTACCCAGCCGGGATTCGAACGCGGGTCTCCTGCTTTCTAGGCAGTTGCGCTGACCCCTACACCACTGGGGACACAGTGATCACCGCACCTGCAAGGACTACCTAGGCACGCCTCCCGTCAGATACAAATTCCCAGCTTCGCCCTGCCCACGGTGACGGGCAATGATCCTATCGTTAGTGGGGAGGGGTGGGCAAGTTTGAAGCCTTTACTTTTACGGGAATTAGTTTCATAACTACGAGTTTGAGTACTGTGGGCAGGGCGAAGCTGGGAATTTGCATCTGACGGGAGGCGTGCCTAGGTAGTCCTTGCAGGTGCGGTGATCACTGTGTCCCCGGTGGTGTAGGGGTCAGCGCAACTGCCTAGAAAGCAGGAGACCCGGGTTCGAATCCCGGCTGGGTACACATTTTCAGCTTTGCCCAATCGCAGTTGATGTCATATATTCTATGAATATTAAACAATAGTAAATGTGTCATTTCCTTGCAGGTTCTTGTTGACGATGCAGAACATAACTACGATGCTGTGATTCGTCTTGGAGAAGAAGCCGGACTGAAGCGCCGCCTGATCATTGTTTCTGAGGCTTATTACGTCAGCTAACCAATGTCTATAGCAAAACAAATTGTCAGCGAGAGCAGACACAATAGTAAATTTGTTCTTTCCTTGCAGGTTCTTGTTGATGATGCAGAACATAGCTACGATGCTCTGCTTCGTCTTGGAGAAGAAGCCGGTCCGAAGCGCCGGCTGATCATTGTTTCGTACAAGGGTGACGACTCAGCATTTCAGGATACATGGAAATCAGGAGACATAGCTGACGAGAGCTGGCAGCAGCTCATGGATGTCAGTATCAGTCTCAACGGCGAACAACATATGTGCCACCTGAAAGATCTCTGTGACACAGCAGCTCTGAAGGCGTTGTTAGACGGGAAACCCGAAGCAGTGGTCGCGCTATCCAAGATGTCAGGGCCTGTGAGGATGGGTCAGGACATGGACCCTCTGCCAGATAAACACATCACTAGGCGTCTGATATCCCGCACACGTGTCAAACAAGAATTTTTTTCAGCACTCGGAGACAGAGATGTGTGCATATTGGATAAAATGTCTTGCGAGTGCTTGACCAGAGAATCTCTTCTGAAGAACAGTGTCCAGTTTGAAGAGCTCGAGAGCTGCCTGAGAGCTTCAGATCCCATCTGGCCTCTCTTCGTCATTGCTAATGATGTCGATAGTACTGCAGTTCAAATGATGTGCAGTAAATACACAACCGTAGCTGTTTTTGTGCTAACGTATGTAGCTGATGGCTGGGAAATTGTGTTTCTTCACAGAGGCAGCGAAAAGATTCGGCCGTATGTTGAAGAGCAGTCAAGAAGCCTGTTGGAAACTGTGTACGGGTCGAGTAATCGAATTGTTGTCGAGGGAAAACCAGGTGTAGGAAAATCAACTATGTTGTCGGATATGGCAAGTCAACTAAAGCGTGAGGATACTTCGTGGTGGATTCTGAGAATAGATTTACTGAGGTACTCGAAAGTCTTCGGTACCTGCGGGAGTGGCATCGAAGCCAGTAAGGATATTCTGCTTCGAGTCGTCCGGAATAAGGAAAACCTGGGAATACTGGAACACTCGCTCCTTCAGTACTGCCTGATGGAGTATCCCCGTATCGTTTGTATGGTCGACGGCTTCGACGAGATGTGCCCAGACTATGCAGGCACGTGCTTGCAGGCTCTGCAGCAGTTGGCTCCACAGAGAGGCAGGACAGTGGTGACGACCCGGCCTTCGGCGACGGGCCACCTCGAGTCCGCACTCGGCGTCGTCGCACACTCGCTGCCCCCGTTCAGCGAAGTCGAAGTTCACCGTTTCCACGGGTGGTCTCACTCGAAGACGGGCGTTACTGATGCGGTCAGAGACCTGTTGAAGATTCCTCTGTTCTCAAAAATGTATTCAGAATCGGCCGGGAGTGCGATTGCAATACTAGACATCGTGACCCTGTACGAAGCTTTTTTCGAAAGGAAATTCAGAAGGCTGTATGTAGAGAAGTGGGGTGACGATTTGTTGAAGCCCGGGAAGAAGAAAATGTTTCAGAGGGAACGAACGGAGCACGAGGAGCAGTTGGGACTCCTCGCAGTGTCGTACCTGCTGCCTACGGTGGAATTTCCCCGTGCTGCGCAGCTGTCTTCTATAGACAGAGACGATCTCGTGAACGCCGGTATTATTTACGAGTTCGCCGACGACGAGCCGGTTTTCATACACAGGACCTACGCCGAGCACTTCCTGGCGAAGTGGTGCTTCTCCGAGGCCGCGGACGGGCGATCGGAGGTGTACCGCAGGGCGTTCTCCGACCGCAGTCTGGAGTTCTTCGTCGAGTCCTTCGACCGGATGGCGAGCAGGGGCCGACCGCTGCTGGTGGCGGTGCTGAACGGCGGGCAGGGCGAGGTCCGGTCGCTCCTGGCGGAGGGAGCGGACCTCTCAGAGGCGGACGCGGTGGGACGCAACTCGCTACACCTGGCGGCGGCGTACAGTCTGGATCCGAAAGTGCGGCAGCTGCTGCGAGGACTGTTGGCGGGAGGATCGAGAGGGGGAGGACTGGTGTCGGGGCCGACAGGAGGGACACGGGAGGTGTCCGAGGTAGACGAGACGGCGAGGTCGGGAGTCGGAGAGTGGGCCGGGGAATCCGAACGCGTGGGGAGTGACTCGGGGCTGTCGGGGTCTTTTTGGTCGGCAGTAGTGTCGGGTGGGGAGGAAACGGGGGGAGCACAGCAGGTGTCCGGGCTGGTGACCTCGGCGCTGGGGGTGCGGGACGGGCTGCTGCGGTGGACGCCCCTGCGCTACGCGGCGGAGCGGCGCAGCTGGTGGGCGGTGGACGCCCTGCTGGGGGCGGGCGCCCCGCTGAGCCACCTGGGGGATTTCCAGCGCGGCCTCCACGACCCCGACGAGCTGCGCGACGCGATGGACCGGGACGACGGCTACCTGGTGCTGTTCCACCTCCTGCTCGACAGGAACGACTCGCCGTGGAATTCCCAGCTGATAGAGCAGCAGGGCGAGAAGAAGAGGATTCTGGAGATAGAGGTACAGTCGACGAGATGTAGGAAGAACTACGAGCTGCGCGTAAAGGCCAATTCACACTGTCCGTCACGTCACGTCACCATCCGTCAGAACATTCCGCAATGTATTTCTAATGGCGGCATTCACACTGTCCGTTACCGGACCGTCACGTCACGTCAACGTCCGTCAAGCTTTCCCGAGAAGAATGTTTTGACGGAATGGCGGTCTGCTAACATCGGAAGTTAACCTATTTTCGTCACGCGAATTACGTGTTGCGGTCGATGATTGCACTGTTTATATGCAAATGTCTTATTCATCTTTGTGTTGTTGTTGTACCTCGTTTTAGGGGTAAATCTCAAATGTTTCATGACGACTTAAATATTTTTCTCAATTGAGTGTCCCCCTAAAATCGAGGTCGCATACCTGAAACCAAAGAATGGTTTATGTTACGTAACATTGTATCCGAAACGACTGAAGCAAACTGTTTATTTGAATAAGATTGTAATTTGATTACGCATTTTTCATTAAATAACACTTTAAATAAAAATGTCAGTTCTAATGAAAGACAAAAATTCAGTTGTTTACGACGGTATTAACAATGTCAGCGAGCAAATCGTAATGCTTAAAGTATACAGGCACTATTTATGCTCTTACAAGTATGGTTTGATGTCTTCATATATATTTTTTTTTTTACGCTTGAAAGTAGATGTCGATGTTTTGAAATGTTATTTCAGTTCCCAGTAAGTTGGCCAAAAACATACACTGTAAAGTTTTCTTTAGCCAAAAGTGCGGGCGACGCAGCGGCAGGGCGGGCGAGGCGAGGGAGGGAGGCCGACGGCAATTTCGCCACAACCCATTTCTTTGTTTTGAGAGTATCCATTGTAGAGTTATATGGTCGCTCACTATGAAAGCTTTTCAATTCTTGCTTTTATTTTTAGAAGGACCTTTCTAGCCAATGTCCCATTCTTTAGAATGTAAAAATACACAATTCGTGTTGACAATTGGCCGATCGAGTCAAGACTGATCAGACATAATTTCATTATCATAAACTTGGAAAAAGAGGAGCGTCACAATTTGTACTAACTCTCTGCTATAGGGTCTATATTACATTTATGAAATACTAGCTGCTCCCCGCGGTGTTACCCGCGGTTCAATAGTCAGACATTAAAGTGCCAAGAAAGGGCATAAATAACTACATGACTGTTTGCGACATTGTTAGCACGGAATACATAATTGTCTTGGAACTGATGGAGAGCCAAAAAACTATTGCAATACGTCCCTATAAAAGACGTTTCGAGACTTCTTGTTCTCAGAGTATAC
Organism: Locusta migratoria; assembly: GCA_026315105.1. Taxonomy (NCBI): domain Eukaryota; kingdom Metazoa; phylum Arthropoda; class Insecta; order Orthoptera; family Acrididae; genus Locusta; species Locusta migratoria. Next base: position 4,491,010 of record CM048753.1, read on the forward strand.
GTAGAGATTTGTAGCTCTCAATACACGGGAGCAGCCTACGTAGAACTGTCCGTGCGAGAAACATGGGGTGGCCACATGAATACCTGCCACTTTTAATGTTTGTCCTTGACTCTTGTTTATAGTAATCAAGTAACAGATTAACCTGGAATGGCAAGTTTATTGGGATGATGGGAATTCGTGGTATTAATACAGTCTCTCTCTTGGCTCCACCCGTGATGATGGTGGCCTGCACGATATGCCTTCTCAGGTCCGTGAGCGTAACCTGGTGCCATTGCATAATCGTGGTGCATCCAAGTTACGCATCAATAAAACAGGCACACCCACTTTCAACTCAAACTTGTGGGATGGCACCCCTGACAGTAAGTAACTACAATAACAACAATACAGTAATCGAAAACAAATGCCAAGTAAAGGAACAAAATAAACAGCAAACCTAACGGAGAAGTGTAACGAAATAAACAAACCTAACGGAGAAAAGTAAAGAGATAAAGAAGACATGTAACGGAGAAACGAACTGATGAGATCCTACAAATGCTAAGCGAACCAACAAAAGAACTAAATGCAAACGTTCGAATGCTATAAATAATAGAAATCACCAAAGAAACTATTATTCATTGAAATGCAAAGAGAATACAATTTTAAAGAATTACGATAACATCACAATGTTCGAACATCTATAACGTTTCATATGTTAACTGCAGCGTACCGCCTGCCATCTGTTGAGTGCATTTGCTACTACTTTCGTTGCAGTTTACGTACGCTATTTATACGTGGCAGTTCGCGCTTTGTACACAAAATAGGGCTTGGTATTTAGATCCCATTCTACACAAAACGTCAATGTTTTTTCTTGCCATGGTATTTAGAGCATATTTTATTTAAAGTCTTCAATTTATATACATACTTCCTTCTTTCGTTACAACAAATGAAAATGAATGCGGCATAAACGCCAACATTCAGATTTCTTGTGTATGTAATTATATATCAGTTAAGCCGTTTTGGCAGTATCCAAGAATCTTTTTGTATATTCGACAGTGAAGAAGATAACACTAACAAAGAAAAAATTTCACTATAGCAGGACCCGAACCATTGCCCAAAGTAACAGAAGTCATGACGCGTTAACCCCCGCGGATAAACATGCCATACCCTACAGTGATAATCTGCTGTTGTATTAGAAGCTTCTTACAACCGTTACGTATTTCTATGGATATATTTCAAATAAATAACTTGTAATAAACATTTTGAAAAGTAGCCTATGTCCTAATCCAAGACATAAGAAATCTCTATATGAAATTTCATCTAAATCAGTGCTGTAGTTTTAGCGTGATGCGGTAACAAACATAGAAACTTTCGCTTTATAATATGTATAGGATGGAAGACTTTGTATGAACAGTACAATTAGACTTGGTTCAAGTACTAAATTATCTGGAAAAATTGCAGAATGACCGGATTTTGAAAATTGTTGGCAGCTAGAACAGTGGCGTAGCTATCATAGGGCTGGGCGGGGCAGTGCCCCGGGGCCCCCGAGCTTAAGGGGCCCCTCGGCCTTCGTGAGCTGCCTCCGGAAAAAGTTACAATAAAGCGCCGAATGTTTTTTTTTTTTTACTCCCCCACGGAGTGCCCGGGCTTGGAATGAATTCTCCGCGTCTACGGGCCAATGACTCTCTTCTCCGGGCTTGAATGTAACCTTCATCATAACTTTTTTTTCGACGCTTTTTAAGTACTATGCTCATGTAGCGACGATCTACTTCGAACTTAATTAACGTAACTTAAACTAAGAATGAACACAACGTCCATGCCCTAGGGGGACGGGGAGGGGGGATTCGAACCTCTGGCGGGAGCTGCCTCGCGCACCGCGGCAAGACGCCTCAGTGCGCTGGGCCATTCCCGGCCGGGTCCTCTCTAGTAATTATGAATAACTTTATATAAATGTCAATTTCTTATTGCAACAAAATGCTACTTTTCTGTTCTTCCTCTGAAAACTTTTCATTGTTGCGTCGGTAGTAATCGGCTAGCGCATTATTAAGCAAACACTGTTGCGGCAACGTGTCAACTGGCGACGTCTATTATTTGTGTTCGTTCGTTCATTGTTTACTAATACTTTACCGGCAATTTTTTGGAATACTCGGATCGTGTGAGAACAGACAAGCTTACATTAACTCAGATTAGTGAGTAATAACAGTGAAATGAAGAGACGATATCTAAGTTCGTTCCGTGAAGAATGGTTGCAGAAAGAAAATTATAAAGAGTGGCTACAAAAAGTCGATCAGTGTATGTGTAAGTGCAGAATATGCACTATCTCATTTACTTTTTTTTTCACGTGTAATCCTGGTTGGGGGGGGGGGAGTTGGTCTTAGTTGGGGGAAGGGGCGGTGAGAGGGGGGCACGTCTGGTCTCCGGGCCTGCCTCGAGTTCAATCTGGCAACCCTATTCAGTCGGTGTGGCTGCAGAAGTAGCGGCAGCGTCAGAGCTGCTCACATCGACAGCTGACTACCAAGTGTTGCGGCGTGACGCTCGGCGCAGTGTGAAGGATCGCGCGCCTCCAAATACTGTATAAACTTCTTATTGCCAAACAGAAGTGTACAGTACGATTATCTGTATAAACAGGTTTTTCGAACATCCATGTCCCCCAAATACTTTGCATAATTGAAGTTCTACTCTAATATTTTAGTTGATTGAAGGATTTTCGATTTTACCCTAGACCAACAAACAAAGGCACGAAGTGAAATCCAAAATTATTTCCACCTCACTATATAACCATAACAAGGCCTATTGCTTGTCCGCTAAGACGTGTACCTTGTCAGTATTAGCGTGTTGTCGGTTGAAGTCGGAGTTGCGAAATAAGTCAATGGAGCTGAATTACGAGCAGTGTGTGAGACAATACACGGTGTGACCACATTTGAATATGCAGTCTCTATAGTGTATTATTACAGAACAGTATTGTTATACTGACTCCTTTGTGTAGTGAATACCAAGGGAGTGCTCATTCATAAATCCCAATAAGTGCTGTAACCAATTGCACTCTGAAATTTGTGCAAGAAGAAGCGAAAATATGGATAGTGGATAGGTGGACTGTATTACTAATCGTCGCGTCATCAGTGAAGCTTCTGCCTGCAACTTCATTCGCCTAGTTTGGAGCAACTTCCAAAACTATCTCATGGGGTCGTTTTATCTGTGTGTCCTATCCAGGTCGAACTCTATTCATCTGCAAAATTTCATCCAAATCCATCCATTAATTTTTGCTTGAAACCATAACAAACTTACACAGTTATATTAGAGTGTACAATTAAACATTATCTGGAGCATCGCACGTAAAACTTTACTTAGTAATATTTAGGTTTGCCTTATTATGTCTTCCAGTGGCGTAAGAAGCTGATGTAGTTTTGTATCTGTATAGTCTTAGTTTAAAGAGGGCCCCAATGTCATTGTTGCCCCGGGGCCCTTGGTGATACAGCTACGCCACTGAGCTAGAAATAAACTGCACAAATAAAAAATGTTACCTTTTAATTTTCAGTTCAACTTCTTACTCGGAATTGGATTTTAAGAGCCAGCCTAAAATAGTATTAAGAAAAGATTCAAAATTAAAACAGTTGGCATCTAATTTCAAAGTAATTATGAACTAGGCCTTTATTAAAGCAACACACTATGGAATTTTAAAAAGTGGACAAGAAATCAGTTGTCTGCCTCTTATAAAGTATGACCTAATGTAAAACCATAGCAGGTCATTCTCATTAGTAACCGGTCGCCACTCTTATAATTGTTTTCGTGTTGTGGATAATTAACACATAACGAAGGAGTGACACACGCGGCCAGAAAATCATTTCTTCAGTGCTGTAGAGTGTAGTGCTTGACGCTACGCCCGACATGCGCTGAGATCGAAGGCTTGCGATCGCGGCGTGACGCTGCTCAGATAACTCGCGATTACTTGTGAAAGGAGGTAGATGTCAGTGCGACTACTATTTCAAAAACTTTTCTGTACTTTTAGCTCCGTTTGACTCGCAGTAATGTATGGTCTAAAATGCACAGAACATTAACCTGCCCGCTATTCAACTGTTTCAATACACGATTTGTAAATCATGTGCACACACTTGACAAATAGCATTATTTGAAAACGACTGTTATGAATTATGGAAAGGTGAATGATTTACTAGAAAGCTGGAATGTTTTACTACCACGTGTCCGAAAATCTGATTTTTTAACCGCAAACTTTCATCAAATAGGAGTGAGAAGCGTTACGAAACTAAAAACTCGCGCAAAATGAAAACTACACATTTCCTTTTTTCATAGGCAAACCAAAGTTTGTAAGGAAAAAATTACTTGATAAAAGGACGTGGGATGGTCTTATATACCGTCCAATTTTTTTTTTTTTTATTTTTTTTTTTATTTTTTATTTTTTTTTTTTTTTACTAGTAGCCGGCTGCAGTGGCCGAGGTGACTGAGGCGCTCCAGTCACGGTCAGCACGGCCACTACGGTCGGGGGTTCGAATCCTCCCTCGGGCATGGATATTTGTGCCGTCTTTAGTCTTAGCTAGTTAATAAGTAGTTTGTAAGCTTAGGGACTGATGACCCCGTAGTTAAGTCCCATAAGTTGTACAAATATTTGATTTGATTTTACAAGTAGACAATCGGAAAGTTTATTTTCTTCCCTTTTCGGCTCGGTCCCGTCCGGCGGGCAGTGTAAATAGAGTTCCCAGATTGGACTGCAGGCAGGCCCGGAGACCAGACGTGCCCCCCTCCCCCTTGGACAATGACTCACCCCCCCCCCCCAACCAGGATTACACGTGAATTCTAAAAGAACAAAAACTGCCTATTGAAAACGGGTCATTTCGCTTTAATTCGCTTAGTAGCTTCTCTTTAGCATAAGGCAGAAGCACATTTTTTACTAATGCCTCGCTTTTTGTTCGGCCGCATCTTACTTTCTTTGCCACTGAGGAATATCTAATAACATAAGGATATAGCTTATTACCACAATCTTGAGAATTGTAAGAATGGTGGTTTTTCACACCATGGTAAGTCAAAGTTAATTCCATTGCAGTGACTTTGTCATCTTATGCAGAAAATTGTTTCAGCAAGAATTTAAGAAGCGACTGGTTCTTCTTTTGTGTGATAACATTCGCTTTGTGTCTTTCTGATTGCAAATGTTTATTCACAGCTTTCACTCCGTCGTACTTAACAGTAAATGAGATATTGCATATTCTGCACTTACACATACACTCATCAGTATCGAGTTTTTGTAGCCACCCTTTATAATTTTCTTCCTGCAACCATTCTTCACGGAACGAACTTAGATACCGTCTCTTCATTTCACTGCTATTACTCACTAATCTGAGTTAATGTAAGCTTGTCTGTTCACAAGCGATCCGAGTATTCCAAATATTGCCGGTTATCTGATAACAAACAATGATCGAACGAACAGAAATAAAAAAAAGTCGCCAGTTGACCCGTTGCCGCAACAGTGTTTGCTTAATAATGCGCTAGCCGATTACTACCGACGCAACAGCGACAAGTTTTCAGAGGAAGAATAGAAAAGTAGCGTTTTGTTGCAATAAGAAATTGACATTCATATAAAGTTATTCATAAATACTAGAGAGGAGCCGGCCGGAATGGCAGAGCGCACAGAGGCGTCTAGCCACGGTGCGCGAGGCTGCTCCCGCCAGAGGTTCGAATCCCCCCCTAGGGCATGGATGTTGTGTTCGTCCTTAGTTTAAGTTGCGTTAAGTTCGACGTAGATCGTCGCTACATGGGCATAGTACTTAAAAAGCGTCGTAAAAAAAAAAAGAAAAAGAAAGTTAACATGAAGGTTACATTCAAGCCCGGAGATGAGAGTGATTGGCCCGTAGACCCGGAGAATTCATTCCAAACCCGGGCACTCCGGGCGGCGCCCGGAGATCTGGCAACCCTAAGTGTAAACACACTGGGCTGACTAAACACAGACGACTCGATGTTTTCGGACTGCAGTGAAACGCGCGAAGCGAACTGTGCGGCTGTCACGGCAGGTATGCGGCCGCACCTTCCCCCACTACAGGGCCACTGCGCATCCTGACGTCATAGCTCACGCTACTCCTCGTCAACTATACAGTTCACAAGATAACCTTCTGTATTAAAAGTAGCTGAAAACCCGACGTTGCCTGGGTGTCAATTTAGCCAACACTCTTCGATTTCCTCTCCTTTATAGATTAGATTAGTTGTTAGATCCATAGATCGATGCTGAGGAGATCCTTGTGGATGTAGAACGTGTCAAAATATAATTGTGAATCTTTAGATTCCCTATGCCGTCCACGTCCAGCGGTGTCCGCTACATCTACATCTACATGGGATACTCTGCAAATCACATTTAAGTGCCTGGCAGAGGGTTCATCGAACCACAATTATACTATTTATCTCCCATTCCATTCTCGAATAGCGCGCGGGAAGAAAGAATACCTGAATCTCTCTGTTCGAGCTCTGATTTCTCTTATTTTATTCTGATGATCATTTCTACCTATGTAGGTGGGAGTCAACAATATATTTTCGCATTCGGAGGAGAATGTTGGCGATTGGAGTTTCGCAAGTAGCCCACGCCGCAGCGATAAGCGCCGTTGTTGTAATGATTCCCATCCCAGATCCTATATCATGTCCGTAACGCTGTCTCCCCTGTATCGTGACAATACGAAACGAGCTGCCCTTCTTTGGACTCTTTCGATGTCCTCCGTCAAACCCACCTGATAAGGGACCCACACTGGGCTGCAATACTCCAAAAATGGACGGACAAGCGCAGTGTATGCAGTTTCTTTAGTATTTCTGTTGCATCTTTTAAGGGTTCTGCCAATAAAACACAGTCTCTGGTTCGCCTTTCCCACGACATTATTTACGTGGTCTTTCCAGTTTAAGTCTGAAGTAATAGTAATTCCTAGGTATTTTGTGGAGTTTACGGCCTTCACATTTGATCGATTTATGTTGTAAACAAAGTTTAACGGATTTCTTTTCGTACTCATGTGGACGACTTCACATTTCTCATTATTTAGAGTCAATTGTCAATTTTTACACCGTACTGATATCTTATTCAGATCGTTCTGCAGTTGGTTTTGATCTTCAGATGATTTTACTAGACGGTAAATGACGGCGTCATCTGCACCAACCTAAGAGAGCTACTTAGATTTTCCCCTAAATCGTTTATGTAAATAAGGAATAGCAGAGGACCAATAACACTACCCTGTGGAACGCCCGATATCACCTCTGTTTTAGTCGATGCTTTACCATCGATTACTACGAACTGTGTCCTCTCTGACAAGAAATCCCCTATCCAATCGCAAATTTGTGGCGATATACCATAACAACGCAATTTGATTAAAAGCCGTTTGTGAGGTACGGTGTCAAAAGCTTTCTGGAAATCAAGAAATACCGAATCGATTTGCGAACCTTTGTCGATAGCACCCATCACTTCGTGTGAATAAAGAGCTAGTTGTGTTTCGCATGAACGATATTTTCTAAATCCGTGTTGACCTTGGGTCAATAGATCGTTCTGTTCGAGATAATTCATAATATTTGAATACAGGATATGTTCCAAAACCCTGCTGCAAATTGACGTCAATGAAATAGGCCTGTAGTTTAGTGGGTTACTCCTACTGCCTTTCTTGAATATAGGTGTGACCTGTGCAACTTTCCAATCTTTTGGTACAGATCCTTCTATGAGAGAGCGGTTGTATATGGCTATTAAGTAAGGAGCTATCGCTTCAGCATAATCAGATAGAAATCTAATGGGTATACAGTCCGGACCTCCGCTGGCGGTGTCTGCTCCACACAAATTTCTTAAAGATTGGAATAAAACTGTAGATTTGTATGCAACTCGTACATACAAACGTACAAACACACAAACATATGGACACTCTGCTTTATATATTACAGTGTTTCGATGATATTGCTCAGAAAGATAAGAACCGCGTGGTCTTTGGAGGGTTTCCATCAGTTCAATGGTCGTATGGGCACGAATAAAAAATTTTGTGGGTCATATTTTCACCTCGGCTCATAAGACATAAAAATAAAAAAAAATAGCTTGCATACTTTGCTAACTTTCACATCCAAAATGTCATGTGGTATAATATTCTGGGGTAACTCTGGACATAAAAAGGGATACATTATTTGTGACAAATTTCATTAAGGAATAAATATACTGAGAGGCAGTAGTTAGTGTAGCTAGTTCTTTGAAGAAGCTTCTACAGGATATCCTTCAATTTACTCCACAATTCGTACCTATTAGACGTCTTTGAACTCTGAAAGCTTTTGCTTGACTTCAAGAGTTACCCCAGAATAGTATACCGTATGACATTTTGGAATGAAAGTTAGCAAAGTATGCAAGCTTTTTCATTTTTATGTCTTTTGAACTGAGGTGAAAATATGACACACAAAATTTTTTAATTCGTGCCCATACCACCACTGAACTGGTGGAAACCCTCCCGAAGAACCCGTGGTTCTTATCTTTCTGCGCACATATCGTCGAAACAATCCAATATATAAAGCAGTGTCCGTATGTTTGTATGATTGTGTGTACGAGTTACTTACAAATCTACTGTTCTGTTCCAGTCTTTATGAAATTTTATACACGTAAGCTTCAGTCCATGAGGACGGTCGCTGTAAGTATAAGAATCACATACAACACATAGTTCACGAGATATGACGTCATAATCAATGAGATGCGTAAAAAACTGCTGCATTTAGCGACATTGCTGTTCATTTTATCCTTAACCACTGGACCAATTAAAACCAGATTTGACACATATATTCCGTACGTGAGATAACAATTGCTGTTGTAGTAAGAACCACATACGACAAGTGGTTGAGGAGATATAACGTCACAAACAATATAGTTCCAAAAAACTACCGCATAATGCACTGCCATATGCCAATGCCATAAATACACTATAGGAAAATAACAGTACCTCTCGACTTGCAACAAACTTTAAACATAATTTCAAATCTTTATTAAACTTTTTCTCGCTGACAACCTTATCAAAATAATGAAAGGGAAAAAGTTTCTCGGTTACTACTTTTCTGCTGTTCATGGACTAAAACTACGGCATTCGGGATGATGTTACAATTTATAATTTCTACACTACAAAATGTAGCCGCAGGAAATATTACAGACAGTACACACACATACTGTTGAATGTACGTTCTAAATTGTATCACAGTACGACACATAGTTCAGGAGATATAAGCACATAAACAGTAACGTTCACGGAAAACCGCTCCATCACGCACCAAGTTTTAATCTATTACTTCTTTACTGCTAATTGTATTCTCAAGACATTTTACAGACATACAGCCCTTATACAAATGAACCTGAAAAATAGTAGGAATAAATAAATAAATACCCGGGCAACGCCGGGTTTTCAGCTAGTAGGATGTACCTACCGGATGATCAAAAAGTCAGTATAAATTTGAAAACTAAATAAATGACGGAATAATGTAAATAGAGAGGTACAAATTGACACACATGCTTGGAATGACATGGGGTGTTATTAGAATAAAAAAAAGTTCAAAAAATGTCTGACAGATGGCGCTTCATCTGATCATAAAAGCAATAATTAGCATAACAAATTAAGACAAAGCAAAGATGTTGATCTTTACAGAAAATGCTCAATATGTTCACCATCATTCCTCAACAATAGCTGTAGTCGAGGAATAATGTTGTGAACAGCACTGTAAAGCACGTCCGGAGTTATGGTGAGGCATTGACGTCGGATGTTGTCTTTCAGCATCCCTAGAGATGTCGGACGATCACGATACACTTGCGACTTCAGGTAACCCCAAAGCCAATAATCGCACGGTCTGAGGTCTGGGGACCACGGAGGCCAAGCATGACGAAAGTGGCGGCTGAGCACACGATCATCACCAAACGACGCGCGCAACAGATCTTTCACGCGTCTAGCAATATGGGGTGGAGCGCCATCCTGCATAAAAATTGTACGTTCCAGCAGGTGTTTATCAGCCAGGCTGGGGATGATGCGATTCTGTAACATATCGGCGTACCTCTCACCCGTCACGGTAGCAGTCACTGACGTTTTGCTATCTAGCGCCATCTGTCGGACATTTCTTGAAATTTGTTTTCTTTTTTTTTTTTCCTAATAAAACCCCATGCCATTCCAAGCATGTGTGTAAATTTTTACCTCTCTATCTACATTATTCCATGATTTATTAAGTTTTCAAATTTATACTCACTTTTTGATCACCCGGTATAACAGAAGTGTTGAAACATGTATCTGAACCGGCTAGTGACACTTGGGTTGTGTTACGTGTTAGATAAGTCATATGAAAAATCAAACGTCTGTAAATGAATGGGACCTAACTACTGCGGTTATCAGTCCATGGAAACACACGCACGAGGGAGGACTGGAACCTCCGACAGGGAGCAAGCGTGCGCTCCGCAGCGAGGTGCGTTAGTGAGCTCGGGTACTCCACCATGTGATAAGTCTTGCCTGGAGCGCACCGCCATTTCTCCCTCCCCGCTCTCGCTGTTCACCTCATACTCCGCTCTCTATCGTCCTGTCTCTTTTCATCCTCAGTTCCTCGCCTCTTCTCATCTTTTTTTCCTGTTCCTGAGAACATACCGCTGTTTACACATACACTACTGGCCGTTAAAATTGCTACACGAAGAAGAAATGCAGATGATAAACGGGTATTCATTGGACAAATATATTATACTAGAACTGTCATGTGATTACATGTTTACGCAATTTTGGTGCATAGATCTTGAGAAATCACCACCCAGAACAACCCCCTCTGGCTGTAATAAAAGCCTTGATACGCCTGGGCATTGAGTCAAACAGAGCTGGCCGGCCGCGGTGGCCGAGGTGACTGAGGCGCTCCAGTCACGGTCAGCACGGCCACTACGGTCGGGGGTTCGAATCCCCCCTCGGGCATGGATATTTGTGTCGTCCTAGTTTGTAAGTAGTTCATAAGTAGTTTGTAAGTTTAGGGACTGATGACCCCGTAGTTAAGTCCCATAAGCTTAACAAACATTTGAACATTTGAAACAGAGCTGGGATGGCGAGTACAGGTACAGATGACCATGTAGCTTCAACACGAAACCACAGTTCATCAACAGTAGTCACTGGCGTATTGTGACCAGCCAATTCAATATGTTCAAATGTTTGTAGAGCTTATGGAACCCAACTACGGGGTCATCAGTCCCTGAACTTACAAACTGCTTATGAACTAGCTAAGACTAAGGACGGCACAAATATTCATGCCAGAGTGGAGATTCGAACCCCCGACCGTAGTGGCCGTGCAGACCGTGATGGTCGCGCCACTGACCGTTTGGCCACCGTGGCCAGACGAGCCAGTTGCTCGGCCACCATTGACCAAACGTTTTCAATAGGTGAGAGATCTGGAGAATGTGCTGACCAGGGTAGCAGTCGAACATTTTCCGTCTCCAGAAAGGCCCGTACAGGACCTGCAACGTGTGATAGTGCATTATCCTGTTGAAATGTTGGGTTTCGCAGGGATCGAATGAAGGATAGAGCCACGGGTCATAACACATCTGTAATGTAACGGCCACTGTTCAAAGTGCTGTCGATGCGAACAAGAGGTGACCGAGACGTGTAACCAGTGGCACCCCATACCATCAACCCGAGTGATACGCCAGTATGGCGATGACGAATACACGCTTCCAATGTGCGTTCACCGCGATGCCGCCAAACACGTAAACAGAACCTGGAATGTTGCATACACCATTGCAGGCACTCCTGTCTGTGATGCAGCGTCAAGGGTATCCGCAGCCATGGTCTCCGAGCTCATGGTCCAGACTGCTGCAAACGTCGTCGAACTGTTCGTGCAAATGGTTGTTGTCTTGCAAACGTCCCCATCTGTTGACTCAGGGATCGAGATGTGGCTGCACGATCCGTTACAGCCATGAGGATAAGATGCCTGTAATCTCGAATTTGTTGATATGAGGCCACTGGGATCCAGCATAGCGTTCCGTATTGCCCTCCTGAACCCACCGATTCCTTATTCTGCTAACAGTCATTGGATCGCGACCAGCGCGAGCAGCAATGTCGCGATACGATAAACCGCAATCGCGATAGGCTACAATCCGACCTTTATCAAAGACGGAAACGTGATGGTACGCATTTCTCCTCCTTACACAAGGCATCACAACAACGTTTCACCAGGCAATGATGGTCAACTGCTGTTTGTGTCTGAGAAAAGAGTTGGAAACTTTCCTCATGTCAGTACGTTGTAGGTGTCGCCACCGGCGCCAATCTTGTGCGAATGCTCTGAAAAGCTAATTATTTGCATATCACAGCATCTTATTCCTGTCGGTTAAAGTTTGCTTCTGTAGCATGTCATCTTCATGGTGTAGCAATTTTAATGGCCAGGACTGTATTTAGAGTGGAGTGGTCACTCGTTTGCAAAAATTGAAACTCGATATGGAAATTTTTGCATGTGGTTAAAATTGCGACTGTTTAACAGTTTATGCAGAGAACAAGTGTGTTTTGGCGAAGGTGCTCTATGCAATAAAACTGATGGCTTTAGTCATCAGGGCATGTCAGCTGGGACGCTCCTCCCCTCGATCGCACAGCCAAGGACTGCTGGGGTCCCAGCCAGTGTTGCCAACTCCTTTCCACCCATCTCCCTAAATGGCTTGTCAAAAATCCCTATGTTCACCATGGAAGTCCCTATGGACCAAACATATCTGTCTCTTAAAAAGAAAAAAAGGAAAAGACCACTAAACGTATTGGGAAGTAATATTGTACAATGAATTATTTCTGTTTTGAATTTTAAAAAAAGGTACTTACATTCTGCATCGTCCTTGAGTAATGTCCCTATGTTTTGAAAAGACATCGGAAATTTGTCCCTAGAATTTGTAAAAAAGTGTTAAGAGTCCCTACGTGTAGGGACATTTCCATACGGTTGGCAACACTGGTCCCAGCTACCTGGTCAGAGGTGCTCTGTAACAATTAAGGGTATGGGCGTGGCTCTGGACAGGTTATCCGATACTAAGCTGCTGGTTTAGAATTATGATTCAGTCTGGAAGGGGAATTAAATTATTTACATAAACATTGATGCAGTTCTTAATAAATAAAATAAAAATAAAAAATATTTTAAAAACTTGTACTTGGGGAATACAACCAAATCTTTAGAACTCATTAATTATTAATAACGGGCGTGAGTGATGGTATCGAATACAGAAGACTCAGAGGACCTTCAGGGAGTGATGGGAGGCGGAGGGAGCCACCCCATTATTCATGCCCTATTGCTGCTCCAAAACCAGCCTACCTAATCTACTTCTAATGTTATATTTTACAAAACTGACACGTCAGAATATAATTTGGAACAGTGTGCTATTATTCTTAGCTGAGTATTGTTTCTAGTGTCATATGTGTGGCAATCCAGATTTTTGTGCAGTGTTTTTAAATGCTGTGCTACAAAACAAACCAGTTCCATTATATTAATGTAATCATAGATCACAGATCGTTTCCCAAACTAATTGAGTGTGTTGTTTCCTACGTCATGCAGGTTGGGGTGTCCATCGCCTGTGCAGAGATGTGCGAAGAAGAGTACGAAGAGATCATGTTCCAAGCCAGGCGTTATGGGGATAAGGAGGTACGGCCAACTTAACAGCAAATGTACCCTTTTGCATCCAAACTAAAATGTTTTATATGATGTAAGTGTCGGGGTTCCATTATGTAATCAATTTAAATGTCCTTCAGACAGGCATACAAGTCTGATGCATGTGGCATTTGCAGTGAACGTTTCGTCCTCTGGGGGAATTACGAGGGTGGTTCTGTAAAAAATTAAATCTGACAAAACCTACGGGAGTTATAGTGAAAATAATCTCAAAAATGTCCAAAATCACCCTGTTTGACGGTACCCTTCAAATGTCATTCCCTCCTGGAAAAAAAAAAAAAAAAAAAAAAAACATTGGAGACGAATGTGCAAAACTTTTTATTCGCCGTTTGTATAACATAATTAATCAAAGCAATCTGCACGGCCACTACGGTCGGGAGTTCGAATCCCCCCTCGGGCATGGATATTTGTGCCGTCCTTAGTATAAGGTAGTAAATAAGTAGTTTGTAATTTTTGGGACTGATGACCCCGTAGTTAAGTCCCGTAAGCTTAACAAACATTTGAACTTTTTTTTTTAATTCACTTTAAAACCTCCATCCATATTACAGGTGGCGAAACTGCTGATGCTGAAAATACTGGACACGGATGGAGAGTCAGAAAGTATTGGAGCTCCAGAAACGGAGCTGTACCAGCTCTCTAGTGATGCTATTCAACAGGACGAGTGCAGAGAGATACCAATCGACGAAGGACAGTTGAACAGCACAGACGGGGAATCAAAAGGTTTCGAACCTCTGGCAAAGGAGCTGTCTCAGCTCTCCAGTGGAGACATTCAGCTGGACGAGTACGGACAGATACCAATCGACGAAGGACGGTTGAGCAGCACAGACGGAGAGTCAAAAAGTATCGAACCTCTGGTAATAGAGCTGTCCCAAATCTCCAATGCAGACATTCAGCTGGATGAGTACGGAGAAATACCAATCGACGAAGGAAGGTTGACCACCAAGATGCTGCAGCCGGCTTTAGGAACTGACACCGCCACGAGACCCAGGGCAACGAGGTTGCTCGAAGCAGCCAGGAGAGGAGACGCAGACTGCGTGCGGCAGCTCATCGAGGCCGGGGTGGATGTCGACGTGCGGAATGGCAGTGGTAAAGCGGCGATACACTTTGCAGCAGTCGCTGGGAGTGCGGACGTCATCAGGTACCTGCTGTCTGCAGGGGCTGACCTCAACACAGAAGACGACGGAGGGAGGACAGCCCTGAACTGGGCCTCATTGGTGGGCCGGGCGCAGAGCGTGCGGGCACTGCTGGACGCTGGAGCAGACACCAGTGTGCCGGACTGCGACGGCTTCACGCCTCTGCACTTGGCGGCCATCTGGGGGAACGCCAAGTGCGTGATGCTGCTTGCGAGCGCGGGCCAGGGCCTGAAGTCCACAGATGCTGGTGGCTGCACGGCGCTGCACTACGCCGCAAGGAACGGTGACCACCAGAGTGTGAAGCACCTGCTGGCAGCCAGAGCGGACAGCAGCCCAGTGAGCAACATCTACGACACACCTCTGCACGAGGCGGCGAAAACTGGCGACGCCGAGTGCGTCAGGCTGCTGTTGGAGGCGAAGGCGGACGTGGCCCCGAGGGACACTATGGGCTTCACCGCACTGCACCACGCCGTGCTCAGTGGTAGTCCGGAGTGCGTGAGGCACCTCTTGGACACGGGGGCCGATATCCGAGACAAGGACGGCTACGGCAGGACGCCGCTACACTGTGCCGTGAAAGGGGGCAGTCCGGCTTGCGTCAGGCTGCTGTTGGAGAGAGGAGCTGACGTCCAGGAAAGGGACGGGAGTGGTGACACGCCGCTCCATCTGGCCAGCGAGTCGACCGAAGCGGATAACGTGCGGCGGCTACTGGAGGCCGGGGCGAGTGTCGCGCTGCAGAACGGCCGCGGAAACACGCCACTGCACTGTGCGGCGATGAAGGGCAGGGCCGAGAATGTGAAGCTGCTGCTGGATGCTGGGGCAGATAGGGAGCAGGTGAATGCAGACGGAGACACCCCGCTCGACTGTGCAGTGGCATCTGGCAATGGAGAGAGCATCGTGCTGCTTTCTGAGTATCAAACACTTGGACACACTTGAGACACTGTGGGTAAAACGCACTTCTCCAGTGGGACACAGCCAATGTGGTATCGTCTCATTGGCGGGAGTGATTCTTAATTTCCTACGGCATAGTAACATCTAAATATACCCCCAGTGACTTGTCATGGAGAGCTCACTCTCTCTCTGGAGGTTCAGCGTCTGCACTGTATTTCGGCGGCCGAGTTTATGCTCGTCGTCGGAGAAATAGACCTTTTGTCTGCAGGTGTTGTAGTGCACTTGTTGCTACAGTATATGCGGTACTTCCGTATTTCTGGAACGATGCATAGCGATCGGCATAATAAGGACAGTTGAGCAGCACAGATGGAGAGTCAAAAAGTATCCAACCTCTGGCAATGGAGCTGTCCCAGCTCTCCAGTGGAGCCATTCAGCTGGACGAGTACGGTCAGATACCAATCGATGAAGGAGGGTCGACCATCAAGATACTGCAGGCTTTAGGAACTGACGCCGCCCTGAGGCCCGAGGTGAAAAGGTTGCTCGAAGCAGCCAGAAGAGGAGATGCAGACTGCGTGTGACAGCTCATCGAGGTTGGAGCGGACGTCGACATGCGGACTGGCAGCGGTAAAGCGGCGATACACTTCGCAGCAGTCACTGGGAGTGCGGACGTCATCAGGTACCTGCTGTCTGCAGGGGCTGACCTCAACACAGAAGACGACGGAGGGAGGACAGCCCTGAACTGGGCCTCGTTGGTGGGCCGGGCGCAGAGCGTGCGGGCACTGCTGGACGCTGGAGCGGACACCAGTGTGCCGGACTGCGAGGGCTTCACGCCTCTGCACCTGGCGGCCATCTGGGGGGGCGCCGAATGCGTGAGGCTGCTCGCGAGCGCGGGCCAGGGCCTGCAGTCGAGGGACCCAGGTGGCTGCACGGCGCTGCACTACGCTGCAAGGAATGGTGACCACCAGAGTGTGAAGCACTTGTTGGCAGCCGGAGCGGACAGCAGCCCAGTGAGCAACATCTATGACACACCTCTGCACGAGGCGGCGAAAACTGGCGAAGCTGAGTGTTGAGGATGCTGGTGGAGGCGAAGGCGGACGTGGCCCCGAGGGACGTTATGGGCTTCACCGCACTGCACCACGCCGTGCTCAGTGGTAGCCCGGACTGCGTGAGGCACCTCTTGGAATAGGGGGCCGATATCGCATACAAGGACAGCTACGGCAGGTCGCCGCTACACTGTGCCGTGAAAGGGGGCAATCCGGCTTGTGTCAGGCTGCTGTTGGAGAGAGGAGCTGACGTCCACGAGAGGGACGGGAGTGGTGACACGCCGCTCCATCTGGCCAGCGAGTCGACCGAAGCGGATAACGTGCGGCGGCTACTGGAGGCCGGGGCGAGTGTCGCGCTGCTGAAAGGCCGTGGTGATACGCCGCTCCACTGTGCGGCGATGAAGGGCAGGGCCGAGAATGTGAAGCTGCTGCTGGATGCTGGGGCAGATTTGGAGCGAGTGAATGCAGATGGAGACACCCCGCTCGACTGTGCAGTGGCATCTGGCAATGGAGAGAGCATCGTGCTGCTTTCTGAGTATCAAACACTCGGGCACACTTGAGACACTGTGGGTAAATGCATTTGTCCAGTGGGTCAGCACAGGAAAGTCAGGTGTTGTAAGGTGGCAACCATTCTCACATTTATTTTATTGGGATCAATTCATACGGTAAAATTAGCAGGGCTGCCTATGTTGGTCAGTTTTTCGCCTGGCTGAGAGAACGCACAGTCTTCCGCCCAAACGGGGCGTGGCTCGAGGGGTGTCAAAGGAGGTGGACTTGCCTTCTATGCTGTTGGCTTTTTAGAGGAAGGCCTCACAGTGGACTCGTCCACTTGGCGACAGGGGTTATAGAGTTCCTTGTGAGATTACCGCCCAATGGAAAAACTGGTAATTAATAGCATTTGATAATTAAACAGTATGAAGTTCAGTGCAAACATTGACCATTCCAATGCACTAAATGTTACACAATTTTAATCTTAGTAATTATGGTAGCAATGTATGTACGCAGTTGGGTGACAACATTTATAGTTAGGCCAAAGGTAGAAATTCTCCACGTTGAGATTTGCTGTGTGCTTGTAGCTGGCGGGAGGCCAGCGAGCAGGTTGATGTTGGTGGCTTGTTCCAGCTTAGGATTTTCCAGTTCGTTTCCGGTGAGTGGAGAGAGGGACAATGGCGAGTGCTAGGCACAGTGCAGTGCACAGCGTGAAATAAAATATTCTAATACTACTGGCATTTGAAGTAATACGATGCAGTTAGGAACCTTTAAGGCCCTCATTACAAAATAGCCTGTTGATAAATAAACAATACATTAGCTGATATAGTCACATCTGGCGTAATATGTTTAACTGACAATGAAATGTAATAAATTACCAATGACTACAAGACAGTTACACAACTAGCATAGCAATGTTTGTTTATAAAATAATATATTAACTATTCCTCATTTTATTTTCAATTAATCTTGTGTATTTTATCTTGAAATATTCAGTTAAATCACTTATCTGTGATATAAGAAATTGCACGATTGTAATAAATAGTGCAAAGGATGTGTATACCAATATAAAAACATAAGAAATTTGTTTAATGTGTACTGTAATTATTTTGATTTTAAGTAAAGTTTTAGAAATGTATTGGCTGAGCGCTGTACAGCTCACATGTGGAAGTTGATTACGTAGGAAAAAAACCCGGGCAGTCGGGCTTTTGGCGCGCGCGCGCGAGTGCAGGAAGTGACGAGTCGGGAGCACGTGGGGAGCTGGCCGGGCGGCGTCGCTCTGCATCGGTCGGCATGTGAATCTCCAAGTGGAGACTTTAGATTTTTGTGTGGCAATTGACAAGTGTGGTTGCTCGTCGTAGACTGCACCAAGTTGTATCGAGTGCTACTGTGTATTGTGAATAATTAGCCAGTGGAACAAGGTGTGCATCGCACTAAAAGTGACTGTGTTTTGTTAATGTAACACGTGTCGTCGCATAGGCATGAACATAAACGGTGTTTGAGACAGGCACATGGTGTGAAAACAAATTGCGACAAATATTCATTTTCTCTGGGGGCTCACGAGCTATAATTTTTTTTGATAAATGTGTCGACGTACAGACGTATCAGCCACAGGGTTCTAATATTGTGAAATAAACAACATAAAGTGAACTTTCACGTGTTTTCAAAAATAGTAGTTAGTACACCCTTTTCTCTCATGAACTTGACTTTATTATGAATTTTTTTGTTAATCATATGCAGGGAAGGAAAGCTACGAACGTGTGATATCATCCCCTAGAAAACGAGTCAAACAGTCGCAATCACAGTTCCAGTGTTTTTGCATGTTTAGGAATTTGGTTCGCAGTTGGTGGTTGTGAGTTTTTAAAAATTAATCTTTCCCCATTTTAAACTCTCACCTCGACCTTCACCCTCGCATCCTGCATGCTGATTGGAGGGAGTGTGTAGCACAGCCAACATGGTATCCTCTCATTGGCGGGAGTGATTCTTAATTTCCTTTGGCGTAGTAACATCTAGATATACCCCCAGTGACTCGTCATGGAGGGCTGACTGTTTCTGTAGAGGTTCAGCGTCTGCACTGTATCTCGGCGGCCGAGTTTATGCTCGTCGTCGGAGAAATAGACCTTTTGTCTGCAGGCGTTGTAGCGCACTTGTTGCTACATTATATGCGGTACTTCCGTATTTACGGAACGACGCATAGCGATCGGCATAATAAGCGAGTCTTACGTGTGCTCTGAGGGTGAGCCGTAAGCCTAGAGGTATCAAGTGCTGAGCCTGATGCTTCTCGTCTGATGCAGATCGTGTTTGGGACTTTACACATCCATTCTCGTACTTAAGTGCTGAGTCTGATGCTTCTCGTCTGATGCAGATCGTGTTTGGGACTTTACACATCCATTCTCGTACTTAAGTGCTGAGTCTGATGCTTCTCGTCTGATGCAGATCGTGTTTGGGACTTTACACATCCATTCTCGTACTTAAGTGCTGAGTCTGATGCTTCTCGTCTGATGCAGATCGTGTTTGGGACTTTACACATCCATTCTCGTACTTAAGTGCTGAGTCTGATGCTTCTCGTCTGATGCAGATCGTGTTTGGGACTTTACACATCCATTCTCGTACTTAAGTGCTGAGTCTGATGCTTCTCGTCTGATGCAGATCGTGTTTGGGACTTTACACATCCATTCTCGTACTTAAGTGCTGAGTCTGATGCTTCTCGTCTGATGCAGATCGTGTTTGGGACTTTACACATAAATTCTCGTACTTAAGTGCTGAGTCTGATGCTTCTCGTCTGATGCAGATCGTGTTTGGGACTTTACACATCCATTCTCGTACTTAAGTGCTGAGTCTGATGCTTCTCGTCTGATGCAGATCGTGTTTGGGACTTTACACCTCCATTCTCGTACTTAAGTGCTGAGTCTGATGCTTCTCGTCTGATGCAGATCGTGTTTGGGACTTTACACATCCATTCTCGTACTTAAGTGCTGAGTCTGATGCTTCTCGTCTGATGCAGATCGTGTTTGGGACTTTACACATCCATTCTCGTACTTAAGTGCTGAGTCTGATGCTTCTCGTCTGATGCAGATCGTGTTTGGGACTTTACACCTCCATTCTCGTACTTAAGTGCTGAGTCTGATGCTTCTCGTCTGATGCAGATCGTGTTTGGGACTTTACACATCCATTCTCGTACTTAAGTGCTGAGTCTGATGCTTGTCGTCTGATGCAGATCGTGTTTGGGACTTTACACATCCATTCTCGTACTTAAGTGCTGAGTCTGATGCTTCTCGTCTGATGCAGATCGTGTTTGGGACTTTACACATCCATTCTCGTACTTAAGTGCTGAGTCTGATGCTTCTCGTCTGATGCAGATCGTGTTTGGGACTTTACACCTCCATTCTCGTACTTAAGTGCTGAGTCTGATGCTTCTCGTCTGATGCAGATCGTGTTTGGGACTTTACACATCCATTCTCGTACTTAAGTGCTGAGTCTGATGCTTCTCGTCTGATGCAGATCGTGTTTGGGACTTTACACATCCATTCTCGTACTTAAGTGCTGAGTCTGATGCTTCTCGTCTGATGCAGATCGTGTTTGGGACTTTACACATCCATTCTCGTACTTAAGTGCTGAGTCTGATGCTTCTCGTCTGATGCAGATCGTGTTTGGGACTTTACACATCCATTCTCGTACTTAAGTGCTGAGTCTGATGCTTCTCGTCTGATGCAGATCGTGTTTGGGACTTTACACATCCATTCTCGTACTTAAGTGCTGAGTCTGATGCTTCTCGTCTGATGCAGATCGTGTTTGGGACTTTACACATCCATTCTCGTACTTAAGTGCTGAGTCTGATGCTTCTCGTCTGATGCAGATCGTGTTTGGGACTTTACACATCCATTCTCGTACTTAAGTGCTGAGTCTGATGCTTCTCGTCTGATGCAGATCGTGTTTGGGACTTTACACATCCATTCTCGTACTTAAGTGCTGAGTCTGATGCTTCTCGTCTGATGCAGATCGTGTTTGGGACTTTACACCTCCATTCTCGTACTTAAGTGCTGAGTCTGATGCTACTCGTCTGATGCAGATCGTGTTTGGGACTTTACACATCCATTCTCGTACTTAAGTGCTGAGTCTGATGCTTCTCGTCTGATGCAGATCGTGTTTGGGACTTTACACATCCATTCTCGTACTTAAGTGCTGAGTCTGATGCTTCTCGTCTGATGCAGATCGTGTTTGGGACTTTACACATCCATTCTCGTACTTAAGTGCTGAGTCTGATGCTTCTCGTCTGATGCAGATCGTGTTTGGGACTTTACACATCCATTCTCGTACTTAAGTGCTGAGTCTGATGCTTCTCGTCTGATGCAGATCGTGTTTGGGACTTTACACATCCATTCTCGTACTTAAGTGCTGAGTCTGATGCTTCTCGTCTGATGCAGATCGTGTTTGGGACTTTACACATCCATTCTCGTACTTAAGTGCTGAGTCTGATGCTTCTCGTCTGATGCAGATCGTGTTTGGGACTTTACACATCCATTCTCGTACTTATGTGCTGAGTCTGATGCTTCTCGTCTGATGCAGATCGTGTTTGGGACTTTACACATCCATTCTCGTACTTAAGTGCTGAGTCTGATGCTTCTCGTCTGATGCAGATCGTGTTTGGGAATTTACACATCCATTCTCGTACTTAAGTGCTGAGTCTGATGCTTCTCGTCTGATGCAGATCTTGTTTGGGACTTTACACATCCATTCTCGTACTTAAGTGCTGAGTCTGATGCTTCTCGTCTGATGCAGATCGTGTTTGGGACTTTACACATCCATTCTCGTACTTAAGTGCTGAGTCTGATGCTTCTCGTCTGATGCAGATCGTGTTTGGGACTTTACACATCCATTCTCGTACTTAAGTGCTGAGTCTGATGCTTCTCGTCTGATGCAGATCGTGTTTGGGACTTTACACATCCATTCTCGTACTTAAGTGCTGAGTCTGATGCTTCTCGTCTGATGCAGATCGTGTTTGGGACTTTACACATCCATTCTCGTACTTAAGTGCTGAGTCTGATGCTTCTCGTCTGATGCAGATCGTGTTTGGGACTTTACACATAAATTCTCGTACTTAAGTGCTGAGTCTGATGCTTCTCGTCTGATGCAGATCGTGTTTGGGACTTTACACATCCATTCTCGTACTTAAGTGCTGAGTCTGATGCTTCTCGTCTGATGCAGATCGTGTTTGGGACTTTACACCTCCATTCTCGTACTTAAGTGCTGAGTCTGATGCTTCTCGTCTGATGCAGATCGTGTTTGGGACTTTACACATCCATTCTCGTACTTAAGTGCTGAGTCTGATGCTTCTCGTCTGATGCAGATCGTGTTTGGGACTTTACACATCCATTCTCGTACTTAAGTGCTGAGTCTGATGCTTCTCGTCTGATGCAGATCGTGTTTGGGACTTTACACCTCCATTCTCGTACTTAAGTGCTGAGTCTGATGCTTCTCGTCTGATGCAGATCGTGTTTGGGACTTTACACATCCATTCTCGTACTTAAGTGCTGAGTCTGATGCTTGTCGTCTGATGCAGATCGTGTTTGGGACTTTACACATCCATTCTCGTACTTAAGTGCTGAGTCTGATGCTTCTCGTCTGATGCAGATCGTGTTTGGGACTTTACACATCCATTCTCGTACTTAAGTGCTGAGTCTGATGCTTCTCGTCTGATGCAGATCGTGTTTGGGACTTTACACCTCCATTCTCGTACTTAAGTGCTGAGTCTGATGCTTCTCGTCTGATGCAGATCGTGTTTGGGACTTTACACATCCATTCTCGTACTTAAGTGCTGAGTCTGATGCTTCTCGTCTGATGCAGATCGTGTTTGGGACTTTACACCTCCATTCTCGTACTTAAGTGCTGAGTCTGATGCTTCTCGTCTGATGCAGATCGTGTTTGGGACTTTACACATCCATTCTCATACTTAAGTGCTGAGTCTGATGCTTCTCGTCTAATGCAGATCGTGTTTGGGACTTTACACATCCATTCTCGTACTTAAGTGCTGAGTCTGATGCTTATCGTCTGATGCAGATCGTGTTTGGGACTTTACACCTCCATTCTCGTACTTAAGTGCTGAGTCTGATGCTTCTCGTCTGATGCAGATCGTGTTTGGGACTTTACAAATCCATTCTCGTACTTAAGTGCTGAGTCTGAGGCTTCTCGTCTGATGCAGATCGTGTTTGGGACTTTACACCTCCATTCTCGTACTTAAGTGCTGAGTCTGATGCTTCTCGTCTGATGCAGATCGTGTTTGGGACTTTACACATCCATTCTTGTACTTAAGTGCTGAGTCTGATGCTTCTCGTCTGATGCAGATCGTGTTTGGGACTTTACACATCCATTCTCGTACTTAAGTGCTGAGTCTGATGCTTCTCGTCTGATGCAGATCGTGTTTGGGACTTTACACATCCATTCTCGTACTTAAGTGCTGAGTCTGATGCTTCTCGTCTGATGCAGATCGTGTTTGGGACTTTACACATCCATTCTCGTACTTAAGTGCTGAGTCTGATGCTTCTCGTCTGATGCAGATCGTGTTTGGGACTTTACACATCCATTCTCGTACTTAAGTGCTGAGTCTGATGCTTCTCGTCTGATGCAGATGGTGTTTTGGACTTTACACATCCATTCTCGTACTTAAGTGCTGAGTCTGATGCTTATCGTCTGATGCAGATCGTGTTTGGGACTTTACACATCCATTCTCGTACTTAAGTGCTGAGTCTGATGCTTCTCGTCTGATGCAGATCGTGTTTGGGACTTTACACATCCATTCTCGTACTTAAGTGCTGAGTCTGATGCTTCTCATCTGATGCAGATCGTGTTTGGGACTTTACACATCCATTCTCGTACTTAAGTTCTGAGTCTGATGCTTCTCGTCTGATGCAGATCGTGTTTGGGACTTTACACATCCATTCTCGTACTTAAGTGCTGAGTCTGATGCTTCTCGTCTGATGCAGATCGTGTTTGGGACTTTACACATCAATTCTCGTACTTATGTGCTGAGTCTGATGCTTCTCGTCTGATGCAGATCATGTTTGGGACTTTACACATCCATTCTCGTACTTAAGTGCTGAGTCTGATGCTTCTCGTCTGATGCAGATCGTGTTTGGGACTTTACACATCCATTCTCGTACTTAAGTGCTGAGTCTGATGCTTCTCGTCTGATGCAGATCGTGTTTGGGACTTTACACATCCATTCTCGTACTTAAGTGCTGAGTCTGATGCTTCTCGTCTGATGCAGATCGTGTTTGGGACTTTACACATGCATTCTCGTACTTAAGTGCTGAGTCTGATGCTTCTCGTCTGATGCAGATCGTGTTTGGGACTTTACACCTCCATTCTCGTACTTAAGTGCTGAGTCTGATGCTTCTCGTCTGATGCAGATCGTGTTTGGGACTTTACACATCCATTCTCATACTTAAGTGCTGAGTCTGATGCTTCTCGTCTGATGCAGATCGTGTTTGGGACTTTACACATCCATTCTCGTACTTAAGTGCTGAGTCTGATGCTTATCGTCTGATGCAGATCGTGTTTGGGACTTTACACCTCCATTCTCGTACTTAAGTGCTGAGTCTGATGCTTCTCGTCTGATGCAGATCGTGTTTGGGACTTTACAAATCCATTCTCGTACTTAAGTGCTGAGTCTGAGGCTTCTCGTCTGATGCAGATCGTGTTTGGGACTTTACACCTCCATTCTCGTACTTAAGTGCTGAGTCTGATGCTTCTCGTCTGATGCAGATCGTGTTTGGGACTTTACACATCCATTCTTGTACTTAAGTGCTGAGTCTGATGCTTCTCGTCTGATGCAGATCGTGTTTGGGACTTTACACATCCATTCTCGTACTTAAGTGCTGAGTCTGATGCTTCTCGTCTGATGCAGATCGTGTTTGGGACTTTACACATCCATTCTCGTACTTAAGTGCTGAGTCTGATGCTTCTCGTCTGATGCAGATCGTGTTTGGGACTTTACACATCCATTCTCGTACTTAAGTGCTGAGTCTGATGCTTCTCGTCTGATGCAGATCGTGTTTGGGACTTTACACATCCATTCTCGTACTTAAGTGCTGAGTCTGATGCTTCTCGTCTGATGCAGATCGTGTTTGGGACTTTACACCTCCATTCTCGTACTTAAGTGCTGAGTCTGATGCTTCTCGTCTGATGCAGATCGTGTTTGGGACTTTACACATCCATTCTCGTACTTAAGTGCTGAGTCTGATGCTTCTCGTCTGATGCAGATCGTGTTTGGGACTTTACACATCCATTCTCGTACTTAAGTGCTGAGTCTGATGCTTCTCGTCTGATGCAGATCGTGTTTGGGACTTTACACATCCATTCTCATACTTAAGTGCTGAGTCTGATGCTTCTCGTCTAATGCAGATCGTGTTTGGGACTTTACACATCCATTCTCGTACTTAAGTGCTGAGTCTGATGCTTATCGTCTGATGCAGATCGTGTTTGGGACTTTACACCTCCATTCTCGTACTTAAGTGCTGAGTCTGATGCTTCTCGTCTGATGCAGATCGTGTTTGGGACTTTACAAATCCATTCTCGTACTTAAGTGCTGAGTCTGAGGCTTCTCGTCTGATGCAGATCGTGTTTGGGACTTTACACCTCCATTCTCGTACTTAAGTGCTGAGTCTGATGCTTCTCGTCTGATGCAGATCGTGTTTGGGACTTTACACATCCATTCTTGTACTTAAGTGCTGAGTCTGATGCTTCTCGTCTGATGCAGATCGTGTTTGGGACTTTACACATCCATTCTCGTACTTAAGTGCTGAGTCTGATGCTTCTCGTCTGATGCAGATCGTGTTTGGGACTTTACACATCCATTGTCGTACTTAAGTGCTGAGTCTGATGCTTCTCGTCTGATGCAGATCGTGTTTGGGACTTTACACATCCATTCTCGTACTTAAGTGCTGAGTCTGATGCTTCTCGTCTGATGCAGATCGTGTTTGGGACTTTACACATCCATTCTCGTACTTAAGTGCTGAGTCTGATGCTTCTCGTCTGATGCAGATGGTGTTTTGGACTTTACACATCCATTCTCGTACTTAAGTGCTGAGTCTGATGCTTATCGTCTGATGCAGATCGTGTTTGGGACTTTACACATCCATTCTCGTACTTAAGTGCTGAGTCTGATGCTTCTCGTCTGATGCAGATCGTGTTTGGGACTTTACACATCCATTCTCGTACTTAAGTGCTGAGTCTGATGCTTCTCATCTGATGCAGATCGTGTTTGGGACTTTACACATCCATTCTCGTACTTAAGTTCTGAGTCTGATGCTTCTCGTCTGATGCAGATCGTGTTTGGGACTTTACACATCCATTCTCGTACTTAAGTGCTGAGTCTGATGCTTCTCGTCTGATGCAGATCGTGTTTGGGACTTTACACATCAATTCTCGTACTTATGTGCTGAGTCTGATGCTTCTCGTCTGATGCAGATCATGTTTGGGACTTTACACATCCATTCTCGTACTTAAGTGCTGAGTCTGATGCTTCTCGTCTGATGCAGATCGTGTTTGGGACTTTACACATCCATTCTCGTACTTAAGTGCTGAGTCTGATGCTTCTCGTCTGATGCAGATCGTGTTTGGGACTTTACACATCCATTCTCGTACTTAAGTGCTGAGTCTGATGCTTCTCGTCTGATGCAGATCGTGTTTGGGACTTTACACATGCATTCTCGTACTTAAGTGCTGAGTCTGATGCTTCTCGTCTGATGCAGATCGTGTTTGGGACTTTACACCTCCATTCTCGTACTTAAGTGCTGAGTCTGATGCTTCTCGTCTGATGCAGATCGTGTTTGGGACTTTACACATCCATTCTCATACTTAAGTGCTGAGTCTGATGCTTCTCGTCTGATGCAGATCGTGTTTGGGACTTTACACATCCATTCTCGTACTTAAGTGCTGAGTCTGATGCTTATCGTCTGATGCAGATCGTGTTTGGGACTTTACACCTCCATTCTCGTACTTAAGTGCTGAGTCTGATGCTTCTCGTCTGATGCAGATCGTGTTTGGGACTTTACAAATCCATTCTCGTACTTAAGTGCTGAGTCTGAGGCTTCTCGTCTGATGCAGATCGTGTTTGGGACTTTACACCTCCATTCTCGTACTTAAGTGCTGAGTCTGATGCTTCTCGTCTGATGCAGATCGTGTTTGGGACTTTACACATCCATTCTTGTACTTAAGTGCTGAGTCTGATGCTTCTCGTCTGATGCAGATCGTGTTTGGGACTTTACACATCCATTCTCGTACTTAAGTGCTGAGTCTGATGCTTCTCGTCTGATGCAGATCGTGTTTGGGACTTTACACATCCATTCTCGTACTTAAGTGCTGAGTCTGATGCTTCTCGTCTGATGCAGATCGTGTTTGGGACTTTACACATCCATTCTCGTACTTAAGTGCTGAGTCTGATGCTTCTCGTCTGATGCAGATCGTGTTTGGGACTTTACACATCCATTCTCGTACTTAAGTGCTGAGTCTGATGCTTCTCGTCTGATGCAGATCGTGTTTGGGACTTTACACCTCCATTCTCGTACTTAAGTGCTGAGTCTGATGCTTCTCGTCTGATGCAGATCGTGTTTGGGACTTTACACATCCATTCTCGTACTTAAGTGCTGAGTCTGATGCTTCTCGTCTGATGCAGATCGTGTTTGGGACTTTACACATCCATTCTCGTACTTAAGTGCTGAGTCTGATGCTTCTCGTCTGATGCAGATCGTGTTTGGGACTTTACACATCCATTCTCGTACTTAAGTGCTGAGTCTGATGCTTCTCGTCTGATGCAGATCGTGTTTGGGACTTTACACATCCATTCTCGTACTTATGTGCTGAGTCTGATGCTTCTCGTCTGATGCAGATCGTGTTTGGGACTTTACACATCCATTCTCGTACTTAAGTGCTGAGTCTGATGCTTCTCGTCTGATGCAGATCGTGTTTGGGACTTTACACATCCATTCTCGTACTTAAGTGCTGAGTCTGATGCATCTCGTCTGATGCAGATCGTGTTTGGGACTTTACACCTCCATTCTCGTACTTAAGTGCTGAGTCTGATGCTTCTCGTCTGATGCAGATCGTGTTTGGGACTTTACACATCCATTCTCGTACTTAAGTGCTGTGTCTGATGCTTCTCGTCTGATGCAGATCGTGTTTGGGACTTTACACATCCATTCTCGTACTTAAGTGCTGAGTCTGATGCTTCTCGTCTGATGCAGATCGTGTTTGGGACTTTACACATCCATTCTCGTACTTAAGTGCTGAGTCTGATGCTTCTCGTCTGATGCAGATCGTGTTTGGGACTTTACACATCCGTTCTCGTACTTAAGTGCTGAGTCTGATGCTTCTCGTCTGATGCAGATCGTGTTTGGGACTTTACACATCCGTTCTTGTACTTAAGTGCTGAGTCTGATGCTTCTCGTCTGATGGAGATCGTGTTTGGGACTTTACACATCCATTCTCGTACTTAAGTGCTGAGTCTGATGCTTCTCGTCTGATGCAGATCGTGTTTGGGACTTTACACATCCATTCTCGTACTTAAGTGCTGAGTCTGATGCTTCTCGTCTGATGCAGATCGTGTTTGGGACTTTACACATCCATTCTCGTACTTAAGTGCTGAGTCTGATGCTTCTCGTCTGATGCAGATCGTGTTTGGGACTTTACACATCCATTCTCGTACTTAAGTGCTGAGTCTGATGCTTCTCGTCTGATGCAGATCGTGTTTGGGACTTTACACATCCATTCTCGTACTTAAGTGCTGAGTCTGATGCTTCTCGTCTGATGCAGATCGTGTTTGGGACTTTACACATCCATTCTCGTACTTAAGTGCTGAGTCTGATGCTTCTCGTCTGATGCAGATCGTGTTTGGGACTTTACACATCCATTCTCGTACTTAAGTGCTGAGTCTGATGCTTCTCGTCTGATGCAGATCGTGTTTGGGACTTTACACCTCCATTCTCGTACTTAAGTGCTGAGTCTGATGCTACTCGTCTGATGCAGATCGTGTTTGGGACTTTACACATCCATTCTCGTACTTAAGTGCTGAGTCTGATGCTTCTCGTCTGATGCAGATCGTGTTTGGGACTTTACAGATCCATTCTCGTACTTAAGTGCTGAGTCTGATGCTTCTCGTCTGATGCAGATCGTGTTTGGGACTTTACACATCCATTCTCGTACTTAAGTGCTGAGTCTGATGCTTCTCGTCTGATGCAGATCGTGTTTGGGACTTTACACATCCATTCTCGTACTTAAGTGCTGAGTCTGATGCTTCTCGTCTGATGCAGATCGTGTTTGGGACTTTACACATCCATTCTCGTACTTAAGTGCTGAGTCTGATGCTTCTCGTCTGATGCAGATCGTGTTTGGGACTTTACACATCCATTCTCGTACTTAAGTGCTGAGTCTGATGCTTCTCGTCTGATGCAGATCGTGTTTGGGACTTTACACATCCATTCTCGTACTTATGTGCTGAGTCTGATGCTTCTCGTCTGATGCAGATCGTGTTTGGGACTTTACACATCCATTCTCGTACTTAAGTGCTGAGTCTGATGCTTCTCGTCTGATGCAGATCGTGTTTGGGAATTTACACATCCATTCTCGTACTTAAGTGCTGAGTCTGATGCTTCTCGTCTGATGCAGATCTTGTTTGGGACTTTACACATCCATTCTCGTACTTAAGTGCTGAGTCTGATGCTTCTCGTCTGATGCATATCGTGTTTGGGACTTTACACCTCCATTCTCGTACTTAAGTGCTGAGTCTGATGCTTCTCGTCTGATGCAGATCGTGTATGGGACTTTACACATCCATTCTCGTACTTAAGTGCTGAGTCTGATGCTTCTCGTCTGATGCAGATGGTATTTGGGACTTTACACATCCATTCTCGTACTTAAGTGCTGAGTCTGATGCTTCTCGTCTGATGCAGATCGTGTTTGGGACTTTACACATCCATTCTCGTACTTAAGTGCTGAGTCTGATGCTTCTCGTCTGATGCAGATCGTGTTTGGGACTTTACACATCCATTCTCGTACTTAAGTGCTGAGTCTGATGCTTCTCGTCTGATGCAGATCGTGTTTGGGACTTTACACATGCATTCTCGTACTTAAGTGCTGAGTCTGATGCTTCTCGTCTGATGCAGATCGTGTTTGGGACTTTACACCTCCATTCTCGTACTTAAGTGCTGAGTCTGATGCTTCTCGTCTGATGCAGATCGTGTTTGGGACTTTACACATCCATTCTCATACTTAAGTGCTGAGTCTGATGCTTCTCGTCTAATGCAGATCGTGTTTGGGACTTTACACATCCATTCTCGTACTTAAGTGCTGAGTCTGATGCTTATCGTCTGATGCAGATCGTGTTTGGGACTTTACACCTCCATTCTCGTACTTAAGTGCTGAGTCTGATGCTTCTCGTCTGATGCAGATCGTGTTTGGGACTTTACAAATCCATTCTCGTACTTAAGTGCTGAGTCTGAGGCTTCTCGTCTGATGCAGATCGTGTTTGGGACTTTACACCTCCATTCTCATACTTAAGTGCTGAGTCTGATGCTTCTCGTCTGATGCAGATCGTGTTTGGGACTTTACACATCCATTCTTGTACTTAAGTGCTGAGTCTGATGCTTCTCGTCTGATGCAGATCGTGTTTGGGACTTTACACATCCATTCTCGTACTTAAGTGCTGAGTCTGATGCTTCTCGTCTGATGCAGATCGTGTTTGGGACTTTACACATCCATTCTCGTACTTAAGTGCTGAGTCTGATGCTTCTCGTCTGATGCAGATCGTGTTTGGGACTTTACACATCCATTCTCGTACTTAAGTGCTGAGTCTGATGCTTCTCGTCTGATGCAGATCGTGTTTGGGACTTTACACATCCATTCTCGTACTTAAGTGCTGAGTCTGATGCTTCTCGTCTGATGCAGATGGTGTTTTGGACTTTACACATCCATTCTCGTACTTAAGTGCTGAGTCTGATGCTTATCGTCTGATGCAGATCGTGTTTGGGACTTTACACATCCATTCTCGTACTTAAGTGCTGAGTCTGATGCTTCTCGTCTGATGCAGATCGTGTTTGGGACTTTACACATCCATTCTCGTACTTAAGTGCTGAGTCTGATGCTTCTCATCTGATGCAGATCGTGTTTGGGACTTTACACATCCATTCTCGTACTTAAGTTCTGAGTCTGATGCTTCTCGTCTGATGCAGATCGTGTTTGGGACTTTACACATCCATTCTCGTACTTAAGTGCTGAGTCTGATGCTTCTCGTCTGATGCAGATCGTGTTTGGGACTTTACACATCAATTCTCGTACTTATGTGCTGAGTCTGATGCTTCTCGTCTGATGCAGATCATGTTTGGGACTTTACACATCCATTCTCGTACTTAAGTGCTGAGTCTGATGCTTCTCGTCTGATGCAGATCGTGTTTGGGACTTTACACATCCATTCTCGTACTTAAGTGCTGAGTCTGATGCTTCTCGTCTGATGCAGATCGTGTTTGGGACTTTACACATCCATTCTCGTACTTAAGTGCTGAGTCTGATGCTTCTCGTCTGATGCAGATCGTGTTTGGGACTTTACACATGCATTCTCGTACTTAAGTGCTGAGTCTGATGCTTCTCGTCTGATGCAGATCGTGTTTGGGACTTTACACCTCCATTCTCGTACTTAAGTGCTGAGTCTGATGCTTCTCGTCTGATGCAGATCGTGTTTGGGACTTTACACATCCATTCTCATACTTAAGTGCTGAGTCTGATGCTTCTCGTCTGATGCAGATCGTGTTTGGGACTTTACACATCCATTCTCGTACTTAAGTGCTGAGTCTGATGCTTATCGTCTGATGCAGATCGTGTTTGGGACTTTACACCTCCATTCTCGTACTTAAGTGCTGAGTCTGATGCTTCTCGTCTGATGCAGATCGTGTTTGGGACTTTACAAATCCATTCTCGTACTTAAGTGCTGAGTCTGAGGCTTCTCGTCTGATGCAGATCGTGTTTGGGACTTTACACCTCCATTCTCGTACTTAAGTGCTGAGTCTGATGCTTCTCGTCTGATGCAGATCGTGTTTGGGACTTTACACATCCATTCTTGTACTTAAGTGCTGAGTCTGATGCTTCTCGTCTGATGCAGATCGTGTTTGGGACTTTACACATCCATTCTCGTACTTAAGTGCTGAGTCTGATGCTTCTCGTCTGATGCAGATCGTGTTTGGGACTTTACACATCCATTCTCGTACTTAAGTGCTGAGTCTGATGCTTCTCGTCTGATGCAGATCGTGTTTGGGACTTTACACATCCATTCTCGTACTTAAGTGCTGAGTCTGATGCTTCTCGTCTGATGCAGATCGTGTTTGGGACTTTACACATCCATTCTCGTACTTAAGTGCTGAGTCTGATGCTTCTCGTCTGATGCAGATCGTGTTTGGGACTTTACACCTCCATTCTCGTACTTAAGTGCTGAGTCTGATGCTTCTCGTCTGATGCAGATCGTGTTTGGGACTTTACACATCCATTCTCGTACTTAAGTGCTGAGTCTGATGCTTCTCGTCTGATGCAGATCGTGTTTGGGACTTTACACATCCATTCTCGTACTTAAGTGCTGAGTCTGATGCTTCTCGTCTGATGCAGATCGTGTTTGGGACTTTACACATCCATTCTCGTACTTAAGTGCTGAGTCTGATGCTTCTCGTCTGATGCAGATCGTGTTTGGGACTTTACACATCCATTCTCGTACTTATGTGCTGAGTCTGATGCTTCTCGTCTGATGCAGATCGTGTTTGGGACTTTACACATCCATTCTCGTACTTAAGTGCTGAGTCTGATGCTTCTCGTCTGATGCAGATCGTGTTTGGGACTTTACACATCCATTCTCGTACTTAAGTGCTGAGTCTGATGCATCTCGTCTGATGCAGATCGTGTTTGGGACTTTACACCTCCATTCTCGTACTTAAGTGCTGAGTCTGATGCTTCTCGTCTGATGCAGATCGTGTTTGGGACTTTACACATCCATTCTCGTACTTAAGTGCTGTGTCTGATGCTTCTCGTCTGATGCAGATCGTGTTTGGGACTTTACACATCCATTCTCGTACTTAAGTGCTGAGTCTGATGCTTCTCGTCTGATGCAGATCGTGTTTGGGACTTTACACATCCATTCTCGTACTTAAGTGCTGAGTCTGATGCTTCTCGTCTGATGCAGATCGTGTTTGGGACTTTACACATCCGTTCTCGTACTTAAGTGCTGAGTCTGATGCTTCTCGTCTGATGCAGATCGTGTTTGGGACTTTACACATCCGTTCTTGTACTTAAGTGCTGAGTCTGATGCTTCTCGTCTGATGCAGATCGTGTTTGGGACTTTACACATCCATTCTCGTACTTAAGTGCTGAGTCTGATGCTTCTCGTCTGATGCAGATCGTGTTTGGGACTTTACACATCCATTCTCGTACTTAAGTGCTGAGTCTGATGCTTCTCGTCTGATGCAGATCGTGTTTGGGACTTTACACATCCATTCTCGTACTTAAGTGCTGAGTCTGATGCTTCTCGTCTGATGCAGATCGTGTTTGGGACTTTACACCTCCATTCTCGTACTTAAGTGCTGAGTCTGATGCTTATCGTCTGATGCAGATCGTGTTTGGGACTTTACACCTCCATTCTCGTACTTAAGTGCTGAGTCTGATGCTTATCGTCTGATGCAGATCGTGTTTGGGACTTTACACATCCATTCTCGTACTTAAGTGCTGAGTCTGATGCTTCTCGTCTGATGCAGATCGTGTTTGGGACTTTACACATGCATTCTCGTACTTAAGTGCTGAGTCTGATGCTTCTCGTCTGATGCAGATCGTGTTTGGGACTTTACACATCCATTCTCGTACTTAAGTGCTGAGTCTGATGCTTCTCGTCTGATGCAGATCGTGTTTGGGACTTTACACATCCATTCTCGTACTTAAGTGCTGAGTCTGATGCTTCTCGTCTGATGCAGATCGTGTTTGGGACTTTACACATCCATTCTCGTACTTAAGTGCTGAGTCTG
Organism: Locusta migratoria; assembly: GCA_026315105.1. Lineage (NCBI taxonomy): Eukaryota > Metazoa > Arthropoda > Insecta > Orthoptera > Acrididae > Locusta > Locusta migratoria. The sequence goes on from CM048753.1 coordinate 4,525,210, forward strand.
ATGCTTCTCGTCTGATGCAGATCGTGTTTGGGACTTTACACCTCCATTCTCGTACTTAAGTGCTGAGTCTGATGCTTCTCGTCTGATGCAGATCGTGTTTGGGACTTTACACATCCATTCTCATATTTAAGTGCTGAGTCTGATGCTTCTCGTCTGATGCAGATCGTGTTTGGGACTTTACACATCCATTCTCGTACTTAAGTGCTGAGTCTGATGCTTATCGTCTGATGCAGATCGTGTTTGGGACTTTACACCTCCATTCTCGTACTTAAGTGCTGAGTCTGATGCTTCTTGTCTGATGCAGATCGTGTTTGGGACTTTACACATCCATTCTCGTACTTAAGTGCTGAGTCTGAGGCTTCTCGTCTGATGCAGATCGTGTTTGGGACTTTACACCTCCATTCTCGTACTTAAGTGCTGAGTCTGATGCTTCTCGTCTGATGCAGATCGTGTTTGGGACTTTACACATCCATTCTCGTACTTAAGTGCTGAGTCTGATGCTTCTCGTCTGATGCAGATCGTGTTTGGGACTTTACACATCCATTCTCGTACTTAAGTGCTGAGTCTGATGCTTCTCGTCTGATGCAGATCGTGTTTGGGACTTTACACATCCATTGTCGTACTTAAGTGCTGAGTCTGATGCTTCTCGTCTGATGCAGATCGTGTTTGGGACTTTACACATCCATTCTCGTACTTAAGTGCTGAGTCTGATGCTTCTCGTCTGATGCAGATCGTGTTTGGGACTTTACACATCCATTCTCGTACTTAAGTGCTGAGTCTGATGCTTCTCGTCTGATGCAGATCGTGTTTGGGACTTTACACATCCATTCTCGTACTTAAGTGCTGAGTCTGATGCTTCTCGTCTGATGCAGATCGTGTTTGGGACTTTACACATCCATTCTCATACTTAAGTGCTGAGTCTGATGCTTCTCGTCTGATGCAGATCGTGTTTGGGACTTTACACATACATTCTCGTACTTAAGTGCTGAGTCTGATGATTCTCGTCTGATGCAGATCGTGTTTGGGACTTTACACATCCATTCTCGTACTTAAGTGCTGAGTCTGATGCTTCTCGTCTGATGCAGATCGTGTTTGGGACTTTACACATCCATTCTCGTACTTAAGTGCTGAGTCTGATGCTTCTCATCTGATGCAGATCGTGTTTGGGACTTTACACATGCATTCTCGTACTTAAGTGCTGAGTCTGATGCTTCTCGTCTGATGCAGATCGTGTTTGGGACTTTACACATCCATTCTCGTACTTAAGTGCTGAGTCTGATGCTTCTCGTCTGATGCAGATCGTGTTTGGGACTTTACACATCCATTCTCGTACTTAAGTGCTGAGTCTGATGCTTCTCGTCTGATGCAGATCGTGTTTGGGACTTTACACATCCATTCTCGTACTTAAGTGCTGAGTCTGATGCTTCTCGTCTGATGCAGATCGTGTTTGGGACTTTACACATCCATTCTCGTACTTAAGTGCTGAGTCTGATGCTTCTCGTCTGATGCAGATCGTGTTTGGGACTTTACACATCCATTCTCGTACTTAAGTGCTGAGTCTGATGCTTCTCGTCTGATGCAGATCGTGTTTGGGACTTTACACATCCATTCTCGTACTTAAGTGCTGAGTCTGATGCTTCTCGTCTGATGCAGATCGTGTTTGGGACTTTACACATCCATTCTCGTACTTAAGTGCTGAGTCTGATGCTTCTCGTCTGATGCAGATCGTGTTTGGGACTTTACACATCCATTCTCGTACTTAATTGCTGAGTCTGATGCTTCTCATCTGATGCAGATCGTGTTTGGGACTTTACACATGCATTCTCGTACTTAAGTGCTGAGTCTGATGCTTCTCGTCTGATGCAGATCGTGTTTGGGACTTTACACATCCATTCTCGTACTTAAGTGCTGAGTCTGATGCTTCTCGTCTGATGCAGATCGTGTTTGGGACTTTACACATCCATTCTCGTACTTAAGTGCTGAGTCTGATGCTTCTCGTCTGATGCAGATCGTGTTTGGGACTTTACACATCCATTATCGTACTTAAGTGCTGAGTCTGATGCTTCTCGTCTGATGCAGATCGTGTTTGGGACTTTACACATCCATTGTCGTACTTAAGTGCTGAGTCTGATGCTTCTCGTCTGATGCAGATCGTGTTTGGGACTTTACACATCCATTGTCGTACTTAAGTGCTGAGTCTGATGCTTCTCGTCTGATGCAGATCGTGTTTGGGACTTTACACATCCATTCTCGTACTTAAGTGCTGAGTCTGATGCTTCTCGTCTGATGCAGATCGTGTTTGGGACTTTAGACATCCATTCTCGTACTTAAGTGCTGAGTCTGATGCTTCTCGTCTGATGCAGATCGTGTTTGGGACTTTACACCTCCATTCTCGTACTTAAGTGCTGAGTCTGATGCTACTCGTCTGATGCAGATCGTGTTTGGGACTTTACACATCCATTCTCGTACTTAAGTGCTGAGTCTGATGCTTCTCGTCTGATGCAGATCGTGTTTGGGACTTTACACATCCATTCTCGTACTTAAGTGCTGAGTCTGATGCTTCTCATCTGATGCAGATCGTGTTTGGGACTTTACACATGCATTCTCGTACTTAAGTGCTGAGTCTGATGCTTCTCGTCTGATGCAGATCGTGTTTGGGACTTTACACATCCATTCTCGTACTTAAGTGCTGAGTCTGATGCTTCTCGTCTGATGCAGATCGTGTTTGGGACTTTACACATCCATTCTCGTACTTATGTGCTGAGTCTGATGCTTCTCGTCTGATGCAGATCGTGTTTGGGACTTTACACATCCATTCTCGTACTTAAGTGCTGAGTCTGATGCTTCTCGTCTGATGCAGATCGTGTTTGGGACTTTACACATCCATTCTCGTACTTAAGTGCTGAGTCTGATGCATCTCGTCTGATGCAGATCGTGTTTGGGACTTTACACCTCCATTCTCGTACTTAAGTGCTGAGTCTGATGCTTCTCGTCTGATGCAGATCGTGTTTGGGACTTTACACATCCATTCTCGTACTTAAGTGCTGAGTCTGATGCTTCTCGTCTGATGCAGATCGTGTTTGGGACTTTACACATCCATTCTCGTACTTAAGTGCTGAGTCTGATGCTTCTCGTCTGATGCAGATCGTGTTTGGGACTTTACACATCCATTCTCGTACTTAAGTGCTGAGTCTGATGCTTCTCGTCTGATGCAGATCGTGTTTGGGACTTTACACATCCGTTCTCGTACTTAAGTGCTGAGTCTGATGCTTCTCGTCTGATGCAGATCGTGTTTGGGACTTTACACATCCGTTCTCGTACTTAAGTGCTGAGTCTGATGCTTCTCGTCTGATGCAGATCGTGTTTGGGACTTTACACATCCATTCTCGTACTTAAGTGCTGAGTCTGATGCTTCTCGTCTGATGCAGATCGTGTTTGGGACTTTACACATCCATTCTTGTACTTAAGTGCTGAGTCTGATGCTTCTCGTCTGATGCAGATCGTGTTTGGGACTTTACACATCCATTCTCGTACTTAAGTGCTGAGTCTGATGCTTCTCGTCTGATGCAGATCGTGTTTGGGACTTTACACATCCATTCTCGTACTTAAGTGCTGAGTCTGATGCTTCTCGTCTGATGCAGATCGTGTTTGGGACTTTACACCTCCATTCTCGTACTTAAGTGCTGAGTCTTATGCTTATCGTCTGATGCAGATCGTGTTTGGGACTTTACACATCCATTCTCGTACTTAAGTGCTGAGTCTGATGCTTCTCGTCTGATGCAGATCGTGTTTGGGACTTTACACATGCATTCTCGTACTTAAGTGCTGAGTCTGATGCTTCTCGTCTGATGCAGATGGTGTTTGGGACTTTACACATCCATTCTCGTACTTAAGTGCTGAGTCTGATGCTTCTCGTCTGATGCAGATCGTGTTTGGGACTTTACACATCCATTCTCGTACTTAAGTGCTGAGTCTGATGCTTCTCGTCTGATGCAGATCGTGTTTGGGACTTTACACATCCATTCTCGTACTTAAGTGCTGAGTCTGATGCTTCTCGTCTGATGCAGATCGTGTTTGGGACTTTACACATCCATTCTCATACTTAAGTGCTGAGTCTGATGCTTCTCGTCTGATGCAGATCGTGTTTGGGACTTTACACCTCCATTCTCGTACTTAAGTGCTGAGTCTGATGCTTCTCGTCTGATGCAGATCGTGTTTGAGACTTTACACATCCATTCTCATATTTAAGTGCTGAGTCTGATGCTTCTCGTCTGATGCAGATCGTTTTTGGGACTTTACACATCCATTCTCGTACTTAAGTGCTGAGTCTGATGCTTATCGTCTGATGCATATCGTGTTTGGGACTTTACACATCCATTCTCGTACTTAAGTGCTGAGTCTGATGCTTCTTGTCTGATGCAGATCGTGTTTGGGACTTTACACATCCATTCTCGTACTTAAGTGCTGAGTCTGAGGCTTCTCGTCTGATGCAGATCGTGTTTGGGACTTTACACCTCCATTCTCGTACTTAAGTGCTGAGTCTGATGCTTCTCGTCTGATGCAGATCGTGTTTGGGACTTTACACATCCATTCTCGTACTTAAGTGCTGAGTCTGATGCTTCTCGTCTGATGCAGATCGTGTTTGGGACTTTACACATCCATTCTCGTACTTAAGTGCTGAGTCTGATGCTTCTCGTCTGATGCAGATCGTGTTTGGGACTTTACACATCCATTGTCGTACTTAAGTGCTGAGTCTGATGCTTCTCGTCTGATGCAGATCGTGTTTGGGACTTTACACATCCATTCTCGTACTTAAGTGCTGAGTCTGATGCTTCTCGTCTGATGCAGATCGTGTTTGGGACTTTACACATCCATTCTCGTACTTAAGTGCTGAGTCTGATGCTTCTCGTCTGATGCAGATCGTGTTTGGGACTTTACACATCCATTCTCGTACTTAAGTGCTGAGTCTGATGCTTCTCGTCTGATGCAGATCGTGTTTGGGACTTTACACATCCATTCTCGTACTTAAGTGCTGAGTCTGATGCTTCTCGTCTGATGCAGATCGTGTTTGGGACTTTACACATCCATTCTCGTACTTAAGTGCTGAGTCTGATGCTTCTCGTCTGATGCAGATCGTGTTTGGGACTTTACACATCCATTCTCGTACTTAAGTGCTGAGTCTGATGCTTCTCGTCTGATGCAGATCTTGTTTGGGACTTTACACATCCATTCTCGTACTTAATTGCTGAGTCTGATGCTTCTCATCTGATGCAGATCGTGTTTGGGACTTTACACATGCATTCTCGTACTTAAGTGCTGAGTCTGATGCTTCTCGTCTGATGCAGATCGTGTTTGGGACTTTACACATCCATTCTCGTACTTAAGTGCTGAGTCTGATGCTTCTCGTCTGATGCAGATCGTGTTTGGGACTTTACACATCCATTCTCGTACTTAAGTGCTGAGTCTGATGCTTCTCGTCTGATGCAGATCGTGTTTGGGACTTTACACATCCATTATCGTACTTAAGTGCTGAGTCTGATGCTTCTCGTCTGATGCAGATCGTGTTTGGGACTTTACACATCCATTGTCGTACTTAAGTGCTGAGTCTGATGCTTCTCGTCTGATGCAGATCGTGTTTGGGACTTTACACATCCATTCTCGTACTTAAGTGCTGAGTCTGATGCTTCTCGTCTGATGCAGATCGTGTTTGGGACTTTACACATCCATTCTCGTACTTAAGTGCTGAGTCTGATGCTTCTCGTCTGATGCAGATCGTGTTTGGGACATTACACATCCATTCTCGTACATAAGTGCTGAGTCTGATGCTTCTCATTTGATGCAGATCGTGTTTGGGACTTTACACATCCATTCTCGTACTTAAGTGCTGAGTCTGATGCTTCTCGTCTGATGCAGATCGTGTTTGGTACTTTACACATCAATTTTCGTACTTAAGTGCTGAGTCTGATGCTTCTCGTCTGATGCAGATCGTGTTTGGGACTTTACGCATCCATTCTCGTACTTAAGTGCTGAGTCTGATGCTTCTCGTCTGATGCAGATCGTGTTTGGGACTTTACACATCCATTCTCGTACTTAAGTGCTGAGTCTGATGCTTCTCGTCTGATGCAGATTGTGTTTGGGACTTTACACATACATTGTCGTACTTAAGTGCTGAGTCTGATGCTTCTCGTCTGATGCAGATCGTGTTTGGGACTTTACACATCCATTCTCGTACTTAAGTGCTGAGTCTGATGCTTCTCGTCTGATGCAGATCGTGTTTGGGACTTTACACATCCATTCTCATACTTAAGTGCTGAGTCTGATGCTACTCGTCTGATGCAGATCGTGTTTGGGACTTTACACATCCATTCTCGTACTTAAGTGCTGAGTCTGATGCTTCTCGTCTGATGCAGATCGTGTTTGGGACTTTACACATCCATTCTCGTACTTAAGTGCTGAGTCTGATGCTTCTCGTCTGATGCAGATCGTGTTTGGGACTTTACACATCCATTCTCGTACTTAAGTGCTGAGTCTGATGCTTCTCGTCTGATGCAGATCGTGTTTGGGACTTTACACATGCATTCTCGTACTTACGTGCTGAGTCTGATGCTTCTCGTCTGATGCAGATCGTGTTTGGGACTTTACACATCCATTCTCGTACTTAAGTGCTGAGTCTGATGCTTCTCGTCTGATGCAGATCGTGTTTGGGACTTTACACCTCCATTCTCGTACTTAAGTGCTGAGTCTGATGCTTCTCGTCTGATGCAGATCGTGTTTGGGACTTTACACATCCATTTTCGTACTTAAGTGCTGAGTCTGATGCTTCTCGTCTGATGCAGATCGTGTTTGGGACTTTACGCATCCATTCTCGTACTTAAGTGCTGAGTCTGATGCTTCTTGTCTGATGCAGATCGTGTTTGGGACTTTACACATCCATTCTCGTACTTAAGTGCTGAGTCTGATGCTTCTCGTCTGATGCAGATCGTGTTTGGGACTTTACACATCCATTCTCGTACTTAAGTGCTGAATCTGATGCTTCTCGTCTGATGCAGATCGTGTTTGGGACTTTACACATCCATTCTCGTACTTAAGTGCTGAGTCTGATGCTTCTCGTCTGATGCAGATCGTGTTTGGGACTTTACACATCCATTCTCTTACTTAAGTGCTGAGTCTGATGCTTCTCGTCTCATGCAGATCGTGTTTGGGACTTTACACATCCATTCTCGTACTTAAGTGCTGAGTCTGATGTTTCTCGTCTGATGCAGATCGTGTTTGGGACTTTACACATCCATTCTCGTACTTAAGTGCTGAGTCTGATGCTTCTCGTCTGATGCAGATCGTGTTTGGGACTTTACACATCCATTGTTGTACTTAAGTGCTGAGTCTGATGCTTCTCGTCTGATGCAGATCGTGTTTAGGACTTTACACATCCATTCTCGTACTTAAGTGCTGAGTCTGATGCTTCTCGTCTGTTGCAGATCGTGTTTGGGACTTTACACATCCATTCTCGTACTTAAGTGCTGAGTCTGATGCTACTCGTCTGATGCAGATCGTGTTTGGGACTTTACACATCCATTCTCGTACTTAAGTGCTGAGTCTGATGCTTATCGTCTGATGCAGATCGTGTTTGGGACTTTACACATCCATTCTCGTACTTAAGTGCTGAGTCTGATGCTTCTCGTCTGATGCAAATCGTGTTTGGGACTTTACACATCCATTCTCGTACTTAAGTGCTGAGTCTGATGCTTCTCGTCTAATGCAGATCGTGTTTGGGACTTTACACATCCATTCTCATATTTAAGTGCTGAGTCTGATGCTTCTCGTCTGATGCAGATCGTGTTTGGGACTTTACACATCCATTCTCGTACTTAAGTGCTGAGTCTGATGCTTCTCGTCTGATGCAGATCGTGTTTGGGACTTTACACATCCATTCTCGTACTTAAGTGCTGAGTCTGATGCTTCTCGTCTGATGCAGATCGTGTTTGGGACTTTACACATCCATTCTCGTACTTAAGTGCTGAGTCTGATGCTTCTCGTCTGATGCAGATCGTGTTTGGGACTTTACACATCCATTCTCGTACTTAAGTGCTGAGTCTGATGCTTCTCGTCTGATGCAGATCGTGTTTGGGACTTTACACATGCATTCTCGTACTTACGTGCTGAGTCTGATGCTTCTCGTCTGATGCAGATCGTGTTTGGGACTTTACACATCCATTATCGTACTTAAGTGCTGAGTCTGATGCTTCTCGTCTGATGCAGATCGTGTTTGGGACTTTACACCTCCATTCTCGTACTTAAGTGCTGAGTCTGATGCTTCTCGTCTGATGCAGATCGTGTTTGGGACTTTACACATCCATTTTCGTACTTAAGTGCTGAGTCTGATGCTTCTCGTCTGATGCAGATCGTGTTTGGGACTTTACGCATCCATTCTCGTACTTAAGTGCTGAGTCTGATGCTTCTTGTCTGATGCAGATCGTGTTTGGGACTTTACACATCCATTCTCGTACTTAAGTGCTGAGTCTGATGCTTCTCGTCTGATGCAGATCGTGTTTGGGACTTTACACATCCATTCTCGTACTTAAGTGCTGAGTCTGATGCTTCTCGTCTGATGCAGATCGTGTTTGGGACTTTACACATCCATTCTCGTACTTAAGTGCTGAGTCTGATGCTTCTCGTCTGATGCAGATCGTGTTTGGGACTTTACACATCCATTCTCGTACTTAAGTGCTGAGTCTGATGCTTCTCGTCTGATGCAGATCGTGTTTGGGACTTTACACATCCATTCTCGTACTTAAGTGCTGAGTCTGATGTTTCTCGTCTGATGCAGATCGTGTTTGGGACTTTACACATCCATTCTCGTACTTAAGTGCTGAGTCTGATGCTTCTCGTCTGATGCAGATCGTGTTTGGGACTTTACACATCCATTGTCGTACTTAAGTGCTGAGTCTGATGCTTCTCGTCTGATGCAGATCGTGTTTGGGACTTTACACATCCATTCTCGTACTTAAGTGCTGAGTCTGATGCTTCTCGTCTGATGCAGATCGTGTTTGGGACTTTACACATCCATTCTCGTACTTAAGTGCTGAGTCTGATGCTACTCGTCTGATGCAGATCGTGTTTGGGACTTTACACATCCATTCTCGTACTTAAGTGCTGAGTCTGATGCTTATCGTCTGATGCAGATCGTGTTTGGGACTTTACACATCCATTCTCGTACTTAAGTGCTGAGTCTGATGCTTCTCGTCTGATGCAGATCGTGTTTGGGACTTTACACATCCATTCTCGTACTTAAGTGCTGAGTCTGATGCTTCTCGTCTGATGCAGATCGTGTTTGGGACTTTACACATCCATTCTCGTACTTAAGTGCTGAGTCTGATGCTTCTCGTCTGATGCAGATCGTGTTTGGGACTTTACACATCCATTCTCGTACTTAAGTGCTGAGTCTGATGCTTCTCGTCTGATGCAGATCGTGTTTGGGACTTTACACATCCATTCTCGTACTTAAGTGCTGAGTCTGATGCTTCTCGTCTGATGCAGATCGTGTTTGGGACTTTACACATCCATTCTCGTACTTAAGTGCTGAGTCTGATGCTTCTCGTCTGATGCAGATCGTGTTTGGGACTTTACACATCCATTCTCGTACTTAAGTGCTGAGTCTGATGCTTCTCGTCTGATGCAGATCGTGTTTGGGACTTTACACATCCATTCTCGTACTTAAGTGCTGAGTCTGATGCTTCTCGTCTGATGCAGATCGTGTTTGGGACTTTACACATCCATTCTCGTACTTAAGTGCTGAGTCTGATGCTTCTCGTCTGATGCAGATCGTGTTTGGGACTTTACACATCCATTCTCGTACTTAAGTGCTGAGTCTGATGCTTCTCGTCTGATGCAGATCGTGTTTGGGACTTTACACATCCATTCTCGTACTTAAGTGCTGAGTCTGATGCTTCTCGTCTGATGCAGATCGTGTTTGGGACTTTACACATCCATTCTCGTACTTAAGTGCTGAGTCTGATGCTTCTCGTCTGATGCAGATCGTGTTTGGGACTTTACACATACATTCTCGTACTTACGTGCTGAGTCTGATGCTTCTCGTCTGATGCAGATCGTGTTTGGGACTTTACACATCCATTATCGTACTTAAGTGCTGAGTCTGATGCTTCTCGTCTGATGCAGATCGTGTTTGGGACTTTACACATCCATTATCGTACTTAAGTGCTGAGTCTGATGCTTCTCGTCTGATGCAGATCGTGTTTGGGACTTTACACATCCATTTTCGTACTTAAGTGCTGAGTCTGATGCTTCTCGTCTGATGCAGATCGTGTTTGGGACTTTACGCATCCATTCTCGTACTTAAGTGCTGAGTCTGATGCTTCTTGTCTGATGCAGATCGTGTTTGGGACTTTACACATCCATTCTCGTACTTAAGTGCTGAGTCTGATGCTTCTCGTCTGATGCAGATCGTGTTTGGGACTTTACACATCCATTCTCGTACTTAAGTGCTGAGTCTGATGCTTCTCGTCTGATGCAGATCGTGTTTGGGACTTTACACATCCATTCTCGTACTTAAGTGCTGAGTCTGATGCTTCTCGTCTGATGCAGATCGTGTTTGGGACTTTACACATCCATTCTCGTACTTAAGTGCTGAGTCTGATGCTTCTCGTCTGATGCAGATCGTGTTTGGGACTTTACACATCCATTCTCGTACTTAAGTGCTGAGTCTGATGTTTCTCGTCTGATGCAGATCGTGTTTGGGACTTTACACATCCATTCTCGTACTTAAGTGCTGAGTCTGATGCTTCTCGTCTGATGCAGATCGTGTTTGGGACTTTACACATCCATTGTCGTACTTAAGTGCTGAGTCTGATGCTTCTCGTCTGATGCAGATCGTGTTTGGGACTTTACACATCCATTCTCGTACTTAAGTGCTGAGTCTGATGCTTCTCGTCTGATGCAGATCGTGTTTGGGACTTTACACATCCATTCTCGTACTTAAGTGCTGAGTCTGATGCTACTCGTCTGATGCAGATCGTGTTTGGGACTTTACACATCCATTCTCGTACTTAAGTGCTGAGTCTGATGCTTCTCGTCTGATGCAGATCGTGTTTGGGACTTTACACATCCATTCTCGTACTTAAGTGCTGAGTCTGATGCTTCTCGTCTGATGCAGATCGTGTTTGGGACTTTACACATCCATTCTCGTACTTAAGTGCTGAGTCTGATGCTTCTCGTCTGATGCAGATCGTGTTTGGGACTTTACACATCCATTCTCGTACTTAAGTGCTGAGTCTGATGCTTCTCGTCTGATGCAGATCGTGTTTGGGACTTTACACATCCATTCTCGTACTTAAGTGCTGAGTCTGATGCTTCTCGTCTGATGCAGATCGTGTTTGGGACTTTACACATCCATTCTCGTACTTAAGTGCTGAGTCTGATGCTTCTCGTCTGATGCAGATCGTGTTTGGGACTTTACACATCCATTCTCGTACTTAAGTGCTGAGTCTGATGCTTCTCGTCTGATGCAGATCGTGTTTGGGACTTTACACATCCATTCTCGTACTTAAGTGCTGAGTCTGATGCTTCTCGTCTGATGCAGATCGTGTTTGGGACTTTACACATCCATTCTCGTACTTAAGTGCTGAGTCTGATGCTTCTCGTCTGATGCAGATCGTGTTTGGGACTTTACACATCCATTCTCGTACTTAAAGCTTCCGAGCATATTTTGAGGACTCAACGGTAGACTGGCGGAAGTCGGTGTACCGCGCCAAATTACTAATGGACAGGGAAAGATAGACAGGAAACGTACCGGCTGTTTGACGACAGTCTTTGCAAAGTTATTCAGGTCGCAGCCACGACGAGAGCAGACACGGTGCTAATTACTCAGGGCTCACTTCCTTCCGCTGAACTCCGCTTACGTTTGTCGTGTTTCTCGCGCTTTCTCACTCGTCCTGCGTTCTGAGACCCCACTTCTAATTTACTGATTAATTCGTGACAGGTACACGAGATCAGACGTTTTCCTAAGTTCATGTAACATTATCCTTTACCTTATTCTGTTATTCTGCACGTACAAGCCTGTGAAATTCGTGTATATGTTCACAATCTTTACATTCATCCATTTTATATTTTTTACATAAATAATTAAATCGTAATTTTGTTTTATAAAAAGTTCTAGTATCTCTTAGACCACCAACAAACCCACTCCTGACCCAGCAGGCCCATTTAGAATAAGAGTTTTGGGGGCTAATGTGGTACCAGTTCAGCATAAAAATTCAGCTAGCCTCGATTTTGGGGGACTTCACTTGCCTCAGGGGCTACCACAAAAAGAAATACGCGACAAGCGTTACTGTTGCGCCGAAAGCCGAGGTAAGAGATTAGACAGTATAAGACTGCCCAAGCGTGAGCAACGCTAAAGTGTGTGTCAAGAGGCAGCAAACGCTTTCTGCAGGATCGAGCAGTGTTTAAAACATTCGGCACAGAATCACGGAAAAGTATTGGACCTCCGGCATTGGAACTGTCCCGTCCCTCCAGTGGAGTGTTCGGCGCGACTAGTACAGACAGATGACGCTTAATGACGCTCAGCTGGGCAGCAACAGCAGGTGACGGTGTCATGAGAGGCAACGACGTCGCACAGTTTTATAGCGATCTGATACATATTTAGTAATTTGAAGAATATAACGCGAAATGCGGAACAATAATTACTCTTTGAAAATTATATTTACTCTTTGAAAATGGAGGCATTGTTGCTTGAGGGTTGATAATGATAAAAGGGTGGAGTATTTCGGGCTCGAAAGTTATCGGTGTATATTAAATTCTACGTGTGTGTGTGTGTGTTAATATTTCGCTCTGCAGCGAAAACTACAGAAAGCAAACGAGTGGTCTGTGTGTAATTGCTGTCCGAAGTCTCCTGTTGTACACCATAGTAGTTCCATGTCGATAGCTATAAGGGGGTGGAAGATATGGTGGTTGAAAGTCGTCAAATTATAAAAACATTCGGACTGAAGGCCAGCGATGACGTTTGCGACTCTGTAGCAAGGAGGTTACATACAGCGAAACGTGATGCCACAGACCATATCTTGGGTCTATACGTGCTACAATGTCTTCAGCTCTTTCTCTGTAAGGATAAGGATACGAATAAGGAAATATAAGAATAAATAAATAAAGCAGTAAAAAAGAAATTTCTTTTAATACATCTCTTTAAAAAAAATCCATTTGACGTTTCACGCATTACATCCAGTGATCGATCTGTGATATTACAATCATTACTGTTGAATTTCCTTTAATCCCTTCAGATAAGCCATTTCAGTTCAAAAGACTTCAGTTTCCAGTTCGTCTAGCTTGTGCCATGAGAAATAACAAAGCTCGAAGACAATCATTAAACGTCGCAGGAATCCATTTACAGCCCTCATGTTTTTCACATGGTCAATTATACGTTGGGCAACCCAAAAAGTCTCTACATTTACGCCCCAAAGAATACTACACATAACGTAGTTTACCAGAATGCCCTTAAATGAAATGAAAATGAATTTGGACATTACTCTCTCCATCCGTGTTGAGATATTGCAACACAGGCAATAAGGAATAATGAATGTATTATTTATTGTAAATCATTAAGCACTTCACATAATTTTATTTTTTTATTCGAATATTGATTAAAAATGTTTCTTTCTAAAAATGGTTTTGTATTTCATTTCATCCTTCAAAACCAGTCTCTTAACACACTACTGAAAGGTAGCTTATCTGTCTTAAACAATCAACACGCGAGAGGAGCCGCCGGTTTAAGCTAGTTAATTTATAATTATAATAACAGAGGCACTAACCCAGGATGAATGACCGGAGCGATAGGATGCGGTCTGGTCGTGAAAGTCCCCTGTGATCTCTGGCAAAGGTTCCGCCGGCGAAGTCGTGCAGCCTGCAGAGCATCGGTTCGACCCCAGTGTATGGACGCACCGCCTCCACACTGTACCGCCACCTCTCGTCGAAGCTCTTTTTAGAAGATGAGAAAATCACGCCAACGGCACGAGGGATTTTCGCAGGATCTACGGCCTGTTAACGCACAGTACTCGCTTCGATGGCGAGCGATGTTCAAGTGGTGAGCAAAGAAGCGGATACGCCGCCAGCGTAACCAGAGGTTCACAGCTGACACTTCGAAACGCCTCTTCACTGCCCCATGGCTTACCGCCACCACCAGCACTTGCCGAGTTACCTAGTTCACAGTAACAGTAATGTGTGGTTTAACTGTTTAATAAATGTATTTTGTGTAAATGCTGTCTCATTTACGACTCAACCCCGAACCAAGAAAAAGATCACACATATTTATAAAATTACTAGCAAAAATGCTACCCTGACAATAAAATATTATCTTGTAGTTGAAGCTTGCCATCCTGACAAAAGGGCAATGAATTTACAGTTGGTATTAACACTGGAATGTTGGCCAAGTTACTCCAATATACAAGAAACGCAATAGGAGTGATTCCCTAAATTACAGGCCAATCTCACTGACGTCTATTTGCAGTATGATTTTGGAACATATACTTTGTTCGAATATTACGAACCACCTCGAAGAGAACGACCTATTAACCAATAGTCAACAGGGATTCAGAAAGTATCGCTCTTTCGAAACAGCTTGCCTTTTATTCACATGAAGTGTTAATTGCCAACGACAAGGGATCTCAAATGATTCCATATTTCTGGATTTCCAGAAGGCTTTTGACACTCAAAATGTTGAAATGTATGTAAATCTATCTGACCAAACTGCGTAGTCATCAGTCCGTAGCTTACAAACTACTTCAACCTAGGTAAACTAACCTAAGGACAACAGACACACACCCATGCCCCAGGAAGGACTCGAATCTCCAAGGCGAGAAACCGCGCGCTCTGCAGCGAGACGCTTTAGACAGCGCGGCTACTCCACCGCGGCGGCTTTTGATACTGTACCATACAAGCGGCTTCTAATGAAATTGCGTGCTTACGGACTATCTCCCCAATTGTGGGATTGGATTCACGATTTCCTACCAGAAAGAACACAGTTCGTTGTAATTGACGGTAAGTCATCGAGTAAAACAGAAGAGATATCTGGCGTTCCACAGGGAAGCGTTATGGGTCCTCTACTCTTCCTTGTGTTTATAAACGATTTAGGAGACTTTTCGCGGATGATGCTGTCGTTTATCGGTTAGTGAAGTCAACAGAGGATCAAAAGCAACTGCAAAGTGATGTAGACAAAATTTCTACATGGTACGAAAATTGGCAATTGACAGTAAATAAAGAAAAGTGTGAAGTAATACACATAACCACTAAAAGAAATCCGCTGAACTTCAATTACGGGATAAATCAGTCAAACCTTAAGGTCGTAAATTCTACCAAATACCTAGGAGTTACAATTACGAACAACTTTGACTGGAGAGAATACATAGAAAATATTGTGGGGAAGGCGAACCAAAGGTTACGTTTCATTGGCAGAACGCTTCGAAGATGCACCAGCTCCGCCAAAGAGACTGCCTACATCACACTTGTGCGTCCTCTCCTGGAGTACTGTTGCCCCTTGTGGGACCCTCACCAGGTGGGACTGACGGAAGATATTGAGAAGGTTCAGAGAAGGGCAGCTCGTTTTGTTTTATCACGTTACGGTGGGGAGGGGAGGGAAGCGTCACGGAAATGTTGCACGAATTGAGGTGGAAATCATTAAAAGAAAGACGTTATTCATTGCGGCGTGATCTGTTTGCGAAGTTTCAATCACCGACTTTTACTTATAAATGTGAAAATATTTTGCTAGCACACACCTACTAAGGGAGACATGACCATCCTAATAAAATAAGAGAAATCAGATCGAAAACGGTACGATTTAGGTGTTCTTTCTTCCCACGCGCTATTAGAGAATGGAACGGTAGAGAAAAGTGGTTAATGAACCCTCTGCCAGGCACTTAAATGTGATTTGCAGAGTATCTATGTAGATGCAGATGTAGAAGTGGATGGAAGGGACTAAGACAGGTTGTACGCGTTCTCCAATGTTATTCAGTTTGTACATTGACCAAGCTATAAAGGAAAGTACGGAAAAATTTGGAGAAGGAATAAAAGGTCAGGGGGAAGAATTAAAAACATTGCATTTTTCCGACGACATAGTAATTCTGCCAGAGACAGCAAAGGACCTGGAAATGTAGTTGAACGGAATGGACAGTGTGCTGAAAGGTGCATATAAGATGAACATTAACAAGAGCAAAACTAGGGTAATGGACTGCAGTCTAAGAAAATCAGACAATACTCTAGGCACTGCCTTGGCCAATCGGGTATAAGTTCTAAAGGAACTTTACAACAACGGATTTCAATATACAACCAACTAAATTATTGTATAAAATGATTAATCAGGGCCGCGATGGAGTAGCCGAGCGGTCTAAAGCGCCTCGCTGCGGAGCGCGCGGTTGCTCGCCGTGGAGGTTCGAATCCTCCCTGGGGCATGGGTGTGTGTGTGTGTTTGCCCGTAGGTTAGTGTACCTAGGTTTAAGTAGTTTGTAAGCTATGGACTGATGACCACGCAGTTTGGTGCGATAGATTTACAGACATTTGATTTGATTAATCACGTCGAAAAATGTAAAAAGATTTAAACGGTACATCATATGTGGTCATATAAAAGACATGTGTAGCATTTGGAAACGTAGAAAGCCATGTGATGGGTTTTGTTATAATTTGGAAAACAGAAATCGGAGGTACTATGTATCCATTGTCAGATTATAAAATAAAATATTGTTGTCATTATGTCAGAACTAAGATGTAGTTTAGTGGCTTACTCCTACGCCTTTCTTGAATGTAGGTGTGACCTGTGTAACGAGCGTAAGCATTGGACGTTGGATGAACGTCGTGTGGAGTGACGAATCACGGTACACAATGTTGCGATCCGACGGCAGGATGTGGGTATGGCGAATGACCGGTGAACGTCAGTGCCGACAGTGAAATTCTGAGGCGGTGGTGTTATGGTGGAGTCGTGATTTCATGGAGGGGATTTGCACCCCTTGTTGTTTTTCGTGTATCTCAATTACATCCCTGTAATGGACTGGCCTTCACAGTTCTGACTTCAATGGTATGTAACAATTCTGGGATGTTTTGGAGCTCCGACTTCTCGGCAGGCCAAGAATGTGTTGTCATTCCCCAAGAAGCCTTCCAGCACCTGATGGAACGTATGCCTGCGAGAGTGGACGCTGGCTAATACCATATTGGATTCCAGCATTTCCCATGAAGGGCACCAAGAACTTTTCAGCCACGTGTCCGAACACTTAGTGAATGTCCTCTGAATGTTGTTGTTGTGGTCTTCAGTCCGGAGACGGGTTTGATGCAGCTCTACACAATACCCTATCCTGAGCAAGCCTCTTCATCTCCACATAAGAACGGCTACCTACATCTGTCTGAATCTGCTTACTGTATCCATCTCTTGGTCTTCCTCTGCGATTTTTACCCCACACACTTCCCTCCAATGCTAAATTCACAATTCCTTGATGTCTGAGAATGTGTACTACCAATCGATCCCTTCATTTAGTCAAGGTATGCCAGAAATCCCATTTCTCCCCAATTCTGTTCAGTACCTCCTCATTAGTTACGAGATCCACCCACCTAATCTTCAGCATTCTTCTGTAGCACCATATTTCAAAAGCCTCAATCCTCTTCCTGTCCACACTGTTTATCGTCCATGCCTCACTCCCATACAAGGCAACACTCCATACAAATGCCTTCAGAAAGGACTTCCTTAGGCTCAAATCAATATTCCATGTTAACAAAGTTCTATTTTTCAAGAACGCTTTTCTATCCATTGCCATTCTGCATTTTATATCCTCTGTACTGTGACCATCATTTGTTATTTTACTGCAGAAGTAACAAAACTCATCTACCTCCTTTATTGCTTCGTTATCCAACCTAATTCCTTCAGCATCATGTGATTTTCTTACACTGCACTCCATTACCCTAGTTTTGCTCTTGTTAATCTTCATCTTATATGCACCTTTCAGCACACTGTCCATTCCGTTCAATTGCTCTTCCAAGTCTTTTGCTGTATCTGACAGTATTACTATGTCGTCGGCAAATCGCAATGTTTTTAATTCTTCACCCTGAACTTTAATTCCTTCTCCAAATTTCTCCTTGCTTTCCTTTATAGCTTGCTCAATGTACAAATTGAATAACACAGGAGAAAGGCTACAAGCCTGTCTCACTCCCCTCCCAACCACTGCATCCCTTTCATGCCCTTCAACTCTGACCACCGCTGTCTGGTTTTTGTACAAATTGTAAATAACGTTACGCTCCCTATCTTTTACTCCTGCTTGCTTCAGAACTTGAAAGAGTTTATTCCAATCAACATTGTCAAAAGCCTTCTCCAAATCTACAAAAACTAGAAATGTAGTTTTGCCTTTCCTTTATCTATCTTCTAGGATCAGCCGTAAAGTGAGTATTGCCTCCCGTGTTCCTACATTTCTCCTGAACCCAAACTGATCTTCCCCGAGGACCACTTCTACCGGCTTTTCCATCCTTCTGTAAATAACTCGTGTTAATATTTTGCAACCATGACTTATTAAAATGATGGTTCTGTAGTTTTCACACCTGTCTGCGCCTGCTTTCTTTGGAATGGGGATTATAACATTTTTCTTAAAGTCTGACGGTACTTCGCCTGCCTCATACATCTTACACACCAGGTGAAACAGTTTTGTCATAGCTGGTTCTCCCACAGACTTCAGTAACTCTGAGGGAATGTCATCTACTCCAGGGGCCTTGTTTAGACTTAGGTCTTTCAGTGCTCTGTCAAATTCATCTCTCAGTAAAGTATCTCCTATTTCATTCTCATCTACTTCTTCTCCCCTTCCTACAATATTGCGTCCAAGTTCATTTCCTTCGTAGAGCCTCTCCCTATACTCTTTCCTCCTTTCAACTTTCCCTTCTTTGCCGAGAAGTGGTTTTCCATCTGTGTTCTTGATATTCCTCTGAAAAGAGCGCCTGAAAGGCGGCAACCCACTTCACTGTAAAGTGCGCTTGGCAGCGTATACAGAAGGCGTACCTCAAGTAGCAAGTACCCGCGACGCAGCCTAACAGACGACACTCAGTTCCGAGTACACATTCTTGGAATGACATGGGGTTTTATTTGAACCAAAAAGAAGTTCAAAAAATGTCCGACAGATGGCGCTTCATCTGAGGTCTAGGGACCTGGGAGGCCAAGCATGACGAAAGTGGCGGCTGAGCACACGATCATCACCAAACGACGCGCGCAAGAGATCTTTCATGCGTCTAGCAATACTTTTTTTTTGTTCTAATAAAACCCCATGTCATTTCAAGCATGTGTGTCAATTTTTACCTCTCTATCTACATTATTCGTGATTTATTAAGTTTTCAAATTTATACTGACTTGTTGATCACCCGGTAGTTTTGAAAAGCTATCACTGACGGCGCTATGAAGATTAAACGGGAGAAATATTTCAAATTGGTGTCGTTGCATTTACGTGAGCTACGAAATGGATACGCATCATCTGTCTTTATAGATGGTAAGAATTGAACGTTTCATTGTCTTTCTAATCAATCTTCAAAGAATATTAAGTCCATTTGGCTGTAATATATTAATATTTCTACATGGGATATATCTACATCTACATGGGATACTCTGCAAATCACTTTTAAGTGCCTGGCAGAGGGTTCATCGAACCACCATTATACTATTTATCTCCCATTCCATTCTCGAATAGCGCGCGGGAAGAAAGAACACCTGAATTTCTCCGTTCGAGCTCTGATTTCTTGTACTTTATTCTGATGATCATTTCTATCTATGTAAGTGGGAGTCAACAATATATTTTCGCATTCGGAGGAGAATGTTGGCGATTGGAGTTTCGTAAGTAGCCCACGCCGCAGCGATAACCGCCGTTGTTGTAATGATTCCCATCCCAGATCCCGTATCATTTCCGTAACGCTGTCTCCCCTGTATCGTGACGAAACGAGCTGCCCTTCTTTGGACTCTTTCGATGTCCTCCGTCAAATCCACCTGATAAGGATCCCACACTGGGCAGCAATACTCCAAAAATGGACGGACAAGCGTAGTGTATGCAGTCTCTTTAGTAGTTCTGTTGCATCTTTTAAGGGTTCTACCAATAAAACGCAGTCTCTGGTTCGCCTTTTCCACGACATTATCTACGTGTTCTTTCCAATTTAAGTCTGAAGTAATAGTAATTCCTAGGTATTTTGTGGAGTTTACGGCGTTCACATTTGATTGATTTATCTTGTAAGCAAAGTTTAACGGATTTCTTTTTGTACTCATGTGGACGACTTCACACTTCTCATTATTTAGAGTCAATTGCCAATTTTTACACCATAGTGATATCTTATTCAGATCGTTCTGCAGTTGGTTTTGATCTTCAGATGATTTTACTAGACGGTAAATGACGGCGTTATCTGCAAACAGCCTAAGAGAAAAATTTCAACAAAATATGCAAATATGAAAAGAAATTAATTTTAAAATATCGGAAGCAAGAACCTTTTGATATCTGGTGGCACATGTAACATTACAAGTAGACCAGCTTTTCGTGTGTGGTTCCACGATGCTACCGTACCGTGATGTGTAGAACTCCCGTTTTGTGAACGCCAGTTGGATTAGAAATAGTGGGTAAGTCAGGAGGAAAGGTACATGCTTTCAAGGATGACTCTGAACTAAAAATGTGTAACAAACATCTGCCGTTTCCTTAACTATTTCCGGGTGAAAAAAACTAGGAACGGGAAAAGTGTAGATGACAGCAAATTAAGTTGCTGTTACGTTACGGTTTGTTTAATTGTCTACGTATCTTCCCAGACGATGTTGAAACGGTCCATCGTCAACTTGGACGCATTTTGCTGCTCTTGTAGACAGGGGTTGTGTAGTTGAGCACAAGCATTTAAAAAACGAGCATGCAAAATGCTATGAAGTTGACTGCACGCTGTTTGAACATCTTCCGTGAGAAAACTTAAACAATTAACCTTTAATTAACAAATTATTTCCAGAAGTCCTAGACTTTCTATGATTACTTTATTGGGCTAAGAATCCATACATAAATTCATAGTTTAAATCTTGAAACTGAGAGTTTAGCCTATAGGTATAAAAAATTAGTGGGAACTATTGTTCCCACCGACCTTTCGAGTAACTGGACTTGATAATTAAAAAAATGTATATCCTTTATTTTTTTAGTACAAAAACTATATCAAACAAATAATTTACTTTTGTATTAGTTAGTATTGTCCATTGAGTTTACTAAGGTGACGTAGTGTGCAACCTAGAGAAGCATGGTGCTACACACAATTTTTGTCCTCTTTTCTCTGTTTTTGGTGCTACATTGGCAACACCTTTTCTTTGTAGTACCTTTTGTTGGCAGATGTGTTCAACTTGCGCCAGGCGAACTTCATCTGGAACTCCAGACACTCCTCTTTCCGGTGTCTGAAAATGAACTGGCCTTCCTCTTCCACATAAGTTGGCATTGACATCTGCCAAATCCACAAGAATAACTACGATGCCGATTGCACAGTCATAACACACTACACTCCACACGCGTTCAGTGGGAAACATGGTTCTCACTAAATTAGCTTGTAATATTTATGTAATTTTCACTGATATCCAGCAAATATACACGACTACAATCTCCTCCATAAATATAAAAGTAGACAAATACAACACAAGTCACTTCACACGCAAAAGGAAAGAACGCTCTATTGGTCAAAACAGTGGCTTGTTTTCCGGCGGAAACTGCTCTTCTTCATTGACTGACTAATAATATAGAAACACAACCACTTTTGCGCGTATGTTGACAATCTATATGTAGTTAGCACGCTCTAACAGACAGTAGCACAAGTCAGAAGTGAGAACACGGATTACCACTGAACTTATAGCAAAAACAAATAACTGGGAACTAAAGTTCCTACTAGTCACTAAAGGGTTAAACATACCTTAATTTACTATCACCTGCACATTTATAATTAAAAAAAAAAGGTTTTGATTGGTGGTGTAATATAAAATATTTATTTAAAAATGTCGCATATCAGTTTCACAGTTGAAATACATGAAAGGCATCTCAGGTGTGTGTATTAAATGTTTATGCTTTTTTTCTCTTTTTCTTTTTGCTTATGTGAGATAGTTGGGGCATGGGAGGGTACATCAGAGTGGAACTTCTCCATTCTTACCTAATTCTGAACCGTCTGCAAATACGAGGGTTGAATGAAAAGTAATGCCTCCACTTCATTAATTGGGTTTCGATGGGAATATTTTAATAAATAAAACGTAGAAATAATCTTTAGAATGTGATCTTTAATTACCAACATTCACTTTTCGACATATTCACCAGCCAATTAGATACATTTATGCCAACGATGAACAAGTTTCCTGAAGCCATCACGGAATAAGTCGACACTAGACCTATGTTTCCGCAACCACAGTCAAATTCTCTCTTCGTCTTCATCACAAGCATAATGATGTCCCAGCAGATTATCTTTCATTATCGGGAAGAGATTTTGGTCATATGTTAAATATACTAGGGGCAAAACACAAGCCGGCCGCGGTGGCCGAGGAGACTGAGGCGCTTCAGTCACGGTCTGCACGGCCACTACGGTCGGGGGTTCGAATCCCCCCTCGGGCATGGATATTTGTGCCGTCCTTAGTTGTAGGTAGTTCATAAGTAGTTTGTACGTTTAGGGACTGATGACCTCGTAGTTAAGTCCCTTAAGCTTCACAAACATTTGAACATTTGCAAAGCACAAGCAATACCTTCACTTCGTCATAATAATGGCCATCCTGCCGATGACAGCGCTACTAAAGCAGAGTTACTAAACATAGCTTTTAGAAACACATTCACCAAAGAAGACGAAACCAATATTCCAGGTTTCGAATTACAAACAGAGATCAGAATGAGTAACATTGAAGTAGATATCCTCGGAGTAGTAAAGCAACTTAAATCACTTAACAAGAACAAGTCTTCTGGTCCGGACTGTATACCCATTAGATTTCTATCTGATTATGCTGAAGCAATAGCTCCTTACTTAACAGCCATATACAACCGCTCTCTCAAAGATGGATCTGTACCAAAAGACTGGAAAGTTGCACAGGTCACACCTATATTCAACAAAGGCAGTAGGAGTAACCCAGTAAACTACAGGCCTATTTCATTGACGTCAATTTGCAGCAGGGTTTTGGAACATATCCTGTATTCAAATATTATGAATTACCTGAACAGAATAATCTATTGACCCAAGGTCAACATGGATTTAGAGAATATCGTTCATGCGAAACACAACTAAACTAGCTCTTTATTCACACGAAGTGGTGAGTGCTATCGGCGAGGGTTCGCAAATCGATTCCGTATTTCTTGATTTCCAGAAAGCTTTTGACACCGTACCTCACAAATGGCTTTTAATCAAATTGCGTGGTTATGGAATATCACCCCCCCCCCCCCCCCCCCCAAAATTGCGATTGGATAGGGGATTTCCTGCCAGAGAGGACACAGTTCGTAGTAATCGATGGTAAGGCATCGACTAAAACAGAGGTGATGTCGGGCGTTCCACAGGATAGTGTTATTGGTCCTCTGCTGTTCCTTATTTACATAAACGATTTAGGGGAAAATCTAAGTAGTTCTCTTAGGTTGTTTGCAGATGACGCCGTCATTTACCGTCTAGTAAAATCATCTGAAGATCAAAACCAACTGCAGAACGATCTGAATAAGATATCACTATGGTGTAAAAATTGGCAATTGACTCTAAATAATGAGAAGTGTGAAGTCGTCCACATGAGTACGAAAACAAATCCGTTAAACTTTGTGTACAAGATAAATTAATCAAAAGTGAAGGCTGTAAACTCCACAAAATACCAGGGAATTACTATTATTTTAGACTTAAACTGGAAGGAATACGTAGATAATGTCGTGGGATATGCGAACCAGAGATTGCGTTTTATTGGCAAAACCCTTAAAAGATGCAACAGAACTACTAAAGAAACTGCATGCACTACGATTGTCCGTGCATTTTTGGAGTATTGCTGCCCATTGTGGGATCCTTATCAGGTGGGTTTGACGGGGGATATCGAAAGAGTCCAGAGAAGGGCAGCTCGTTTCGTATTGTCACGATAAAGGGGAGACAGCGTTACGGAAATGATACAGGATCTGGGATGGGAATCATTACAACAACGGCGCTTATCGCTGCGGCGTGGGCTACTTGCGAAATTCCAATCGCCAACATTCTCCTCCGAATGGGAAGATATATTGTTGACTCCCACTTACATAGGTAGAAATGATCATCAGAATAAAATACGAGAAATTGGAGCTCGAACGGGGAGATTCAGGTGTTCTTTCTTCTCGCGCGCTATTCGAGAATGGAATGGGAGATAAATAGTATAATGGTGGTTCGATGAACCCTCTGCCATGCACTTAAACGTGATTTGCACAGTGTCCTATGTAGATGTCGAAGTCAGACGGTGCGAAATGTGGACTGTATATAGGATCCAGCACGGCGGTGAGATTCTGTCTCTGAAGTTCTGTTGTGTTGGTACGCGAAGTGTGTGGTTCTTCCGAAAGCCCTGCAAAGCAATAATGTGACCCACACGTTCTTGTGAAATGTCGAATTTGCTTGCAGTTTCTCTCTGAGTGATACGACGGTCGACCTAATCAATCTACCAACAACTTGCTCGTGAACCTCGGTGGTTCCCGCCTCAACGTCTTTAAATTTACTCGGCCAATGACACACAGTGCCGACATCACTACAGTCACCACAAACTGCTTTCATTTTCTGATGAACCTTCTTAGGGGTGACACCTTGTGCTGTCAAGAATTCAATGGCTGCACGTTGCTTAAATCGCACTAACCGACTGTCCGCGCAGGATTCCAAACTTTACACTGTAACAACAACCTGTTCAATGCGAAGGCTTCTTGTCAACTGCAGCTGTAGAAAAGAGGCTACGAAACAATTCAGTACCTGCCGCATACCAATGCTGTAATTTTCGCAAGAGTTACGAAGGTGGAGGCATTACTTTTCAGTCTACCCTCGTATTTATAACGCTGATACTTCATATATCCAGTCCATGACATCTTTTTTCCAATTACATGCAGCGTTCCTTATCAAGTTAACTTACAATATTTAACGGTAATATTGCTTTGTAGCAACCGAAGGGAAAGTCAAATGTAACAGCAACGGCGTTTGTCTTCTACATCTACATTCATACTCCGCAAGCCACCCGACGGTGTGTGGCGGAGGGTACCTCGAGTACCACTATAGATCCTCCCTCCTATTCCAGTCACGTATTGTTCGCGGAAAGAAAGATTGTCGGTATGCCTCTGTGTGGACTCTAATCTCTCTGATTTTATCCTCATGACCTCTTCGCGAGATATACGTAGGAGGGAGCAATATACTGCTAGACTCCTCGGTAAAGGTATGTTCTCGAAACTTCGACAAAAGCCCGTACCGAGCGACAGAGCGTCTCTCCTGCAGAGTCTTCCACTGGAGTTTATCGATCATCTCTGTAACACTTTGTCGATTACCAAATGATCCTGTAACGAAGCGCGCTGCTCTCCGTTGGATCTTCTCCACTTCCTCTATCAACCCCACCTGGTACGGATCCCACACCGGTGAGCAGTGTTCAAGCTGTGGGCGAACAAGTGTACTGTAACCTACTTCCTTTGTTTCCGGACTGCATTTCCTTAGGATTCTTCCAATGACTCTAAGTCTGGCATCTGCTTTACCGACGATTGATTTTATACGGTTGTTCCATTTTAAATCCCTCCTATGACTACTCGCAGATATTTTATGGAATTAACTGCTTCCAGTTGATGACCTGCTATAGTGTAGCTAAATGATAAAGGATCTTTCTTTCTGTGTATTCGCAGCACATTACACTTGTCTACATTGAGATTTAATTGCCATTCCCTGCACCATGCGTTAATTCTATGCAGATCGTCCTGCATTTCAATACAATTTTCCATTGTTACAACCTCTCTATATACTACAGCATCATCTGCAAAAAGCCTCAGTGAACTTCCGATGTTATCCGCAAGGTCATTTATATACGAGGCGCGTCAAGAAAGTAAGTTCCGTTTGGTTGTATAAAACGAACAGGTACAGATACAAAAATAAAATATTTATTGTACAAAAATATACAACTGTTAAACTACTTTTCTACATAGCTTCCGAAATTTTGTAGGCAATTGTCGTAGCATGGCACAAGGTTTTGTGTGCCTTTTTCATAGAATGTTGCCGCCTGTGTATTCAACCATGTGGAAACATGTTCTTTCAGCTCGTTATCATCGTTGAAATGTTGTCCACCTAGGACAGATTTTAGGTGTAAGAAGAGGATTACTGTCAAAAGGTTTTTTTTTTTTTTTTTTTTTTTTTTTTTTTTTTCCACGATAATGCCTGACCTCACACACCGAATGTGACCAAACAATTCTTACGGAAATTTCAATGGGACCTGTTTGATCATCCTCTATACAGCTCGGACCTCTCTCCTAGCGACTTTCATCTCTTCTTACACCTAAAATCTGTCCCTGGTGGTCAACACTTCAACGATGATAAAGAGCTGTTACCACATGGTTGAATACACAGGCGGCAACCTTCTGCATGCAAAAACTTGTGGCACGCTATGACAAGTGCCTACAAAGTTTCGGCAGTTATGTGGAAAAGTAGTTTAGGAGTTGTAGAATTTTGTGCAATAAAAATTTCTTCTCTATCTGTGTACAAATTCATTTTATTACCAAACGGAACTTACTTTCTGGACGCGCCTCGTATATCGTGAACAGCAACGGACCCACGACACTGCCCTGTGGCACACCTGACATAACTCATACTTCGGAAGACTTCTCTCCATTGAGAATGACATGTTGCATTCTGTTATCTAGGAACTCCTCAATCCAATCACACAATTGGTCTGATAGACCACATGCTCTTACTTTGTTCATCAAACGTATGTGTGGAACTGTATCAAAAGCCTTGCGGAAGTCAAGAAACATATGGACCGTGTTATGCATCACAATAGCAAGCGGCATTATTTTATATTTCTGATGTGAGCGCAATTAGTGCTGTTTAGTAGTTATGTACACTACTAAGTGAAAGTACACTAACCCTTCTTTGGTATAAAAAGTTGAGAAACATTCATAAATAAATAAATTTTAAGAACATGTAAAATTTAGGTTCCATTATGTCAGTTATGACATATGGCGGTTGGAGTAGTGATGCATAACACCGTCCATATAACATTATATAACACTTGCAGCGAACGACCTGAAAACGCAGTTGAATGGAATGGACAGTGTGTTGAAGAGAGCGTATAAAATGAACATTAACAAGAGCAAAACAAAAATAATGGAATGTGGTCTTAGAAAATCAGGCGATGCTGAAGGAATTAGATTAGGTAACGAAACAATGAAGGTGGTAGATGAGTTTTGTTACTTGGGTAGTAAAATAACACGATGGTCGCAGTACAGAGGATATAAAATGCAGAATGGCAATGGGAAGAAAAGAATTTTTGAAAAAGAGAAATTTGCTAACATCGAATATTAATTTAAGGGTAAGGAAGTCTTTTCTGGAGACATTTGTGTGGAGTGTTGCCTTGTACGGGAGTAAAACATGGACGATAAGCAGTGCGGACAAAAAGAGGATAGAGGCTTTTGAAATGTGGTGCTACAGAAGAATGCTGAAGATTAGGTGGGTAGATCGTATAAGTAATGAAGAGGTACTGAACAGAATTTGCGAGAAAAGGAATTTTTGGCATACCCTGACTAAAAGAAGGGATCGCTTGGTAGGACACATTCTTAGACATCGAGGAATCGTAAATTTAGCATTGGAGGGAAGTGTGTGGGGTAAAAATCGCAGAGGGAGACCAAGAGACGCGTATAGTAAGCAGATTCAAGTGGATGTGGGTTGCCGTTCTTATGAGGAATGAAGAGGCTTGCTCAGGATAGAATAGGGTGGAGAGCTGCATCAAACCAGTCTCCGGACTGAAGACCACAACAACAACAACAGCAACAATAACACTATACGCAGACATTTGATTTGGGGTACACATTTCCTCCCAGGAGACATGGGTTGGTGACAGGAAGCACATCTGGCCATCTCATAAATATTAACACGCTAAATCCGAATTAACAAAGCCGACTCCGCATGTGCGGAAACATTGCTAAAGAGAAAGAGAAAGAAGAAACAATTTTCCAAAAATAAATAAATAAATAAATGAACATGAAAAAGTCAATATCTGATTTTTAAATGATTCACAATTAATCAAGACTAACGTTTGTTGCTACTATTCAAAGTTTTTTATCTTTTATACCTATGTACTAGCAACTGCCGCTTCTCCATTACTATCTTACCTATCCGAGACTGATCAGGACAGGGTGAGAATTTTTTTTTTCATTTCTACATCTACACATCTACATATTCCTTATATCCCAGGAAAATCCAGCTTTCTGCATCTACATGTGCATACATACTCCGCAATTCACCGTAAGGTGCGTGGCGGAGGGTACACTGTACCACTACTAGGCATTTCCTTTCCTATTCCGCTCCCAAATTGAACGAGGAAAAAAAGAATGCCTATATGCCTTTCTCTTATCTTGTCTTTGTGATCTTTACGCGAAATGTTAGTAGGCGGCATCAAGATCGTACTACACTCAGCTTCAAATTCCGGCCCTCTAAATTTACTTAACATAAATTCACGAAAAGAGCGTCGTCTTTCTTCCAGCGATCCCCAATTGAGTTGCCGGAGCATTTCCGTGACACTCGCGCATTGGTCGAACCTACCGGTAACAAATCTAGCTGCTCGCCTCTGAACCGCCTCTATGTCTTCCTTCAAACCGATCTGCTGCGGGTCCCAAATACTTGAGCAATACTCAAGACGTGGTCGTACAAGCGTTTTATACGCGGTCTCCTTTACAGGTGAAGTACATCTTCCCAAAATTCTCCCAATAAACCGAAGTCGGCTGTCCGCCTTACTCGCAACTGTCCTTACATGCTCGTTCCATTTCATATCGCTCTGCAATGTTACGCCTAGTTCGTTTCGGCCTACTAGGGACAACGAGGCTCTTCTTATCTCTTAGCTAGGGTCTTCTGCTTTTTCTTCATCTTCTGGCTGTGAGCCTGCTTCCTCTCATCCGTCCATTTAGGTCATCTGGTGGTGCCTGCACACTTCTTGCTTGTGAGAGATAGTGGGAAGACTCCATGTAGGATGACTTGACAGTATTGTGTTCGGTTCTCGGTTATCAGTAATGGAATCTGCAGTTCCTCTAAGTCTGATCTAACAGAGGTGAACCACTTGGCTTCGGACGCCTTTCCCCTGCTTGTCACTGCCAGGATCTTCTTGGAGAGCCTCGAGTGATTCAGGCTGGTCATGTGCCCATAGAAGGTCAGTCGCCTTTTCCTTATACATGTGAATATGTCTTCCTGGTGTTCATACAGTTCGTTATTGTGCCTGATTCTGTAAGTACCGTCTTCCTAATATTCTCCTCAGGATCTTCCTCTCTTTAAGTTCTAGTTTCCTGAGTGGGCCCTTTCGATTCATCAAGAGGCACTCGGAGGCATAGAGTGCAGAGGGTCTTACTACTGAGTTGTACTGCTTCAGTTTTAAGTTCTTGGATAGCTACTTGGAGGTGTAGATATTCTTACATGAATGATAGGCTCTCTCTAACTTGGTGCACCTGGCGTCTATGGCCAAGGTTTCACTTGCTGAAATCCATTCTCCCAAGTACTTGACTGCAGGAACTTTGCTGATGATCTCACCCTTTTGGCCAACAGCTTGGAGGAGGCTACTCACCAACTACAAGCCTCTATACTGTTGCAGTAAAAACCGGCTTGAAAATCAACATACAGAAGACTGTGTTCAACACCATTAGCAAACAGGCTTCTTCTACAATCCCACTAGTCTGCTGTTTAATAAACAATTACAGTATGTTTTTAAACGCTAGGAACGTGAGAGGAAATCAAACTGTTCAGTCCGTTCAACTGCTTTTGCAAGTCATTTGCTTTCTCTGCTCTGCGAATAGTATCGTTTATTTGATTTTATCATTATTTTTACATTATGGAACGTATGTAGTGCAAGAAAAATGGGCAGTAACTCAAAAATAGTCCCACTTTTGTCTTTCTTAAGTTTCACAAGATCTCTGACAAGGTACGAAACGGAACATTACAAGGTCATGCCTGATGCGTCAGTTTTACAGCATCTACAGCGAAACTGTTGTGAGCGGTAGACTTCTTTTTGTTTCACCATTTTGTGGGAAGGGGGAGGGGAGAGGGGCCAGTTAGTCTGTTACAAAACACTTCATAAAAGTCAGAAATTACAAGCAAACTTTTTTGCAGGTCCAATAATTGACGCAAAAATCTGGGTATTCTCGTACGGTGGCCTCTCATTATTTATGACGTCATATCTCCTGAGTTAAGTGTCGTGCTCTTTTGTTTTGGGGTCTGGAAACTTCGTGGGCGTACGGTGTACAGTTCATCAAAGTTTCATTGCCATCGAATGAATGGTTTATGAACACATAGGGGACATACAGACAAACATTCATTTATATGTAAAGTCAGTATAAATTTGAAAACTTAATAAATCACGGAATAAGGTAGATAGAGAGGTAAAAAGGTAAAAATTGACACACGTGCTTGGAATGGCATGATGTTTTATTAGAACCGAAAAAAACAAAGTATTGCTAGACACGTGAAAGATCTGTTGCGCGCGTCGTTTGGTGATGATCGTGTGCTCAGCCGCCACTTTCGTCATGCTTGGCCTCCCAGGTCCCCAGACCTCAGTCCGTGAGATTATTGGCTTTGGGGTTACCTGAAGTCGCAAGTGTATCGTGATCGACCGATATCTCTATGGATGCTGAAAGACAACACTCGACGCCAATGCCTCACCATAACTCCGGACATGCTTTACAGTGCTGTTCACAACAATATTCCTCGACTACAGATATTGATGAGGAATGATGGTGAACATATTGAGCATTTTCTGTAAAGAACGTCATCTTTGTTTTGTCTGAATTTGTTATGCTAATTATTGCTTTTCTGATCAGATGAAGCGCCATCTGTCGGACATTTTTGAACCCTTATGTTGTTGTTGTTCTTTTTCCTAATAAAATCCCATGTCATTCCAAGCATGTGTGTCAATTTTTAGCTCTCTATCTACATTGTTCCGTGATTTATTTACTTTCCAAATGTATACTGACTTTTTGATCTCCCGGTATATAGATTATCTTGTAACGTACAGGCTTTTACTGAAGACTTCAATTTTTTTCTTTAAAATTATAAATGGCAAGGAAACACCAGACGACCTGCCCATTGACAGAAAAGCGTCGCTTATCTACTCAGGAAGGTGAAGGTTTCTTCACCACAATTCCACTGAAATGTTCAAATTCTTATTAATCTAAGAGACTAAATTACTTTTGCCGTGAGTCCCTAGGCTTACAAACTACTTAAACTAACTTACGCTAAGAACAACACACACACACACACACACACATGCCCGATGGAGGACTCGAACCTTCGACGGCAAGCTGCGGCGCGCTCCGCCGCAATGAACCTTAGAGCGCTCAGCCACTCCACCGAGCCTACAATTCCAGGCGAATAAGTGAGTGTTGAACATGTGTTGTTGTTGTGGTCTTCAGTCCGGAGACTGGTTTGATGCAGCTCTCCACCCTACTCTATCCTGAGCAAGCCTCTTCATCTCCTCATAAGAATTGTCACGATACAGGGGAGACAGCGTTACGGAAATGATACAGGATCTGGGATGGGAATCATTACAACAACGGCGCTTATCGCTGCGGCGTGGGCTACTTGCGAAACTCCAATCGCCAACGTTCTCCTCCGAATGCGAAAATATATTGTTGACTCCCACTTACGTAGGTAGAAATGATCATCAGAATAAAATACGAGAAATCAGAGCTCGAACAGAGAGATTCAGATGTTCTTTCTTCCCGCGCGCTATTCGAGAATGGAATGGGAGATAAATAGTATAATTGTGGTTCGATGAACCCTCTGCCAGGCACTTAAATGTGATTTGCAGAGTATCCCATGTAGATGTAGATAGATGTAGATGTATAACCCACATCAATTTGAATCTGCTTACTATATGCGTCTCTTGGTCTCCCTCTGCGATTTTTGCCCCACACACTTCCCTCCAATGCTAAATTTACGATTCCCCGATGTCTAAGAATGTGTCCTACCAAGCGATCCCTTCTTTTAGTCAGGGTATGCCAGAAATTCCTTTTCTCAACAATTCTGTTTAGTACCTCTTCATTAGTTATGCGATCTACCCATCTAATCTTCAGCAATCTTCTGTAGCACCACATTTCAAAAGCCTCTATTCTCTTCCTGTCCGCACTGTTTATCGTCCATGTTTCACTTCCGTACAAGCCAACACTCCACACAAATGTCTTCAGAAAAGACTTCCTTACACGTAAATTAATATTCGAAGTTAGCAAATTTCTCTTTTTCAAAAATGCTTTCCTTCCCATTGACATTCTGCATTTTATATTCTCTGTACTGCGACCGTCATGTGTTATTTTACTACCCAAGTAACAAAACTCATCTACCACCTTCATTGTTTTGTTACCTAGTCTAATTCCTTTTGCATCGCCTGATTTTCTAACACTGCATTCCATTATCTTTGTTTTGCTCTTGTTAATGTTCATTTTATACGCTGTCTTCAATACACTGTCCATTCTATTCAACTGTTCTTCCAGGTCCTTTGCTGTCTCTGACAGAATTACTACATCAGCAGAACGTAATGTTTTTATTTCTTCACCCTGAACTTTAATCCCTATTCCAAATTTTTCCTTGATTTCCTTCACCGCCTGCTCGATGTACAAATTAAATAAGAAAGGCTAACGTTGGGGGTTCGAATCCGTCCTCGGGCATGGATATTTGTACCGTCCTTAGTATTAGTTCATAAGTAGTTTGTAAATTTAGGGACTGATGACCCCGTAGTTAAGCCCCATAAGCTATACAAACATTTGAACATTTGATTTGGAGAAAGGCTACAACCCTGTCTTACACCCTTCCACATTAATGTTTCCCTTTCATGCCGTTCGAGTCTAATAACTGCGGTCTGGCTTTTGTACAAGTTGTAAATAACTCTCCTTTCCAAGTATTTTAGCGATGCTAATTTCAGAATTTGAAAGAGTGTATTCCAGTCAACATTGTCAAAAGCTTTCTCAAATGTTAAAATGTCTGTAAATCTATCGGACCAAACTGCGTGGTCATCAGTCCGTAGCTTACAAACTACTTAAACCTAGGTAAACTAACCTAAGGACAAACACACACACCCATGCCCCAGGGAGGACTCGAACCTCCACGGCGAGCAACCGCGCGCTCCGCAGCGAGACGCTTTCGACCGCTCGGCTACTCCACCGTGGCCAAAAGCCTTCTCCAAATCTACAAAAGGTAAAAATGTAGGTTTGCCTTTCCTTAATCTATCTTCTAAGATAATTCACAAAGTGAGTATTACCTCCCGGGTTTCTACGTTCCTCCTGAATCCAAACTAGTCTTCCCCGAGATCAGCTTCTACCAGCTTTCCCATTCTCCTGTAGATAATTCGTGTTGAACATAGAAAACGTATATAGAATGCAACAGCTACAGTATGTAAAGTTTTGTGTTCCAGGCTCGTCGCCGCTTTTGTGTCTCGTTTCCGTCGTAGGTGTCGGTGGCCGAGTGGAATGAGACCGACACAGGAATAAAGATAGCACGCTGGTGCAGGTACGGAGGAGAGCAGCCAGAAACTACAAACACTAGGGTAAATTAGAACGAGATATATATTGCACAGAATTTATACAATACTTAAATTTTACATAGTACTGCAGAAGGCTGATACATAGTTGAGCTAGAGGCCTGCCTAGTGCCGTCCGATAGCCAAGTCATCACTGATTCCGAAGTGTTAGCTGGTTCCTATCTCAGTCCCAAGTGAACGATGTCGTTCAGTGGTGGTCACGAGCGGAGATGCAGCAGAGGGCGCTCGTGGCTGACGTCGTAAGAACGCCGCGCCGTGCGTGCATGGCGGCGCGCGGCGAAAGTAGGTGGCGCGCACTTTGGACTTGTGCGACACCACATAAAGTACCAAATTACCCGCCAAAGATGCAGCTGAAGCAAAATCGTCACGGACGTGGCAATAACACGGCAAAAGCAATCAAAAGGTCTCCCAGCAAAGGAGACACCAGATCCACAATTGTTGCTACTGCTGATCCACAAATGGTAAGAATCTTCAAAACACTAGCTTTTTAAGCTAAAGTAATGACAGAAAATCGCACTGACGTGTTTTACGGCCCACTTTAGATTTGTAGTTTTATAATTTTTTGCAAACACTTCGGACAAAAATAATAATGTATATGATAAAAAGTTATAGTGATATGACTACGACTCTACTATTGCGATAATATCTATGCACCCAACACTTAACCCTTTTCGGAAAAAAGGAAAAAAAAATTTTGGTAGTGGCTGCCCACTACACTACGGCGAACAAATATGAAATTCGTCTTTATTTTCGTACTATTGATGTCAGTCGTTAACTGATGCTAATATGGCATTTTAGACACTAGATTATCATTTATCGTACGAAGAACGACGTGTTTTTCAGTGCGCCGTTGCTTTGAAATAACAACGTGTAAATTATAATAAGAAAATCATCAAATACGCAACGCAAACTGGCGTATGCCAGAGAGAGTTCTGGGCGTGGAATGTCACGTGACATCTGCGAACGGCTGGTTTTCGTTAATTCAATGGAGGGTGTCAAAAATAACGGAGTTTTGCAAATGTGTGTCAAACGATACGAGATATGAAAAAAACTTAAGGGAGCAAAGTTCTAGAGAATTTTCTCCTCTACAAATTCGGTTATCCAATTTCGTGTCCGATGAGCGGTTTATTTGCAATTAAAATTATATTACCAACGGCTTTTTATGATGTTACTAACGTAGGTTTTGTCCTAAATATTTGATAAAGGCAGGTTTTGGTCTCTAGCGGCCAACAATTATATCTGTAAAATTTGGTGCCAATCCATTGAACGGTTCGACCTAAAAAGCAGGAACACGTTACAGACAGACAGACATCGTCAAATCGCCGTTATTTTTGCAAATATCTCTGCAACAATGCAAGATATGAAAAAACATAAGAGAGCGAAGTTGTAGAGAATTTTCTCCTCTACAAATTCGGTTATTCGATTTTCGTGTCAGATGGACGGTTCTTTAGCAATTACAATTAAATTACAAACAGCTGTTTTTAGTGTTACTGGCGTATTTTTTTGTACGAAAAATTTGAAAAAGGGAGGTTCTGGTCTCTGTCGGCCTACAATTATGTCTGTAAAATTTGGTGCTGATTGGTTGAACGGTTCGACTTAAAAAGTGGGAACACGTTACGGACAGACAGACATCCCAAAATCGCCGTTATTTTTGCAAATAACTATGCGAGATATGGAAAAACGTAAGACAGCAAAGTTGCAGAGGAATTTTTCATCTACAGATTCATGCATGCAGTTTCCGTGTCAGATGAACGCTTAAGGCATTATTTTCATTTAAATTTCGAGCTGTCAAAATACGATCGCAAAGGCCCACTTTTAGTGTCACTACCGTAACCTAAAGTGGGCCAATAAAAGAATACGCGCGTATAAGAAAGACGAGTGAAGTGTAAAAATATGCGGATCGCTAGACTCCATACTGAATTGACACACGTGAAGGGAAAAAAAAAAAAAAAAAAAAAAAAAAAAAAAAAAAAAATCACACCTGCCTGTCTTAGAAATTAATACTCTCTCATGTTTATATTATACTGGCAATATACACATACTCCTATGTTCGTGAGGTTGTGGATTCGCCTTTGTGCAAAACACTTGTTATTTTCATACCGAAACTAGTTTCGGCGGAAAACCCGCCATCCTCAGTAGGTTTTAGTATTTAAGCTAAAAGAAAAAGACGTATTTACAAAACTGTGAAACGTATTGTTGTATAAGGGATACACTTATTTTTCCTTGTATCACTATATAAACGTTTATTTCCTTACCATTCATATTTACGCTATTTTACACTTCCCTACTGCTTATTGCCTTTTATGCGGCGTACAGCATGTCTTCTGCATCATTATGACCAGCTGTTATTGTTAAAAAGTTACTATTGTCAAAAGCGTGTTTACGCCTCGGTTTTGTTTTTAGCTGTTATTGCAGTTTGTGAGGGTACCTAGGGTAACAAGGCGGATCCACAACCCTACATTTGTAAAGGGGCCTCAATAATATTGTCAATATATTGATAATTCGTCAATATATTGAACATGTGCACGGAGGTATTGATGTATTGACAATACCGTAAATATTGACAGAGCAGTATTGATGGACCCAAAAATATTTTCGGGTTTGCCAATATTCGTTGTTCAAATGTTTACAGTGTTTCGTGAGACAGCCTCGGAGCGCTAGCGTCTACTGCATAACTACTGTTTTTCAGGTTTTTTTAAATTATTATTTCGATATCTTGAATGAATCTGGATTGGGTACGAAATATGAGTAAATAAGTAATGGCTCAGTTAATCAAATGTTATAGGAGCAATCCATTATCTCTAAACCCAGAGTTCTGTTGATTATATGGAAAGAACCAGAATGGTATTAAGCAATTACTTGAAATCTCCTTCAGTATCCGGAAGGAAAATAGAGGACGTTAAAAAGAAAATAAATTATGTGATTGCTTTGCATGTTTCAATGAGAATTTTACTAACCGTGTTAGCAGACATAACTGCATTCAACTTTAAATATTTAAATGACCTTGTCGCCAATGTTCGTAAAGTTACACTCAATCTTTCATCGGCTGGGATTGCGGGGCTGTTAATTATGTCTTGTTTTCTGATTATCTCGTAACGTAAGTAGTTTGTCGTATTCTAGGCTCATTCGAAAAAATTTACAAAATCTTTCATTTAAATCGTTCGGATTTCCGTCGGCCGGTTCACTTGAGAAAAATCATTCCTTTTGTTTAACGGCTCACTAACCCAATTACCTTTTTCGCAGCTCTCGGTTGTCTCTTTTTTTTTTTTTTTTTTTTTTTATTTTTTTTTTTTATTTTTTATTTTTTTTTTTTTTTTTTTTTTTTTTTGCCAACCCTATATGATTAAATCACAGACTTTCTCACAGTCCAATATATGTTCTTGTCTTTACGAAATCGTATCGCCAGCTGAAAACAATGACAACGTTATTGATAGCGTGAGGACTACTGAAATGTATTGAAGGTTTGACAGTATTATTGCCAGTAAGTATTGACCGTTTGTGGGCCCCTTAACGCAAACACGGACCAATAGAAAAGTTTCAAATCACGATGATATTCATAGGTATTTGTTCACGACAAAATTGTTGTTTATAACACTGAATCAGTAACAGTCGGCTGTTTTGACATTAATTTTCCGACTATGTACCTCTCTTGATATTTTACTAACGCCTGTAATACAAAATTTACAGAAACTAATTGGTTAATTAGGTAGAAAAGTTATTGTAAACAAACGTTAGGGCCGGTTACCCACCACTAGGAGCGCTAGTGTCGCACTGTCACAGCAGTGAGTGTATATGTTAGGATATTAGACTGTGCCCCAGTTCCGTGGCTCATCAACTAGAGTCTTTGATTAGTTATGTTGTGTATTGTGTAATGCTTCGCGCGACCGTTTCGTGGCTCATCGTGTGACAGTTGTGTCGAGCCACGTACTGGTTTGGCGTCTCGTATATGCTTAAAGCCGCTGCCTCTTAACTGTACATCATGTTGCCGACGTACTTCAGCAGTAAGTAAATACACTCAAACAATAGTCCTCTGCAGGCCTGCACTAAGTAACTTAAGTATTCAAATATTGTGTTTGGTTGTCTACTGACGTCGGTAGCGAGTATAGCATATATTTGGGGGGGGGGGGGCAAGATTAATATAAAGATATGTAATAAGTAATTACAAGTAAAGACGCCATAAATTTTTCAAACGTTTTGCTGCTCATTATCAGAAGATAAATCGCACTGAAGCCGCCTTTGCTTTACAGAGACAAAGCTTTCTTATTGCCGAAATTATTCAGATACCGAACTTAACTTTTTTTTGGTAATTTGGAAGAATCCGTGTACATAGAAGGGGTTAAATTGTACGACGCTTCTCGCCGGGCTGCAGTGGTTATGTTGGCACCAATGGTAATGACGGCAACTCCATGGCCAATAAATGTTTTTTCATGACAACTTCAATTAAAACGAATTCCTTTCTCTGAACGGACAAGGGTACATACAAGAACCTGTCAATCATAGACGAGTGAAACGAGCAGCAGTAACATTTACTCTGTAGCTCGTGAAAAACATTAGCGCAATTCTACACTTCATTGTTCAACTGTTGCCAACCTAAGCATTGGAGCCCGGCGAGAAGCGTAGTAAGATTTTAGCCATAGAAGGAAACGGCATTGCGAACGTTAGACTCTCGCTTCGCTACCAGTGACGGAAAACTGACATGGCGGAACAGCTGATTTCTGTAGGTAATTACCATGTTTCTTGACGTGATTTTCTGAAATTTTGGCTTATCTCAAGACTGGAATATTACTCGTTAGAATTCACCCGTGGCATTGGCATGTTGTCGTGTACGTGCGTATTTGTAGGTGGCGTAATTATTTTGTGGCTGAGTTGTAGACGATGGTATGTCATGCATGGTGCATTCTGTTTAATAGGTAAATATTATTTACAATACGTAAATATTCAGATATTAGCCGTATGTCTTTCCTGAGATTGTGATTACATCACGAGTTGAAGTTGGTGGATGGTATCCCTGTCTTCAGTTATGCCTATATTTCGGTAATTTCCAAGAATGCTTGTACTCGAAGAACCTCGGCCTGCAAAGATATATACCTAGCGCACGACTGTAAATCGATTGAGTGTTTATTAACCGTGGATTCGGGCAATACGCGCCCTCACATACTAAAAAAAATTCTTGTTTAACCTATACCTAAACTTTCACTTTTTTAGAAGTGATCTGTAGCTTAGCCTTGTTAGGTATAGGGGGGAAAAAAGATTAAGTACGTTAGGGCGCGCAGCTCCAGAATATACAGTTCAGAAACAATAAATCGTTTAGTTGCAGGTTCGGTATAAACCATTCTTGGAAATTACCGATATTTCTTTCGGTATTTCAAATCGCAAACACGGGTAAATTTTTTCGCTTCTCGCCGGGCTCCAGTGCTTATGTTGGCAACAGATGGACAATGAACTGTAGAATTATGTTAATGTTTCTCACGAGCAACAGAGTAACTGTTATTGCTGCGAGTGAAACGAGTGGCAAAATTAATACTGTGCCTGCTCTATGGTAGACAGGTTCTTGTATGTACCCTTGACCGTTCAGAAAAAAATAATTTTCGTTTTAATTGAAGTTGTCACGAAAAAACATTTGTCATCTGAGTTGCCGTCATTAGCATTGGTGCCAACATAACCGCTGCAGCCCAGCGAGAAGCGTCGTACAATTTAACCCAACCACGTATTCAGTCGTCAAAGTGTAAGAAAATATCACAAATTCAACGCAATCAAAAATAAAATTGAAATCGTCCGCTTCGCGTTTGTCATATCGAATGTGAAGTAAGAATCGAACGTTGGATATATCGATCGCAACGCAGTTTCCTTCGATGTACACCAGTGATCTCTATACAAAGAGATCAATGATGTACACCAGTGATATCTATACAAACTGGATGTCTAACTCTGGTGTCTGAGAATAGAACTGCAGCGTGCCTGCACATTCACATGTTTTGCACACGATTTCGCATTGTCCGCCATGTTTAAATTTGGCAAACGAGTTTCCACCAGTTATGTGGCAAAGAATTGCTTGCTTACCTCTTGTTTTGGAATTTAATTCAATATTCGACGTTGTAGACTGATCTGAGACTGGAATCGAAACATTTTCTTCCCTTTTTCTTGAAATGCTTCTTAGCAGCCATGTTTGAATTTGGCAAGAAACTGAATATGAACGTCTATGGATGGCACACCAAGACAGCTGAAGTTCAACATCCAAGTAGTATAGAGATCAATGATGTACACGGATTCTTCCAAATTACCTTTTTCTTCTATATATTCATTATTTAGATGGCCTTCTGCCCGCTCCCTTATTAGCGTCCCTGACTGACGTAGACCTAAGGTTGAAACGTTCGAGAAGAATTGTCGTTATTAACATTCGCTCGTTATTTAACTTATTCACAAATGTAATTGCTTGGTAGAGTTAAAAAGTTTCTATTGTTTAATAGAGAAACCCTAGGCAGATTGCATACATATTAGCTAAAGTGCAATTATTTAATAAACTGTAAAAAATTTTACCTCCCATCAAGGCCCCATCGTTTATGTTGACAACATTAATAGCAAGGTAGAAAATCTAGCTCACCTGTAGACGGGGATACCGTCAGTTATCTTTGACCTGTGACGTCATCGCAGCGCAGTTTTGAGGTGCGTGCGGGTTTGTAGAAGACGTGAGTGATTATGTGGTGGTTGAGTTAAAGACGATTGTTTGTTTACAAACAGATTAATATTTTGCATTTAAAAAGTGATCTGTAGCTTGTCTGATAGGTGTAGGTTAAGATTTTTTCGTATGTGAGCGCCAAAAGCGCGAATTTTTGGGCTAAGACCTATGATCGATGGTTCATTGTTATCTATAATGACTACAGATTATTTGTAATTACAACACAAGTATTTATATATCCCGTATACTGGTTTCCCGACGTCTTGATGACGCCATGGGTCAAAACAGACGGGTGGTATCCCAGTCTACAGTTACGCCGAAAATTTTTCCAATATGTTAATATTCTTAGAAATCTATATAGAATCATAAGACTAAATATAGCATAGACTGCGCGTGTCCCTATCTCTGCCGTGTTGTGGTCTGAAGCCAACATCTAACATTGCCCCCAGTCCAGTGTCTGAGTTTTCGTCATTAGGTTCGTTTAAGCAGCTACCAGTTAGCAGATTCTAGTGAACTGAGCTGTTGTCGAGGTACTGCAACAGCTCGCCGCACACTGTTTACTAGAATCTGCTAACTGGTAGCTGCTTAAACGAACCTTTTTATGAGCAACAATTTTTCTAGTTTTCAGCTGAAGACAAGTATTGATTTTAACAATAAAACGACTTTTGTACGTTTATTATACCTGTAAGACTAAAAGTAATATAGTTCTTGCACAATTATAATATTAAGATTGTTTTTATGTGACAACACTTATTCAGGTCCTTTTACAAGAAATAAATTCCAGTTAGTGTTTGTGCAGCAAAATCTTATAATATGGATATAGACCGTTTTTAGTTCCTATAAACGCAGAAGACGTATTGTTGAGAAAACGTAAGAAAAGTGATGGTGTTTGTAAAACTGATTTTTCGCCTTCTACACCCATGGCGGTAGTAAAGTAAGAGATTCGCTGAGCAACAAAAACAACTATTCACTTAATACGAGCAAGTCATTTATACGTTTCACGTAGGCACATGTAAAAGCTATAACCATCGCATTAACTTTAAGAATTACGGAGAAATAACGTTAACTGTACTCCTATAAGCGTTATGAGGATATGGGTAGACATTTTGTTAAAATCAAAGCCAAATTTCAGTTATAAATGGGAAAAACTACACCTGTCAGCTGCAGTTCACATTTCTCGTTATGACGAAAACGACTTGTCCAGAGTGACGTGACTTAGATGTTGGTTTCAGTGTAATGACGTCACGTGTCGTCTATATTATCTATGGTCTATGTATAGAATGACCTGATTATTTCATACCAGACCAAAGATAACATAGACTGCGTGTGACGTCATTGTACTGAAACCAACATGTCAGGTGACTCGGTGCAGGAAACCGATTTCATCATTACGGATAATGTGAAATGAGGCCGACAGTTGCGTTCTTATTCTTTGTAGCGGAACCTACGCGTATATTTCAAGAATAAAACGTCTTACGGGGTAAAAGTCTTGTTTGAGTCCGCGACTAGTGCTTGGCGTGTAGA
Organism: Locusta migratoria; assembly: GCA_026315105.1. Lineage (NCBI taxonomy): Eukaryota > Metazoa > Arthropoda > Insecta > Orthoptera > Acrididae > Locusta > Locusta migratoria. The sequence goes on from CM048753.1 coordinate 4,567,119, forward strand.
CGTTAGTAACGGCGCGATGAATGTGGCAAGTGAAGGCAGCCAATGACGAGTCGCGTTCGCGCCGCCAATAAGAAACAGCATTACCCCGCGTCCACACATTGGTTCCAACGCTGGCGCTAACATTGGCCAATATTTTTGAAACAGCGTCCACACATTGGAGCCAATATTGAGATGAATTCATCGAGAGCCAACGAAAACATATCTGACGCACAAATCACGGCCGATGCATTAACGCTTTTGAGTGTCAATAATTACATTTTGTCATTGTAAATCAAAGTAGGAAACATACGTAAAAGATGATGGGGTGTTGTATCACTTCCTACCGAACATAAATTGCGGTACGAAATCATTTTTTTTTAAATATGCTACAAATAAACGATACACATTATAAAAACTTAGACCTGCTACTTTAAATGATTGAAAATAAAATTTAAAAAAAAAGATTTTTTGGAGGGATGCTATTCTTTTGGTATTACGCTTCGATTTCTTGCTAAAGGAGACAATATTAGAAGCCTACACTTTTTCCTTTTTAAATAACCATGTAATCGATGTCACTAGTAGTGCTTGAAGTCTGCAAAACGATATTTAAAACTTGACATGAAATATTAAGTACTGTACTGTTAATTTTAAAAATTAAATTCAGTAATGGAGTGTGTCAAAAGTCTTGAGAGTTTTTAATTTCAGAGTTCGCGCCTAAGTATTGCTGTGGCATTTCGTTTTTCAGGTTTCTTTCATAAATGAATCACTTTCTGATACGGTTCTAATATTTACAAAGAGATTTCGAAACTTTAAAACGGCGACGAAGAATGAAACAGACGACAAAGACAGAATGAAACGCTGGTGCCATTGTGTGGACGACGTACCAATATTGGGCCAACGTCCTTTGATGTTTGGTCGAAATACCGAGAGGCAACGGAACCGTACCAACGTTGGCGCCAACGTTGGTTCCAACGCTGTTTCACCGATCCACACATTGGACGAACACTGTTGGCGCCAACGTTGGGTCCAATGTGTGGATCCGGCTTTAGTGTCATGGTTTGCAAATAAACAATAGTAATAGAGAAAGGGATGCTATCACATACCTGCTCATGCTAGACGTGAATTTTACAAGTTTTCTCTTCACGAAAGTTCGCCTACTGCACTTTCAGTCTCAATGTAACACTGCCCTCGGAATTCGGGACAAATTTGCGGAAATTAATTTATGCTGTTCCTCTATGGTTGACAGGTTCTCGATGTACCCTTGTCCCGTCAATAAATCATCTATCCTCGTGAAACACTGCCCTCGAAAACTACATCGGTATTTAACAAACCTTATCTTTAATCACGAGATCCCTGCAATTCATAACGAAATCTTCTGTTTCGAGCCTACAGCAATTTCAAAACCGACGCCAAATTCAATAGACATGAAACAATCCTATTGGCCGCGCGAACTCGACTCCTGATTGGCTGCCTTCGCGCCGTTGCCAACATCTACACGCCAAATACCAGTCCAAGACTCATAAACTAGACTTAAGGCCGGTTTGTCAATGTCTCGTTAAGTTCCGGTTAAGATTTTAACTTGTCGTTAGCGGAGAACTGCGTTTGTCAATGTTTCGTCATGAGTTAACCAGACATTAAGACATCAAACTGGCCGTTAACGAGTAGAATTCTGCTCGTTACACGACTATCAATCAGTTAAGTGAGTCTGTATGAAAATAGAAAGATTCCAAAGCGCTAAAATACGGCAATATATTCACGTGATAAGACCGATATATCAACAAAATAACAGAAGCACTACATGCATGAAAAACTGGTGTGGAAAGCAGCTTCATTGAAAAATTTTATCGTCATATTTCTCGGCCCCCATCCATGTCAGTAGCTAGCCGATGAGTTTGATGTATTGCAGATACGCAACACAACCTTAAACATTATTATTGCGATATCAAAATAAAAATTTATGGGTAACGCCTAGTTTAGTGAGAATCGATATGATGAAAATGGTTGGAATAAGAGATTTTGTTGACAATGAAGATATTGATATTTTAGACGATCTAAAGGTCATTGTTCCTATAATGCGACCTAGACATATTTATGTTCGCCCAAATCATTTTAAATGCTGAGATGATGCAGAATTTGTTAGGCTATTTCGTCTTGGAAACGCTACTGGAAAAACTCCACGACCATCTCAAGAGTCCAACAGATAGTTACGTATTTTGTAAGTTATGTCATAATAGAAAACAGAATACATTACTTATGCATGCAAGCTAATTAATTCAGTATTAAATTTTACCACGCTTCTTGCCGGGCTGCAGTTGTTACATTGGCACCAATGGTAATGACGGCAACTCAGACGACCAATAAATGATTTTTCGTGACAACTTCAATTAAAACGAAACTTATTTTTTTCTGAACGGACAAGGGTACATACAAGAACCTGTCAACCATAGAGCAGCAATAGCATTTACCTGTAGCTCGTGAAAATATTAACACAATTCTACACTTCATTGTTTGTCCGTTGCCAACATAAGCACTGGAGCCCGGCGAGAAGCGTCGTAAAATTTTATCCATTATTTATTATGCTTGTTGCGCCTGGTGTGAGGCCTAAAATGTGATTCCTTCCTCCAATCTACAGGAACAGTATACTTTTCCTATGTGCAAGCTTGCACTAAGATACTACGCACTTGGCATGTTATCGTACTAAGCCCTAAGCATTTTTACTGTCCTAAATTTTCCGTGGAAAGGACTGAATTCATTTTCCACACGATCATGTCGTTGGTTTTTTTTTCTTTTTTTTTCTTTTTCTTCTATGTCGTGGCGTCCGTTTTCTTTCCAATGCACCCTAACATTTCTCTATTGGGGACAACAAACTCGCACTAACTTCTTATAAAATTCGAGCTTCTTTTTTGTTTTCCATAACGCAAATTAACAACTATCTGCTAACCTCTTCCCTGATAGTTAAATAAGGGAAACAGCTGTTAATTCACACGGCACTTTCATTTGTTTCTATTCCCAACCTAGTCGAAATATATCGTACCTTCTCGTTTTGTCCAGGTTAGCAAACGAGAGGTGTATCTGGCAATGACAAACGCAGTGCACTTAACGAGCACATTTAACTGGACGTTAAACGCATCTTCTCGTTTACTACGAGACGATTAACGAGAGATGGAAGAACCGGCCCTTAACCACTTAGACTTGGCCGGTTTCTGAAACATAGTTATCTGTGGGTTACCTGAACGTTAAGTACAAAATGGGTTTCCGAGACAAGTTACCGTCACAGCCGTAGTTACCTGTCCGTTAAAGATAAATGTGTTACCCTGGGGTTACCTACACGTTAACTTTAGTTTTAACTATGTCCGCTACGTAGCGCTAGTGGGCTTCCAAAAGCAAGTCCAGAAGTTATTTAACAGTAGTAATTTGTTTTTATGACTGGGTTCCGTATAATTTTCATACTATCTTAAAATTTTTTGAAGCTGAAGAATGGAAATTCTTTCATCGTCACCGCCGTCGTCTTTTTCTTCTGATGCTTCGGACAGTTGTTCAGAAGAAGAAAACTTAGCTGTACTCGGCACTGTTGAAAGACCACGACGCGTTTTTCGTGTTAGATGACAACCATTTGATCTGTGTAATGAGAGCGAATTTGATACGCGTTTCAGAATACCAATAAACAAAAGATACTGAATGACATTGCCGGGGTCAAACGGGGAAAAACGCGGGAAACAACATTCCAGGTTAAACTTTACATCGCGCTCGGCGGTCGCGAGAGATAATGTTGACAAAGGGTGACGTTTGCATTAGCTGCATCTCCCTCGCGATTGGTCAAGCAACATCTCGATACTGAGCAACAGTGGCCAACGTTATCTCTCGCGATCGCCGATCTGGGTATAAAATTTTACCACATTCAAATCACAAAGCCATGCTCTCACAATAAAACTTTCAATTAAGCAATTAAGCAATTGCAATAGTGTTCTGCCATACAATTGCCATTACGATCAATGTTTCAAGTGATAAATTATTATTATTATTATTATTATTATTATTATTATTATTATTATTATTATTATTATTACAACGTGGGGCTCGGGTAGGTAGATGGGTGGACGTAAATTGACCAGTCTGTGTTGTGAAAAGGTATGTAACATTCACAGAACAATGGGAAGAGGAAAACTTAAATTCATAAAAATATATGTTGACAAGAGAAATAATACGTATGATTGTATTGTTAATCCTGTTTTCGTTTTTGTTTGTCCTGTTTTTCTTTTTAAAAAAGAATACAGCTCTCTGAGTTTGGCTTACCATTTTCTCTCCTGTCTGTTTAACGAATTGTACAGTTTTGACAACTTCCAAGGCGTGTTGTTTTTCCAGAATAGTCAAACCATCTGCCTTTTCATTTACTATAACTACTTTCCTTTTTAAAATCAAGTCGGTCAAATGATTTTTCTCATATTTTTTCCTCGCTTGTCGCCCATTGCCTTTGAAAGCAAACAGAAAACTCGTAACAGCTATACAAATAAAGACGCGTGTTCTATTTCACTTAATACTCGATAAAATTCGAGTAATTGCGATTTTCGTTAGTAGTGCCACCTGTTATCTGTTGAGACGTACTATTTGCTACGACAGAAGGCGTAGTTACCTGATAGTTAACTAACGGTCGTTGAAGTCAGCTACGGGAAACCCAAGGAAATTATCTGTCAGTTTAAATGATAACGTCACGGTAGCTATAGATTTCCCGAAACCGTACATTAGGGATCACGCTTTTAGTAGTGGCCTACAATTGCCGTTAGTTCTCGATTGCAAATATTGTGATGGCTACAGTCTTTACATGTAAATATTGACAGTTCTTTTTACGAGCAACAGAGCTGCAGATTTAAGCGAAATATTGTTTTCGTTGTGAGTCTTTAATCTGTAGTTTACATAAGCATAGAACATCAAATATCAGTTTGACAAGCAGCATCAGTTCTTAAGATTCCACAACAATATATGTGAAAGGTTTTGTTGTGCTCTTATAAGATTGGAAGTGTTAGCAGTCATGTCAGATTTCAACACAATACAACCGTTTATATTTCAGGACTTTCGGTTCAAACGGTGATGTCAAACGTAAAACAGGCAAAATATTGGCTGTTGACAATAATAATTTAGGGTAAAACTTTACGACGCATCTCGCCGGGCTCCAGTGCTTATGTTGGCAACATATAAACAATTAAGTGTAGAATTGCGTTAATATTTTTCACGACCTACAGCGTAAGTGTTGGTCGTTTCACTCGCAGCGACATTAATACTGTATCTGCTCTGTGGTTGATAGGTTCTTTTATGTACCCTTGCCCGTTCAGAAAAAAAATGATTTTCGTTTTAAATGGAGTTGTCAAGACAAAACATTTATTGGTCATGTGAGCTGCTGCCAACGTAACCACTACTGCCCGGCGAAAAGCGTCGTACAATTTAACCTAGTGTGGCAAGGAAACGACTATGCACTCAACAGAAGTGTGATGAATAGTATGTATGTATATGCTTGTACCTATGTATAGCGTTATTGGAAGCAGATTTGCACAAGAAATGACTTAACTTACTAACATATAAACACGGTCAAGAACAACTTGAGTAATCTTCCCATCCATAATCACATTAGTAAGTTGCAAAAAGTGAAAGATGCGCAGTGCAACATAAACGTTGAGAAGTAATTCCGCTGCTTCTAAAAATAACTGGTAATACTTTTCACCTGGGCACACGTAAACGCTATAGTAACCGCATTAATATTGGAAGCATTGATAAGTTACGTTCCGTTGACTACTACATGTGTAATATGAGTTGATTTATTTTTAAAATCAACGCTTGATTTCGTCTGTATATAAGAAACTGTTGCTTATGACGAAAACCGTCACGTGACTTGGGGAAGTTTTAGATGTTGGTTTCAATCAATAACATGGCAGATAGGGACACACGCAGTCTGTTTCGTACAGACCGTGAAATAACTGTTCCTGCTCTATGGTTGTTAAGTTCTTGTATTATCCTTGGGGTAATTTATAGGGTGCGATTCTAGCCGTTGGTTTTGATCCGTGCCATCGGCGTGTTGTGTAGTAAGCAAAGTATTTTTGACACTCTAGAGCAGAGGTCGTCAAGTAATCTTAGATGGGATCCGAATACTTTTCAAAAATTTTATCGAGGTCCAGAAGTAAAAGCTCATATTCCCCTTAATTTTTTTTCACTCTCAAATACAAGATATAAAATTATGTATAAAAAATCCAGAAAAGCGTATATTATCTACTATTTATCTATTATTTTCAGTCACAAAAGTGTGAAATAAAATGGATAGTCAGTCTTTTATTCAAAAGTCAAGAAACAGGTCACTAAGAAAGTATGAAATGCAGTGAAGAATCCATGGAAAAAGATAAATTTGCGGTCTTGAGGAGGTTGTTAAAGTTAGGTTCAAATACGAAATAATCTCTTCAGTGGGTGGCCGTTATCCATAAGCGATAACTAACCTGGAAGAAAATCATTTTTGAAACGAAATTTCACAGATGTGGGGCCAAACATATCAGCCAGGTAGATCGCAAATTTTTGCGATTTTCCGGGACATGTAGACTTCAAAATTCTTCAGTGGATACAGCTTTATACGTTTGCAAGAAAATGTCTTGTTGCAAGTCTGTTAACTCCATTCGGAGTGAAGGCTTTGAAAGGAGGAACAACTTCACAGCCACATCCGTCCATCCTGCTACAGGAGAAACTTCAAAAGATGATTTTAAAAATCGTGACAAGTCGTATTTCTTCGAATTTTACCTGAAATTTCTTACGTTCTTCCAAGAAATTTGTTAATATGGAAATGTCTATTTCTGGATTATTTTTATATTCAAAAACTGCTGCAAAATGACGAAATTGACTTAATAGCTCACTTTCAAAGAACCACCTTTCGACGGAATGTTACACTTTGTAGCATGTCACAAATTAATTTCCCATTTCCTTGTAGCTAGGTGTTATCTACAGAAAAAATTAAGGAAAGTATGTAGCTTATACTTTCCAAATACTTTTGTCGGTCCAGTTTTTGGCCTTCCGCGGGACGCCAGTTGCCGACCGCTACTCTATCGTCTAGACTGTAGATGTCTATTGTTTGACAAATCTGCTTTAGTATTTCTTAAGAGTATGTCATATTTTTAAAGGATGTGGGTAGGCGGGAAGGTAACGGAACAGCTTAATTTGTTGCACGTGAACAAGCAACGATAGTACTGCTATGTCCGCCTGTTCGAAATGTACCAATAGTAGGCCGCAACTGCGATATGCAACGCTTCTTCAAAATTACCAGTGAAATAGGCATAATTGAAGACCGCGATACAACCCGTCGCCTTTGACAGATGAGTCTCACATGATACACTACGTATACTAACTAGCAAAACACATACTATCAACGAATATAAACATACGGAATAATATAATACTTATGTATTGTAGATAATGAATAATCTGTAGATTAGATTAATACTTGTTCCATAGATCATGAATACGACACTTCGTAATGATGTGGAACGTGTCAGTTAAATGAAATATCAATACATATTACATGACACACATTTTTTGAATGTTTTTTTTTTTTTTTATTCTTTTAATTTTTTTACCTAAAGTACTAACTTTTATCTAGAAATTCATCTAATTTGTAGAAGGAATTGCCATTCAGAAATTCTCTTAATTTATTTTTAAATGCTAGTTGGCTATCTGTCACAATTTTGATACTACTTGGTAAGTGACCAAAGACTTTTGTGGCAGAATAATTAACCCCTTTCTGTGACAGAGCTAAATTTGACCTTGAATAGTGTAGGTCACCCTTTCTCCTAGTGCTGTAGCTATGCACACTGCTATTACATTTGAATTCAGTTGGATTGTTAATAACAAATTTCATAAGTGAATATATATATTGTGAAGCTACTGTAAAGATTCCTAGATCCTTAAACAAATGTCTGCAGGATGATCTTGGGTGGGCTCGAGCAATTATTCTGATGACCCGCTTTTGGGCAATGAATACTTTCTTACTAACTGATGAATTACCCCCAGAATATGATGCCATAAGAAAGCAGAGAATGAAAATAGGCATAGTATGCCAGTTACTGAGTTGTACATCACCAAAGTTTGCAATCACCCTAATAGCATAAGTAGCTGAGATCAAACGTTTCAGCAGATCTCCAATGTGTTTCTTCCAATTCAACCCCTCATCAATGCATAAACCTAAAAATTTTTGAATATTCTACTTTAGCTATAGATTTCTGGTTGAAGTAAATATTAATGGTGTGATGCCATTTGTGTGAAACTGAATATACTGTGTTTTTTTTTTTTTTCAAAATTTAGAGAGTACATTTACAGAGAACCACCTAATAATTCTCTGAAATACTTCATTGACAATTTCATCAGTTAATTCCTGTGATTCGGGTGTGATAGCGATACTTGTATCATCAGCAAAGAGAACTAGCTTGGCATCTTTATGAATATAGAAAGGCAAATCATTAATATATATATTAAGAACAGCAAAGGTCCCAGTACCGAACCCTGTGGCACCCCATGCTTGATAGTTCCCCAGTTTTTTGTAAATTAGATTACAACAGAATGTACCATCGATCACAGGTCTCAGCCCAAAAATTCACGCCTTAGGCGCTTACTTGCGGGAAGGGAAATAAAAGGAACTGTTAACCTATACCTCACTATCAGAGAAGCTACAGATCACTTTTTAAACAAAATCGTTATCTGCGTTTTCCGATTGTAAACAAACTATCGTCTTTAACTCAGACATGTCATTGATCAAAGGCGACGGGTCGTATCGCGGACTTGCCCGCGGGAAATTTTAACGAGCCCCGTGATTTAATGAACGAGACTGATGAATTGATACATTGCTTATTTGCAGTTGGCTACGATTGAAAGTTTTCCGACATGTTAACGTCATGGGTCAAAGCAAACGGGTGGAACCGCGTCGTAAAATTATGCCTGTGATTTTATATGGCAACTTTACATGATTGCCAACATTATCACATAGACCACTAGGATGGTAAGTAAAATTTAACCAACAAACAAAATATGGCAACGCCAGTACCTTAACTGTTATGTGTTGGTGCCTTTTAAGGGATCATATTTTACGGCAACGTGTGGCCACTGTTTCCAAAATAGCTGCAATTCTACTGTATGGCCTGGTAATATTGCTCACAAAACCGCCCGTTGCAAATGGCTTCCTCACTATGGCTGAGATGTTGATAACATTGTTTTCAAAGGGTGGATGTTCGTAATGGAGGCCATATGACTCACTAGTTTAAGTGCTGCTTACTAGAGGTGGGAAAAGTCGTTATTTTTGTGTAAACTTTTTATGGTTTTTTAGGCTGGCCTCCTTATTGGCTTAATTCAAATGGACCATCTAGTCAAATTTTTATGTTAAATAAGAACACCTTCAAAACAATCTACGGTGATGTTGGCGAGGAACTGGAGAGAATCGAGGAATAACATAAAGGACAACGAAATAATTTTTTAGAAGTCATATTATAAACATTTGGTTAAATTTTACTTACGGCCTCGGCGGCACGGTGTGATAATGTTGGCAATAAAGTGCGCTTTTTAAAAAGATAATTAAACTATTGCCTTGCAATAAGCCCTATACTTCAAAACGCTTGCATTGTAAAGAAAACTAATGCGATGATCGTATTTGTTAGTCATTTAGAACTTGGTCCATATGTGAATCTAGCACAGAAATAATAATGAATATATGTGATTATTAAATTCGATTTGTTTAAATTTTAGCGAAACTATAGACCGAAAGGTTAACATGCAGTTTGTGCCGGATCTTTCATGAGGCGTTGTCAACGTAGCAGCCAATCAGGAGTAGCTTTCAGTCAGTAAGAATGCGTCTTTTCCGATTTTTCAACAAATGTTTTTACGCGTAACATATCGCAAAAACGTGACGTAGTCGTCGTTCTTGACATTTTTTACAAGTAATATACGACTAACTTCTGACACTCCGTAGGAAATATGTTAAATGTTTTTTTACGAGCAAGACATTGCAAGTTCGTGACATATCTGCAGAAAGAACTTTGTGTTTTTTTGAAGAGTTACAGTGTAAACAATTTGGATAAGTGTTCGGTATCGATGGCAAGGCGTATTAAAGATGGATTTCCATATCGAAGGTGAGGGCGGATGAAAAAAATTAGAAATACGCACAGAAATAAACTTCTTCGGAGACGAAATTAAAAGAATACAGAGAATCAGTCACTACGTGGATGTAAAAGTTCTTTTAAATTACCTATAATTGACTGTAAACTCTTGATATTCAATAAATGATATTCTAAGATTGTCGCAATTTTCCAGTGTATTACTAGTAAAAAAGTATATATATATATATATATGGCAGCAACAACAACGGTATTTACTGCACGTTTGACGATTTTTCAATGTTACTCGTAGAAACATTGTCTGCAACGCTGGTGCCCGGCGTCTATTGTTGAGGAGGCAGTACTGGTGAGCCCTTGATAGATCGGCGGTCTGTTGAAAGAGTATGTTGTTGTGGTCTTCAGTCCGGAGACTGGTTTGATGCAGCTCTCCACAATACCCTATCCTGAGCAAGCCGCTTCATCTCCACATAAGAACGACAACCTACATCTGTCTGAATTTGCTTATTGTATCCATCTCTTGGTGTTCCTCTGCGATTTTTACCCCACACACTTCCCTCCAACGCTATATTCACAATTCCTTGATGTCTAAGAATGTGTCCTACCAATCGGTCCCTTCTTTTACTCAAGGTATGCCAGAAATTTTTCTCCCCAATTCTGATCAGTACCTCATTAGTTATGCGATCCACCCACCTAATCTTCAGCATTCTTCTGTAGCGCCACATTTCAAAAGACTCAATCCTCTTCCTGTCCACACTGTTTATCGTCCATGTTTCACTCCCATTCAAGGCAGCACTCCACAAATGCCTTCAGAAAGGACTTGCTTAGGCTTAAATCTATATTCGATGTTATCAAATTTCTCTTTTTCAAGAACGCTTTTCTACCCTTTGCCATTCTGCATTTTATATCCTCTGTACTGCGGCATCATTTGTTATTTTACTGCCCAAGTAACAAAACTCATCTACCTCCTTTATTGCTTCGTTACCTAATCTAATTCCTCCAGCACCACCTCATTTTCTTACACTGCACTCCATTACCCTAGTTTTGCTCTTGTTAATGCTCATCTTATATGCACATTTCAGGAAACTGTCCATTCCGTTCAGTTGCTCTTCCAGGTCCTTTGCTGTATCTGACAGAATTACTATGTCGTCGGCAAAACGCAATGTTTTTAAGTCTTCCCCCTGAACTTTAATTCCTTCACCAAATTCTCCTTGCTTTCCTTTATAGCTTGCTCAATGTACAAATTGAATAACATTACTCGCTTTCCAACCACTGCATCCCTTTCATGCCCTTCAACTCTGACAACCGCTGTCTGGTTTTTGTACGAGTTGTAAATAACCTTACGCTCCCTATATTTTACTCCTGCTTGCTTCAGAACTTGAGAGTTTATTCCAATCAACATTGTCCTTCGCCAAATGTACAAATCTACAAATCCAACGATTTTTTGTAGGTCTTGCCTTCCTACCTTGTTTGTCCTCTGCTGTTTTCTTTAAATGTGAAATATATAGTACACTGAGATGGGAAGGATTGTGTATAATTTGTGAATATTTGTAAATAGTTTTGTACCAGAAAAGGTGTGGTTTTTTCGAATTTTTTCACAGCGCTGTGCATTATTATCCACTCATAACAACAAGATTTTAAGTCATTGTTAAATCAAACTAGGTAGGTAATCTTTTTAATAAAGGAAAACCTTATTTTTTTAAAAATTAGATGCTTTAATGATATATTTTTTCCTGTCCCATGTGCTACGGTTAGACAATGCACCTTATCTACTGTCCACGTTGCACATGAATGTTAGATATCAAATTTTCGACCTTACTTGATCTTAATTTTGAGAAGAATTGATCGGAATAATTAACGCAAGAAACAAATTTCTGGTGCATTGTGATGAGCAAGCAGACTAATTGACAATTACAATCAGACATAGCCTCATTTTCTAAAGTGTAACCAAACTTTCCTCAGTCTAAGGAAAGTAATGCGTCATATGGCCTCGATTACGAACGTCCACCCTTTGAAAATAATGCTAGCAACACCCCAGCCATAGTGCCAAATTGCAACAAACGGTTTTGTGAGGAATATTACCAGGTCATACAATTAAACTGCAGCGTTTTTAACAGGGTTAAGGTACTGGCGTTGCCATATTTTGTCGGTTAAATTTTACTTACCATCCTGGTTGCCTATATGATAATGTTGGCAAACATGTAAAGTTGACATAGCAAATCACAGCCATAATTTTACGACCGATTCCACCAGTTTGCTTTGACCCATGACGTTCTCACAAATAACATGTTAATGTACGTTATTTCCTTGTCTTTGTTGACGACGGTAAGAGATGAGTAACACTTGATTTACTTTATCACGAAAAGGAAAGACCGCTTACTTGAAAGATTACTTATTCGTACTACATAATTTCTGACTGCCGCGGTGGAGTAGCCGAGCGGTCTAAGGCGCCTCGCTGCGGAGCGCGCGGTTGCTCGCGGTTGCTCCCTGGGCATGGGTGTGTTGGCCTTAGGTTAGGTTACCTTAACCACTTAATGCCGGTTGTCGCAAATTCGCCTCATACCGTTGTGACCCATATATATGGAAGAGTGAGTGTTTTCAGACCCCAGCAGCGGTTGTATCAGATTGTACAGGGACCGGCGCAGTGCGAGTGACATGTGCTACCATCTACCGAGCACTGACTGTCTTTCTATGACAACATTTTTGTACTGTATGCGTGTTGCTAACCAAGACCTGAGTCTGTGTTCATTGTTCCGTGAAATACAGCTAAATAGAGGTCAGTTTCATTTTGAAAATTATATTTTGTTTTTCTAATATCTTTTAAGTATTTCATATCATATTTAGATGTGATAAAGCAGATAAAACTTTCAGTGAACACGTAAATACGGTTTGTGTAAAATATGCATCATCAGGCACTTGGGCACTTCTGTGGGCAAATGCAAGCGATAAAATAAAACGAATAAAGGACGATGGTTTGACAACAGAGGTGTAATTGTTTCCAGTGCATTTTCATCTGCTCATCCGGTGATCACAATAAAAAGATGGGACCGAAAGAAAAAACACGCACTCCATGTACCATGTCCTAGCATTGTTACAGTTTACAATACGTTCATGGGAGGGGTGGATTTACTTGACGCTTTAATTTCCTGTTAAAGGTTTTTCGTAGAGTCAAGGAAATATTACCATAGATTGTTTTTCCACCTAGTTGATCTTGTGATAGTGAACTCGTGGTTGCTGTATCGAAGGGATTGTGATGCTTTGGAAATTCCCCGTCGCAAACAAAACGATCTTCTGGAATTCAAATACAGATTAGCAGATGCTCTCTGTAAGCGCCTACCTCTTTTCCTTGCTTACAAAGTATGGAAACGGAAATCCAACGTAAGAAGCGTCGGGGTCTAATGAAACCAGTCCCTGATAAGTAGGTCATTGGCCTTGTGTAACAGGAAGGCAAAGATGCAAAAGACCCAGCTGTAAAGGGCAGACAGTCATTATGTGTGCGAAATGCAAATTGACCATTGCCTAAACAAAAATCCAAATTGTTTTAGGCAATTTCATGAGCAAAGAAATGTTGATCCTGTGCATTAGATTTATAAGTAACCATAATTGTAATTCAAACGCATGATGATTTTTTCATTAAATCTTATGAGAACAATAAAAAGAAATTTCCCTCAATGAAGAGTTGTAAGCGTTTTCTCAAATGTCTGTTGTCGCAAATTTGACACATACCTAATTATACCAACTGTGTATAACATTTCTTATATTTGATGTTATAAATGGTCTAAGACCCCAATATATGATTTTTTATTTTTTTTCTTGCAGTAGAAATTAATTCAGGCATTAAGTGGTGAAAGTAGTTTGTAAGCTACGGACTGATGACAACGCAGTTTGTTCAGATAGACTTACAAACATTTGAACATTTGAATTTTTGACTAGCTACTTAATCTCTGAATTTTTTCTTGTTCATTATATCGAGGCGTATTATCTTGTCACAGTTGCCATCATTTGTTGTAAATTTGTGGAAACCTCTCTACGCACAAAAATGAATTACACCACTTGCTAACAACACAATAATTAGTTTGCTAATGAGATTGTCTTGTTCTCAGCACGTCTCGGAAGACACAAGCAGTGCTAGAATCATAACCAGCGAGCACAGAACAGAGGCTACACCGCCTACATCAGCGTACAGGCAGTGAAGCCACGGCAGCCATCTTGGTTGGGTGTAGAAACAAAATGTTCAAATGTTTAAGTTTAAGGGACTTAACTGCAGGGTCATCAGTCGCTAAACTTAAAAACTACTTATGAACTACCTTATACTAAAGACAACACAAACATCCATGCCCGAGGGGGGGGGGGAATCCGAACCCCCGACCGTAGCGGCCGTGCAGACTGTGACTGGCGCGCCGCGGACCGCTCGGCCACTGCGACCGGCGGTGTAGAAACGGAGTCGGGCCGATAAAGGCGTAGTTCTTCAGATGGCGATCGCATCATTTAAATTGTCATTCGAACCCCTTAGGATAGGAAGAAATTACCAAATTTTTCACGCAGTATTCACACGGGAATACTGAAGGAATGCAACAGTATTCTTAGCAAGTACAACACGTATTGCGTTTGTATAAAAAAATAATTGAAACTATTACTTTTATATGAAACTAGCTGAACCCCCGCTGCTTCACATGCATACGCTGGTTGGTCTGCACCAGTAGTTTCTTTTTAATCCTGATGAGGAATCCATATCTTAAGTTTCGTACTCATAGCATGAAATTTGAGTTAAGAGCACCAAAATTTTGAAAATAAATTTTTGCATCTCGTATTTCACCCACTTATTGGTGAATTTCCAAAAATACCGAAACACGTGTCTTTTAAATTTGAACCCCGAATCCGAAAATTTGTAGCGCTAACTTCAAAATTGCCTAAATAGCAACGTATTTTCAAAAAACGTTTCATCCCCTATTTCACCCCCTTACGGACGGAATATAGAAAAATCGCTCCTTAAATGAGGCCTACACAGTAAGATCAACACCCTCCACAAATTTCAAGGTTCTATCTTCAGTGGTTTGGGCTGGGCGATGATGAGTCAGTCAATCGGGACACTTCCTTTTTATATATAGAAATTAAAATTGCGATATAAAAAAGTTAGTCACTTGCCACTTTTGTTTTGGGGTCAGGAAATTTTCGTCAGCGAGAAAGTTGTAGATAATGTAATAAACTTTTCATTTTATTTAAACAACTTTTTATAGCTCCCCTTGTTTTCTCACAAATTTGGATAAAGCGACGGAACGTTTCAAATCCTAGTCGTTACTTTCAGCGAGCTTGTCCACCAGTGAGCACATATTGTGTTGCCCACTCGCCTTGTACTTTGTGACCAATTTCGATAAACATTTTTTAATCTTGGATGCAATTTTCGGTATTAAATGAAGATTTAATATTTTTTTTACTAACTAGCTAACCCGCCCCTACATTTCACGGTTAATCTTTAAAGTTCTTTAACTCGAGAACGGCAGATCTATCGTGATGCGTTTTGTTTCAATTTCTTCGTTACAATTCTGGGATCAACGTAAGTTATAGTAAATGTCAATACGAAAAAGTGAAATAATTGAAATAAAAATAACGTGGAATGGTTTACCACTTCCGCACTTTCGTGACGTCTGTAGGTGGACTGAGACTTGTGCCAAACTACATAGGGTTAATAGGCCTTTTACAGACCTCCCACAATCACTGTATCTGTAGTCTGAAGTCGTCTGGTGCCAGCGCTTTATAAAAGACAAATAATAAATGCGGTTAACTTTTAAAAGTTAGACATATGCTCTCGTGTTTGTAATTTTTATTTTTGTAGATGTGAGTTCTGCAATTATATATTACGTACACTGGCCTATCTGTTAGTTTCAGCTCCAAACACCTGAGCTGACATATTTTAGTAATTTCACAAGTCTGTTGACATTAAATATAGCCTAAGGATTCTAAACTGAAAGAAACTGAAAGAAACCGCATGGCGATACGTTCAGTACTCGTCGAGTTATGCTTGGTTAACGGGACAAACGGAGGGAAAAGTGCTTCTGTTTTATATAATAGTATGATTTGGTATCCCTAGCTTAAATTTTTAATTATGGCAAAAATGGAATTAGCAGACAGTGAACTCAGTGAACTACCCCGTGCTCGCATCTGTGGCCGCCATGTTTGTTGGGTGTCTTGCTCTCAGCCGGCATCATTTCACTGTCATTAAGGCGTCTGTTGTTCTGCGCTCACTGGTCGTAACATAAGCCACGCTCAGTCCGTTTAGATTACAAAACTTTGATCTGAAGGTAACTGACGTATACATCAACTTTAGTCTTTCCACTGAGCAATATCCATACATACTGTTCCTTCAGTAAAAAACCGTCTTGATTGCAAATTGTTTTGTTAATTAATGACGCTTATTGCCCTTCAGCAGGACATCTTCAGATTATCTGCGTTACAGAATTTACACAAAATTACAGCGGGGAATTACAAAACGGGTATAATGGTACATGGGCTTATTTTGTGTTAAGACAGTATATACACACATACACAGTAGCTGAAAACCCTGCATGGCCCAGGTATTTAATTATTCCTGGTGCCCCGACTTTCTCCTGGTGCCCCGACTTTCTCCTGGTGCCCTTCTAAAAACATGTTATTTCTTATATATTCTTTGATAAATATAAGGCTGTCTTCCATAATGTACAGAGTGTACATTATCCAAAGGAAGAATGGTAGTCTCCTACAAGTGGCATACATAATTCGTACGATCTCATGTTTGAGATATATGTAGCACAAATGTAGAATTTTGCAGGTATATATTCATACATATAAGTGCGGTATGTCTGGAAAATCTGTTGCGAGTACAATTAGTAGTACAGAAGTAACAGATTAAAAGATGATTCGTGATGTAGTTTCCCATGAACATTACTGTTTGTGCTCATATCTCATGGACTACATGTCGTACTGTGATGCAATTTTGAAAGTACATTCAGCTATATGTGTGTATACCGCGGCTATAGTTCCTGCGGCTATAGTTTGTAGTGTAGAAATTGTAACGTCATACCGAATTCCGTAGTAAAAGTAGTAAGCGAATTTTTTTTCCTTCCAATATTTTACTGTGGTTATCAGCGAGAATAAATGTTTTGAAATTTGAAGTATGTTGGAGATCGCTAAGTACTCTCATTCGTATACAGCGTATGAATGTCTTGTACATTATATGGCATTTTCCCCATCTCAGTTTAGGACGTCAAATCTGCCGAACAATGTGTCGTATGTGATTCTTAACCCTGCAGCAACCTTTACCTCACAGTGAGGAATGTGTGCACCAAATTTGGTTGAAATCGGTCAGGTGGTTTAGGAGGAAATTAGCAGCATTGTCGCAAAATGCAGCAGTTTTTCGCGCATCTCATTATGACGTCATATCTCGTGAACTATACATCGTATGTGATTCTTACACTTACGACGACCGTCCTCCTGGATTGAAGCTTACGTGTACAAAATTTCAGAGACTGGAACAAAACTGTAGATTTGTATGCAACACGTACACACATATGGACACTTGTCTTTATGGCAGACAGACCGAACCTTTAAAGTACGTTTTACTGAGCACCTTCTTACAAAAAATGTTAACTCAAAAAACATTCCCCTTTTTCGGAACACACTAAAGCATCCGATCAACAACCTATCATTGATAAAATGCAAATCTTACATATTGCGCAGAAGGGGCGTAAGTTAAATTTACTGGAAGAGTTTGAGAAAGCGAAGCGAGCTTACTTTGGACACCCACACCTCCTAAACGATCAGTTGGAAGGCAAAGATCAAACATTCCTAGATATTATGTCTCTGTTCAAATAAAATTCCTTTCATTTATAAGTACCAACATAAGTTATAAACCTCTGTCTTTCTCCATAGCCTCCCTTTCGTTAAATTTGTATGCCGTTAGCTAGATTTCACCCGTCCCCTCTTATACACTGGCTTCCTATGTCACTCCCTACCCACACTCCCTTAGTCGGTCTGTACAAGTCGGCGGAGCAGCACACCACGCCCGCCCACCGTCCGTGAGCGCAATTCTAAACAGGGACTTACAGAGAACACCGCTTCTATTAACGTAATCTTAAAAATCGGTTTTGTGTCTCACATCTTTACTGAGTATGTTCCAACTGTAATTCGTTAACAGATCATTTGTAGCAATACAAGGAAATCCACATGCCCAAAATATACAAACACCGCAAAACAACTTACGGTGTCACACCACGGAGAGCGTATTGTAAGCTTTGTTTACCATTTATTCTGTCTTCTTAACACAAAATAAGCCCATGTACCATTATACCCGTTTGTAATTCCGCCTTGTAATTTTGTGTAAATTGTCACACAGATAATCTGAAGATGCCCTGCTAAACGGCGAAACGCGTCATTAATAAAAAATTGCAATCAAGACGGTTTTTTACTGAAGGAATATTTCTCACTGATTGCTGTACACCATGGACTGGAAATAATTTTACATACTGTTCTGTTGCTATCTGTCACTGTTAGAAATTGTCTGTCACTCCATCCTTGATGACATGTTGTCTCATTCGTCTTAAACATTGGTCCGCACTCCATTTAATTAATGAACTACTTTCTCAGATTAACGAATTTTAATTTTAGCTACAATCAGTCTTGCCGGTCAGGGAGGTGTTTGACGTTCGCCGCGTTGGAGTGGCCGAGCGTTCTAAGGCGCATTGCCATAGAGCGCGCGGTTGCTCGCCGTCGAAGGTTAGAGTCCTCCGTCGGGCATGGGTGTGTTAGATGACGTTAGGTTAGTTTCTTAGTTCTAGTAGTCTGTAATCCTAGGGACTAATAACCGAAGAAGTAACTCAGATTGATTTACAAACATTTGAACATTTCCAGAATGAAACTTACACTCTGCAACGGAGTGTGCGCTGATATGAAACTTCCTGGCAGATAAAAATTGTGTGCCGGAACCGGGACTCGAACCTGGGACCTTTGCCTTTCACGAGCAACAGCTCTACCGTATCAGCTATCCCGACAAGACTCAAGATACCGCCCACAACTTTACTTCCGCAAGTACCTCGCCTCCTACTTTCCAAACTTCGCAGAAGGTCTCCTGCGAATCTTGCAAGGCTAGCAAGAAAGTATATGATGCAGACGTGGCTTAGCCACAGCCTAAGAGATGTTTCCAGAATGAAGTTTGGAAAGTAGGAGGCGAGGTACTGGCGGAAGTAAAGTTTTGGGACGGCATCGTAAGTCGTTTCGGGATAGCTCATTCGGTAGAGCGCTTTCCCGCGAAAGACAAAGGTCCCGGGTTAGAGTCCCGTTCCGGCACACAATTTTAATCTGCCAGGAAGTGTCATTTGAACATTTGATTGCCATTCAGACAGTTGGTGTCATAATCAAGCACACTAACAGAGCCATACATATCGCAATCAGTCGATCATAATATTTATCCTCACTTTCATCACAGACATTCAGATCAGTTTTTTTATATTTACTGCGCAGTGGCAGTCTACTGACTGTTGCATTCGCACAAATATCTACAGGCACACTCAGCCACAGTATGTTTCAAGTTTAGCAAACTCTCTAACGACCGGCGTTTAGTAAGATGTAACATTTTTTTTCAGCTCCACTAAGAATTTGAGCTTTTTTGGAATGTTTTTCTGACGATAACATGCCTGCAGAGAGAACGTTGAGCCTAGGTTTGCCATACGTCCTGGTGTTTTTAGGACAGAAGTCCCGGTTTCGGATTAAGAGAATAAGCGTCCTGAAAATTGATCTCGGGGCGCCAATTTACTTCCGGTTTTATGATGCGAAAGTAATCTTGCGATAACGTCTTTTGCTGCTCAGAATGCAGAGATAGGGACATCCGCCGTCTGTTATCTCTGACTGGCCCATAAGGATCATTGGTAATTTTCAAGTTAACCAGTTGTTGTGGTTTCAGTCCGGAGACTGGTTTGATGCAGCTCTCCACAATACCCTATACTGAGCAAGCCTCTTCATTTCCACATAAGAAAGGCAACCTACATCTGTCTGAATCTGCTTACTGTATCCATCTCTTGGTCTTCCTCTGCGGTTTTTACCCCACGCACGTCCCTCCAAGGCTAAATTCACAATTCCTTGATGTCTACGAATGTGCCCTACCAATCTATCCCTTCTTTTAGTCGAGGTAGGAACGTATTCCTACGTTCCCCCTGAATCCAAACTGATCTTTCCCAAGGTCAGCTTCTACCAGCTTTTCCATTCTCCTGTAGATAATTCGTGTTAAAATTTTGCAACCATGACTTATCAAACTGATGGTTCTGTAATTTTCACACCTGTCTGCGCACGATTTCTTTGGAATGGGGATTATTACATTTTTCTTAAAGTCTGAGGGTACTTCGCCTGTCTCATACATCTTACATACCAGTTAAAATAGTTTTATCATGGCTGGCTCTCCCAGTGACTTTAGTAGCTCTGAGGGTATGTCATCTACTCCTGGGTCCTTGTTCCAACCTAGGTCTTTCAGGGCTCTGTCAAATTCATCTCTCAGTATAGTATCTCCTATTTCATCTTGAT
The DNA here is from genome assembly GCA_026315105.1 of Locusta migratoria. Taxonomy (NCBI): domain Eukaryota; kingdom Metazoa; phylum Arthropoda; class Insecta; order Orthoptera; family Acrididae; genus Locusta; species Locusta migratoria. The sequence goes on from CM048753.1 coordinate 4,587,764, forward strand.
CTACTTCCTCTTCCCTTCCTACAACATTGTCTGTAAATTCGTTTCCTTTGTAGAGCTCCTGTATGTAATCTTTCCACCTTTCAGCTTTCCCTTCTTTGCTGAGAACTATATTAAGGATACCAAAATTGATAACGAATATTACTAGACAGTACCTTATTGCCAGAGAGCAACTCTGGTGCCAGATTCATTGCAGCATCTTTGTAATAGACAGGCTATATCTTTTGTGAGGACACAAAAGCAGCACTTCTTTTCCAAAGGTATGAAACTTAGTATTCATCACCACAAACAACTGACGTCAACATTTATCTAAAAAGATATAATGATAAACTTCTGTTTTATGGCTTGCACTTAATCTTTATCACTTTCTTCTTTTTTACGTCTGCTCTGCTTATTTTAAATTTTTCTTTTAGATCTCTTCAGTTTTTTCCCTTCCATCTGTGCCCTTCTCTTAAAGTTGTCCCTTGAATAGATACTTCATCTGCTGTTGGTGTTAATATTTTCTATTTTACGAATGTTCAGCTGTATTTCTGGAAAGAGCTTTGGGTAAACCACGAATTTCCTTTACCGAAATGTATATTTCTCTAACTTTACTGCATCTGGCTACCTCAAAATTACATAATCGTATTCGCTTTCCGAGTGTTTGGAGGAGTCATACATCTGAAGCCAATGGTTCTACCGGATTAAACATTCTTATCATTTAGACAGTGGTGCTAAACTTCACACATAAGAAAGTGCGAGACATAGATATCAACATTAAGGGGATCAATTCCCTTTTTCGTTAATGCAGTTCTTAAATTTGGTTGTTACTACATTAATAAAACTGTCACCAACTCAGTATGCTAACCTATAAATTGGCATTGGTGCGCCTGGGTTCCTTTTCATTATGATTATTAACATTATTGGATTTGTACACACAGCCTACATATTTAGCCTATGTAAAAATAGAATTATGTTATTACATATAGAACACAGTGGAAAAAAACTGTTTCACTTTGTACCACATACCAGTGTTTCCCCCCCCCCCCCCAGGGGGCCCACAGTTCTTTTGTGGGTACGTGTGTGGCGCGCACGGGGCCCCGAGCCGGAGCAGCCTTTCTTCTGCCCCAGGCTGCTTCACTTTCCCTCCCGGTTTATGCCTTCGCCCGGAGACGGGCGTATTTCACGAGTTCAGGTGTTTTCTTGTTGTCGTTTCTCTTATTCCTTGGTTCCTTCCTTTCTTACCCTTTGTTTCTGTCTCTCTCTCCTTGTCCTCTCCTCGCCTTCTGCTCCTCCTTAGTCTCCGCCTCGGCGTTTGAGACACCTGTCCTTCTTTCTCTTCACTTCCTCTATTCTTCTTTCCTCCCTGTGCGTGTCTGAAGGCCGACCCACGCATTATCATGCGTAGCAGGTGACGGGGTAACGCGTAATTCCCCGCCCCGGGTAGACAAGTAGGGCACGTACGTACCCCCTGGTAAAGGCCAGGCCCAGGGAGGGGTGATTACCCGAGCTGGTACCTTCCGAACATGCCAATTGGTCCCTCCGTCAGTTCTCGGGAGGTGTGACCTGAGGTGTGAACAATCACCTAAGGCGGGTAAGCCCTCGGAGAGGGCCCCCACTAGGAAGGAGCGCGCCATCGGAGACGCCGGTAATCACGGGGGACACTTCCGCAATGACTTCCTTCTCTTCTTCACTGACATTGACCCAGAAACGTAAGATAGACTCGCCTCAGCAAAAGAAGACTCTGCCTAATTTGCCGAAATTTCTTGTTGTGTCGCGCACCGACGGAAAAGACTTCAATTCTGTCAATCCTTTCGTTATACAGAAAGGTGTTGATGCAATTGCTGGCCCTGTTAAAACCTGTTCGCGTCAGCGCAATGGCTCATTGTTGCTGGAAGTGGACAGTGCTTTCCAAGCCCAGAAACTTATCCGGACTACGTTATTGTACACGTTTCCAGTCAAAGTAGAAGCGCACCGCACACTCAACTCGTCACGTGGGGTAGTTTTTACGAGATCCCTTGACGTGTTGTCTGATGACGACATCCGGTCCTATATGTCCGATCAGGGTGTGACAGCCGTCCACAGGGTGATGAAAAAGGTAGATAATCAGCTGACACCGACTCGTACTGTGTTTTTGACATTCGACAGAGTTGACCTCCCGTCGAAGGTCAAAGCAGGGTACGAAGTTATCTCAGTCCGCCCTTATATTCCAAACCCAACGCGCTGCTACCAATGCCACAGGTACAACCATACCCGTGAACATTGCCCACATGCAGCAAAATGTGTCACTTGTGGTAGGGACGCCCATGAGGGGGATTGCCCACCTCCGTCCCCTCACTGCCTTAACTGCAACGGCGACCATGCGGCTTCCTCTCGCGACTGCCCTGTATATAAGGATGAAAAAATCATTCAGCAAATTCGGGTCACGGAGAAGGTATCAACATCTGCCGCTCGAAAGTTGTTGGCGAGTCGAAAGCCCACTGTCCTCCCAGCGGGTACATACAGTAAGGTCCTCACCTCAACTCGACCTACTAAGGATTCCAGTACCCAGACTTGTGATTTCACGTTCGCTGACACAGTTGTGCGATCCGCCAGCCCGAAGATTGCCCGTTCCACGTCCCCGCTTCCTCCTGCTGCTTCTAAGGTACAGTCTTCGTCGACATCTAGTAAACCGCGGGCACCTAAACAAGATGCCCGGACCTTGAAAAAGGAACCCGTCCGTGAGGATTTTCTGCGTTCTCAGGCTTCCCAACCGTCAACTGCCTCTTCCCGCCGTCACTCTTCCAGAAGAGCTGACAAGAAAAAGAGTTCCTCTCCTTCCCCGCCCAGGCGTGACCCATCTGTCGCGCCGTCCAACAGTTGCCGGCCTCGGCCGTCTTCTGTTTCACCGGGACGCTCCGTTTGCCGGGCGCCCGACCCTTTACCGGCGGTGGAAACTGCCCCTCCTGATCAACTCAGGGAGGTGGCGGGCGCGTCGGTCGAACCTATGGACCACGACCCTTTGCCCCTGGACAGCGATAGCAGTGCTCCCTCGAAATCCGGTCCTCAGCGGCCGTCGAGGTGACCCCGCTCGCTACTTGGTTTTTATCCTTATTTCTTCTCTCATTTTTATCATGGCGCTCCTTCAATGGAACATTCGCGGCATTCGTTCTAATCGGGAGGAGTTAAAATTACTCCTTCGATTGCACTGCCCGCTTCTAGTCTGCCTCCAGGAAACTAAGTTGCGTCCACGTGATCGTGCAGACTTTCCACACTACACCTCTGTGCGGTTCGACCTGCCACCCGTGGAAGGTGTCCCAGCCCATGGAGGGGTTCTGATGCTCCTCCGAGACGACGTCTATTTCCATCCCATTTCCTTGCACACTCACCTACAGGCAGTTGCCGTTCGCATCACCTTATCCACATTTACCTTCTCCCTCTGTAATATATATTCGCCATCGTCATCTGCCCTTACTAGGGCAGATGTGCTAAACCTTGTTGACCAGCTCCCTTCACCTTTCGTGTTGGTAGGCGACTTTAATGCCCACCACCCCCTATGGGGCTCTCCGGCACCTTGTCCGAGAGGCTCCCTTTTGGTGGACCTTCTCCAACACCTCGATCTTGTCTGCCTCAACACCGGTTCACCGACCTTCCTTTCTGACACAACACACACTTATTCCCATATAGACCTCGCAATATGCACTCCTCAGCTTGCCGGTCGGTTTGAGTGGTATGCACTTTCTGACACGTACTCGAGTGACCATTTCCCTTGTATCATCCACTTCCTACATCACTCCCCATCTCCACGTCCCACCAGTTGGAACATTTCTAAAGCCGACTGGGGGCTTTATTCTTCCATGGCTGTTTTCCACTATCAGCATTTTCCCAACTGTGACAGTCAGGTCAAACACCTCACAGAGGTTATTCTCACTGCTGCTGAACGTTCCATACCTCGTACATCCTCTTCTCCACGTCGTGTGCAGGTCCCTTGGTGGACTGCAGCCTGCCGCGACGCGCTTCGAGCCCGACGCCGTGCCTTACGCACCTTCCGCCGCCACCCAACTTTGGAGAATTGCATCAATTACAAACGTATGAGAGCGCAGTGCCGTCGTATCATAAACGACAGCAAGAAAGCTTGCTGGACAGCTTTTACTAGTTCTTTTAACCGTTTTACTCCCTCCACGGTTGTCTGGGGTGGCCTACGCCGTTTGTCCGGCATCAAGGTCCACTCCCCGATTCCTGGCCTGACCGTGGAGAACGCGGTCCTCGTGGACCCAGCTGATGTTTCAAACGCATTGGGTCGTTTCTTTGCGGAGGTTTCGAGCTCTGCCCATTACCACCCTGCCTTTCTCCCTCGCAAACAGGTAGAGGCGGCACGGCCGCCTTCTTTCCGCTCTTTTAATCGTGAATACTATAACGTCGCCTTCACCATGCAGGAGCTAGACCGTGCTCTCGCCCTGTCCCGGTCCTCTGCTCCCGGGCCCGATTCCATTCATATTGAGATGCTGAAGAACCTTTCTCCTGCGGGCAAGTGCTTTCTTCTTAGTACCTACAATCGCATATGGACTGAAGGTCATGTTCCCACAAGTTGGCGTGAAGCCATTGTTGTCCCCATCCCCAAACCAGGGAAGGACAAACACCTTCCTTCCAGTTATCGTCCCATTTCTCTGACGAGCTGCGTCTGTAAGGTGATGGAACGCATGGTTAACGCTCGGTTGGTCTGGCTCCTCGAATCTCGCCGCCTCCTGACTAGTATACAATGCGGTTTTCGTCGACACCGCTCTGCTGCTGACCACCTCGTTACGTTGTCGACCTTCATTATGAACAACTTTCTAAAGAAGCGTCAAACAGTAGCCGTGTTCTTCGACTTGGAGAAGGCATACGATACCTGTTGGAGAGCGGGTATTCTCCGCACATTACACACATGGGGCCTTCGGGGCCGCCTTCCTCTTTTCATTCAAGCGTTTTTGGCGGATCGCAAGTTCCGGGTACGGGTGGGCTCTGTTTTGTCAGATACCTTTTGCCAGGAGAATGGGGTACCACAGGGCTCCGTCTTGAGTGTGGCGCTCTTTGCCATTGCAATCAATCCGATCGTGGACTGCCTTTCAGCCGACGTCTCCGGATCTCTTTTTGTTGACGATTTCGCAATTTATTGTAGCGCCCAGCGGACGTGTCTCTTGGAGCGTTCTCTCCAACGCTGTCTTGACCGTCTATATTCCTGGAGCATCGCAAACGGCTTCCGATTCTCCACTGAGAAAACTGTGTGTATCAATTTTTGGAGATACAAGGAATTTCTTCCACCTTCTCTACGTCTCGGCCCTGTTGCTCTCCCTTTCGTGGAGACTACGAAATTCTTGGGACTCATGTTGGATCGGAAACTCTGCTGGTCCACACACGTGTCCTACCTGGCTGCCCGTTGTGCCCGATCCCTGAACGTTCTTCGTGTCCTCAGTGGCACGTCATGGGGAGCGGATCGTACCGTCCTGCTTCACCTTTACCAGGCCATTGTTCAGTCGAAGCTCGACTATGGAAGCCTTGTGTACTCTTCAGCACGGCCGTCGATTCTCCGCCGTCTCACCTCTATCCACCATCGTGGATTACGTTTGGCGACCGGTGCATTTTATACCAGCCCTGTTGAAAGTCTGTATGCCGAGGCTGCTGTATTACCCTTGACCACTCGACGTGACATACTCTTGTGTCGGTATGCATGCCGCCTACGGTCGATGCCCAACCATCCCTCTTACAGATTATTTTTTGACGACTCACTCGATCGCCAATATCAGTTGTCTGCGATTGCCTTGCTTCCACCGGGAGTTCGGTTTCGCCGCCTGCTACAGCGGCTCGATTTTACCCTTCCTTCCACCCTTCGGTTGAGCGAAAGCCCATTGCCACCGTGGCATCAGGCCCAGGTTCACACACACCTCGAACTTAGTTCGCTCCCCAAGGAGAGCACTCCGGATTTGGTATTCCGCTCGAGGCTTGTCGAACTCCGTTCGCGGTTCGATAATGCCGTATTTATTTACACTGATGGTTCCAAGAGCACTGCCGGTGTCGGATCTGCCTTCGTCGTCGGGGACAACCGGTTCCAATACAAGCTCCCTGACCGGTGCTCGACCTTCACGGCTGAGCTTTTCGCCCTCCACCAGGCCGTTTTGTATACCTGCCGCCACCGCCAACCTTTCTATGCCATCTGTTCGGACTCCCTTAGTGCCCTGCAGAGTCTTAAGGACCCTTTCTCGAACCATCCTCTCGTGTATCGGATCCAACGCTCCCTCCAGTTGCTGGCGGATGACAGCTGTCACGTTTCTTTCCTGTGGGTCCCTGGCCATGTGGGTGTGCCCGGGAATGAGGCCGCCGACACAGCAGCCAAGGCAGCAGCTCTTTTACCTCGCATGGCTACCTTTTGCGTCCCATCGGACGATGTTCAACGGGCTCTTCGCCGGAGTATCGTGTCGCAATGGCACAGTGTGTGGCTTTCACTGTACAACAATAAATTGCGAACTGTCAAACCGATCCCGACCGCTTGGAGGACATCCTCACGCCCCTATAGGCGGGAGGAGGTCATCCTGGCTCGGTTGCGGATCGGTCATTGCCGTTTCAGCCACCGTCACTTGCTATCCGCCGAACCTGCACCGCTATGCTCCTGCGGTGAACTGTTGACAGTGCGACATGTTTTACTGTCTTGTGTTAATTTTAATCATCTCCGTGTAGCCCTTCACTTTCCGTCTACTCTGGAGGAAATTTTAGCTCATGACACACGAGCAGCTGCTCGGGTTTTGCGTTTTATGAACTTGGCCAACCTATCCAAGGATATTTAACCCTTTTAATTGTCTTTTATCTTTCGTTTTTAGCCTCTTGCTGATGTTCTGACAGTCACCATTTTTTTGAGATCATAGCGAATCAATGTTCTTAGCTGGGCGCTAATGACCATAGAAGTTGTGCGCCCTAAAACCACAAAAAAAAACCAGTGTTTCTGTGTACCAAAATCGCCATAAACTAAAATATGAAATAACAACGTGTAAGTTACAATAAGAAAATCATCAAATATGCAACGCAAGATAGCGTATGCCAGAGAGAGTTCTGGGCGAGGAATGTCACGTGACATCTGCGAACGGCTGGTTTTCGTTAATTCAATGAAAGGTGTCAAAACTCCGTTATTTTTCAAATATCTCTCAAACGATACGAGATATGAAAACATATGGGAACAATGTTGTAGAGAATTTTCTCCTCTACCAATTAGGTTATTCAATTTTCGCGTCAGATGAACGGTTTATTTGCAATTAAAATTACATTACAAACTGCTTTTTTTTGTATTACTTACGCATTTCTTGTCCAAAATATTTCAAAAAGCGAGATTCTGGTCTCTGGTAGCCAACAATTATGTCTGTAAAATTTGGTGCCGATCGGTTGAACGGTTCGACCTAAAAAGTGGGAACACGTTACAGCCAGACAGACATCGTCAAATCACCGTTATTTTTATAAATACCTCTGCAACGATGTAAGATATCAACAAACATAATAGAGCGAAGTTTTAAAGAATTTTATGCTCTACAAACTCGGTTATTCAATTTTCGTATAAGATGCATGGTTAAGCCGTTATTTTCATTTAAATTTCGAGCTGTCAAAAAACGATCGCAAAGGCTCACTTTTAGTGTTACTACCGTAATCTAAAGTGGGCCAAAATGAGAAAAGTTTTAATCTATAGATGTACCACATCTAAAACTGATCAGTACATAGCTAAAGGTGTACACAAGACCACAAAACGTTTTAGCTGCATATTCTATTGAAAATGTTCAACTTACAATGAGACGTTAATTGTAACTTCTGCCCACCAAAATCAAATTATAACGTATAAAAACGAGAATAACAAAAGTCCAGCATCGCAGTCAAATATGTATTTTATCATATTAAACATACAGGGATACCAATTATCGAAAACCATTTTCTACAAACAATTAAAATGGATTGACATTAATGATAAATCTGGAGCATTGAATTACGATTTATGCGACCGGGAATCGAACACGGATCTCCATGTTTACTAGGCAGACGTCTTACCGCTAGACCACCGCATCACTAGCAATTAAGGCGCCTCGGAATAGTCCAAGCAAGATTTCCTCCACGTCACAAACCTTAATTCAGCTTCTGTGTTCCATAGCCTTGGCAGTAGTGGCAATGTTCTATGGAACACAGAAGCTGAATTAAGGTTTGTGACGTGGAGGAAATCGTGCTTGGACTATTCCGAGGCGCCTTAATCGCTAGTGATGCGGTGGTCTAGTGGTAAGACGTCTGCCTAGTAAACATGGAGGTCCGGGTTCGATTCCTTGTCGCATCAAAAGTTTTCATTCAATGCTTCAGATTTATCATTGTCTTTGACATATTCGAGACGAAAATCCGTCTCAAAAATTGTATATTTGTATTTACATTAAAATGAATTTTTTCAGTGTGTACTACTCTCCCCTACTGCATTCTCCTTTACAAGACTGTCGACGCACCTGAACTGTAGTTCGTTTCTCATGCCACAGCCCAGCCCACTCTTGTATGGTCTAGCATTCCTAGGAAATCTGTCCACCACGTGCTGTCCACAACTGCCCTGCTCCCTCCTTGACTCCGCTTTCGTCGCTTGCTTCGGCAGCTGGATTTTACTCTCCCTTCCACATTTCAAATAGGTGAGAGCCCAATGCCACCTTGGCTTCAGGCTCCAGTTCGCGTTCACCTCGAACTCGCCTCACTGCCGAAGGAGAGTACTTAGGATGCTGTTTACTGCTAAAGATTTCTTGAATTTCGTTCAGGGCTCGAAAATTCCGTTTTCATATATACAGATGGCTCTGAGACCAATGAAGGTCTAGGATGTTTTCAGTAAAGGCTTAATGACCACTGCTTGAATTTCACAGCTGAGCTTTTTGCCCTCTATCAGGCTGTACTATACATCTGCCGATACCGTCCATCCTGTCATCTGCTATCACTCCCTCAGCGGGATCCAGAGTCTGAGAGACCCATCTTCGGCCCATCCTGTTGTGCACAGAATCAACCGCTCCCTTCAATTGTTGGCTGCCGACAGCCCTCTTTCACCTCCTGTGGGTACCTGGCTGGGCAGGCGTGCCTGGTAATGGGGCTCCTGATGCTGCGGCCAAGGCTCCAACTCTCCTACCTCAGAAAGCTACCGTCCTGAAGGTCACCTGAAGGTCACCTGAAGGTCACCTGAAGGTCACCTGAAGGTCACCTGAAGGTCACCTGAAGGTCACCTGAAGGTCACCTGAAGGTCACCTGAAGGTCACCTGAAGGTCACCTGAAGGTCACCTGAAGGTCACCTGAAGGTCACCTGAAGGTCACCTGAAGGTCACCTGAAGGTCACCTGAAGGTCACCTGAAGGTCACCTGAAGGTCACCTGAAGGTCACCTGAAGGTCACCTGAAGGTCACCTGAAGGTCACCTGAAGGTCACCTGAAGGTCACCTGAAGGTCACCTGAAGGTCACCTGAAGGTCACCTGAAGGTCACCTGAAGGTCACCTGAAGGTCACCTGAAGGTCACCTGAAGGTCACCTGAAGGTCACCTGAAGGTCACCTGAAGGTCACCTGAAGGTCACCTGAAGGTCACCTGAAGGTCACCTGAAGGTCACCTGAAGGTCACCTGAAGGTCACCTGAAGGTCACCTGAAGGTCACCTGAAGGTCACCTGAAGGTCACCTGAAGGTCACCTGAAGGTCACCTGAAGGTCACCTGAAGGTCACCTGAAGGTCACCTGAAGGTCACCTGAAGGTCACCTGAAGGTCACCTGAAGGTCACCTGAAGGTCACCTGAAGGTCACCTGAAGGTCACCTGAAGGTCACCTGAAGGTCACCTGAAGGTCACCTGAAGGTCACCTGAAGGTCACCTGAAGGTCACCTGAAGGTCACCTGAAGGTCACCTGAAGGTCACCTGAAGGTCACCTGAAAAATCAAAGCTCGAACGGAGAAATTTAGGTGTTTTCTTCCTGTGCGGTATTCGAGAATGGAATGGGAGATAAATAGTATAACGGTGGTTCTATGGACGCTTTGCCAGGCACTTAAACGTGATGTGCAGCGTACACTATGTTCATGTAGACTGAGATCGCTGATAAGGCGTAGGTGGCAACAACACAATGCATCTAATATGAAAAACGTATTTATTTATTTGGGGAGGGGTGTGTGGGTAGTTTTGATCACGTAGTGCATCTCTAGACAAGGTTTTTCATGCTCCCGTGAAACCTAAAAATAGAACAGTGAGAGTGTTTACTTTGCAGGGCTCTCAGCTGGTGGGGTGGCCGCCTTCTGCGCTCTGGCAGTCCTGGGCTTCGCCGATGGCCTCCTCTTCACAGGTGAGTCACAATGCTGTTCTCTTCATTCCACAGTGTGGTTTGTTGTTGCTGCCTACGTTACCCTATCCGGTACAAATCTACTCATCTCCTCCTATGAACGACAATCCTACGTCCTTTCCAAACCGCTGACTGTATTCGTGTCTCGGGCTCTCTTTGTGACCTTTGCCACCAAGCACGTCCCTGCCATGCTGAATTGACGCATCCTTGATGTCCTATTATTATTATTTTTTTTCCTGTGGCTCATTGGCCTGGTGCAAGTCTTTAAATAGGACGCCACTTCGGCGACTTGCGTGTCCCTAGCCTACCCCAGTTATCCAACTGGAGAAAGGGGCCCTTATGGCGGGGCTTCTTTTTTAAGACAGGGAGGGAAAAGGTCAGTGCATAGTTGACGAAGTTCCTAAAACACCTCCCCTCTTTCATGCCTATCCTCGGTGTTGTTACCAACACACTTCGTGCCAGTGCCCTGGTTTGTAAACGGGGCAGCACTGCACGCGAGGTGCCGTGTCCATACGCAACTTCAGTGCATATCTAAAATCACTCTTTCACTAACCCTCCGTCTTATGTCGTAGTTGATTTCCCATTCCGCAGGTGAAGCACACATGTCGCACATCCGTTGTACTTGAAGTGATGCTAAAAGAGGTGTTGAGATGTGGCTAGGAAGTACTGCACTACGAATAACTTTTGCTTTTGTAGGATGCCAGTGCTTGTTTTTATTGAAGAAACGCCAGTGTATATCCAAGCACAAATATACAGACTGAGTAATGTTAAAAATATAAACGTTGCATAACGTATAAACTGTCCCTGGCCCGCACTGAACTGACATGAATGTGCAAGGTATCGCGGTCGGCGCTCGACTGACTGCCGCCGCCTCTCGCTGCGCGCCACAAGCCACCGTTTTGGCGCCAAGCGAAACTTCTAGGCTAACATTGTTCAACTTATTACAAAATATACATATAATGAAATCTTTGAATTAACCAAAATATAGCTTAGCACAAAAGCCTTACACAAAGGCCTTACACAAAGTATACAGATAATTTTAATAGACATAGGAGAGTTAAATATTAATAAAAGAAGCTTAAAGTTTTGGCGGACAACTAGTATAGGCGGGAGCCAATCAGATCTCAACTTGCAATAGGGGCGGAGCTTTCCCACGGGATACAAGCTCATCTACTGTCTCTCACACCCTTCCTACTATTGCGTTACACAGTTCTCCAACCAAGAAAACTTGTCTAACACCTAATATATTGATATGCGAAATAAACGGCTCCATGTCAGCCTCCTCACAACCTACAGCTTAACGTGGAATCGGAACCACGTGTCGTTTCTGGCGACTCCTCACATCGTTGAGAGGCGAAGGATGGGATAAAACGCAGACTGGAAACCTTCCCATAAGTTACGTGATCTACCCCAGCATTTTACTGTAGCGCCACATTTCAAAGGCTATTGTCATTCTGTCTCAACTCCTTATCGACCATGTTACACTACTGTATAATGCTGCACTCCATACAACTTTTAGAAAAAGACTTTCCAACATTTAAATTAATACTGGATGTTAACAAATATCGCTTCTTCAGAAATGCTTTTCATAGTCAATATTCATTTGAATCTTCTTTACTTCTACCATCACAAAGTTATTTTGCTACCGAAATAGCAGAACTCGTATACATCTTTTATTATCTCGTTACCTAATCTAATTCGTTCAGCGTCGTCTGATGTTCGTAAGAAAACACTCCATTACCCTTATTTCGCTCAAGTTAATGTTCTTCTTTAATCTCCTTTCGCCGTGTCAGTGGCCAAGCGCATTGAGGCGCTAAGCTACGATGCGCGAGGCCGCTCCCCGTCGGGGGTTCGAATCCCCCCCTCGGGCTGGGATGTTTGTGCCGTCTTCAGTATAAGGTAGTTAAGTAGTTTGTAAGTTTAGGGACTGATGACCCCGCTGTTGAGCCCCTTAAGCTTAACAAACATTTTAACCTCCTTTCAAGACACGGTTCATTGCGTTAAATTGCTCATCCAGGTCCTCTCCTGTCTGTGACATGATTAAAATGTCAACAGACCGCGAAGTTTTTATTTCCCATCGACATTAATTCCTTCTCCAACTATTGCCTTCCACTCTATATCTATAAAAACTAGTGATGGGAACAATCGAATGAAAACAATCGATTCATTCGGTTGTTGAAAAAAAAATCGATCATTCGGTTGCAGTTTCTCGTATCGGTTGAATTATTCATTCTTCTGAGTGAAACCAGTCAGTGGGACCAACCGAATGAAAATATCGACGCAGTCGGTTGGACTACTCATTCCTTCTTTTGAGTGAAGCCAGTCGGTCGGAGCAACCGAATAAAAAAATCGACACGATTGGACCACTCATTCCTTTTCTTTTGAGTTAAATCAGTCGATGGGACCAACCGAATGAAAAAATTGACACAGTACTTGGCCTCTTCATTCGTTCTTTTGAGTGAAACCAGTCAGTGGGAGCAACCGAATGAAACAGTCAGTCGGTCGTAGTTTTACGTGTATGTTGGATTAATATTCGTTTATTTTTTTTTCGATTGAAAGTAGTCTGTGGGAACAACCGAATGAAAACATGCGACACTTTTGCACTTTTGTACATTGACTGAATTACTTATTCTTTCTTTCAAGTGAAAACAGGCAGTACGTTTTTCTGTCGGTTAAACCATGCAATTATTATTTCAACTGAAACGACTCATTAGTGTTTTAGCTTAAATACCTATCCATTTATTTGTATGAATGAAACTAGCACGCACTATCTGATAACTACAGCATTGCTACATTATACCGTCAGGGGAAAGGGGTATGCCAAAGTTAAAATGCGTATATACAGTAACAGTGATTCATATTTTGTTGTAGATTAAATAGTTCGAGGTGCCATCAACGAGTAAGTAATTAGATGTCGTATCGCTGGAGCACTTTCATTGCCCACCACAGACCTCAAAAACGCCGATCATCTGGGGCCGATTTACTTTCGCCGACTTTCATCATTTTACTATGGTTGCCAGCGAGAAAAAGTTTAATAAAGGTTTGAAATTATGTTTAAAGTTTGTTGCAAGTCGCTAAGTACTGTCATTCTCATACAGTGTATTTCGAAAGTCTCGCCGCATTATATGGCATTTTTTGCGATTTCTATTGGTTATGACGCAATGTCTTTTGAAACATTTGCCGTATGTGATTCTTAACCATGAAGCAATTGTTACTTCACGGTAAGGAATGTCTACCAAATTTGTTTGAAATCGGTCTAATGGTTTAGGAGAAAATGAGCAGCATTGTCGCAAAATGCAGCAGTTTTTCGCGCATCTCATAGTTTGACCTCATATCTCGTGAACTATATATCGTATGTGATTCTTACACTTACGGCGACCGTCCTCATGGATTGAAGCTTACGTGTACAAAATTTCATAAATATTGGAACAAAACTGTAGATTTGTCTGCAACACGTACAAACATACGGACACTCTGCTTTATATATTAGAAGAAGATTGCAGTATTTGTAAGAAGGTCTTACAAACGCAAACTAAGTGCATAAAATATAAAAAATACGAGGCGCGTCCAGAAAGGAAGTTCCGTTTGGTAATAAAATGAAATTGTACACACATACAGAAGAAATTTTTATTGCACAAAATTCTACAACTTTTAAACTACTTTTCCACAACTGCCGAAATTTTGCAGGCATTTGTCATAGCGTGGCACCAGGTTTTGTATACCTTCTTCATAGAATTCTGCCGCCTGTGCCTTCAACCAGTTGGAAACAGTTTCTTTCAGCTCGTCCTCATTGGTGAAGTGATGACCGCCAAAGAAAGACTTGAGATGTAAGAACAGATGAAAGTCGCTAGGAGCGAGGTCAGGGCTGTACGGAGGATGGTCAAACACGTCCCAGCCAAATCCCCGTAGGAAGTTTTTCGTCACATTTGCAGTGTGTGGTCGTGCGTTGTCGTGAAGCAAAACACCTCCTTTCGACAGCAGTCCCCGGAGCTTGTTGTGAATTGTCATCAATCACGTGAACCAGTTCTCTTGTAACCAAAGGTGGACGCCCACTTCGATCTTCATCGTGCACATCACTACGCCCGCCATTGAACTGTCGGACCCATCTTCTCACCATCGAATCACTCATCGCATTTGGTCTGTAAACGTCGCAAATTTGCCGATAAATTTCACTTGGTTTCACTTTCCTCGCATTCGGAAATCTAATCACCGACCTGATTTCACAGGCGGCGGGATTTCCAATCAACGCCGACTTTTCAAACGAGCACAACAAAGCGTACGTAACTGACAGCGATCTCCAAATGGCGCACGTTCTTCTCCTTGATACACGTCGTCTACAGCGCATGTGCGGAACTGCAGTCGCAGCGCTGCATTTATTTATTTATTTCATAGTCTTAGTAATACTTTTACATAGTTCGTCTGCAGAATGCCGATACATAGTTTAGATAGAGGCCTTCCTACTGATGAGTCCTAGTGCCTATCCGATAGCCAAGTCTTAACTGGTGCCTATCTGATTCCCAAGTGAGCGACGCAGTTCAGTGGTGGCCACGAGCGGAGTTGCAGCAGAGGGCGCTCGTAGCTGACGTCATAAGAACGCCGCGCCGTGCGTGCATGGCGGCGCGCGGCGAAAGTAGGTGGCGCGCACTTCAGACTTGTGCGACACCACAATACAGGGTGATACAAAAAGAATACCACAACTTTAAAAATATGTATTTAATGAAAGAAACATAATATAACCTTCTGTTATACATCATTACAAAGAGTATTTAAAAGTTTTTTCACTCAAAAACAAGTTCAGAGATGTTAAATATGGCCCCCTCCAGACACTCGGGCAATATCAACCCGATACTCCAACTCGTTCCACACCCTCTGTAGCACATCAGGCGTAACAGTTTGGATAGCTGCTGTTATTTCTCGTTTCAAATCATCAATGGTGGCTGGGAGAGGTGGCCGAAACACCATATCCTTAACATGCCCTTGTAAGAAAAAATCGCAGGGGTGAGATCAGGGCTTCTGAGAGGCCAGTGATGAAGTGCTCTGTCACGGGCTGCCTGGCGGCCGATCCATCGCCTCGGGTAGTCGACGTTCAGGTAGTCAGGGACAGATAAGTGCCAATGTGGTGGCGCTCCATCCTGCTGAAGTATGAACTGTTGTGCTTCTTGTTAGAGCTGAGGGAACAGCCAGTTCTCTAACATCTCCAGATACTGTAGTCCAGTTACAGTAGCACCTTCGAAGAAAAAGGGATCAAAAACTTTATTGGCTGAAATGGCACAGAAAACGTTCACCTTAGGCGAGTCACGTTCATACTGAGTTGTTTCCCGCGGATTCTCAGTGCCCCATATACAGACATTGTGACGGTTGACTTTGCCGTTAGTGTGGAAAGTTGCTTCGTCACTAAACACAATCTTTGAAACGAAAGATTCATCTGTTTCCATTTGAGCAAGGATAAAATCACAGAAATCGATTCTTTTAATCTTATCAGCTGCAGGCAGTGCTTGAACCAATTTCAGACGATAAGGTTTCATAACTAACCTTTTTCGTAGGACTCTCTATACAGTTGATTGTGGAATTTGCAGCTCTCTGCTAGCTCTGAGAGTCGATTTTCCTGGGCTGCGAACAAATGCTTGCTGGATGCGTGCTACGTTTTCATCACTCGTTCTCGGCCGTCCAGAACTTTTCCCTTTGCATAAACACCTATTCTCTGTAAACTGTTTATACCAACGTTTAATACACCACCTATCAGGAGGTTTAACACCATACTTCGTTCGAAATGCACGCTGAACAACTGTCACCGATTCACTTCTGCCGTACTCAATAAAACAAAAAGCTTTCTGTTGAGCGGTCGCCATCTTAGCATCGACTGACGCTGACGCCTAGTCAACAGCGCCTCAAGCGAACAAATGTACAACTAAATGGCACTTTATAGCTCCCTTAATTCGCCGACAGATAGTGCTTAGCTCTGCCTTTTGTCGTTGCAGAGTTTTAAATTACTAAAGTTGTGGTATTCTTTTTGAATCACCCTGTATTTCTCCTTGCTATCCTCTCACATGTAAAGCCCGCCAGATCTGGTAAAAACATGGCGTCCTGGGCTCTGAGGAGCCAGTGCCTCGCTACATAATGGTGACACTGTGTCGTTTGTTGCAGACGGCGCGGCAGCCGCAGTGGTGGACGTGGCGGACGGCAGCGAGGCGCTGTGGAACCAGACGGCGGCGGCGCTGCGCGTGGCCTGGGAGCGCGGCCTGCTGAGCAGGAAGGAGTGGCTGCTGGCGCCGGCGCGCGGCGTGTGAGTAGGCGGGCCTGCTCTGCCTAGCGGCCTCCTGCTACTCGGCACTAAGCTTTCTTTCCTCACACGCAGGGCCGGCTCTAGGAAGGGGCCCACCGTGCCATCGCCCAGGGTGGCAAAATTTTGGGGGTGGCGAAATTTTGGGGGTGGCGAAATTTTGGGGGTGGCGAAATTTTGGGGGTGGCGAAATTTTGGGGGTGGCGAAATTTTGGGGGTGGCGAAATTTTGGGGGTGGCGAAATTTTGGGGGTGGCGAAATTTTGGGGGTGGCGAAATTTTGGGGGTGGCGAAATTTTGGGGGTGGCGAAATTTTGGGGGTGGCGAAATTTTGGGGGTGGCGAAATTTTGGGGGTGGCGAAATTTTGGGGGTGGCGAAATTTTGGGGGTGGCGAAATTTTGGGGGTGGCGAAATTTTGGGGGTGGCGAAATTTTGGGGGTGGCGAAATTTTGGGGGTGGCGAAATTTTGGGGGTGGCGAAATTTTGGGGGTGGCGAAATTTTGGGGGTGGCGAAATTTTGGGGGTGGCGAAATTTTGGGGGTGGCGAAATTTTGGGGGTGGCGAAATTTTGGGGGTGGCGAAATTTTGGGGGTGGCGAAATTTTTATGTAATTCCGATAGGTTAAATTAAACAAGTGCACCTCTGTTGCAAAGTGGTAGTGCCAGACTACAAATTGAAAGGGCGCGAGTTCGATCCCTGCCAGGTCCTAGAATTTTTATGTCACTTTCCACTTCTTTCACCTCTGGCACTATTGCTCAATTGAAAAATACCGAGTAGCACCAATGCTGCACACTGTATTTTTGTTGTGGTCTTCAGTCCGGAGACTGGTTTGATGCAGCTCTCCACAATACCCTATCCTGAGCAAGCCTCTTCATCTCCACATAAGAACGGCAACTACATCTGTCTGAATCTGCTTACTGTATCCATCTCTTGATCTTCCTCTGCGATTTTTACCCCACACACTTCCCTCCAACGCCAAATTCACAATTCCTTGATGTCTAAGAATGTCCCTACCAATCGATTCCTTCTTTTAGTCAAGGTATGCCAGAAATTCCTTTTCTCCCCAATTCTGTTCAGTACCTCTTCATTAGTTACGCGATCCACCCACCTAATCTTCAACATTCTTCTGTAGCACCACATTTCAAAAGCCTCAGTCCTCTTCCTGTCCGCACTGTTTATCGTCCATGTTTCACTCCCATACAAGGCAACACTCCATACAAATGCCTTCAGAAAGGACTTCCTTGGGCTTAAATTAATATTCGATGTTAACAAATTTCTCTTTGTCAAGAATGCTTTTCTACCCATTGCCATTCTGCCAATTTATATCCTCTGTGCTGCGACCATTATTTATTTTACTGCGCAAGTAACAAAACTCATCTACCTCCTTTTATTGCTTCGTTACCTAATCTAATTCCTTCAGCATCACCTGATTTTCTTACACTGAACTCTGTTACCCTAGTTTTGCTCTTGTTAATGATCATCTTATATGCACCTTTCAGCACACTGTCCATTTTGTTAAATTGCTCTTCCAGGTCCTTTGCTGTCTCGGACAGAATTACTATGTTGTCGGCAAAACGCAGTTTTGAATTTTTCACCCCGAACTTTAATTCCTTCACCAAATTTTTCCTTGCTTTCCTTTATAGCTTGCTCAATGTACAAATTGAATAAGATTGGAGAACGTCTACAACCAGCGTCGTACATAGTTGCGAAGCTCGCAGTGGTTTTCTGCAACTTCGCGACTGCAGCGCTGCCAAGCGGCCGGGTCGTAAAATCGCACCGCGAAGCTAACTTCTTATTTACGAGCTTTTGTGGAGCTATAAATTGTAGCAACTGTCAAAAATATAATTCGTAAATCTGTCATTTGAAAAGGGTGTTCAGAAGTAATAGAATAATCTTATGAATAACAGATGTTCGTTTACTGTGGTTAGCTATACTTTTAGGCATAGAAGTAAATCTTTAACAATTCATTCACGTCCAAACTTCTGCTGTTAATGAGAATCGCAAATACTTGACCACTATTTCATAATATTACTGCTGAATAAAAGTAATGTACGAATGACTGCTTAGGTTCGTACCTCAGGTTCACAAAAATAACCCTGTATACTAACATATTTTGTCGGTTACCTACTAGTTTGTTAAAGTGAGTACATAGCTACAAACAAATGTCCATATATAACCTATTAATGTTAGCACGTCACATTCTTGAAGATATTCAGTTTGATACCTGCCAAGTAGCTAAAAAATTATGATAGGTACCGTACACGAAATGCACAGAAGCAAGGACGAGGTGAAAAGATGGTTTACACCACGATGTAGAATCTAGTTCCCTACAATGTGAAAATCGTGTGTACTTTTCAAAACATTACAATGTCCGAAATTCGCTAAAAAAAAACCTCGTGGAACATGTCAGTACGCATCGAGAATTGGAACATAATCAGTTCCTTTTATATACTTCAGCACATCAGGTTGCAATTCATTTCTGCTTTCAAAAGGTATTAGACGATATTAATATGACTCGGGCATTGTGAACTGTATGGATTACACTGCACTGACAGTTTATAGAATGCCATTAACAGAAGCAGTGATATTAATTAAATGACGTTTTCGTAATTGTATTAGACAGTTCGAAGCAACGTTCAGTGACCAGGAAATTCGAAAGTAACAGCATTAAAAACTTCTCAGTTTGCATCATGCCATTCCACTGTTATTCCCTGCTGCCCGCTTGGAGCGCTAGCATCGCTTCAGCTGCAATTTTTTTCCTAGAGTTTGGCGACTGTCTGTGATACACTGTGCTACAACCCTGTCTTACTCCCTTTCCAACCACTGCATCCCTTTCATGCCCTTCAACTCTGTCAACCGCTGTCTGGTTTATTCAAAAAACGTAATTGTTTACCCATTTATTGCAGTATACTTTGTCAAAAGCTTGTGCAAATGTACAACAGCTATGAGTAGGCTAGGTTTGAGTTTGGTTGTGAGGTAATGTGTTGTTGTTTGTGGCAGGGACGTGTCGGTGGACAAGGTGGAGGCGGAGGAGGCGGCGCTGGTGGCGCAGCGCCTGCTGCCCTCCTCCAACCAGAGCGGCCGTGGAGGGCAGGCGCTGGCTGACGCCCTGCTCCACGCCGGCGGCGACGCCGCTGCTGACACACCAGGTGCGTAACGCCACTAATTCTCATCACGGCAGTTTAATACTGTGGATCACACCACCAGGCTCCTACGTCTGGGCCCCACCCTAGGCCTCAGAGGCCCACACGATATATACTAATGGAAAACTCTTTAAGAAATTCAGTGTCATGATAACGATGGGGGTATAATACATTAAATAACCTTGAATAACATGAAAGAAATGTTTGTTTGTTTGTTTGTTTGTTTGTTTGTGTTTTTGTTTGTTTGTGTGTGTGTGTGTGTTTTTGTGTGTGTGTGTTTTTGTGTGTGTGTGTGTGTGTGTGTGTGTGTGTGTGTGTGTGTGTGTGTGTGTGTGTGTTTTTGTTTGTGTGTGTGTGTGTGTGTGTTTTTGTTTGTGTGTGTGTGTGTGTGTGTTTTTGTTTGTGTGTGTGTGTGTGTGTGTGTGTTTTTGTTTGTGTGTGTGTGTGTGTGTGTGTTTTTGTTTGTGTGTGTGTGTGTGTGTGTTTTTGTTTGTGTGTGTGTGTGTGTGTGTGTTTTTGTTTGTGTGTGTGTGTGTGTGTGTGTGTTTTTGTTTGTGTGTGTGTGTGTGTGTGTGTGTGTTTTTGTTTGTGTGTGTGTGTGTGTGTGTGTGTGTTTTTGTTTGTGTGTGTGTGTGTGTGTGTGTGTGTTTTTGTTTGTGTGTGTGTGTGTGTGTGTGTGTGTTTTTGTTTGTGTGTGTGTGTGTGTGTGTGTGTGTTTTTGTTTGTGTGTGTGTGTGTGTGTGTGTGTTTTTGTTTGTGTGTGTGTGTGTGTGTGTGTGTTTTTGTTTGTGTGTGTGTGTGTGTGTGTGTGTTTTTGTTTGTGTGTGTGTGTGTGTGTGTGTGTTTTTGTTTGTGTGTGTGTGTGTGTGTGTGTGTGTGTTATTCCGCTCTGCAGCGAAAACTACAGAACGCAAACGAATGGTCTGTGTGTAATTGTTGGCCGAAGTCTCCCACTGTACACCATAGCAGTTTCATGCCAATAGCTATAAGGGGATGGAAGATATATTGGTTGAAAATTGTGAAATTATAGAAAAATTCGGACTGAAGGCCAGTGATGACGTTAGCGAATCTATACCAAGGAGGTTACATACAGCGAAACATGTGACAGACCATATATTTGGTCCATGCGTGTTACAATGTCTTCAGCTCTTTCTCTGTAAGGATAAGCATACGAATAAGGAAATATATATTTATAGCACAATACTGAAAGATAGTTTATCGATGATAATCAACCAACATACGAGCGGAGCCGCGGGTTTAAGCTAGTATTTAATAAAAATAAACAATCCCTGAGACGGATTTTCTTCTCTTATTGATAAATCTGAAGCATTGAATTAAAATTTGTGATGCTGCCGGGATTCCAACCCGGACCTTCATGCGTACTAGACAGACGTCTTAACCGTTAGACCACCACACCACTAACGAGTAAGGTGCCTTGAGATTTACATCATCTTAACAGTAATGTTCCAATGTGCCCATTGCAGAGGTGCTATTCCGCTGCATGGAGAGCGTTGGCAGTAGTGGCAATTATCTTTGGAACACAGAAGCTGAATTAAAGTTTGTGACGTGGAGGTAAATCTTACTTACAGTATTCCAAGGCGCCTTAATCGTTAGTGATGTGGTAGTCTGACGGTTAAGACGTCTGCCTAGTAAGCATGGAGGTCCGGGTTCGATTCCTGGCCACATCAAATTTTAATTCAATGCTTCAGATTTATCATTGTCTTGAACAATAATAGTTTACGCTTCATATAATGTTTAGAACTAAAATCTGTATAGAAAATTCAGCGGAAGTTTCTCATTTTTACCGGTACATTTGGACATTTTTGTGGTGCTGACCACACACTGGCAACTTAAAGAAATCACACATTTTTGATTTCGTTTGTTTTTGTGGTCTAAAATTTTACAGTAAGTTCTTTTGGGAATAGCTCCTTGCTCAATTTCTTCACGAGCTGCCTCTGCAGGTGGAGTCATGTTTAGGCATCTATAAATACTGTCCCGTAGGTCACGGGGAATTGGTGTGTCAAGCCTAGTCTTCATCCAAGGTGCTGTAAGGTGTTCAGAAAGCGCCAACATAAACTCAGATCGGGACAATGGTTTCGTTTGATCGTTGTCTGCCTTTCCCTTGGTTTTTGTAAAGTTATGGGGGTCTCGGAGGCCTAGTTGTTCCCCTGAACTACAGAGTAACATATACAGAGGAGAAGCCCCTCCTAAACCACTGTCCTACGCTCCCCTCGTAGTTCCGTAAGATGCTAGCAGGTGTCAGGCGGTTCCCTGGCTTAGGGTGCCTCTCGCACGTCAGAGGGTAGCGTGGAGGGGAGGCTGAGGGGAGAGCTCGTGCCGCCTGCCACGAGGCCACGGCTGTGTCCTGAGGGGAGGTGGTGGTGGGGGCAGCCGCTACCTGCCGCCTGCTCTGGCCAGTTAAAAGGGCTGCTTCTGACCTCAGCGCCATCACGGGACATCTTACGGAACTGCTGGAAACCCTCCCTCCCCGCACCCCTGAGCGTAGGACCGGGCCCTTACGGAGGTTTCCCGTCTGTGTATATTTGTCTGTGTCTGAAAGGCCGACAGGGGCGGAAGTGTTGTGCACTGTACAGTGGCTCAGACACAACTAACCAGAGGAGGCTCACATGCGAGTCACGTCCCCTCCAGCCGTGTTGGAGCGGCGTTAGACAGGTCTGAGTGAGCATCTGGGCCTCAGAGGCCTATGGTGTGGCCGGCAGGGTTAAATGAGTCGCTTCATGCTACTCGTGGTGAAAGAACGCAACAAACTTCAAAATAGCCGCCGTGGAGTAGCCGAGCGGTCTAACGCGCCTCGCTGCGACTGCTCGCCGTTGGAGGTTAGAGTCCTCCGGTGTGTGTGTGTGTGTGTGTGTGTGTGTGTGTGTGTGTGTGTGTGTGTGTGTTGTCCTTAGGTTAGTTTAACTTAAAAGGCAATGGTCAGACTTGTCATATCGAAACCTGTGTTGCTATTTTTAAGACTGTGGGTTAAGATTGAAGGAAGTCGGTATGCGGACTGTTAGCTGCTGACATGACCTGGAAGTCTGTAAAAACTTTTATGAAGTATAGCATTATTTGTCGCATGGTTTCTGCGCTTATAACTGCCTGTTGTACAACCCTGACCTCTCTCGCTACGTTATACCAGCGCCATCTAGGGACAAGGTGGCGTTAGCTACGCGCCGCTCTCCTGCCACAGCAGTGAGAGCTGATTCGCCCAGTGAAAGCGATCGTACTATAATTAATAAATAGGATAATAACAAATTAACCGACAAATGTAGCTGATATGTTATCTACAACATTCTTTCCAAATGGCAATGAAATACACAAATACATAGACGGTTTAGAACACGTCAACCCTTTATTTCTTGAAATTACCGCAAAAATGCGAAATATCCATACAATGTTCAAAACATAGGTTTTTTGTGCACCAAGAAAAAGACGACATATGACAGCTCTGCGAATCACAGACGTTGTTAGACGCCCGTAGACAAAACTCGACCGGTGTTAGGAAGGAATCAGGCCTAATAACAGTATAGTTCGAGGTGTGCCACGTATATTTAACCACATTTTGAAACCGTGGGGAGGAAGACTGATAATGTAACACTGATTGCAACTTAAGAATACTGTCACGGTGATACAGGAAATTGCAGTGATTTGCACACAATAATTTTCTGTTGGTTTTCTGTAAAATGCCTTCAACTAGAGGAAAAAGTCTCTAACGGTTGGTCTCGTTGCGGAGCGCGCGCTTGCTCGCCGTTGAGGTTCGAGTCGTCCCTGGAGCATGGGTTTGTGTGTTGTCCGTAGGTTAGTTTACCTAGGTTTAAGTAGTTTGTAAGCTACGGACTGATGACGACGCAGTTTGGTCTGATAGATTTACAAACATTTGAAACATCAAACTACGAGGGTAATTTGAAAATCATAGAATGTAGGCTTTCACGGCCGGCGTCTTCATTAATTAAAACTTCCGGGATAAGTTGCCGTGATCCATCCATAAAACTTGTTACTCCCGACGTTTCGCTGCCTACTGCGGGAAACATCTTAAAGGGTGAGTCGATGACTGCCTACTAGGCACCTTCAAAGTGGTACCGGTACGTGGATGATACTTTTGTGATACGGAATCACGGTGATGAAGAATTAAATGATTTTTTGGGGCACCTGAATAGTATTAATCCACGGATACAATTTACTATGGAGAAAGAGGAAAACGGACAGTTGAACTTTTTGTATGTATCGGTAATCAAACGGGCAGATGGGACCTTGGGGCACAAGGTATGCAGAAAAGACACCCACACCGATCGTTATCTTCATAAGGATTCGAACCATCATCTTAGGCAGAAGAGAGGTGTCATTAAAACATTGATGGATCGCGCTAATATTATCTGTGAGCCTATTTATGTGAGAGATGAATTAAACCATTTGCGAACAGCGTTTAAGAATAATGGATACACCGATAAAGAGAGAGATAGAGCTCTCCATCCAAGAAGAAAATGGTCCGAAAAGAAGCCACAAAAACAACTGTCGGCCGGAAAAGTTTTTCTTCCTGTCATCCACAAAATTACGGACCGTATTGGGAAAGTTTTGGCCAGGTTTCAAGTGCAGACAGTCTTTAGACCTACCAAGAATGCTTACGATCGGTGAAAGACGCACGACATCCCCTAGCCGGCCGCGGTGGCCGAGGAGACTAAGGCGCTCCAGTCACGGTCTGCACGGCTACTACGGTCGGGGGTTCGAATCCCCCCTCGGGCATGGATATTTGTGCCGTCCTAGTTCGTAAGTAGTTCATAAGTAGTTTGTAAGTTTAGAGACTGGTGACCCCGTAGTTAAGTCCCATAGACTTTACAAACATTAAAACATTTTAAACATCCCCTAGCAACGCGTGGGGTGTATAAAATTCCCTGTAGCTGTGGCATGGTGCGTATAGGAACAACAAAAAGGAGTGTTAATACTCGCATATTGGAAAACAAAAGGAATTGTCGTCTGGGCCACACAGACAAGTCAGCTGTGGCAGAGCATGTTTTTACACAGGGTGAGCATGAAATAAAATTTAGTGAAACGAGCGTGCTAGCCAGGACGTCGCATTATTACACACGGATGTACAGAGAAGCCATAGAAATGCAAAAACACCACAATAATTTTAACAGGAAAGAAGGTTTGAAATTAGATAAGATTTGGCGGTCAACTTTGAACCAAAGATAGGACAATCGATTACCTATAATCGAGATACATGACGTCAGCAGCACGTGACAAGTGGTGGCGCCATCTATATAAGCAGGACCTCCAGCGCCTAGTAGACAGTCGACTCACCCTTGAAGTTTTATGGATGCACCACGGCAACTTGGCCCGGAGGTTATAAGTAACTAGAAAAGTTCTTGGCATCACCACGAGTGGCCAGTGCTAGCGCAACGTGTTCTTCGCGTGATACTGATTGGACAGTCGCCCGTAAAACACGATCCGCGTCAGCAGTGTTGCCAATTGGAAGATTTATTACCCGATTTGTCAATGGTGTGCAATGTCATCCTCTGACAGAATTTTGCAGTGTGTTTACGGCAGAACTGACGGCTATTAGTAGGGCACTTCATTTTATGAAACAGGTAGCCCTGGACCGTGTTTTAATGAGCAGCCTGCAGGCCATAGACCGATGCTACTCCTCACATCCTTCGATGTTCAAATGTTTGTAGAGCTTATGGGACTTAACTACAGGGTCATCAGTCCCTAAACGTACAAACTACTTACGAACTAGCTAACACTAAGGACGGCACAAATATTCATGCCCGAGGGAGGGGGGGATTCGAACCCCCGACCGTAGTGGCCGTGCAGACTGTGACTGGCGCGCTGCAGTCCCCTCGGCTACTGCGGCCGGCCATCCTTTGATCATTGATATTCACGATCTCCTCGCTGATCTTCGTCGCACCGCATGCTGCGTTTCTTTTCTCTGGGTTCCCAGTCATGTGGGTATCCTAGGACATGAACAGGCTGACCAGTTGGCTAGAATAGCCGTAACTCCCTGCCTCCCTTCCCCTGGGTTATCCCAGGTGCAGGTTTGAAGGTGCAGGTTTGAAGGTGCAGGTTTGAAGGTGCAGGTTTGAAGGTGCAGGTTTGAAGGTGCAGGTTTGAAGGTGCAGGTTTGAAGGTGCAGGTTTGAAGGTGCAGGTTTGAAGGTGCAGGTTTGAAGGTGCAGGTTTGAAGGTGCAGGTTTGAAGGTGCAGGTTTGAAGGTGCAGGTTTGAAGGTGCAGGTTTGAAGGTGCAGGTTTGAAGGTGCAGGTTTGAAGGTGCAGGTTTGAAGGTGCAGGTTTGAAGGTGCAGGTTTGAAGGTGCAGGTTTGAAGGTGCAGGTTTGAAGGTGCAGGTTTGAAGGTGCAGGTTTGAAGGTGCAGGTTTGAAGGTGCAGGTTTGAAGGTGCAGGTTTGAAGGTGCAGGTTTGAAGGTGCAGGTTTGAAGGTGCAGGTTTGAAGGTGCAGGTTTGAAGGTGCAGGTTTGAAGGTGCAGGTTTGAAGGTGCAGGTTTGAAGGTGCAGGTTTGAAGGTGCAGGTTTGAAGGTGCAGGTTTGAAGGTGCAGGTTTGAAGGTGCAGGTTTGAAGGTGCAGGTTTGAAGGTGCAGGTTTGAAGGTGCAGGTTTGAAGGTGCAGGTTTGAAGGTGCAGGTTTGAAGGTGCAGGTTTGAAGGTGCAGGTTTGAAGGTGCAGGTTTGAAGGTGCAGGTTTGAAGGTGCAGGTTTGAAGGTGCAGGTTTGAAGGTGCAGGTTTGAAGGTGCAGGTTTGAAGGTGCAGGTTTGAAGGTGCAGGTTTGAAGGTGCAGGTTTGAAGGTGCAGGTTTGATCGCTACTCATACAGGACTGGACCACCAACTGGCAGGCTCCTGCTCTAATAAACTCCGCTCCATAAAGTCGACGACTGCAGCTTGGAGCTCTTCCTCACGCCCTTATCGAAGGGAATCCACTGTCTGTTACCGTCTCCGCATCGGTCACTCCAGGCTGACCCACGGTTTTCTTTTGCGTAATGAGCCTCCCCCACATTGTGGTTGTGGGGCCCTACAATCTGTGGCTCCTCTCTTAGTGGAATGTCCGCTCCTCTTGGCGCTCCGTGCCAAATACGGAATTCCGCACTCATTGCCCTCGGTTTTGGCGAATGATTCACGGATAGCTGACGGAGTCCTTGGATTTATCAGTGAAAGCGGTTTTTACTCTCGGCTATAAGATTTGTCTGACGCTTGGACAGGATGGGTGGGTTTGGGGTTTGTGGCCCTCCCTGCGAACTGCAGGGTTTGCTCTCCCCTCCCCTTGAAGACTTCCATCTCTCCTTTGAACATGGCTTTAATCCCCGTTGTTTCCCTTTTCACATTTTTAGGCTTCTCATTTAGGAGCATACACTGCCCCCCTGTATGTCATCAATTAATGGCGATTCTCGATTTGTCGCGACGTTCCTAGCAGAATCCCGCTTTTTGACCCACTTTAGGTTACGGTAGTAACACTAAAAGTGGGCCTTTGCGATCGTCTTTTGACAGCTCGAAATTTAAATGAAAATAACGGCTTTACCATTCATCTGACACGAAAACTGAATAAACCGAAATTGTAGACAAGAAAATTCTCTACAACTTTGTTCTTATGTTTTTTTTCATATCTGGTATCGTTTCAGATATATTTGCACAAATAACGCCGATTTTGGGATGTCTGTCTGTCCGTAACGTGTTCCCCGTTTTTAAGACGAACCGTTCAACCGATAAACACCAAATTTTACAGACATAATTTTAGGCCGACAGAGACCAGAACCTCCCTTTTTTAATTTTTCGGACCAAAAATACGGAAGTAATACCAAAAAAGTCGTTTGTAAT
The DNA here is from genome assembly GCA_026315105.1 of Locusta migratoria. Lineage (NCBI taxonomy): Eukaryota > Metazoa > Arthropoda > Insecta > Orthoptera > Acrididae > Locusta > Locusta migratoria. The sequence continues at coordinate 4,615,296 of CM048753.1, forward strand.
ATAATTGCAAACGAACCGTTCGTCTGACACGAAAATAGAATAGCCTAATTGGTAAAGGAGAAAATTATCTACAACTTAGCTCCTTTGTTTTTTTTCATATCTCATATCGTTTGAGACATATTTGTAAAAATAAACGACATTTGACACCCTCCATTGAATTAACCAAAACCAGCCGTTCGGAGATGTCACGTGACATTCCTCGCGTATTTGATGATTTTATTATTGTAACTTACACGTTGTCATTTCAAAGCAACGGCGCACTGAGGAATTAACACATCGATCTTCGTACGATAAATGATAATCTAATGTCTACAAATGCCATATTATCAGTTAACAACGGCCATCAATAGTATGAGATTAAAGGACTCTTGTTTATAGCCGTAGCGTAGTGGGCAAGGTGCTGGACTGTGAGGCGAAAGGTCGGTGGTTCGAAACACGCCACTACCTAAAAAAATTTTCCTAAAAAGTTTGACGTATTATTATTATTATTATTATTATTATTATTATTATTATTATTATTATTATTATTATTATTATTATTATTATTATTATTATTTTGGTCCAAAATGTTTGCAAAAACGTATAAAACTACAAATCTAAAGTAAGGGCCGTAAAACACGTTAGTGCGATTTTTCTATTGGTTTTAGTCCTGTTCTACTTGATTTTGCCCCCCCCCCCTTTAGTTTCTCTATTTTACTGTCGTCACTGTCTTAGCCGACCACACCCTATCTTGCACTCCATAGAGGACATGGGACTGATGACCTAGCTGTTTGGTCCCATCAGCCAACCAACCAAAATTCGTAGGCGATTCTATACGCGACCCAGCAATCGACGGAGAGACATAGCGAGACTGCTGCCGTATGACTTGCGGAGAACTAACGCAGTAAGTAAAGGTAAGGACAGAATAAATTGTTGGACATAGATCCGGGATCCAGAATGAAACTTTCACTCTGCAGCGGAGTGTGCGCTGATATGAAACCTCCTGGCAGACTAAAATTGTGTGCCGGAACCGGGACTCGAACCTGGGACCTTTGCCTTTCGCGGGCAAGAGCTTTAAAGAATGGTATCTCATAACGGTAGGGCTCGATATCGTGATTAGTCAATCTTAAGAAATAAAATCTCTTCATAAGTAGGGAATAGATAATTAAAACTCCACTACTAGACCGAAAAACATTTTTTTTTCCTTAGCTGAAGGTGAAAATAAACGTTGTTGCTCCATTTCGCAGCTCACAAAGATTAAGACAACACAGTGGAGGCCGTCATTTTCTTGACGTAAATTTGAGCCCAGTTATATCCACAACACAATAAAACCTTATGATTAAAATGATAAAGCTTCTTAGTTTCCTCAATAAATAAAAAACTAAATCTTCCGAACGAAGAAGTGATCATGGAAATTTAATACAAGTTACGAACACTTAAATTTGTAGAAAGGCACTTCCTGAAACACGATGCACACTTCCATGCCAAAATAAATTATCACACGAAATAAAAAGAAATTAAAATTGAAAAACTGTGAAAAGAAGTAGACCTTCCAAATCAATAAAACGGTATAACAGAAGCTTCAATTTACGATATAGTAGTACGTTACAGAGCTATCTCGACACGATTCACGATGCCGCCTCACAACTTTACTTCCGCCAGTACCTCGCCTCCTACTTTCCAAACTTCACAGAAGCTCTCCTGCGAAACTTGCAAGACTAGCACTCCTGGAAGAAAGGACTTGGTGGAGACATGACGTAGCCACAGCCTAAGGGATGTTTCTGTGAAGTTTGGAAAGTAGGAGGCGAGGTACTGGCGGAAGTAAAGTTGTGAGGCGGCATCGTGAGTCGTGTCGGGATAGCACAGTCGGTAGTGCGCTTGCCCGCGAAAGGCAAAGGTCCCAGATTCGAGTCCAGGTTCCAGCACACAATTTTAATCTGCCAGGAAGTTTCGTAGCTCCGGGATGTTTTAAACAGACATTTAGACGGCTTACTGATGGTGCCTGTTCCCAGCAGGTGGTCCGCCACTTGAGCGGTTCTTAAAGCTCTAATGGCAGCGATAAAATCGCAGATTCCCGATAACCTTGCTCCACATGCCACCAGTTTAGTCTTTAGTCACCACGTCGTATCACGAAAAACAGCGATCCGTTTCGTTCATCGCGAAATTAGACTCCTTCTGGAAAGCTGGATTTTTCTGGGGTATAAGGAATAGCGTTCCCAACTAATTATGCTGGCGAAGGAGGTTACGTGATAGTAATGGCGATCCTGCCGATGACAGCGCTACTAAAGCAGAGTTATTAAACATAGCTTTTGAAACTCGTTCACCAAAGAACACGAAACCAATATTCCAGATTACGAATTACGAACAGAGGCCGTAGTGAGTAACGTAGAAGTAGATATCATCGCAGTATTGAAGCAACTAAAATCACTTAACAAGAAAGTCTTCTGATCCGGACTGTATACCCATTAGATTTCTATTTGATTATGCTGAAGAGAGAGCCCCTTACTTAACAGCCATATACAACCGCTCTCTCCAAGGAGGATCTGCACCAAAAAATTGGAAAGTAGCACAGTCACACCTATATTCAAGAAAGGCAGTAGGAGTAACCCACTAAACTACAGGCCTGTTGCATTGACGTCAATTTGGAGCCTTGTATCTGCTGCCACTTGCCAATGTGTTTAAATTATCCTCGTATGCTGAAATAATGGCCGCTACATCTTGGTACTGAGTAATGACGACGCGAAGACATCAGTTTCATGTAGAACTTTAGAGCATATTCTCAGAAGTACTTCACCTGTAAAGGAGACCGCGTATAAAACGCTTGTACAACCACGTCTTGAGTATTGCTCAAGTGTTTGGACCCGCAGAAGATCGGTTTGAAGGAAGACATAGAGGCGGTTCAGAGACGAGCAGCTAGATTTGTTACCGGTAGGTTCGACCAATGCGCGAGTGTCACGGAAATGCTCCGGCAACTCAATTGGGGATCGCTGGAAGAAAGACGACGTTCTTTTCGTGAATTTCTGTCAAGTAAATTTAGAGGGCCGGAATTTGAAGCTGAGTGTAGTACGATCTTGCTGCCGCCTACTTACATTTCGCGTAAAGATCACAAAGACAAGATAAGAGAAATTAGGGCTCGTACGGAGGCATATAGGAATTCTTTTTTTTTCCTCGTTCAATTTGGGAGTGGAATAGGAAAGGAAATGCCTAGTAGTGGTACAGTGTACCCTCCGCCACGCACCTTACGGTGAATTGCGGAGTATGTATGTAGATGTAGAAGGAAGAGGTGCATTCCTGGCTCGCAACTCAACGGAAAACCTTATTTTATGAGGGCATAAGAAAGCTTGTAGAGCGATGGACGAAGTGCATTGAAAAGCAAAGATACTGTCGAAAAATGTTCTTGTAAGTTTCGTATTTTATCACAATAAAATATTAACTACTTTGCGGATAATGATTGGCTTACCCTCGTACTAGCCAATGGAGACTTACAAACATTTGTACGTAGCTGCAACAAGGCCAGGTTTTCAAGCACGATTTAATGTTCGAAAAGGACCCGATGCGAAAACCATTCGTACGCTCTTCGCAAAATTTCAACGAACAGGCAGCGTAACTGACGATCTAGTGGGGCATGTTGGCCGCAAGCAAACCGCAGTTACGCCTGAAAATATCGCCACAGTTTCTGGAATTATTCAGTGCCCGGGCGGCAAATATTTGGAGGCGGCAGGATCAAATGTTCTCATACTTTGCATCTTTCTTCGCTCTTCTGTCCACGACGATTTCGTTCTGTCTAATTCTGTCCTCAAATCCTGCAAATGCCTGATTTTTTTTATTTAAATATGTTGTGTGTTTCTTGATCCCGTATTCCCATTTCTTACAGATTCCTTTGTACTTCTTGGATCCACCGTATTTTGCTTTCCTTGTACACAGGGCCGGCGCAAGCCCAAGTGCCGCCCCGTGCGAACTGCTAAATTGCCGCCCCTTCCCCCGTTTTTTTTAATTTTTTATTTATTTTAGAAACGTTTGTGGAATTTCATTTAACCTAATCTGTAGGTTTCGGCTACTGAGTGGTCAGTCTCGAAGCTTTTAATATGTGCTTACATCCAAACCGTCATTTTGACAGTTACGTTCATTATGACGGAATGGATGTAAACATAACTCAAAACATTGAGAATAGCCACACTGTGTCCCGAATCTGAATCTAGATCTGGAAAATAAAAACAAAAATTCCAACTAATTGGTGACATTATCTAAAGATAATTTTAATAAGCCTTGTGAATTTACAAAAATGTTCAATTGTGTGTGAAATATTTTGGGACATCTGCTAATGTCATCTGTCCCTAAGCCTACACACTAGTCAACTTAAATTATCCTAAGGACAAACACACACACAGGACTCGGACCTCCGCCTGTGGACAAGCCGCAGTCCATGACTGCAGCGCCTTAGACAGCTCGGCTAATCCTGCGCGGCGTGAACTTAGTCTGCGTAAAGAAACATTTTTCAATGGTTGTGAACAGATAATGTATTCAACGGAAAACAGTATACAGTAAATAAATGTTGGCAAAGTGATAATGTGCGAGTAGTATTGCCAAACAAAAGTTCTGGTCGGAATTTTAATTATAAATTTATCCATGTTATTTGGATCTTTTGAGGTCTGCGACTGTATTATAATCTTTTTTGAATGATTAATGCTGCAGCAGTCACTGTTTATAAATATTTTTATTGGCACGACGCGTTTCGGCAGCATGCTGCCATCATCGGGTGCATTTTTACAGTTACTGGTTACATTCTTGATGTATTGTGTTTTGTGTTGTGAGGTTATGTTTGTACAGTTTTAACCTGTTAGGAAGATATAGCTATTTTTACAATTATGTTTCATCATTATAGTTTTTGGATTATTGTAATGTTGTATTTACTCACAGTTTTGCTAATCTTGATAAACTTGTCTGGCACACACAACACAAGCACATAGTTACATACACACTTACAACACATGTGGACATTTTGTATTTGAAGGTTACTGTACAAAGATCCTTAAAAGCTAAGATAAACTACTTGTATCAGTAAATATAGTGAATATGCATGAGTTTAAACAGAAGTTGCTACATTTTGAAGAATTGATCAATCAGTGTTACATTATTAATTTTATATTTTAATTTTATTAATTTTATATTTTAATGAAAAATGCATTCAATACTGGAGAAATTTTTGAAGAACTTAGTATTGTTGCTTTCCAGTTTATCATTAAGTAGAAGTTCACCATGTATTTTCTCATGGATGAAGATTTCTAGTTCTTCATAGAGGTCCATTATGTGTCCCTTGTCCATTTTATGCAGTATATGAAGATCACTCTTGATATTCTGGAATGGATGTCCTGTGTTCTTTATATGGGTAGCTACTGCTGATTTATTGAAGTTATTGGTGTGGTAGGCATTAATGTGTTCATTGTATCTTGTTTTGAATTCTCTACCTGTTTGGCCTACATACAGGGCATTACAGGCGTTGCATACTATTTTGTAGATGCCTGAGTGTGTGTGTGTTTATCTGTTAGTATGTTTACATTGTCTAAGTGAGTGTTGTAATTTATTGTTGGTTTTAAAGGCTATGTTGATGTTGTGTGGTCTGAAGATGTTTGCTATTTTGTAGGATAGTTTGCCAATGAAAGGGATACATGCTGTGGCTTTATTTTTTTATTTCTGTGTGGGGATTGGTTTCTTTTTGGTTTTGCTTTTTTGTGTAAGGTTGTCAACCAGTGTGTCATCATAACCATTTGCTGTGGCTATTTGTTTGATGATATTGAATTCTTCAAGTTTTGTATTGTTGTCCATTGGTGTGTTGTTGGCTCTGTTAACAAATGCTCTATATGCAGCATGTTTGTGTGTTGTCGGATGGCAGGATGAGTTATGTATGGTGAAATCTGCTGTTGTTGCTTTTCTGTAGACTTTGAAGGTGTGTGCATTGTTTACTTTACTAATAGTTAGGTCTAGAAAGTTGATACTGCCATTGTTTTCATGTAAAAATTTCTCCAGTATTGAATGCATTTTTCATTAAAATATAAAATTAATAAAATTAAAATATGAAATTAATAATGTAACACTGATCAATTCTTCAAAATGTAGCAACTTCTGTTTAAACTCATGCATATTCACTATATTTACTGATACAAGTAGTTTATCTTAGCTTTTAAGGATCTTTGTACAGTAACCTTCAAATACAAAATGTCCACATGTGTTGTGTGTATTTTACTATGTGCTTGTGTTGTGTGTGCCAGACAACAAGTTTATCAAGATTAGCAAAACTGTGAGTAAATACAACATTACAATAATCCAAAAACTATGATGATGAAACATAATTGTAAAAATAGCTATATCTTCCTAACAGGTTAAAACTGTAGAAACATAACCTCACTGGCATCCACAACACAAAACACAATACATCAAGAATGTAACCAGTAACTGTAAAAATGCACCCGATGATGGCAGCGTGCTGCCGAAACGCGTCGTGCCAATAAAAATATTTATAAACAGTTAATGCTGCAGCAGTCATCATTCAAAAAAAGAATTTTAATTGTTGTTCATGCAGACGGAGACAGGTGTTTCACGGCTCAAAATCAAAACGTCCGACTACCATTCAAAAACAGATAGCAAATATTTTGAAAAATACTTATGCCAGGCTTACTACCAATGTCTTTATGTAATTACTCGCAGCGTATTTACCCATTCGGAATACTTCTAGCCATTGTAGGTGTTAGACATGTTTGACTGTAGTAATGTTCAACGATTTTTGTTTTCATAATGGGAAAAGATTAAAAAACTCGGAAACAGCCGTTGAAGGGCTTAGCAAAATTGTTTCAGGCTTAACACATAATCGCAGTATCGAAAGTTGCATTCGAATTTCCAAATTAGATTCGTCTTCACAAAATTAGTGAGTAAACGCACGTCGCGTAACAGGCTGGCACAAGATCGGCAGCGCTCCACTCAAAAGAATACTGAGACTGGGATACTGTTAAAAGCCAGACTGCTTCCCGCTCTCAGTTCCTCCGGCGTAAACACGACGGCGCTGCCACAGCGGCGAGCGAGAAATTGGCCCTCCTCCCTCCCCTTGTTCAACAAGGGCCGGCAGGTAGTCGAGGTGTCATGCCGCAGTTCCCGAAACCGCCCCCTCCGAGTTTTGGCTTCGAATCCCCTCCTGAGCATGAATGTTGAGTTTCGACTTAAGAAGAAGAAAGAAGAAGAAGAAGAAGAAGAAGAAGGGGTGGTCTGACTGCAGTTTTGCCGCCCCTCCCCCTCGGAAAGTGCCGCCCTGTGCGGCCGCACGTTTCGCACGTGCCTTGCGCCCGCCCTGCTTGTACAACAAGAATTACGAAATTTGCTGTGTTTACCTCCCCTGGTCCATTCTGAAAATATGTCCAAAGAACTCGCACCTTTTCTTAATGATACTGGTTATTTTTTTCTATTTTGTTTGTCAAACTTATGGGACTTGACTGCGTCTTTAACTCGAGAACCACTGAACGTATCGTGATGATTTGTTTTTAAATTGTAGCGCTCATAAAGATCTAAAATAGTCTGTGAGAGCACATGTCTAACTTTTATAGATTTCCCACAATCACTATTTAGTCTGAAGCCATCCGGCGCTAGCGCCTTTGGAGAGGAAAATGGTACATATGCCCCCCGGACTATTTTTTTACCTTTGTGATATCTACAATTTAAAAGAAACCTCATCACGATACGTTCAGTACTTGTCGAGTTATAAAAGGTTAAAGGGACAGGCAGAGAAAAATGTGCTTCTGTTTCATATATGATTTCAACCCCTTAGAATGCTCATTTCGAAATTTCACTATGCCTATAACCGTGCCGCTAGTTCATGCACTAAGTTGAAGTTTTATCGCAATCGACTGAATGACATCCATACGGACAAACAGAGGCCTTCATTTTTATATATTAGATAAAAAAAAGCTTTCGTTACAACGCAAACTTAGCAGCCGATTTTCGTATTAATTCTTTTGTTTTACTCATTTAATTACTATGAACTAACTGCATACTACTTTCATACATACAATTTTATCAATCGGCTTCACAAAAATGTTCGGAACAAATTCTCGCATTTTTGCCATTTATCTCGTCTGGATTTTCCGCCGTATGCAAGACACCTGATTTTTAATTTTTCCCAAACATGTTTCAGCACATTTTGTGCTATCATCAGTGGGATGGTTTATTTTTGTTCTGACAAAATTGTTACTGTACAATAGTCTTTTCAGTTACTTCTAAAATGTTTTTGTAGGTTCGTTCGTTTTTAGTTTTATTTAGGTAATCTGACTATATAACTTTCAGTTTAGTGAATATTAGACCTGGATATACGAGTATCACATTTCTTACATACCTTTTTACATTAGGCTACATAAAACTCGTTAAATAGCCTACTTTTTTGTTGTTTTGGTACAAACTTGTCATCTACAAACATAACAAACAGTTTACAATTTTCTTACTTTCTATTTTTCGGTTCGAGAAAACTGACTGCAGATGACAAGTTTGTACCAAAACAACAAAAAAGTAAGCTATTTAACGAGTTTTGTGTAGCCTAATGTAAAAATGTAAGAAATGTGATACTCGTATATCAAGGCCTAATATTGACTAAACTGAAATAGTCAGATAACCTAAGTAAAACTAAAAACAAATGAACCTACAAAAACACTTTAGAAGTAACTGAAAAGACTATTGTACAGTAACTAAAATTTTTCAGAACAAAAATAAACCATCCCGCTGATGATAACACAAAATGTGCTGAAACATGTTTGGGAAAAATTAAAAATCAGGTGTCCTGCATACGGCGGAAAATCCAAACCATTTATCCAAACAAGCACGGAAGAAAGAACAGTAACATCAAAAGATGATTTATCTCGTCGTTTACAGCGAGAGATCCTCATTTTTTGGAAACCGATGGTACAAAATGCCTTCCGTCTTGCACCCACTGTTATTGCACTCCGCAACAGTACAGCACGAAGTATTCTTACTCATAATTACAGAAAGAATATAGGGAAAAATTGTTCCCTAATACAAGAAAGTTACTTTCTATCCTAACACTTGACAGGTCACGAAATGAGCGAGCGCAAAACACAACTTCCTGCTTGCTCGTTTCATACATTAAGTTTACATGTAACACATCTTCCGGAAGACGAAAACCGATTTTCGTAAACCGTTTTTCGCTGTCGTGTTTACATGGCACAGCCTGAATCGGATTTCGTAGCTCACTTAACATGGCGGCTGAGAAACAGCTGATTCAGTCCCTTATTTAGTCAGCAAAATCGCTATTTTTCATTACTTGAATACACATTCATGCTCACTCTAATATTAATACTTTTATTTCACATTAGAAAGTACTAGCTGAGAAACCCAGCGTTGCTTGGGTTAGAATATGTGGCATGAGAGACAGCATGAGTATTATTCTAAATATTCATTTGTTAGCCTATCTGCATTTTCATCTTTGTTGATCGTCGGTAAAGTGTGATTGAGGAAAACGCGTTGAGAAGTTAAAAACTTATATATTTGATATTATGTGTCGTTATTCTCAATTTTGTTACACATTGCAACAGCAGCACCGAAAGCGGCTGGCAAATTACATTTCTGAAAACGATATTGGATAAGTGCGAATATTGATTTGTAACAGTTTTCACAAATGTCTTCTTGAATAGGAATTTGGAATGAATTGTGAGACTGTGTGAATAATGAGACTCTACACAAAAGAGTTTCGCATGAAAGTGCTGGTCATAATGAGATGTGATAACAATGGATGTATCTGATTCGGTAAAATTTTACTTTCTATCCTGGCGGTCTCGTGTTTTTTGTTGGCAACATCAATAACACGATATAAAATCATTGAAAAAGATGACCGAACCACATAGAGTGTAGATAAATACTGCTGTTCCTGCTGTATGCTTGATTTCCCGACAAAATATTTGCGTATCACGCGATTGGCTTATGACGATGTCACATGATTATCGTTATTCAACATCTGTTGCCAACATTATCACAGAAGGCCGCCGGATATGAGTAGGACTACGTCGCATAGTTTTTCTTGACCCAGCTGTCAAACGATAACACCTTTCACAGCAGTGTGTGTCGCGGCTACATGTATCAGAGATCACTGATTAGCACAGACCAGTGAGCTTACTGGCACAGGCATATCAATATCTATGGCCTAAGAGACATCCATTAATGAATGTCTGTTTCCACTACGCTTCCACGACAGTGATCAATGTTCCACGAGTATTTTTAACTTTGAGTATATCTGGATTTTTATCTTTGTTTAGTGTCTCTGTTCATAGTCGGTAATGTGTGGTTGACGGAACATGTGATCTATTAAAAAAAAAAAAAAAAAAATAATAATAATAATAATAATAATAATAATATAATAATAATAATAATAATAATAATAATAATAAAATGCGTATTTGATATTCCTCGTCGTTATTAAAGTCTGAAAGGACCGCATTGTCTTACGATTGAAAGAATACAGATTTTGATTCGTACCGTAAAGTTCGTAAGTCACAGAGTATATAGCTTTTAATAAGAGTATTTATTGCATATTTTGCGAATTTTTGCTCGTCACACTCACCCAGTGCCACACACCGATCAAACTACCTTACTAACATCATTAGACCAAGGGCTATCTACCACCACGACCACGAGTGGGTGGCAGTATGTGGTCATGGAGAAAAGTCTATCAGCACGTACACACACAAGCCTTTTATATATATAGATCAGCCGGCCGCAGTGGCCGAGGGGACTGAGGCGCTCCAGTCACGGTCTGCACGGCCACTACGGTCGGGGGTTCGAAGCCCCCCCCCCCTCGGGCATGGATATTTATGCCGTCCTTAGTCTAAGGTAGTTGATAAATAGTTTGTAAGTTTAGGGACTGATGACCCCGTAGTTCAGTCCCATAAGCTACACAAACATTTGAACATTCTTTATAAAGTAACACTCTGTCCATATGTGTCGAAAATTCTTACCAAAAAACACAATCTGACAAGCCAAGAACACTTCAAAAACGGTTGTTTACATAACCAACCAGAAGCGGAATTGGGAAATGGGTTTACGAAATCCGGTTTTGGGAGCCCATGTAAACGGGGTGCTAGGGTACTGCGGCAACTGCTCGGCGCTTGCTGCCTGGTGACGTCACAGAAGCGAAGCGCGCGTGTCAAATTTACATCCCCCCCCCCCCTTCCCGACTGCATACAACTTGAAATTCCGTCAAATTTCACGGGGAACCCGTCAAGTTGGCAACACTGCTTTTCGTATCGATGACTATCGAACATCGCGATACGAGGCGCAGTAGGTAGTGGGCACGCAGGCTGTTGTTTCTCAGTGGCGACCGGCGGCCTTGAAGGTTTGACGTCCAGGCGGAAGAGTGTAGTGTAGTGTGTGTTATCTCGGTGCGCCTTTGTTGTGGACGTCGCATTGTCAGTGTCGGCTGCGCCCCGCCATGCGGCTGCCTCGCCGACTCGCCTCGCTGCTGCTTCTGATTCACGCCGTCGCTCTAACGGTCGGTGAGTAACACAGCTACTCCGTACACGGGCTGTTCCGTTTGAAATCTGACGGAACAACGAGGAAATTGACCTGCTGTTTCTTAAAGTAATTAGTTATTTCTACATGTGCCAATTAACCTAAAAGAAAACTGACATTAATTTCTTTGTTTTTGATGGGGAAAGAAACTCCTTGACGTATTGTTTTCCACAGGGTAGTTCCGTAGCACAGGGGTAGAGTGGAAGACTAGAATTCCGAAGGTCGCGGGTTCGATCCCAGCCAGGTCCTAGGATTTTTATTTGTTACTTTCCACTTTTTTCACCTCTGCCAGTGTTGCTGATGTGAAAAATATCGAGTAGCACCGTGGTTCGGAAAATTTTAGGTCCCCTATAACTGGTTGGGTAAGTCAGATCGAAGATCGTAGGAAGGCAACGGCATACCACCCCCAAACACGACCATGCCTAGTGTGCTGTTCAAACTAGGGATGCAAACGATACATCGATGTTTTGAAAACATCGATGTTTCGTCCATAAACATAGATGTTAACATCGATGTTTTGAACGGCGATATATCGCCGATGCATCGACTACACAAGTCCAAAACTATCGACATCGTTCAACAATTGATGGGCAACTTCATTATCACTTTATTAGTTGCTCGGCCAGCGTCAGCTCAAGTGCGGTGCTCCTGCTGTCGTCGCTCGTCGCTGTTTTCATACTTTTGAAATAGTAGGCAAGTGAAATATGAAACAATCTGATGATTAATCTGGTGTTTGTGCAACACGGGCTGCTGGCATTGCTGAAATTTCACCCTCCAACTTTAGTGGAATCGAATCTTTGAGTGTTACCCAATCGGACTGATATCGTACTGTCAAAACGACAGTTAAAACATCAAACAAAAGTCGACGAATAATCCGAGACAAAAGCCAACAAGCCAAGTATAACATAGATTTTCATTTCAGCAAGGTACATGATTTGATGAACGTCATTGATGAATAGTCATTTTAAAAATACATTATTAAGTAATAACTGAAAGATGCATAATGTTTAATTTTCTCCGCGTCGACAGCTAAGAAAAATGCAATACTTGAACAAAACAGAAGTTATTTCGCATGTAATAAACAAATCGATGTAAATTCCAAGTAAAATCAGCGCAATAGGTAGCGAAACCTTATTCCCAACTCCTTTTTCATTCGAATCTGCCATTTCGCTGTGTATTCGTAGCCTAGTGAAAGAACATAAATAAGGCAGATACTTTCTGGCAACAGCTTCATTTCAGTGTGTTTTTCCTAATATTTCTTAAACGTATGGAAACATCGGATAAATATCGATGTATCGTTTTTCTTTTAACATCGATATTTTTCCACAGGAACATAGATGTTTTTATCAACGATTTTGAATCCCTAGTTCAAACCAGTCTTCGGATTGTTGACTGCTTTACCTTTTTATTGCTTCCAGATTATAAACAGTTCACGTATTTTTTTACATCAGGGAGGAAGTTTTATCCATCATTTTTCCCAAATGACCCCCCCTTCTGACAATTCACAACATCTTTCTTCCGCCCCACCCCCAGGCCTCTAATAATTTAGTTTTCATTCATTTATTATTGTTTCACTACCACTATGTATCATTTACAAGCTTCATTCCCCCACGTCACAAATATCTGAGGTAATTTGGTATAATCCGTGTACATCGACGGAAACGGCATTCCGATCGATATATATCCAAAGTTCGATTCCTGCTCTACATTCGATATGACAAACGCGAAGCAGTTAATTTAAATTGTATTTTGATTGCGTTGAATTTGTGACATTTTCTTGTACTTTTCCGACTCATCTGGTTGCCATTTGAAATATCGAAAGAAATAACGGTAATTTCCAAGAATGGTATATATCGAACTGCAACTGTAAACAATTTACTGTTTGTGAAACGCAGATTCGGGCGCTACGCGCCCTCACATACTAAGATAGAATTCTTGTTTGACCTATACGTAACCTTCTTAAGGCTACGATAAAGATCACTTTCTTTTAAAGTAAAAGTTAGCTTAGGTATAGGTTAAACAAGAAGTTTTTATATCGATCGGAATGCCGTTTCCTGCGATGTACACGGATTCTACCAAATTACCTACCATATCTGATAATACCAAGCTACCGCTTGGCAAGCCGCTCATTCTCTGACTGTTAACTCTGCACATACCGCTCTGTTTAACGGTCGCATTTATGTTCCGCAGTTATTAACAATACTATCAGTTGTAAACGTGGACCTGCCGCGACAGCGACTCCTCTGCTGCTATGCTGAGTTTTATCACATAAAAAGCATTCTATTAATTTCCATACTGTACCCCTTTAGTCCCTAGTAATTCCACTTCAAATAGCCGTTACGTACTTTACCTCTTTGTAAGGGCCCAATGACAAAACACGAATTGTTAAGCTAATTCTACCACAGCTTTAGATAGTTCTGTGGCTCCATCTCCGCCCAAGTAAGTTTTACTTTGCAAAATTTACTCACCTTAGCCACATTAGATTCCGCTGCCCCCCAGGTCCATAATAAAACATTTGTCTGTTACCAGTCTGATGATGCGCTAACAGTGCGAAAGGCGTAATTGGAGTAATACAGAATACTGCAACAGAGGCTGAGAATTACTTATGTTTACTTTTTCATTGTCTTTTCCGCTATCTTTTGCTGTTTCCTCAATCTGGTCAAGGCCGCATGTTGCACATTGTATAACAGAATTTCGCACATTTGTACACATTTTGGGCGTGTTTAGCAGCCATGATTTACTTTCTGTATTTTCGCGTTTCATTTGTTTTGTTGCCAACTAACGGTTGCTAACCGCTGTGTGTGTGAACAAAATGGAGTGAGAATGTTATTTGAAGCCAACCTTGATTTGAAGCAGATTAATAAGAAGGGAAGGGGGAGAATTGTCTTATTTTGTGTATGATTGCAATATCTGTATGCGGTTGGTAGATGGAGGAAACAGCTGAAAAGACAACGAAAATGAAGTAGAAACTTATTCCCGTACGGAAAAAAATACGTTAACTGTTTGTAATCTGGAAACAATAAATCTCACAAATTGTAGATCCCACTGAAGGTACTATTAAAATAAAAGGCGAAACGCGTCTGGGAGAAATGAATTGCAGCGAACAAAAGGCGTTTTTTTTTTCACACCTTGAAAAACGAATTATTTCGGCGCTTGCTGCGGAAGACAGCCACCCAAACAATCTTGATGTCATTAATTTATTCCTTAAATGATCGTTATTTTTCGACTTGAAATTCGGTAGCGTTATTTTCCCAACTCATCACTGTGTGTGCTGTGTAACTCAACCACCTCATGCCTGATTTCAGTGAACTAAGGTTCATTTCGAAGCTAAAAATCTGAACTTGATGTAGGTATATAACAATAACACCACAACAATTGTAAAACCTTTTTCATTTATTAATCCTTGTCTGGTGATTTTGGGTGTCAGATAACCCATTTAAAACTTTTGAGCGCTGCTGTTTCCAGGATGTTAAGAGTACGTAATTTTAGTTTCCTATATCTTTAAAAAGTCAGTTCATGCCGAGTGGGCATGAAGCGAAGTACTCAACAATGCGTTGAGTTGTTTGATCTTATTCCCGATTATTTTAAATTTCCGTTACTTTTAACCCAAAATCACCAGTTGCGAAACTTTCTTGGAATATTCTCGTTTTCCATTTTATAGGTATTTTTGGCATTTGACAGGCTGCCTATGTAAATTATAACCCTGGGTGCCGCTCTAAAAGCAATGAGTTTCTGTCAGAAATTCTACTTTTCCATAATCTAGCCAACAATTCAGAGATTACGTATTCACAGAATATGGCATCAACTGCGAATGGGCAAAGCTGAAAATGTGTACCCGGGTCTCCTGCTTTCTAGGCAGTTACGCTGACCGCTACACCACTGGGGACACAGTGATCACCGCACCTGCAAGGACTACCTAAGCACGCCTCCCGTCAGATAAAATTCCCAGCTTCACCCTGCCCACATTACTCAAACTTGCAGGACCAGAAGTGACGTCTGTTCTTTCGAAACAGACGCTACATTTGAATAATTCAGAGATTTTTAGCTGAATATGGTCTATGAAAACTAGTGACACTGGATTCGCTGGTGGGGAGGATCTATAGTCTATAACGTAGTGAGGATGAAAATGTTGTAAAACAAAGTTTCGAGAAGTGCACAGTATACTCGAGAGGACGGTCAAGGCGATGGCTAGTAACCATATTTTCTCTCATGAACATTAGCTTAGTGACTGCCAATGTTGTCTACTGCAGATCCAGTGGTAACTAGGTTGGAATGTGTGTGGAAAAAATACTTTGCCAAAGAACTTGTACAATCTCAGGTCAATCGTCGACTTGGAAACACCCTGTTGCCCTGTGAACAGCGGCTGAACATCAGTATAATACTATAGTTGTGTGCACATCTTCCGCAGCAGCTTTTTAAATTGACTATCAGAAACAATTCGTCTTATGGTGACTGCAATTGAGAGATTTATTCCACACCAGACACGTTTCGCCTTTTATTTTAAAAGCAGCTTCTGTGGTCTGTGCTTTGTATAGTTTTCTATAAATAGATTAAAAACACTTTTTAAAAACATTTGTGCACGTTAGGCCATGTACGAGCCAGGCAGTATAAAACAAGTAACTAAACATTTGCAGAAAACATCCACCAAAACCAACATAATCATCACCAGAGTCACAGACATGGAAGTCTTAAGAGTAAACAACAAAAACACCTGCTCACCCTTCAAGAAAACTGCCATGTCCAAAAAAACAACAGAAAAGAAACGTGTCATAAATGACCAAACCAATCTAGCAAACACACTTTTCAAGCTTATTGACCAGAACATACAACTCAGATGAACTACCTTCGCCTACCCCCTCCCAACCACCACAACCCAGTTGAACCTGCATTTATTCACCTGAAAAAAAAAAAAAAAAAAAAAAAAAAAAAATCTTAGACATCCTGTTCGCTGAAATTGAAAATCTCTCTCTCTCTGCACAATACTCGTATGCCGAGATTGACAAATTATTACAAACAGAAAAATTTAGGCAATGTTTTTTAAAGGTTCATTATTCCTTTATACTGTTATGTTTCAAATCTGGTTTATTTGTTAAATTATCAAATTACGTACTACATAACACATTGCAATACTTTAAAGGGCTTGAATATGTTCAAAGATTTCGCACTTCCGATAGCAAATTTTCTGAAGCAAAGTTATGTGATATAATAAAGATGGGTGTGGTGGTGGATAAATATTGATTGAAACATGAGAATAAAATGGTTCGTTAATGATTTTGGCTCGAAGCACACACAAGTTCGAAGCACACATGTTCTGATTTAGGCCCTGTTACTATTAATCAAATTAATTGGCTTGTTAATTAACTGAATTAATATGATTGCTAATTAGTCTTTGCACATCTGATCACTTTACAGAAGATTGTACTTACCACCCCATCATAGCTAATGGAACAGCTGTAATCGTTTTGCAAAAATAAAAATCTGTATGCCCTCTTTTTCTGTCGTAATATAAAAATGCAATTATGATTTTTCTTTTGAAAATGACTGTTTCTTTGATCTTTGCTCTGGGTTTTGTTATACGGAAACAATAGCTGTGCGCAAGTACATTTACGTAATCAGATAAATTATTGACGTTAACTATTATGAAAAATTGTCTTAATAATTTTTACTAATTTTCTCTCTTTGTCAAAAATGGCTAACTGATTGATAATATTGTTTATTATTGTTTCATCAAAATTCTATCTATAATCAGTGATCTATATTCCTAGTGCACACAGTATTTAAGTTTCTCAGTTAAACTGAATCGTTATTGAATGAATGAAGGTGATATGTCCTCATCAGTTAAACTTTCGCACTCCTATCAAATTTTCTAATGACTTGTCAATTATTATTGCAAATTAGTTCTTATAAGGTCTGTTAGGTATTAATAGAAATTGTTTCACTTTTAATTCACTCTTATATTCTAACGTAATAGTTACAAAATAGTACTGATCTGTAGCATTGGTTTCTTCACATAATCGTCTATGGTTATTGTTTATGGTGACGTTGTTGAGAGCACGGTAATCTCCGCAAGGCCTCCAGGATCCGTCTTTCTTGGGAGCTAAATAGAGGGGACTTGACCAGGCGCTCTTTGACGGCTGGCAGATTTTCATATTAATCATTTGTTGGAACTCTGCTTTAGCTGCCTTGAGTTTGTGGTGGTAGTCGTCGTGCCTTTGCTGATACAGGATGTCCTTCAGTGGCAATCTTATGAAAAACAGTGGTATCTGGAATGTCAAAATAGATGTTTTTCGTGAAGCAAGCTGGGGAAATTTCTTGAATGTCAGCAAGTTTTTGATCTGGAGGCATTACATGAACTGTTTCTATGCCCGAGACTTCAATCAGTGTGCCAGTTGTTGCTGCTGACGTCAACGGGTCGATTAGACGCCTGTTCTTGAGATCTACTAAAAGATTGTAATGATGAATGAAGTCGGCTCCGATAATCGGCGATTGCACATGGTGACCCCGACTGTAGTGGTCCAGTTGACGATGATGATGATGATGCTGCGAGGCAAAACTTATTTTTACACGAGTTCGTTAAATATTCAGTCACGTGAGTGGGTCAGTTCCGCGATACACGAATCGTCTCACGACGGAGACACGTTCCGTAGTCCCGTTTTAACACGCGCGGCGCGAGCACAGAGTCAGACACTTGCAGACACTGTTTACATAAATGGCACTCCCGCACTTTCAAAATAAACTTTGACTGTGAAAACTTCTTTCAGTCTCTAGGGAAACTAAACATTCTGTAGACACCTCTAGATTTGAGCAGTTCATGGCTACGCAACCACCCATAATGTGCTGAAGTGCCGTGACCCAAATCCTATAGCACTGCAGTATGCTTTACTTAAGAGCCACGGGAATAAACTTGCTGGATGCGTCAGCTAGTACTTATAGGAGCCTTAGGACGAACGGTACGTCAGCGCATAAAATACGAACAAAAATTGTTAGAGTGAATCACTAACTATAACTTCGAAATTATTATAGGAGCTGAAACGATTGAGAGACAAACGTTGCATAGAAAAACGGGGACCAGAAGATGTTGGTTTTTTGTTTCTAGGTGGGGTCGCTTCAGAAATATGGTAATTTTTTTTCTTGTTGCAGTAAGGTCTTCGACGGGTCAAAATCAGACCAAGGCGTTGGGGCCGGGGTATTCGGGGTGCAGCCAAGACTGGAGGGCGTCATCTCTCTAGGAAAACTGGCCTCAGTATTCCAGGCCGAAATCACTGCCATCAGGGCGTGTGTGGAGGAGGATTTGCGTAGTTGCTGCAAAGATCGTAGCATCTATATCTATTCAGACAGCCAGGCAGCCCTGAGATCACTGGCAGCTCCTGCAACAAGGTCTAAAAGTGTTGCAGAATGTCACAGGGTTCTGATGGAGCTAGGGGAAATCAATAGAGTAAACCTATTGTGCGTCCCTGGCCACTCGGGGATCAGTGGCAACGAACATGCCGACAGATTAGCCAGGATGGGGGCAGAGACTACATTTATTGGACCGGAACTTGTCCTGACAATCACCGAGGCAATGAACAAATTGGAGCTACGTAACTGGCTCAGAAGACGGCACGTAGAATATTGGACCAAAGTCCATCAACAAAAACATGGCAAGGTAATGATGCGAAAGCCATGTTTTAAAAGAAGCTCTGCAATCCTGAACAGGAGAGAGATTAGACTCACGGTTGGATTGCTGACAGGCCATGGGAATTTCAAAAAACACCTACATACAATGAAAATAACAGAAGAGGACCCTAAATGTAGGATCTGTGATAACGATGATGAAACTGCATCGCATCTAATCTTAGAATGCATTGCTTTGGAGAGTAAAAGGCACAGAACATTTGGGACAACCATACCCGAAGAAATTGTCTAATAAAGAACTGGTAAAGGGACTCCTTGCACTGTTAAAGGGCATTGGTTGGCTTTACTAGATATACAGGGAGCGATACCGCACAATGAACTTGGTTTCGGTACGGGCAGTGGCGGGTTGGACCAAGACTGTTTTGGCTTCTCTGAAAAAAAATCAAAGGTCTTTGAAGGTCAAAAAGGTGGCATGAACGTCCATTTACAGGTGTTAGAAGTGATGCCCATTTGTATCAATGAAACACTGCACTTCAGCATTTATTGAAGCACGTGCGCTGAAAATTCCCTCTCGCATATCTTTAGATCTATTTGGAAAATCGTTATAAAGAAATCAACAATGTCTTTTACGAATCAGCACAAGAAAAATCAAGAGTCAAGTTTGCCGAACCAGCCGGCCCCAACACCTCCCCCCCCCACCCAATCCAACTATTATGGAATCGTCTCTGCAACTCATTTCTAGCCAGCACCGAAAAAAATGTGCCAGACACCCATCGTCTTGATACCTCATTAAGGTCCTTGTCCCTTAAGGCATTTCTTCCAATAACAGACGTAATGGAAAGAGTATATAGAGGAGCTCTACAAAGGAAATGAACTTAGAGACACTATTGTAGGAAGGGAAGAGGATGTAGATGAAGATGAAATAGGAGATACTATACTGAGAGTTGAATTTGACAGAGCACTGAAAGATCTAAGTCGAAACAAGGCCCCTGGAGTAGATGATATCCCGTCAGAGCTACTGAAGTCTCTGGGAGAACCAGCCATGACAAAATTGTTTCACATTGTGTGTAAGATGTATGAGACAGGTGAAGTACCCTCAGACTTTAAGAAAAATGTTATAATCCCCATTCCAAAGAAAGCGGGTGCAGACAGGTGTGAAAGCTACATAACCATCAGTTTAATCAGTCATGGTTGCAAAATATTAACACGAATTATATACAGAAGAATGGAAAAGGTGGTAGAAGCCGACCTCGGGGAAGATCAGTTTGGATTCAGGAGGAACGTAGGAACCCGGGAGGCAATACTCACTTTACGGCTTATCCTAGAAGATAGATTAAGAAAAGGTAAACCAACATTTCTAGCTTTTGTAGATTTGGAGAAGGCTTTTGACAATGTTGATTGGAATAAACTCTTTCAAGTTCTGAAGCAAGCAGGAGTAAAATATAGGGAACGTAAGGTTATTTACAACTTGTACAAAAACCAGACAGCGGTTGTCAAAGTTGAAGGGCATGAAAGGGATGCAGTGGTTGGAAAGGGAGTAAGACAGGGTTGTAGCCTTTCCCCAATGTTGTTCAATTTGTACATTGAGCAAGCTATAAAGGAAAGCAAGGAGAAATTTGGAGAAGGAATTAAAGTTCAGGGTGAAGAATTAATAACATTGCGTTTTGCCGACGACATAGTAATTCTGTCAGATACAGCAAAGGACCTGGAAGAGCAGTTGAACGGAATGGACAGTGTGCTGAAAGGTGCATATAAGATGAACATTAACAAGAGCAAAACTAGGGTAATGGAGTGCAGTGTAAGAAAATCAGGTGATGCTGAAGGAATTAGATTAGGTAACGAAACAATAAAGGAGGTAGATAAATTTTGTTACTTGGGCAGTAAAATAACAAATGATGGTCGCAGTACAGATGATATAAAATGCAGAATGGCAATGGGTAGAAAGGCGTTCTTGAAAAAGAGACATTTGTTAACATCGAATATTGATTTAAGCCTAAGGAAGTCCTTTCTGAAGGCATTTGTATGGAGTGTTGCCTTGTATGGGAGTGAAACATGGACGATAAGCAGTGTGGACAGAAAGAGGATAGAGGCTTTTGAAATGTGGTGCTACAGAAGAATGCTGAAGATTAGGTGGGTGGATCGCGTAACTAATGAGGTACTGAACCGAATTGGGGAGAAAAGAAATTTCTGGCATACCCTGACTAAAAGAAGGGATAGATTGGCAGGACACATTCTTAGACATCAGGGAATTGTGAATTTAGCGTTGGAGGGAAGTGTGTGGGGTAAAAATCGCAGAGGGAGACAAAGAGACGCGTATAGTAAGCAGATTCAAGTGGATGTGGGTTGTCGTTCTTATGAGGAGATGAAAAGGCTTGCTCAGGATAGAGTAGGGTGGAGAGCTTCATCAAACCAGTCTCTGGACTGAAGACAACAACAACAACAACAACAACAACGTTTCTTGTAGGAATGTGGTGTACATCCGACCATGAAGATTGCCTCCGAAGAAAAAGGGATCTGTAATTCTGTCCTCCAGGATCATACATACATCTACCAGTGTTCGGTGTACTACTTGCCGCAGCCTACGTGGATTTTATGCAAATTAGGATTTCCATGGTTCATGGTTCGTCAGTAAATCAAATCACATTAATAAAAATCATCCTTCTGAATCTCACATTGGGCCCATGGGTAGAATACCATGCGACGCATGAAATCCGTCCCTGTTAATTCTTGGAGACGGATATCGTAAGGATGATATTTATGGCGATGCAGAATGCGAACAACACTACCCTATCTCATGCAAGATATCCTTGCGATTTAACGCGAACTAACACAAGGATCTCGAAGCACAGTGCCAGAGTAAATATTTTCGCTTCCTCGTTAGTAATTTTCCTTTACCAGATATGTTTCCGATACGTTAAAGATCCTGTTGTTCCCAATTTATGATAATTATACTTCAATGTACGACGTGTAGAGTGAGTACGTTAAGGATATCATTCAGCGTCTTAGTCTCTAGCCCTCACTGAATTTCGTTGGCATTCTTCGTAAATGGGAAGTAAATTGACTTGTTCTTCGAAGAAATACATCATTCACATTCGCTTGCTTCGACGCTACTAATCTTACTGTTCCTATTACAGTTATATTGCGCAAATGTCGAATGGTGTTTACATTTCAATGGCGCGTCAGATGGATACGCCGTATTTGGCGAATATTTACTGTTTGTACGATATACGAGACAGAATTTTCACAGTATGTGCGGTAACTGCCGAAGTGATACGGAATAAGACTGCCCATGATAAGAAGATTGCAGGACTGCATTGATGCCAGTGGTCGTCATTTCGAACACCTTCTGTAAATGGACGTTCATGCCACCTTTTCCACCTTCGTTGATCTGTTACGCATTATTGGATTCGTGTCAATAGCCGCTATCAGAAAATAAGTACCAAATTATAGCTTCTCATTTAGAAAAACAAAGTTGACCTTCATCTCTCTGAATCGAGCGCACCTGGCAACAAAAGACCGTCATATTCTGGTCCCGTTGTCCCACACAACCTTTTTCCTACAAAGTTTTCAGCTCCTATCATACTTGAGTTATTCTTGCTGGCAATTGTTACTCACCCTATATAGGCCCTATTAGGTAAAACGTTGTTTTTTTTTTAATTATGCCTACCAAAATGACTTTACACTGTTCGCAGATACAAAATTAATTTAAATTCAATTTTTACGTTGCTACTTGTATTTGGTATTGGATTTTGAAGAGTCCTCCAAATTAGGCACTATAGTAGTTTTTTTAAAAAAATTAAAATTTCCACCAGTTGGAGCTTTATAAATAACTATACAGCTAGATTACCAGATGTGTCTTAAAATAAATTCTAGATGCATACAAAAATTTGCGAGTCATAATGCTAATGTGAAGTTACTAAAAGCCTAAATACGTCGCATTGTTGCGTAGGTAATACTTTTACCTCGCCACTTGGCAGCTCATATTTCACTATTTTTACCACGCCAGTTGTTTCATTTGCTCTGAAATCGAGACTAAAATTTCGGCACGACAGCAACACACAAGTGACGCCTGGAAAACATTGTTACAACCTATTCTTTCCCACATTGTGAATTCAGCTTTGAAAAAATTGAAATTTAGCATTTTCTGTGTTAGTACAATATACTAAATATAAAAAAATGTTCAATATTTTTTATTTTTTATTTCATGTTTTCATGTACAACACGCATTTGTATGGAGGTATATTACTTCAGATGTTATTTGTTGGCACTATCAATAATCTTCACCACAACACCAAAGACATAAATTATCGAACAATAAATGAATGTCCAGAGACCTATTTTGTCTCGATATATATCAAAGAGAGAAATCTGAAGGAGAGGCGTTGAATTAAAATTTCTGCCACGGCCGGGATTCGAACCCGTGACCTGTTTATAAGGCCGGGATTACACTATCATTTTATTGGACAAAGAATCGGACGAAAAAATTGGATGAAATATTGGTCCAATTTTTTGACAAAGAAATTGGATGAAACGCAAAAGGGGGTATTACACTATCATCCAATATTTTGTCAAATTTGCTTCAAAATGGTGGTGTAATGCCCAGCTATTGTTTATACTACAGTTGCGTTGTCTCTGCATTTAGAAGAGGAGGGAAAAAAGAAAAGCAAACGCACTTGGATGAAACCGTGGGTGTCAGAGCGAGAAAAATAAAATTTGTTACGGGACCGGGAGGATTTTCCTTTTTTATGCCGTCGGCAGAACAGCCAGGCCGTCCACTGCTAATTATTTTGTCACTCTTCATCCTTCACAGTTTGCAATAGAGTAACAAAAAGGCTGACTCAGTGTATACGAATAAGATTAAGTTGATAAAGCAAGTTTCATTAAATAACGTTTTAAATGGAAAATGTGAGCACTGACAAAGAGGATAATTTAAATTGTTTATGACGTTTTAACAATGTAAGGGGGGAACATTGCTGAAAAAGTAAATAGGCTCTATTTATTTCCTTACAAAAATTGGCTGACGTATTTATATGTCCATAGATTCGCTTGCAAACAGATGCCGATGTTTTGAAAGTTGTTTCATTTCCCAGAACTTAGCACACCAAGTTACCAAAATCATATATTCTAAAATCTGCTGCGGCCGTATTAAGATTTAGGGGTATTACTTCTTCAATTCCGATAGTATATAATGACTTTTTTACATCACGGATTGTAACTCAACCTCACTTTTGCCGCAGGGTATTGGGCTACGCGAATTGACGTGATGGTCAGTGTGAATTGGCCTTGTCACCTGTTATACAACGCCCCATCTCATTTTTTTAAAATTTTGTTGTTGCTAGAAAACACTACACAAACATTGCACTACTAGCCATGTTTACGAATACGAACGTTATGTCCAAGTAATGTCAGATATTTAACCTCCAAATAAAACAGCTGTAGTGGCAAGGAAGCTGTGTACTACTAGCGCTCCAAGCGATCACATTTCTCACTGCAGGAAACAGAGGACGAGCGATTTCTTTGATCAAATCTAGGCCGAGGCCAAGATTGGATGAAATATTGGACGATGTTCCCATTACACTACGTCCAATTTTTCTTTGTCCAATTCTTTGACAAATAATTTGATAGTGTAATACCGGCCTTAGGCAGGCGCTATATCTTTTTTTTTTCTTTTTGTTTTTCTTTTCCCTCCGCAGGTCTAGGGGTAGTTCTGTTCCTTGCGGTCGCTGGTCCTGTTTGTTGGATGACAAGGCGCCCTGGGCCACGGCGCCCAGCATACCACAAAGCCACCGTGACATAATATGGCAACTGCACGGATTGTCGTAAGGCTCGTCTAATTCCACAAACACAAGCTCTAATTCTACCTCATGTTCCCTTATCTTCTATCTAATATACAAAGCAGTGTGTCCGTATGTGTGTACGTGTTCAATACAAATCTACAATTTTCTTCCAATCTTCATGAAATTTTGTTCACGTAAGCTTCAATCCATGAGGACGGTCGCCGTAAGTGTAAGAATCGCATAAGATTTATAATTCACGATATATGACGTCATAAACAATGAGATGCGCGAAAAACTGCATTTTGAGACAATGCTGCTCATTTTCTCCTAAACCACTGGACCGATTTCAGCCAAATTTGGTACACACATTCCTTACCGTGAGACAATAATTTCTGCATGCTTAAGAATCACATACGACACATGGTTCAAAAGATATTACGTCATAATCAATAGAAATCGCAAAAATGCCATATAATGCGGCGAGGCTTGCGAAATACACTGTATGAGAATGATAGTACTTAGCGACTTGCAACAAACTGTAAACATAATTTCAAATCTTTATTAAACTTTTTCTCGCTGGCAACCATAGTAAAATGATGAAAGGAAAAAAGTTTCTCGCTTACTACTTTTCCGCTGTTTATGGAGTAAAACTACGGCTCTCGGTATGACGATACAGTTCATAATTTGAACACTACAAATTGTAGCGACAGGAAATTTTACAGACAGTATACACATGCATAGTTGAATGTAGATTCTAAATTGTATCACATTCCGACACGTAGTTCATGAAAGATGAGCACGTAAACAGTAACTCTCATGGAAATCCGCCCCGTCACGCACCAAGTTTTAATCTATTACTTCTTTACTACTAATTGTATTCCCAAGAAATTTTAGACATGCAGCACATATACAAATGAATATATACCTGAAAAATTATACAACTGTACAACATATAACTCAATAAATATGAGATTGTACGAAGTTTATATGTAATTTGTATTTTGATTACTATCTTTCTTTGTTTTGATACTGCACTTGTACAAAATTATATTATGCAAGACTGGCTTATTTCTTATTCTCCCATGAATACAAGCTTTTAGAGCAAAAACGAGATTGACAGAGACAGACGAGATAAGAGAAGTACTAACTCAAGGCTGAAGTAAATAAATAAATACCCGCGCAACGCCGGGTTTGCAACTAGTATAAATATCAATGTTGCGTAGTAATCAGGAGGTCCCGGGTTCGAATACCGGCCGTAGCACTAATTTTAATTCAAAGCCTCTCCTTCAGATTTATTTCTTTAAAGAAAATTCACTGCTGAAACAAAATACGAGGAGCCACACTCTCTTAAGCTCACAGCCACATAAACACAACATAACACGACGTTCGATACTAGGTGCTTAATGCCTCTCTAGTTGGTACATGCCTCCTAGAAGCAGGCTGGGCCGCAACAATAAATAGACTTTGATTGGTACACACCACACCATACCATACTGGGTACAGCAGCCGTAAGTGTGCTGTCTAGGGACAACGCTGCGAATGAAAGCGATGATCTTTGTGATTGTCAGTTAAATTTTCCATTTCTTCACTTCCAAATTGAAGCAGTTAGGTAATTGAAAACGAACGCATACCCCCATTTTGCTAAAAGTAAAAACCCACCTGGACCATTGTTGGAGTCTAAACAGTAGACGCAGGGTTGCCAGGTGTGGCGATTTTTCGCATTCTTGGCTATATTTTTCTTAGAATAATAGCCATTCTAGCTTTATGACGACTGGCGATTAAATGTGGCTAGTAAAAGAATTAGTTGTCGACTTAAAGGCTGTTTTATTTTACTTCAAATAAGACAAATTTAAAGCAATCCCTCCGGAGAGATTGTATAAATGAAAGTCACTGAACATCGCTAGAATACCGGGGAAATGTAATCACACTATAGAAGTTGCCACAAATGTCTGCACGTATCTTTGATCTGTGAGAGAATGTCAGAGATGCAAAGAAATTAAACTTGCAGACATAGACGTAAAATACCTCGAGGAGCCTACTTACAAAGGTTCAAGAATAGGCTTTAAACGATGACTCCCAAAGTATATTACAACCCCATTTGTATGGCTGCCGTAGACATCGCGAGTATTACAGCATGCACAGAGGCATTTAACCAGTAAACTTTTTTTTTTTTTTTTTTTCGCGCTCCATATCAGCACAACAGAAATTTCTAATAACTGCTACTGTGAGACAAGTCCTTTCTACACACTTCGCAGTAGTTAGCAGTGGTTTGCAGATATAAATGACAATGTAGAACACTCGGTAATTTGCCTGTAGTTCTCATGGCAAGTAAATATCAATTTTGCAGAAGATATAAGTGATTAGTAATCGAAGCTATGCATCAGAACTTCCCTTGTGTAAGTTTGGTAGAATGATGCTTGAATTGTTTTATGTTACGATTTTATTAGTTCTGAAATTAATACATATGACAAATGTAACTGTGTTTAAATTTAATATCCATTGTATCTCTCGAGCCTCTCTTACATTTACAATCTGACTCTATTTCGACTGGATTCGTTGATCAGTAGGTGGTGTGTATGGATTCAGTTCCTGGCTGGGCTCAGATAAATGTTTCCTTTAAGAACGAGGTTTCTTGGAATGTCCAGTCTGGTGTCTATGAATTTGAGATCGCCATAGTTCGTATTACTCGTTACTCAGTAACCAACTTCCCCCTGAATTTCAGGATTATTGTTGTCGAGACACACGACATAATACCATAGCACAATGACGTTCACTGATTATAAATTGCGATAGGCCTACTTGACTATTTTTACTGAAGAAAAGTTGGATATATTTAGGCATTTTATTGATAAAAAGATGGCGACGTATTGGCTATTTTTTTGTTTAAAATATGGCGACAGAGCAGTGGAAAAACCTGGCAACCATGAGTAGACGTCCGGGTAAAAGAAGACACGAGGGTAGCAAGGTAAGGATTAACATCCCGTCGACAGCATGGTCATTAGAGACAGAGTTCAGGGTCTGATTCTTCTAGGTAAGGCCGATATTACACGATCGTATTTCTTTGTCATTAAGTCAAATTGTTACGTCAAAGGAACTTGCAAGTGTAATAGCGAACTTTGACATGTGTCGTGTTACATCAAAGAAATATCAAGGGCGTCGCCGTCGTTCTTGTCATAAAATTCGTCTGTCTACAATGCTAAGTAGCACCGCTTTGAGCGCTACCATCACTTCAATTATTTGACTTCTGTGAGTTTGTAAACACGGCTGCAAAGTTTAGTTGGTGTGTTCAGTCAACCACTAAATAACAGAAATGTATGAAGCAGACAAGACGTTGTATTATGTGAACTATTCTGATAATAAAAATAGGTCGAGAAGATTGGAGAGCTGTAAGGAAATGCCGAAGGTTATCAGTCGAGTTGTACTTCAGACAACATGGAGAAGAAAATTAATTTTTGTAATCAGAATGGTTCACGTTAAACAGCGTCTCACATACCTCATGCAATTCTATAAAATTTCTAGTTGATGGAACACATTGTATTTTATTTACAAAGTTCATACCCACATTGGAGCGTAATCATTATACAATTTGAAATATTTGGGTCTTGCAGCGTTAACTGTCACTTAACGACATAATATAACTTTTAATGATTCCAAATAGCTGCTTAATATTTTATATATTTAACGATGGCCATTTCGGCTACAAAGCTGTCATCAGGTTAGCTGCAATTGTGTAATACAAAAGTCGTTAGATAATATAAAAGGCACAGGATACGATATTTAAAAAAATTTGATTATACATACTTCCTGTAATGTGGTTTTCCATATAAGATCTTTGTCATGCCACCAATATGGTACAGTTATAATAAATTGCTGTAGCTGTCATTTGCTGGTGTATGTCAATGATATATTATGGTTACAATAGCTTGTTTACATTTATACCAATGATATATTAATCAGTTCAAAGTGTGTATTAAATTTTGTCTCAGATTATTATAGGTAATGATAATTCATGCCTCCAACGGTTTGTTTACCAATGATATACGAAAATAATTTAGGTGGTCTTTGATGTAACATGAGTTAAAATTTTATCACTGG
Source organism: Locusta migratoria (assembly GCA_026315105.1). Taxonomy (NCBI): domain Eukaryota; kingdom Metazoa; phylum Arthropoda; class Insecta; order Orthoptera; family Acrididae; genus Locusta; species Locusta migratoria. Next base: position 4,644,314 of record CM048753.1, read on the forward strand.
GTGTGTGGTTATCAAACTGGTTCCGCTTTGAATATTTCATTAAAATTTTCGAGGAAACATTTGTTTCAGATCTATTTGTTCATTAATTACGAGAAGTGGTTGTTTTTGAAGTGTAAAAGTATCTTCAATTCTTCAAAGATGTTCATTGTTGGTCCTTAGGTGTAATGTGTAACACTTCAATAGCGCTTTGAAGATCGTTTTCTGTGTGATGTTCAGTTTTTAGATGGTGAAAGAAAGTGGATGGGTTATGTTTCTCCAACATGTTAACGAAAACGAACTTCGAAATTTCTCCCGGTTTGTCCAATATAGTATTTCTCGCAACTTTTACAGTGAGTTTTATATATACCAAGGTATGAGTAAATAAGTAGTTTGCAAATACCTGATTGTATTTTTGTTCTAATGTTGTGACGTGTTTGGTAAACGAAGACTATGCTAATGTTTTTTTATATTTTGATTTTGTCACCCAGATATGTGGTAGGAACAAATCGTTTATAACCCACAAATAATCATTAAATTATGCAACAAAGTGCTCTCTCACAAATCACCTATCACGCGACAGGAAATTGCACCCACTAGAGATCATACAAACATACATATATTCCTACCACACTATTCTTAACGTACTATTACATGAAATGCGAAGGCTATTTGGAGTTTGGGACACGAAGATACTCAGCCCCCCACCCCAGATAAAAATCCTGGCTCCGCTACTGAACAGAGGATCATTGCAACTCTGAAACTTGACGCCAGCAAAGAGGTTCTCGGTGAACTTTTGAGTCGTTAAACCGCGACCTCGAGAAGTTTGTAACGGCTATCAAAGTTGTTACAACACTATAAATGTAAAGGCTGCGCGTGTTCTAACGACCGAGATAAGTTAAATTACTGTCCTGCAAGGTCAGGAATGGCGATATCAGATAAGCAGTGCGGAAAGTTGTCCGCTATCGGCCGCATCGCACTTGAGAGATAACTCATCTCAGGGGGGGCCAAAGTGCGAGATTGCGCGCGGTCGTTCAGAGTGTAAACACGCCAGATTTCTTAAACTACGCGGTGACAATTACTGAACTACACTATGTGGTCAAACGTATTCGGGCTCCTGTCTTAAAATTACTTGAAACTTCTTGACGCCCCCCCCCCCCCATTGGTAATGTAGGAATTCAGTATGGGGTTGGCCCACACTTAGCCCTCATAACAGCTTCCACTCTCGCAGGCTTAAGTTCTAGTGTTGGCTACTGAGTTTAAGGCTCCTATAAGTACGAGCTGACGCATCCGCCATTTCATTCTCGTAGCTCGTAACTTAAACACACTACGTTGCTATAGGATTTGCGTCACGGCACTTTAGCACGACATTATGGGTGGTTGTGTTGCCGTAAACTGCTCAAATCATTCCAGGGGTGGCTACAGTATCTTCTGAGAGAAGAAAAATTGATCATTAAACGTCGGCGCAAAAACTGGGAACCCGAACCGAGCCCAGTTATGTACTGTAAGTAAGTAGTTATTTTGACTTGAAGCAATATTTAATAGTAAAAATTGTTTGTGATATTTCAACTTAAAATTTTTGTTTAGCTCTTCTGAAAGTACTACCTCTTAACAGAGGAGCTGCCTGTAGGGGATTAGCAGCCACAAAATATTGTTGTTGTTATGGTCTTCAGTCCGGAGACTGGTTTGATGCAGCTCTCCACCCTACTCTATCCTGAGCAAGCCTTTTCATATCCTCATAAGAACAGCAACCCACATCCACTTGAATCTGCTTACTATACGCGTCTCTTGGTCTCCCTCTGCGATTTTTACCCCACACACTTCCCTCCAATGCTAAATTTACGATTCCCCGATGTCTAAGAATGTGTCCTACCAAGCGATCCCTTCTTTTAGTCAGGGTATGCCAAAAATTCCTTCGCTCACCAATTCTGTTCAGTACCTCTTCATTAATTATGTGATCTACTCACCTAATCTTCAGCATTCTTCTGTAGCACCACATTTCAAAAGCCTCTATTCTCTTCCTGTCCGCACTGCTTATCGTCCATGTTTCACTCCCATACAAGGCAACACTCCACACAAATGCCTTCAGAAAAGACTTCCTTACCCTTAAATTAATATTCGATGTTAGCAAATTTCTTTTTCAAAAATGCTTTTCTTCCCATTGCCATTCTGCATTTTATATCCTCTGTACTGCGACCATCGCATGTTATTTTACTACCCAAGTAACAAAACTCATCTACCACCTTCATTGTTTCGTTACCTAATCTAATTCCTTCAAGCATCGCCTGATTTTCTAAGACCGCATTCCATTATTTTTGTTTTGCTCTTGTTAATGTTCATTTTATATGCTCTCTTCAACACGCTTTCCATTCCATTCAACTGCTCTTCCAGGTCCTTCGCTGTCTCTGACAGAATTACAATGTCATCAGCAAAACGCAATGTTTTTATTTCTTCCCCCTGAACTTTAATCCCTATTCCAAATTTTTCCTTGCTTTCCTTCACCGCCTGCTCGATGTACAAATTGAATAGCATCGGAGAAAGGCTACAACCCTGTCTTACTCCCTTCCCAACTGATGCTTCCCTTTCATGCCCTTCGAGTCTAATAACTGCGGTCTGGCTTTTGTACAAGTTGTAAATAATTCTCCTTTCCCTGTATTTTACCCCTGCTGACTTCAGAATTTGAAAGAGTGTATTCCAGTCAACATTGTCAAATGCTTTCTCCAAATCTACAAAAGCTAAAAATGCTGGTTTGCCTTTCCTTGATCTATCTTCTAAGATAAGACGTAAAGTGAGTATTGCCTCCCGGGTTCCTACGTTCCTCCTGAATCCAAACTGATCTTCCCCGAGGTCAGCTTCTACCAGCTTTTCCATTCTCCTGTAGATAATTCGTGTTAAAATTTTGCAACCATGACTTATCAAACTGATTGTTCTGTAATTTTCACACCTGTCTGCGCCTGATTTCTTTGGAATGGGGATTATTACATTTTTCTTAAAGTCTGAGAGCATTTCGCCTGTCTCATACATCCTACACACCAGTTCAAATAGTCTTGTCATGGCTGGCTCTCACAGAGACTTTAGTAGCTCTGAGGGTATTTCATCTACTCCTGGGGCCTTGTTCCGACCTAGGTCTTTCAAGGCTCTGTCAAATTCATGTCTCAGTATAGTATCTCCTATTTCATCTTGATCGACTTCCTCTTCCCTTCCTACAACATCGTCTCTAAGTTCATTACCTTTGTAGAGCTGCTCTATGTACTCTTTCCACCTTTCAGCTTTAGCTTCTTTGCTGAGAACTGGTTTCCCATCTGAGTTCTTGATATTCGTAGAGTTGCTTTTCTTGTCCCCAAATGTCTCTTTTATTTTCCTGTAGGCAGTATCTACTTTTCCCCTTACTATACATTCTTCTACAGATTTACATTTGGCTTCTAGCCACTCCTGCTTAGCTATTTTGCACTTCCTGTCAATCTCATTTTTTAGACGTCTGTACTCCATTTTGCCTGTTTCATTTACTGCATTTTTATATTTTCTCCTTTCATCAATTAAATTTAGTATTTCCTGTGATATCCAAGGATTTTTTGTAGGTCTTGCCTTTCTACCTATTTTGTCCTCCGCTGCCTTCACTATTTCATCTCTCAATGCTACCCATTCCTCCTCTACTGTTTTATTTCCCCCTGTTTCTGCCAATTGTTGCCTAAATCTCCCTCTGAAATTCTCCAGAACTTCAGTTTCCTTCAATCTATCTAAGTCCCATCTCCTTATTTTCCTACCTTTCTGCAGTTTTTTCAGCTTCAGCCTACAGTTCATGACTAACAAGTTATGGTCAGAGTCTATATCTGCCCCTGGGTATGTCCTGCAGTTTGTAACCTGGTTCCGGTACCTATGTCTTACCATTATAAAATCTATCTGATATCTTCCGGTGTCTCCTGGTCTCTTCCATGTATACAACCTTCTTTTGTGATTCTTAAACCACGTGTTTGTTACGATTAAATCATGTTCCGTGCAAAATTCTACCAGGCGACTTAAATATTATAACACAGCAAAACATCCCAGAACGAACTGTTTTTAGAGCACAATATGTGTCTTATATAGTATATTGAGAAATACACCTCACCAAAGAGTTTTGTACTGACATTGCACAAATTGTTGAAGATACTTCTGTTACATTATTGCGAGAAAGTATTAAAAACTCTAAAACGCAAAATATAATGGGCAAAAAGTTTCGTTACGGCTGTGGCAGCGTACTATGCTGATACAGGCAACTACCGTTGAATGCTATTTGTGGTATTTCGAAGTTTTAGCGTCATAACTTGTAGCATGCAGTTTGACAGAATAGTACGGTACGTGATGTTTTATCACAAAACTCACCCTCAATTCAATTTCTTATTAGTAAATGCCAACATTGACGCCTATCTAAAAGAGGCTGCAACATAACTGGCAAAGAATACTGGGTAAATTTTACTTACGGCTGCGGCGGCGTAGTGTGTTAATGTTGGCAACGAAATGTTTGCTTTATAAGGATTATTAAATTACTGACAACAGAAGGGTACTGTCACATACGAAAACCTGTCAACCTTAGAGAAGGAACAGAATTGGTCAACACATTCTATATGATTAGGTTTTCAAATAGCATTCAAAGGTTGTTGCCAACATCGGCACCGTGTGCCTCTACGACCGTAAACTTTAGATCCGGTACACTAATATTCTTTTTAGTTTTAGTGTTTGTAATACATTCTGAAACTTTCTCAGTAACATAATGAAGTACTTTCAGCAATTTGAGTACGAAAATCCGATGTGTTGAATTTGTCACAGCAGACAACACTTACTGCAAGACGGCAAACAAACGTCGCATATTGACAGTCATTATTCAAATAGAAGCAAAGATCGCTTCAAAATTCTATCTACATGACCAGTTTCGGTAGCATTAAACATAGTACGCGATTTTTATCACAGAAATAAATGTTTCTTGTTCTTTTTTCTGAATTTGGACAGGAGCAGCAATAAGTAAAGAAAACGCGAGATTTTAGTGTCTAATCCCACATATCGATGTAAATAAGAGCGGAATTCAAGCTCAAAGTAGCACGATCTAAGGCTCTATGCCGGGCAATTGTAAAATATTTCACTAAACTTAAATAATACAACACTGTTCCTATAAGCTGCGTGCTGTGTTTAGCATTCGCAGGAATGAAAATGGCGGATGCGCCAGCCTGTGTTTTTAGGAGCTCTGAGTTGGTTTCGACTCAGTGACGAGTCGGTGAACTGTTCGACTGAGTCGAAACTTGAATCGGCACTATTTCGAAACAAGGAAACTTGTGATTCATGAATAGGACGCTAGTTACCGTTAACATACGCTCTGCTGTCCGTCTGCTAGGGTGAGTTCAACACTGCGCCCAGGCGTGCAACGGGTTTGAAGTTTTAATGCTAGAGTGTCTCCCCTAACGCGCCACGCGAGATTTTGAATTATGCTACCGGTACCCTTCAGCTGAGGTTTGAAAACTGGGATACCACCGAGAAAAGTTGTCAAGTCCTTCGGTGTTTCGAGGTAGTTTCACGTGAACTAAGCGTTGTTTGCATTGTTGCTACATCTGTGCCAAGTGAACGCATCTTTTCGAAGCAAGGGCAAATAATTTCAGTGAGACGAAACCGCATTCTCAGTAAGATGTCAAAAATAACGTTTTTTAATTTCAATTTAAAGAAACTGTAACTGCTTCTCTATTATTTGACTGGATGAAGATGAATCCGTTTATTAGAATACGTATTTGGACATTGGACATTAGTTCCATTTTGTGGTTTCGTCGCGTAAATTGTGAAAAGTGTTTCCTTGTAGTAATGTCTGTTGATTGCATTAAATATGTCTTAGGAACAAATCTTAAATATTTTCAGAATGAAACTTTCACTCTGCAGCGGAGTGTGCGCTGATATGAAACTTCCTGGCAGATTAAAATTGTGTGCCGGAACCGGGACTCGAACCTGGGACCTTCGCCTATCGCGGGCAAGCGCACCACCGACTGTGCTATCCCGACACGACTCACGATGCCGCCTCACAACTTTACTTCCGCCAGTACCTCGCCTCCTACTTTCCAAACTTCACAGCTGTCCTGCGAACCATGCAAGACTAGCACTCCTGGAAGAAAGGAAGTTAGGGAAGTAGGAGTCGAGGTACTGGCGGAAGTAAAGTTGAGGCGGCATCGTGAGTCGTGTCGGGATAGCACAGTCGGTGGTGCGCTTGCCCGCGAAAGGCGAAGGCCCAGGTTCGAGTCCCGGTTCCGGCACGCAATTTCAATCTGCCAGGAAGTTTCTTAAATATTTTGTTTATATTGATTGGTTAGAAAAGTTATTCATTTCTGGATGCATGTATACATTTGAACTATGATCTTTCTGGTTTTATTTAAACTTAATTATGGAATTTTGAGGGTTGGAAATGGTTTCATGACTTTGGAATTTGAACATTACAATTTTGTGCTTCCTTTGTTGCAATATTTGTTTGTATGAAAATACGAGTAACTTAGGAAACGTTTACGCTTTAACATGATTATAAAATCGTAGTAGCAAACAAATCGTGTGCCGGTCAGTTATGTCTAGTGAATGACGTATTAAAACCATGTTGACATTCCATAGATGTTTCGTATTTGCTTTCTCGGCTCATGTGAATCAGCGGAGGTAGCGGGACGCACGACTCTGCGGGACGCCAGATGTTTTGAGTGCCGAAACGGAGTCGACTCACTAGACCCAGATGATCGGTATGTATCGGAACACTGAAGTGTATCGGAACACTGAAGTGTATCGGAACACTGAAGTGTATCGGAACACTGAAGTGTATCGGACTGCCCATCACTAAATTACGTTCAGTCAGTCAAGTGCTGGAAGGTTTCTTGGGAAATGGCAGCCCATTCTTCATGGAGTTCTGCACTGAGGAGAGGTAGCCATGTACGTCGGTGAGTCCTGGAACGAAGTCGGCGTTCCAAAACATGCCAAAGCTGTTCCGTAGCATTAAAGTCAAGCCAGTCCACTACAGGGATGTCACTGTCATGTACCCATTCCAACAGGCCATGAATTATGTACAGGTGCTCCATTTTAAGAAGCAATCGTCATGCCTGAAATGCTCTAAAATAGCGGGAAGCAAAGAGGTTCTTAAAACATCAATGTAGATGTGTGCTGTGATCGTGCCATGCCATCGCTGTTTAACATTAATCCGTAACTATTTTCGAATTCAACCGTTAGTTACCGTAAACGTATGTGGACGTCTAAATCTACATGGGATACTCTGCAAATCACATATAAATGCCTGGCAGAGGGTTCATCGAACCACCTTTATACTATTTATCTCCTATTCCATTCTCGAATAGTGCGCGGGAAAAAAGAACCCCTGAAGCTCTCCATTGGAGCTCTGATTTCTCGTATTTTATTCTGATTATCATCTATATCTATAAGTGGGAGTCAACAATATTTTTCGCATTCGGAGGAGAATGTTGGCGATTAGAGTTTCGTAACTAGCCCACACCGCAGCGATAAGCACCGTTGTTGTGATGATTCCCATCCCAGATCCTGTATCATTTCCGTAACGCTGTCTCCCCTGTATCGTGACAATACGAAACGAACTGCCTTTCTTTGGACTCTTTCGATGTCCCCCGTCAAACCCACCTGATAAGGATCCCACACTGGGCTGCAATACTCCAAAAATGGACGGACAAGCGTAGTGTATGCAGTTTCTTTAGTAGTTCTGTTTCATCTTTTAAGGGTTCTGCCGATAAAACGCAGTCTCTGATTCGCCTTTCCCACATTATCTACGTGTTCTTTCCAATTTAAGTCTGAAGTAATAGTAATTCCTAGGTATTATGTGGAGTTTACAGTCTTTACTTTTGACTGATTTATCTTGCAAACAAATTTTAACGAATTTCTTTTCATACTCATGTGGAAGACTTCATCCTTCTTATTATTTAGTCAATTGCCAATGTTTACGCTATAGTGATATCTTATTCAAATCGTTCTGCAGTTGGTTTTGATCTTCAGATGATTTTCCCTAGACGGTAAATGACGGCGTCATCTGCAAACAACCTAAGAGAGCTACTTAGATTTTCCCCTAAATCGTTTATGTAAATAAGGAACAGCAGAGGACCAATAACACTACCCTGTGGAACGCCCGATATCACCTCTGTTTTAGTCGATGCCTTACCATCGATTACTACGAACTGTGTCCTCTGACAGGAAATCCCCTATCCAGTCGAAAATTTGGGGCGATATACCATAACCATGCAATTTGATTAAAAGCCGTTTGTGAGGTACGGTGTCAAAAGCCTTCTGGAAATCAAGGAATACGGAATCAATTTGCGAACCCTTGTCGATAGCACACATCACTTCGTGTGAATAAAGAGCTAGTTGTTTCGCATGAACGATATTTTCTAAATCCATGTTGACCTTGGGCCAATAGGTCATTCTGTTAGAGATAATTCATATTATTTGAATACAGGATATGTTCCACAACCCTGCTGCCAATTGACGTCAATGAAATAGGCCTGTTCTGTAGGATTCAAGTCTGGACTCTGTGAAGGCCAGTCCATTACAGGGATGTTACTGTCGAGTAATCACTGCTCCATAGTCCATCCATTAATACAGGTAATACTAATTATTATTTCCTGTGGCTTATTGGCCTGGTGCAAGTCTTTCAATTGGACGCCACTTCGGCGACATGCGTGTCCCTAGCCTACCCCAGTTATCCAACCGGGGAAAGGGGACCTAGAGCATAACGTTGAATCCGAACCACGTATCGTTTCTTGAGACTCCACTCATTTCGGTGTATTACTCCATAACTTTGTCACGGACCCGATAGTGCTACTGTTGTCATGTGGCACAACGCGAACTATGTAATAATGCGAATAAGGGCCACCGGTTAGCAAAGTCACCTTAATCTAGGCGTATATTACGAACAGTTGCTGCATCGTGTTGAAAGATGGAATCGGCATCCTCGTATTGCTCTTAGACAGCGAGAAGCAATATAAAAAGGTATAGCAGTCAACAATCGGAAGATTGGTTTGATCACCACAGTGTTTTACTAGGCGTGGTGGTGGTATGCCGTTGCCTTCCTCCGACCTTCGAACTGACTTAACAAGTCAGTATTTTCCACATGAGCAATACTGCCAGAGGTGAAAGAAGTGGAAAGTGACAGATAAAAATCCTAGGACTGGCGGGGATGGAACCCTGGACCTTTGGATTTGTAGTCTGGCACTCTACCACTGTGCAACCAGGCGCACTGGGAAGCAATAAGGTGCTTAAAACGTGAATGTAGGGCTGTGCTGTCATAGTTCCAAGCAAAACAAGGGGTGTAAGGCCACTCCATGAAAAATACCACCACACTATAACACCACCGCCTCCGAACCTTATTATTGGCAATAAACACGCTGGCAGATGACGTCACCGGGCATTCGCCATACCCACACCCTGCTGTCGGATCGTCTCATTGTGTTCCGTGATTCGTCACTCCACACAACGTTTTTTCCGCTGTTCAATTGTCCAATGTTTACGTTCCTTACACAAAGCCGAGGCATCGTTTGGTATTTGTTGGCGTGTTGCGTGGCATATGGGCAGTCAGTCAATTATGAAATCAGTTTTCTCACCTCTCACCAAACTGTCACGGTACTTGTAGTGGGTCCTGGTGCAGTTTGTAATTCTTGTGTGACGGTCTGGATAGACGACTGCCTGTTAAAATGTACGACCCTCTTCAGCTGTCGGCGGTCTCTGTCAGTCAACAGACGAGGTCGGCCTGTACGCTTTGGTGCTGCACGTGTCCCTTCTCGTTTCCACTTCACTGTCACACCAGAAACAGTGGGCCTAGCGATGTTTAGGAGTCCAGACTTGTGACACAGGTGACACCCAATCACCTGACCACGCTCCAAGTCCGTGAGTTCCGCGGATCGCCCCATTCAGCTCTCACGATGTGTGATGACTGCTGAGGTCGCTGGTATGGAATACCTGGCAGCAGGTGTGTCCGGATACTTTTGATCACCTAGTTTATATTAAACTAACATAAATTACACAGTTTTCTGGGTATGGTACCGCTTCATGATGTAAGGCTATTACTTAAATAACCGACGTTTCGGCCAACGTTAGTGGCCTTCATCTGGGTATACTGATGTGAGCTGGTTGTTACTACACTTTATATTTCATTTAGACATTAAGTCACAATTTTTAAAATAAGCGATGTTATTGGTGAATTGTTGGCGGAAGAATGGAACTTTATTTTGATAGGATGCTGAGGTGGAAGGGGTGGGGGTTAGCCGTTGCTTCTTGCATAGCGAGACATGATTGGTGGTCATCGGCGAATGGGGTGAGGGCTTCCGTTTCTCTCCTGCTGGCCGTGACGCTCGCGTGTTGTGATGTCAGTGCGGCCTATTTCGTTGTGATGGCTAATTTTTAAAAATTATGACGTAATATAAAGTGTAGTAACAACCAGCTCACATCAGTATAACCTGATGAAGGCCACTGTAACGTTGGCCGAAACGTCGGTTAAGTAATAGCCTTACATCATGACGCGGTACAACACCCAGAAAACTTTTATGTCATCTGACTCTGGCCGCGGAAGCCTACGTAATAATAACATAAATTAGTTACAAACTATGGCGTCCACACACTTCATTAAGATGTTAGCGCCGCTACGGATATTCGGAATTAGGTTATGACATTCTCGATATGCCCGCCTCGATGATGCTGCGCCGACGAATATCGAAATTCTCCATCACCTGCTTACATCTCGGAACATCGATGATGTCGATGACCGCCTGAATGACGGTCAGGTTAGCAGTGGCTTTATTAAAGATTACATACAAAAATAATTGTAAACAGTACTCCTTCGGTGGCTTGCCCGCCGCTAGGATCAGTTGGTAACAAATGTTAAATGTTTGTTAAGCTTATGGGACTCAACTACCTTATACTAAGGACGGCACAAATATCCATGCCCGAGGGGGGAATCGAACCCCCGACCGTAGTGGCCGTGCAGACCGTGACTGGAGCGCCTCAGTCCCCTCGGCCACCGCGGCCGGCAGTTGGTAACAACTTTCACAACAGTGAGTATCGCGACTGTATAGGTTACTGTGGTAATAGCTTTTCATCTGCGCGGACGCGCTGGGGTGTTCAATTTCTTGGTGCGGTGAGGTTTTGAACAGTTCTTATACCAGCAAAGTTTTTCTTCTGTCATCCTCGTGCGACGTTTCCTACAGTTCGTTCGCATTTCTCGCCACTGATAAAGCTGTCCTAACAGTGGCGCCTTTGTTTTCGTATCAGTAATGAAACTCTGGGACATGACAAAGCAGCACGTCCCTTTGTTCACGTGGCCACAATGTTCTCTCAGCTCAGTAATCAGACACGAAAATCAAAGCGTCAACCAGCCTTCAGTATTCCTTAGCATATTTACCCTTCGATACTGTAGCGTCTGAACGCTCTGAACTTTAACGTCGATTTATAGTGAAACCGAGCATTTTTGTAAACGCTTCAAATTCCATTTTTTGCGTGGTCCGGTACAGCAATCGTGTTAAGTCGAATTCTTGAATAAAAGAATGTCTTGGTTGCAAAAAATTTTATTTGAATGACGCGTTTCGCCCGGTTAGGGTATATTCAGATATCTAAGAAGAAAAATGAACCAGATCTTACAATATTTACATGACAATATTTCAAAAATAAAAAATAAAAAATTAGCTACGAAATAATGCTTAAATCGGTAGTAAGGAATTGTAATAATGTACGGTAGTAATGTCTTACCTACTCTGTGATAGAGGGTGTTTAGATTAAAATGCAGCCATAGGATATCTTAGAGACAATAATAATGCCGCGACACAGAATAGGGAGCATACAGAAGGGAAAGCTGGGGGCGGCGCCTTTGATCTGTATGTTACCAAGCGTTGCGCTTGTCGCCATATTGAAAAGCAGTAAACGCCGAACTATAGCCACTTAGTACTTTGGCTGGAAATGGACTTTTTACCAACTGCAGCTAACCTCACCGACTTTTACGAAAGGAAACTGCTTTTCATTATGCTCTCATCTATTTTGCGCCCTCTTCTTGCACTTAATTGTAATCCAACGAAAAAAAAATAGACCTAAATTTTAATACAACTATGAAAATGTACGGGGGAATCGATGACCGTTTTATTTGCTGCTTATCTCTAGAAAAATCCCAAATAACGCGGAGTTATGTTTGGGAAATTAGTTATAAACAAGAAAGGGACTTTACAACTGCCGGGTTTTATTTGACACGAATAAATTCGCACAAAATATTGAGTCATGCTTAGCAGTACAACGTGATTACACAGAACTAATGACGTCTGGGCATATATAAAAGTTGTTTGCATTAGGAGTATCATTAATTTGCGGATCGGAGAAGGGCATATAGAGGAATCTGTCAACCACAGAGCAGGAACAGCATAAAATAATTATTCCCCTTAATCTATTTGTTTGAGTATCCGAAGAGCATTCGTTGCCAACATTAGCACACTACGCCTCCAATGCCGTAAGTAAAATTTTACCTGCCTACTTACGCACTATTCGTTGTCATTCATTTCATATTATTCCCTGTAACGGTAAACTTATAAAATATAAATGTACTTCATCATTTAGATACTGTTGAACTGCTGCAGCAACAGCGAGAGTTATCGTCAAGAGAAGCAAGGCTACTTTTAATAATTATGCACACATTGCTCTCATTCGAAACTGATAACATTTAACTTTCACTACACATATAGCGACGTTCACTTACTGCTCAGCATCTTTTAGGAAGGTGAAGAAACTTATATCCTTATTTGTATGAGAATTATTGCGGCAATTAGGTGCTGAAAACTATCGGCCGCCTTTTCTTTTATTGCTGCTCAAAAAAAAAAAAAAAAAAAAAAGGTACAGCTCCAACTACTGACACAGTTTTTTCTTTTCAAATACTTTTTTACCTTTATGCGATTCAGGCAGTTAAAATACAGAATTAACAAACAAAGACGGCGCATTACCACGCCACAGAGTAGGGAGTGATCACACGTTTACTGCTTTTCAAGATGGCAGATTCCGCGCTTGCGCACTAAATTTTGGACGACAGACTGCAGCGGGAGTTTCCTTTCTGTATACTCCTTATTCTGTGGCAGGGTAAGGCTCCTATAAGTACGATCTGACGCATCCGCCATCTTAATTCTCGTGGCTCGCAACTTAAACACACTGCGGTACTACAGGATTTACAACACGACACTTCAGCAAGACATTATGGGTGGTTGTGTTGCCATAAACTGCTCAAATCATTCCAGATGTGGCTACAGAACGTTTAGTTTCCCGAGAGATTCTGAGAGAAGAATGGACCATTAAATGTCGGTGCAAAAACTGGGAACCCGAACCGAGCGCACAGTTATGTATTATAAGTAAATAATTATTATTATGACTTGAAGCAATATTTAATAGTAAAAATCGTTTGTGACATTTCAACTTAACGGTTTTGTTTAGCTCTTCTGGAAGTACTACCTCTCAACAGAGAAGCTGCCTGTAGGGAATTAGCAGCCTCAAAATATCATAACACAGCAAAGCATCCCAGAACATACTGTTTTTAGAGCACAATATATGTCTTGTATAGTATTTTGAGAAATACACCTCATCAAAAAGTTTTGTATTGACATTGCTCAAATTGTTGAAGATACTTCTGTTACGTTATTGCGACAAAGTATTACACTAAAACGAGCCGGCCGCGGTGGCCGAGGAGACTGAGGCCCTCCAGTCACGGTCTGCACGGCCCCTACGGTCGGGTGTTCGAATCCCCCCTCGGGCATGGATATTTGTGCCGTCCTTAGTCTTAGCTAGTTCATAAGTAGTTTGTAAGTTTAGGGACTGATGGCCCCGTAGTTAAGTCCCATAAGCTATACAAACATTTGAACATTTTGAACACTAAAACGAAAAATATAAATATACTAGGCAAAAAGTTCCGTTACGGCTGTGGCAGCGTACTATGCTGATACAGGCAACTACCGTTGAATGCTATTTGTGGTATTTCGAAGTTTTAGCGTCATAACTTGTAGTATGCAATTTGACAGAATAGTACGGTACGTGATGTTTTATCACAAAACACACTCTCAATTCAATTTCTTATTAGTAAATGCCAATATTGACGCTTATCTATAAGAGGCTGCAACATAAATAGCGAAGAATAATGGGTAAATATTACTTACAGCTGGGGCGGCGTAGTGTGCTAATGTTGGCAACGAAATGTTTGCTTTATAAGGATTATTAAATTACTGACTAGACAAGGGTACTGTCACATACGAAAACCTTTCAACCTTAGAGAAGGAACAGAATTAATTATTTATTTATTTCATGGTCAACACATTCTATACGATTAGGTTGTCAAGTAGCATTCAAAGGTTGTTGCCAACATCGACACCGTTTTCCTCTACGACCGTAAACTTTAGATCCTGTACACTAATATTCTTTTTAGTTTTAGTGTTTGTAATACAGTCTGAACCTTTCTCAGTAACATACTAGAAATACTTTCAGCAATTTGAGTACAAAATTCCGATGTGGTTAATTTGTCACAGCAGACAACAAACGCTTACTGCAAGACAGCAAACAAAACTCGCATACTAAGTCATAATTCAAATAGAAACCAAGGTCGCTTAAAATTTTTTATCTAGATAACCAGTTTAAGCAGCGTTAAACATAGTACGCGATTTTTATCACAGAAATATGTGGTTCTTGCTCTTTGGACAGAAGCAGCAATAAGTAAAGAAAACGCGAGATTTTTCTAATCCGCATACCGATGTAAACAAGAGCGGAATGCAAGCTCAAAGTAGCACGATCTACGGCTCTATGCCGGGCAAGTGTAAAATATTTCACTAAACTTAAATAAAACAACACTGTTCGTACAAGCTGCGTGCTGTGTTTAGCGTTCGCAGGAATGAAAATGGCGGATGCCTCAGCCTGTGTTTCTAGGAGCTCTAGCGCAGGGAATAGCGTCACCTACTTCGCTGCTGAAGCTCGCCGGTTCAATCCCGTCCACCGGCAAAAATTTCATATCCGTCGAATTCCCAACTGTTTTCGACATTACGTTGTTTAAAAACAATTTCGAAAAAAAAATTAGTTTTACCTCACTAATTTTGTCGAACATTTGCTTCTAGTGACTCAATCGATCGTTTCTCAGAAAAATAATCAAAGTTCTAAAGCATGAAATTTCCTTCAATTTCATGTACTCATTTGCTACCTTAACTTCAACCTACCAGAAGATGTATGCTCCGTTTCTTTTAATACATAAAGCAGTGTGTCCGTATGTTTGTGTGTACGTGTTTCATACAAATCTACAGTTTTGTTCCAATCTTTATGAAACTTTGCACGCGTAAGCTTCAATCCATTAGAACGGTTGCGGTAAATGTAAGAATAACGTACTATATATAGTTCAAGACATATGACGTCATAAACAATGAGATGCGCGAAAAAACTGCATTTACCGACAATGCTGCTAATTTTATCCTAAACCACTGGCCCGATTTCAACGAAATTTGGTACACATGTTCCTTACCGTGAGGTAACAATTGCTGCTGGGTTAAGAATCACGTACGACACACGGTTCAGAAGATAGGACATGGTAAATAACAGCAATCGCAAAAATAAAAAAAAAATAAAAATAAAAAAAAAATAAAAAAAAACCACAATGTGGTGAGCCTTTGTAAATATGCTATATCAGAATGAGAGTACTTAGCGACTTGCAACAAACTTTAAATATAATTTCAAACCTTTATTAAACTTTTTCTCCCATAGCAAAATGATGAAAGGAAAATAGTTTCTCGCTTACTACTTTTCCACTGTTTATGGAGTAAAACTACGGCATTCGGTATGACATTACAATTTATAATTTGTGCACTAAAAATTTCACCCGCAGGAAATTTTACAGACAGTATAAACAAACATATTTGAATGTAACTTCTAAACTGTATCACAGTACGACACGTAGTTCGTGAGATACGAGCACATAAACAGTAACGTTCATAGAAAACCACCCATTCACGCACAAAGTTTTAATCTATTACGTCTCTACTACTAATTGTATTCCCAAGAGATTTTTACAGACATGCTGGGTTTTCAGCTAGTATTAAAGATGGAAGTTGCTGTGTAAAGGTTAAAACGGCATTTTAAAAATTCTCTCATAAATCATTCTCAGCAGTCCAGTCTTCCGTAGTTGCAGTCCTATCCTTCAAACATGCTACAGACAATTAAGAAATAATATTCCTTTTCTACATCTACATTGGATACTTTCCAAATCACATTAAAGTGCCTGGCAGAGGGCTCATCGAACCACCTTTATACTATTCCTCTCCCATTCCATTCTCGAATAGCGCGCGGGAAGAACGAACACCCGAATCTCTCCGTTCTGATTTCTCGTATTTTATTCTGATGATCATTTCTACCTTTGTAAGTGGGTGTCAACAATATATTTTCGCATTCGGAGGAGAATGTTGGCGATTGGAGTTTCGCAAGTAGCCCACGCCGCAGCGATAAGCGCCGTTGTTGTAATGATTCCCATCCCAGATCCTGTATCATTTCCGTAACGCTGTCTCCCCTGTATCGCGACAATACGAAACTAGCTGCCCTTCTTTCGACTCTTTCGATGTCCTCCGTCAAACCCAGCTGATAAGGATCCCACACTGGGCTGCAATACTCTAAAAATGGACGGACAAGCGTAGTGTATGCAGTTCCTTTAGTAGTTCTGTTGAGTCTTTTACGGGTTCTGCCAATAAAACGCAGTCTTTGGTTCGCCTTTCCCACGACATTATCTACGTATTCTTTCCAATTTAAGTCTGAAGTAATAGTAATTCCTAGGTATTTTGTGGAGTTTACGGCGGTTAATGACGGCGTCATCTGCAAACAACCTAAGAGAGCTACTTAGATTTTCCCCTAAATTCTTTATGTAAACAAGGAACAGAGGACCAATAACACTACCCTGTGGAACGCCCGATATCACCTCTGTTTTAATCGATGCCATACCATTGATTACTACAAACTGTGTCCTCTCTGGCAGGAAATCTCCTGTCCAGTCGCAAATTTTGGGTGCTATACCATAATTACGCGACTTGATTAAAAGCCGTTTGTGAAGTACGGTGTCAATAGCCTTTTGGAAACAAAGAATTATGGAATCAATTTGAGATCCCTTGTCGATAGCACCCATCACTTCGTGTGAGTAAAGGGCTAGTTGATCACGTATAAAACGGGAAATATCATTGTTTTCCGGTTATTTGAATTTTTAGTTGTGTGTGTCTTTGTTCCAGATGGCGAGAACGTCAGACCTGCAAACAGAGGGGACTCTGGCGGAAGTACGCGGAACCCAGACTTCCGGTTCCAGGTATGTTTGTTGTGTGGTGTGATCGTGGTAGAAGGCTAGACAGCTGCATGGAGCTTACTGCCGGAATGAAAACCAGTACCTTCTCGTAAATTACCACTTTACTCGACATTTTTTGTGGAAACAGTGCGTATGGGGAAAGCGAAATATGTACAGCTGAATAGCTGTACCAGTAGTCAATCCACGCCGAGTCACCGATGGTATGTGGTATTAGCCTCCACAGAAGACATTGCATTCGCAGATTTTTGCCGTCCATTAAAATCAGACGGCAAATACTGTCTTGGGATGCATTATTCCACGCATGCTGCACTACTTGACGTTGTTCTGCAGGGGTTTTGGGTTGATTACTCTCGCGATTGTCTTCGTCCCACCATATCACACTTCGACAACAGTCGTAAAGTCTGTTTTATTCACGCGACCGATTTCGGTATTACCGGGTGAGCAAAAAGTCAGTATACATTTGATAACTTGATAAATCAGGGAATAATGTAGATAGAGGTAAAAATTGACACACGTACTCGAAATGCCATGGGGTTTTATTAGAACAAAAAGAAGTTTTAAAAAATGTCACATGGCGCTGGACAACAAAACGTCAGTGACTGCGCATGAAAATCTCTATATATAAAAGGAAGTGCCCCGATTGACTGACTCATCATCGCCCAGCCCAAACCACTGAAGATAGAAACATTAAATTTTTGGAGGGTGTTGATCTTGCTCTGTAGACGTCATTTAAGAAGTGATTTTTCGATATTTCGTCCGTAAGGGGGTGAAATAGGGGATGAAACGTTTTTTGAAAATACGTAGCTATTTAGGCAATTTTGAAGCTAGAACTACAAAATTTCGGATTTTAATTCAGGGTTCGAATTTAAAAGACCCGTGTTTCGGCATTTTTTGAAATTCCACAAATAAGGGGGTAAAATAGGTGCAGCAAAAAATTGATTTCCAAAAATATGTTGCTGTTAACTCAAATTTTAAGCTACAACTACGAAACTTCGGATATGGAATCTTGGTCAGGATTAAAAATCCATGATTTTTAGTATTTTTGGAAATTCAATAAGTAAGAGGGTTAAATAGAGGATCAAAAATTCTTTTTGAAAATACGTTGCTACTGGTACAATTTTGAAGCTAGAGCTGCAAAAATTCATATTTGTATAGTTGGTTAGACGTTAAAAAATACGTGTTTCGGTATTTTTGGAAATTCACCAATCAACGGGGTTAAATTGGAGACGGTGTTTTTCGAAAATATGTTGCTATTTAGGCAATTTTGTAGTTAGAACTACAAACTTTCTGATTTGGATTCGGGGTTCGAATTTAAAAGACACGTATTTCGGCATTTTTTGAAATTTAACCAATAAGGGGGTAAAATAGAGGACGCAAAAAATTGATGTTCAAAAACATGTTGCTGATAACTCAAATTTCAAGCTATAACTACGAAACTTCAGATGTAGTCTTCATCAGGATTAAAAAGAAACAACTGGTGCAGACCAACCAGCCTACGCATGCGAAGCAGCGGGGTTCAGCTAGTCGTGTATAAAAGGAGCTGTAATGAGAGAGAGAATCAGATGCACCAGCAGTCGCAGCATGTTGACGTTACCTGAAAAGGCGCTTTTAGTGAAGCTGTGTTACCAGAATGGGGAATGTGCTAGTTCAGCGTTACGATCTTATCGCCGTAGCAAGGGGATTCGAACGGATAAAGGTCTGTTGATAAATGCAGCTGTGGCGAGAATGATTTCGAAGTTCGAAGCCACGGGTTGTTTAGACGATAGACCCCGTAGTGGCCGACCGAGCACAAGGCGTAATGCCGCTGAGACAGTTCAGGCAGAAATGGAGACTGTAGCGGGTTCGTCTGTGCACGGGGAAGTCAGCGCTCGTGCAGTCGCACGTCGCACCGGCATTCCATACACTGCTGTTTGGTTGGCACTTAGGCGTACCCTCCGATGCTATCCTTACAAAATCCATCGGTATCATTGTTACCTGTCGATTTAGTGAAGCGGAGGGCATTTGCGGTGTGGGCGTTTCAAAAGATGGCGGAAGATGACGAATGGTTGAGTAACGTCTTGTGGACCGACGAAGCTCATTTCACGCTCCGAGGGTCTGTCAACGCCCACAACTGCAGAATTTGGGCTGCCGAATATCCTAGAACTGATGTGGAAACTCCATTGCACGATGAGAAAGTCACAGTATAGGTTGGATTTACCACATCTACCGTTATCGCACGTTTTTTCTTTGAGGAACTGCGTGATTGTGGTTTTGTAACTGCTACAGTGACGGGTGAGAGGTACGCCGATATGTTACAGTATCGCATCATCCCCAGCCTGGCTGATAAACACCTGCTGGATCGTACGATTTTTATGCAGGATGGCGCTCCACCCCATATTGCTAGACGCGTGAAAGATCTCTTGTTTGTGTGTGTGTGTGTGTGTGTGTGTGTGTGTGTGTGTGTGTGTGTTTAGTTTGGTGATGATCGTGTGCTCAGCCGCCACTTTCGTCATGCTTGGCCTCCCAGGTCCCCAGACCTCAGTCCGTGCGATTATTCGCTTTGGGGTTACATGAAGTCGCAAGTGTATCGTGATCGACCGACATCTCTAGGGATGCTGAAAGAAAACATCCGACGCCAATGCCTGATCATAACTCCGGGCATGCTTTACAGTGCTGTTCACAACATTATTCCTCGACTACAGCTATTGTTGAGGAATGATGAACATATTGAGCATTTCTTGTAAAAAAAAAAAAAAAAAAAAAAAAAAAAAAAAACACACACTTTGCTTTGTCTTAATTTGTTATGCTAATTATTGCTTTTCTGATCAGATGAAGCGCCATCTGTCGACCATTTTTTGAACTTTTTTGTTCTAATAAAACACCGTGTAATTCCAAGAATGTCAATTTTTACCTCTGTATCTACATTATTCCGTGATTTGTTTCCAAATTTATACTGACTTTTTGATCACCTGGTACATTAAAACAGTGTGTCTGCAAAGTCTCTCCGCAGTGGCGTTCTCCACGTCTCGCATTGTGGCAGCGCAGACGAACCGCACCATAAAATACAATACCTTAATATTGATATATTTCATCAAAATGTCTAAATTTGTTGCATATCGATTTTTTCCATAATTGTATTAATGTATGAGTAGTAATGTTCTATGGATGAGGTGTCTTTGTACTAAAAAAAAAGCTTTCAACATATTTATATTTTATTAATGTATTATAAAAATGTGTATTTTAATCTTGCGTGGATTGTAATGCTAATAATTTTGAAATTACTTTATTGTAAAAGCTTTATAGAGGATCTGGCTTAGGGATTTTAGAAATGTGTAATGCAAAAGCCTGTGGAAAGAACGGTAACGGCGCAAATATTGGTGCCTTAATTGTTTTAAATTTCAGACACCAAGAAAATTGCAAAAGCCACAGCACTATATGAGCACATACTTGTACCATTGCGCAACGGCGAATCACGCAACTTCTCTGCGATCACGGGCAATGCAATCATTATTACTATTGTAAGCCAGAGACTCACCTTTGTATATATTATGAATAACAACCAAATTTCATTTTAAATTGGTTTCCACCGGTTATTTTCCTAAGTCACTGACCTATCTAGGTTCCTAACCTTATAAGTGAAAAAGATTACCTGAGTATCCTAAAAATTTTAGAGCAGTGAAGAAACTGATTTTATTCTTTACAATTGCATTCTCAACAAAAATACGTGAGAATTTTATCGTACAGTTTAGATAGCAGTTTCTGTTAATAAATTTTGGTAAATAGCAGTTAACTAAATCAAAAATCAGATGATAGCTAGAATTTTTCATAATCTTCATATATGGTATTGAAAGACAGAGCTAGATTTATGAACAATCAACAATTTAGTTAGTTTGTACAGTGTGCTTTTTTACGGCTTAATGATTCAGAAAGTAGCATACTATGTTCAGATTAGGTATATCAGTGTAGAAGTTTCTGCTTTAGAAATTAACTATCCTACTGTCATTCGATTTTACTGAAAGGTAAAAATAAAATTAAAGATAATTACAGTCTCATACTGTAACTATTTAGCCAGAAAATTATCTTATTTAAATAACATGAAGGGTTTTGTCCCATATCAGTAAATTTTTAATGTAGGAAAAGTGTTCTACCACTCAGGGAAAAGGTCTATGTGAAAGTATACAGTGGTCACTCATTGATGCAAACAAGTTCCTAGAGTATATGCAAGCAGGAAATTTAGGCCTAAAAAATACAAAGTTTGATGGTTCCTACTAACAGTTTAGACTTATTCTTAAGAGCAGTGTTTATTACTGTGAGACATATTTTTCTTTGATTGAAAATAATTTGTATGGTAAATTTTTGTAATCTTACTTTCATAACAGAGTGCATACTTGGATACTGACAGCCTTTGATCTTCTGTATGTCTATTTCAAATTTTAAAAATTGTTCACGTAGTTGATGCTACTGCTTAAAGAATAATTTGACACATTAATTTGACTGTGTAGCCTGGCGACCGTATTTATTATTAAATTTCTTAGTACCTCAGTACAAAGAAGCGACGGTTCGTTGCCGTCTGCTGTAGGTTGGACAGGTTGCACGCATGGCATTGCATCAGCATCCATTGTCCAGAAAGTGCAAGCTGCTCCGACTACACCGTCACTGGGCTGCTGAGATGCAAAATATATATTTTTGGCCCACTTTAGGTTACGGTAGTAACACTAAAAGTGGGCCTTTGCGATCGTCTTTGACAGCTCGAAATTTAAATGAAAATAACGGCTTAACCATGCATCTGACACGAAAATTGAATAACAGAATTTGTAGAGGAGAAAATTCTCTACAACGTTGCTCTCTTAAGTTTTTTTCATATCTCGTATCGTTTCACAGATCTTTTCAAAAATAACGGCGATTTTGGGATGTATGTATGTATGTCCGTAACGTGTTCCCCGTTTTTAAGACGAACCGTTCAACCGATCAGCACCAAATTTTGCACACACGCAATTGTAGGCCGCCAGAGACCAGAACCTCCGTTTTTCAAATTTTTCGGACAAAAAATACGGTAGTAATATCAAAATAGCCCGTTTGTAATGTAATTTTAATTGCAAATAAACCGTTCATCTGACGCGAATATTGAATAAACGAAGTTGTAGAGGAGATAATTCTCTATAACTTTGTTCCCATATGCATCGTTTGAGAGATATTTGCAAAAATAACGGAGATTTGACGCCCTCCATTGAATTAACGAAAACCAGCCGTTCGCAGATGTCACGTGACATTCCTCGCCCAGAACTCTCTCTGGCATACGCCATCTTCCGTTGCGTATTTGATTTTCTTATTGTAACTGACAAGTTATTTGAAAGCAGTGGCGCACTGAAAAATTAACAAAAACACGTCGTTCTTCTACGATAAATGATAATCTAGTCCCTACAAATGCCATATTAGAATCAGTTAACAACGGCCATTAATAGTATGAGATTAAAGAATGCAACTCCGAACTGTCAGCTGTAGCGTAGTGGGCAATGCGTTGGGCTGTGACGCTGGAGGTTATTGGTTCGAAACCCGCTGCTCCCTAAATATTTTTTCCTAAAACGGTTTCAGACACTTATTAACTAATAATTTTTATTATTTAGATTATTTTGGTCCGAAATGTTTGCAAAAACTTATAAAACTACAAATCTAAAGTGGGCCGAAAAACGTCAGTGCGATTTTTTTTTGGAAACGAGTTCCACTGTGTTGTATATCCTACAGTGATGTCCGCTTACGTTTCCGGTGGTCCCGTGGTGAGCAGAACCTGAAAGGCTGCACAGCGGAGACACACCAGGGGTGATGGGTTGGGATGCCATTGGTTTTGGAACGCCTGATCTCGCCTCTTACGAAATGCGGGCACTTTGAACAGCAGCCGGTACCTTAAGGTGGTTGTGGAGCTTGAGGTACTCCCACTGGTTGCCCACATTTCAACAGGACCAGTGGCGTAACTAGGACTTGGCTTTGGGGTGGGGGGGGGGGATAGATCTGCTTCACGACCAAAAGTTTAGTTAGTTTCCAGACAGACTACCATCTACCACTCCCAATGCAGAAACTAATTCACCCCCATCCAATGAAAGCTTATGGTAAAACACCCCAAGTTCCAAATCTTTACCTTTACCAGATTGCTGTTTATACGATATCTTCCCCCCCCCCCTCTCTCTCTCTCTCTCTCTCTCTCTCTCTCTCTCTCTCTCTCTCTCTCTCTCTCTCTCTCTCTCTCTCTCTCTGTGTGTTTTTTTGTTTTCGTGTTCTTGGGGGGGGGGGGGGTTTCTATCCCCTTCATCCCCCCCCACCACCACATAGTTACGCCACTGAACAGGTCAATGCCAACACAAAGGATTCTGAAAAAGCTGATTGGCTGCAGTAAAGGAGGAGTTGTAGATGTTGTAAATCCTTTATTTTTCTTTTTACGCTGACACGTTTCGGGCCCAGCCCATCATCAGAGCACCTGGTGACAAAGTGTATATAAATAGTTACAAAGACCAAAATTAAAATAAAAAACTCTGGCATTTACAATTATAAGATCCATCCATACCTCACCTGAATGGAGAATGGAAAAAGGTGCATGTAAAAACTCATAATACATTAACGGTCAACATCAGCTGTACTTGTAATATAAGTTGCTAGCTCGATGGATCTGATGCAAATACCACTGAATGGAAAGTATACTATTGAGTAACTTAGGCGTAGCATAGGCGCCCTCAATGTATGGCCGCAGAAATTATTTATTTTTATTTATTTGGTTATTTAACCTGACCAGATTAGGGCCATAGGGCCCTCTCTTACATCTGATCAGGAACAACATAAACAAAGGATTTCATTACAAAAACAACTCTGCAGTAATAATATTAAATAACAATATATGATAGTACTAATAATAATAACACAAAAATGAAAGTAATACTAATAATAAGAGATATTCACATTTGAATTAAGTTTAAAATAAACAGAAGAGAGAAAATGGTTAGTGAAAAAGGAGCTAATGGATGTGAGGAAGTGGAGACATATATGAATGGAGATCTCTGTTGGCGAAAGGAAAGGGAAACATTTATGGGGGGATGAGGAATTGACAACAGTGGGCTACAGACTGGTAAGTGGAGAAAAAGATGGCTATTGTGACAGAAGGTGAACCCTTAGTTGATAGTTATGATAATTTACAAGGATAAAAAGAACTCAACGGCGAGTTAAACTATTTTCAATAATGGAAAATAGTTGTTAAACAAAATACCAATATCTAATCAAAGGACAAATAACAGAATAAACTTAGGGAAACCTCCGCCCAGGAAGAGAGCACAAAAATAGGTCATTAAAGATAACCTAGGTTGTGAAACAGATCGAAATACCACTATCTGGAACAAATAATTTGGTCATTTATTAACTATTCTTTATTATTATAACTAGTCCAAATTTCTAACTCTTCAAGGATATCTAAGGTAATACCCTTCGCACCAATATGCAAAGTGACAAATCTGCCTCTATATTTCGTAGCTTATGGTTTATTTCCCTTAGGTGATCTCCTAAAGCACTGTTAGTAGCATAACCGTGTTCCCGGTATCCAGTATAAAACTCCCTATTTGTCCAATATAACATTTATTGCAAGGCCCACATAACAATTTTGTATACACCTGATGCGGCCATACATAGAGGGCGCCTATGCTACGCTTAAGTTGCTCAATGGTATAGTTTCCATTCAGTGGTATTTGCATGTGACCCATCGAGCTAGCAACTTATATTAAAAGTACAGCTGATGTTGACCGTTAATGTATTATGAGTTTTTACATGCATCTTTTTCCGTTCTCCATTCAGGAGAAGTATGTATAATTGTAAATGCCAGAGATTATTTTTTGGGCTTTGTAACTATATACTGTATCTTGTACTTTGTCAGCAGGCGCTCCGATGATGGACTGGGCCCGAAACGCGTCGGCGTAAAAAGAAAAGTAAAAAAAAGATTTTACAACATCTACAACTCCTTCATTACTGCAGACAATCAGCTTTGTTAGAATCGTTTGTGTTATATTAATAATGGCTGCCTACCTCTACCAGGACTTTAAATTCGGTTTGCAATCAACAGGACAATGGGCAGCCATATATTGCGAGCAATGTTGAGGTAGTCTTGGAAGAGCAGAGGATACCATTGCTTTCCTGGCCTGCACGTTCGCCAGACATGTCGCCCATAGAACGTGTCTGGGGCATGGTTGGTAGACACCTTGTGCGTCACGGTCCTCCGGTTACTAGCGACAGGGATTAAGCCCTTTTTAAACGATGAACGAAGTTGAACAAGATAGATAATAGTCTACTGAAGCGCTCCTAGCGTACTAGCCGTGAACTACAATCTCAAGCAAGATCTTGTAGCAGCGTGTTTAGACGATAAACGTAATCGAACAGTAATACCCGATGTTGAAAGTGAGGTTATAAGAGCCGATTTGTTATGTAGGAAGTCATAGTTTAATACTGGAATTGAGGAAACAACGCTAAATGTTATTGACGGCCAAAGAAAACCTTGCAATCGATGTTTTTGGTCAACTTAGTGTGGTAAAGTTCTGGTTAGTGAAACAACATTTCAAAACATTCACATCTATTTCCAAGCGAAAAAAATAAACTTATGAACACATCAAGCAATATTTATAAGAGCGTAAATAGACCTTCTTTACTTTATCTACTACGATTTGCCCAATGACATTGTTAATAACGTCATGCACAACTGAATTTTTGTCTTTCATTTGGACTGACTTTTTCCATTTAAATGACATTTAATGAAAATTGCATCATCAAATTACAATCTTATTCAAATAAACAATTGGCTTCAGTCTTTTCTGTTACAATATTGCAAATCATAAACCATTTTTCGGTTTCAGATGTACGACCTCGCTTTTCGGTGGACAATAATTGAGATAAATATTTAAGTAGTCATGAAACATTTGCAATCTACCGGTAAACCAAAGTATAATAATAAACTAAAGATTAATAATACAAATTTACGTGCAAACCGTGTAATTGGCGGCTCGAATACAAACTGCGTGGAGGTTATAGTGAAACTGAGGATACCGGAGACTGCGCGCAAAATAAGATACCACCACCATGTGTTTGTGACATTGCAGTATTGAGGTGGTGAAAATATGTGCAGCAGTAGACAGTGCTACTGGTGGTGTGAATACCTGACGTGTATAATTAGAACGACCTGTGGTGAATTAAAGCTCCTGTAATTAGGAATAGCAAGAGACAGAATGTTCTAGATTGTGAACTTGTAACGAATTGTCAGTTTAGATGGGATTTTGGACCATGTGTATGTAAGAGTAGTAAGTATCTTGTTTACAATTATACATACAAACTATTTTGCCAGCACTGAACATAAATTTATGCCGACGTTCACGTAATGTGATTGATGAACATTCTAGAAAATTCGATAGCTGAAACTTAGATATAAGAGACAGTTGTGTTAAACTGTGAATACAGATTTCCTGGTGAACTATTTAGTGTGTTAGGACATATAACATGCGTTAGTCGTATCAATGAAAATAACGAACTTTTGTCAATAATTGGAAAAATTACATATGTAAATAGCTTTTTAATTAGAAACTGTTATATCTGCTAGCCTATTTTTGAAATGCTCACTCTTACGCTTTGTTAATATTTGTTTGTTAGTAAATTTATTTGTTAATATTGTTGTTTTGGACAAACTATATTTCTCCAAGAAGACGTGTAGAGAGATTTTTCCCCGTTTTGTCAACTTGATTTGCTGTGTACGATTCTGAATGTATTTTGTTACAATCATAAATTGTTGAATTATAACTAAATATATTTAATTGTATCCAACAAAGAGATCTGCCATTAGAATTGTTAACAAAAGTATACATAGAGCTCATACAATGTCGCGGGGAGACCAGCGTTTTGAGTTGATGTCTGTGCAATAAAGTCTGTGACAGTGTATTGTTTGTGGTTGGCTAACGTGGAAGTTTTGAGAGACGATATGGCGGGAAGGTGTAATGCAATTTTGTGAAATAAATGTTTCGAACATGAAAGAGCATCAAGAGTTTTCATTTTGATGAGTTTCTCACCCAGGAAGAACCCAGTTTAGTTAAGCAGCGCAAGCAGAACTCCCGCAGTCTTCGTTGCAATATAAAAGCTCAGGAACGTGTTCAGAAGCTTAGTGATTAAATGCCACAGCGTATAGCAGCTGTAATTGCAATACAAGGGCGCCACTCAACATACGGAATAGAACTCAAAGGACAGGTGCAGATTTGAAGAAGTAATCACTTGTTACTTGTCACGTACGTAACCTGTGGTATTAAATTCATTGAATTCACGTAATTCATTCTTGGTGTTGCAATTTCTATAAATGGTAGTGTATATTTGTATAGGGCCTGAAGGTGGTAATTAATGTAATAACGAAACTGACTGCATAAATAAAGCATACTTTTTAACCCTCGAGCGGAAGCGCTGGTGCAGATATGCTGCCACTTTTCTTTAAATGCTCACTGTTGTCGCAATAATCTAAATGCCGTATTTTCGCTTTAGCCTTAAAAATGTCAGTTTAGGTTCTGAGTTTCTAGCGCCCAGCCGTGTCCACCCAAAAAACGTTTTGTCAGGGAGAGCATCACTGGTAGCAGATTTCTACCACACTGCCTCTCATGTAAGTAGATTTGAATTGTTTTTAGTTACGTCTAGTTTTCCTTGCAGATGGATATGTGGCAGTTTCTAGTTAATATTTATTGTATAAATTTTACCCTACGTATTAGAATGCTCAAAAATTTAAATTTATTTCGTAAATAGAAGTTTGTCAGTAAATTGTCCTCTAGTTCCTCCTGATTAGCCATGCCGCAGTTTCCGTCAACCCTTTTGCAGCCTTACACGATGCGAAAATGAGTGTTAGTCTACTGCATAATTTAACCTCCAGTTTTCATAGGCGTGATATGGGTCTAACAGATGACGAAATGGACTTCTTTCGACAAGTAATGAAAATCTTAGCGATTTTTGCTTAGATTCCTCATCAGATCATGAACAGGATACTATTATTCAAATGTAAATCTTAGTTCCGATCCGAAACAAGATTTCTGATATTGCAGACGCTTCCACTCTGTCGAGTAAAACGCTATTAAAGCAACACCCAAAACACTGTAAAAGAATAAAAAAAACTTCCCTGCATCAAAAGGGAACGCAAGGGACGTGAGGTCAGAACGTAAGCTCTCTCGTTCATGATGGTACACATAATTACCTCATCAATCATTATCATCCAGGTTCCACATAACACAGAAAAAAATCTGTCATTAATTACTCAAGAGACAGGAACTACAGGGAAGTAACGAAAGAGGAAATGATAGTACTGCTGGGTCTATTACACATGATTATTGTCCACTTTCGGAATAATGTTACATTTTTTACAGTTATACACCGAAAGTAATTGATATACTAATTGAGATATTAACAAATGTGATATTTCTACCTGTACATTAAACTATTTTTTGTCATTTCCATCACTTAGTAGCTATATACTAGGTTTGTAACTGGAATAGACAGTGGTAGCAAATCTGCACCGCGCTGCTGCTGAAGTTGTTATTGGTTCTGCCGCCGGAGGGTTAAGGCTGTTGGTGAAAAGTTAATAATTTGGAATTAAACCTCGACATGCTGCAGTCCCGATTTCATTACAACATGGAGCTACCTCGAAAATGGTGCAGGTCTGCGAAGCTGCTACACGTCTTGCATAGCATTGTTAAATTTCACGTGCACTGTGTGGCAGAGTATTATTCGGGTGTAACAATACAATCCTGTTGCAACAATAGCAAAATAACACAGCTTACACAATCCTCCACTTACCGTATGCTGGTCAGTGTTACTATCCACAAACACTAAAGGTGAACTAGAGCTGTAGCTTTCCGCAGCCCAGACCATAAATCCTGGAGTGGGGCAGTGTGTCTTGGAGGAATGGACTCTACTATAGTCTAGTCTTGTGTAGTTCGCGAACGAACTAGTTCGGAAGAGCGCTCCCACAGGCGAACTAGTTCGCAGATCCCTCGCCTCTTAGTTCGTCCGCTCATTTTCCGAAGGCTGAAGGGTAACAGCGAGAGGACGCGAGAGCGCGCAGAATCGCGTGGTTCCCTTCTGCCAGTTGCCGTCATTTCCAGCTGAAATGCAGCTCAGATGTAGTTTCATAGTTCACTGCCACAAGAAATCTGTTTTAACAGTAAACTACTACGAGTACTCTGTATGCAACGTAGTTGAATACCACTGTATCACCCATTCGTGTAAATAACTGGTTTATTTGCCTAAGTATTTGATGTAAAATTGCCCAAAAATACGGGTAATAGCACACGCATTGCCGGCCGCGGTGGCCGAGGTGACTCAGGCGCTCCAGTCACGGTCAGAACGGCCACTACGGTCGGGGGTTCGAATCCCCCCTCGGGCATGGATATTTGTGCCGTCCTAGTTTGTAAGTAGTTCATAAGTAGTTTGTAAGTTTAGGGACTGTTGACCCCGTAGTTAAGTCCCATAAGCTTAACAAACATTTGAACATTTTTTTTTAGCACACGCATTGGCAACACTGATTCATTATATAAAAAGGTTGTCATAAGAGAGCGCTTTTAGTAGCGGTAGCAAAACTAAAAAAGAGCGGACGAACTAGGAGCAGCGGACGATTATGCCAAACGTATCTCGCTTCTTAGTTCGTTGGATTCTTTTCCGAAGACCGACGGGCAATAGCGAGAGGGCGCGTAGCAGAATTAAAAATCACGTGTTTGCCTTCTGCTGATGAGAGCCATTTCGAGGTGAGCGTCTGCCTGCTAGATTACATAGTTTAGTGCTACAAAATTTGTTTTAAAGTATTCTGCACTCTGAAATATATAATAAATTCCATAATGGCAAGATATAGAGATAACTTTAAACTTAAACGCGAGAAACAGCACCTTCTTACATGACTGCCTGGTCGCTATCTCTATAGTCCGTTCACCGAGAGCTGGGACGAAACGTAAACAGTGTCACGTGAGCGACTATGACCGTTTCCAGAGAAGGCATCCGGTGTTGACGTGATACGGAGGGCTGTACAAAATGCTTGACGCACGCTTTGCAGCTGGTGACGTCGGCTGGCAGCTGAGCTGACGTCATAGCAGACCCTGAGAATCCTAGACAACGATGTAACGGAATTAAGCACGGCATGGAAGATTCAAAGCCAGTTACAATAATGTTAAAAGAACGTTGAAACTGACTTCATTCTGTGAAGACAGATTTGTATGTATACATGTTGCTAACAAAACGCTCCATTCATACGCAATTTTTAATAACATTACCAGTAATAATAATGGTAAAGGACGGCGAAACTAGGTTCATTCTGTCAAACGTGAACTGTTTTCATTGAGGTTTATACCAAAGCGCTCCTATCTCTCCCCTCTACAATTTCCACATTTGACTTTCAACTAAAAATACGACACGGAGGACGCACTTGTTCCAAACTTCTGCAGTCACTGTTTTTACTGCTTCTACTTGCAGTTATTTAACTTCCGGCATTTTGTATGTTGTCTTTCCTTGCAACATAGCCTTTGATTCTGGCCCACACTTACTCAATGGCGTTTAATTCACAGCGGTACGGAGGAATTCTAAGAAGTTTTCCCTGCATTCTTCGCCATTTCATCTATCGCGTACTCGTTGCGCAGTGTTCTGTAATTTTGAAATATATCTAAAAGTTATTTTTTCAACATACCGTCTTCAAAATCGAGGTTTTTAGATTTTAGCCATTCGGATATTTCGTACTTATTGGAATTCTCACTGAGAACTTTTATTTTCTACGATAATGGTACGGCACTTTAGCAACAACAATAACTGCAAGACGAGGAAGAACACCTTAGAACCACTTCTCGAAAGTTCGACTAGTCTTTCACGTGTCTTTAAAGATGAACTTAAGAGATCCTGAAATGGCCGCTGTACAGCACGCAGTAACGAGCTCACACCTGCAAGCTTACGCTGTGCTCCCCTGCCTTGTACACCCCTCGTCGTTTGTCATCTGTAGCAAGTCCCTGAGTGACTTGCAGGCACTTGACCAGTGCTTTCGTAAACACCCATTGGTACAGGCTATACAAGACTCTGTATGCACCCTGGTCAAGTCAGGCCGGTCTGTGGCCTTCGTTTGGACCCCTGGCCAGTATTGGAATCAGAGAGAATGAACGTGTTGATCAGTTGGCCAATCAGGCCACCCCATCTCAGCCTCTACGAGAATCTCCGGGGGAAGTTGAACCGCAAGGTTACAAAAAGGTACGGCCAAACTTTCAGAAAACATTCCTCACACACAAAGAAAGAATATGTTATGTGGACATGTGTACGGAAACGCTTAATTTCCATGTTAGAGCTCATTTTAGTATTTCTCTTTAAATGTAAATTGAAGTAATTCGTGCAGGCAATTGTCAAAATACCCAATTGTTTCGTTAGTATGTACTGTACTTCCTCGATTCACCGCCAGTTGGCCCGATTGAAGGAAGGTAATGTTGACTTCCGTGCTTGTGTTGACATGCGACTCATTGCTCTACAGTACTAGCATCAAGCACATCAGTACGTAGCATCAACTGGTTAGTGTTCATCACGAACGTGGTTTTGCAGTCAGTGCTATGTTTACAAATGCGGAGTTGGCAGATGCCCATTTGATGTATGGATTAGCACGGGGCAATAGCCGTGGCGCGGTACGTTTGTATCGAGACAGATTTCCACAACGAAGGTGTCCCGACAGGAAGACGTTCGAAGCCATTGATCGGCGTCTTAGGGATCACGCAACATTCCAGCCTATGACTCGCGACTGGGGAAGACCTAGAACAACGAGGACACCTGCAATGGACGAGAAATTCTTCGTGCAATTGACGATAACCCTAATGTCAGCGTCAGAGAAGTTTCTGCTGTACAAGGTAACGTTGACCACGTCACTGTATGGAGAGTGCTACGGGAGAACCAGTTGTGTCCGTACCATGTACAGCGTGTGCAGGCACTATCAGCAGCTGATACTCTTCTGCAAATGGTTCATCCAACAATGTGTCACTCATCATTCCAGTGCAAATGTTCTATTTACGGATGAGGCTTCATTCCAACGTGATCAAATTGTAAATTTTAACAACCAACATGTGTGGGCTGACGAGAATCCGCACGCAATTGTGCAATCACGTCATCAACACAGATTTTCTGTGAACGTTTGAGCAGGAAATTGTTGATGTCTTGATTGGGCCTCATGTTCTTCCACCTACGCTCACTGGATCACGTTATCATGATTTCATACGGGATACTCTACCTGTGCTGCTAGAACATGTGCCTTTACAATTACGACATATGTGGTTCATGCACGATGGAGCTCCTGCACATTTCAGTCGACGTGTTCGTACGCTCCTCAACAACAGATTCGGTGACCGATGGATTGGTAGAGGCGGACCAATTCCATGGCCTCCACCCTCTCCTGACCTCAACCCTCTTGACTTTCATTTATGGGGGCATTTGAAAGTTTTTGTCTACGCAACCCCGGTACCAAATGTAGAGACTCTTGGTGCTCGTATTGTGGACGGCTGTGATACAATACGCCATTCTCCACAGCTGCATCAGCGCATCAGGGATTCCGTGCGACGGAGGGTGGATGCATGTATCCTCGCTAACGGAGGACATTTTGAACATTTCCTGTAACAAAGTGTTTGAAGTCACGCTGGTACGTTCTGTTGCTGTGTGTTTCCATTCCATGATTAATGTGATTTGAAGAGAAGTAATAAAATGTGCTCTAACACGGAAATTAAGCGATTCCGGACACATGTCCACATAACATTTTCTTTCTTTGTGTGTGAGGAATGTTTCCTGAAGTTTGGCCATGCCTTTTTGTAACACCGTGTGTGTGTGTATGTGTGTGTGTGTGTGTGTGTGTGTGTGTGTGACGACCACAACCCTGTAATGAGATGCTGTCCACACTCCATCACTTAGATGCCTAAAGATAAGGTTACCAGATTCTACAAAATTATCAGTTCAATATAAAATTTTGAATGCACGTAACTTCCGGTGAGCGGACCAATTTCCAATAATATCCAGAAACAATATCAGCCACGAGTATTTATTGTGAACACCAAAGCAAGATAATTAGTTGTGGACTCGCAATTTGTAAACAGCTACAGAGCCAAATATCCATTTAAATAACGCAACGTATGCAGTGCCAGTTAAATTATCTCTAGTACCACTGCACAACCACAAACATAGGAGCGTCGCACCTCTTGACCAGTGGGCCTCTTTAAAGTTACTCGTAATAGCAGTGTAACGACTACAACCAACTAAACTCATGTGTAGGACTCGAACTATAGTACACTCACACCGGTGAACTTCGCTGTCTACAAAATTCCTTTAATAGAC
Organism: Locusta migratoria; assembly: GCA_026315105.1. Classification (NCBI taxonomy): domain Eukaryota; kingdom Metazoa; phylum Arthropoda; class Insecta; order Orthoptera; family Acrididae; genus Locusta; species Locusta migratoria. The sequence goes on from CM048753.1 coordinate 4,677,963, forward strand.
AGGTCACGGTACAACAGACTCGTGGCACACTGCATCCGACGATAATAATGTTAGAAAGCTGTTCAGAAAGCAAAGGCTGTTGCACTTTCGTTTCAAAAAAGAACACGCAATTGATGACAGGCAAAAGTTAGTAGAGATTCGTGCGTCTATAAAAAGATCGATGCGCGAAGTATACAATAATTATCACAGCCATACCTAACCAAAAGATCTTTCCGAAAACCCGAAAAAATTCTGGTCCTACGTAAAGTCGATAAGCGGGTCAAAGCCCACTGTCCACTCACTAGTTGATCATTCCGGGGAAGTAATAGAAGAAAGCAAACGGAAAGCTGAAGTTCTAAATTTAACCTTTAAGAAATCTTTCACGCAGGAGGACCGCAGAAATGTACCATCATTTGATCAACGTACTAATTCCGAAATGGGGGACATAGCAATAGGTATTTCCGGTGTAGAGAAGCAGCTGAGAGAGCTAAATACGAAAAAGTCTGCTGGTCCGGATGGAATACCAGTTCGGTTTTACAAAGACTATTCTGCGGCATTGGCCCCCTACTTAGCTTGCATTTATCGCGAATCTTTAATTCAGCGCAAAGTTCCTAGTGATTGGAAAAAAGCGCAGGTGACTCCCGTGTATAAGAAAGGAAAGAGAACTGACCCATACAATTACAGGCCAATATCGTTGACATCAGTTTCATGTAGAATTTTGGAGCATATTCTCAGTTCGAATATAGTAAATTTCCTTGAAACGGAAAAGCTTGTTTCCATGAATCAGCACGGGTTTATCAAACATCGTTCATGTGAAACTCAGCTTGCCCTTTTCTCACATGACATCTTGCGAGCCATGTACGAAGGGCAACAGGCGTATTGTGTTTTTCTCGACTTCAAAAAGGCATTCGACGCGGTGCCACATTGCAGACTGCTAACGAAGATACGAGCTTATGGAATAGGTTCACAGATTTGTGACTGGCTGGAAGACTTCCTAAGTAATAGAACGCAGTACGTAGTTCTCGACGGCGAGTGTTCATCAGAGACGAGTGTATCGTCAGGCGTACCCCAGGGGAGTGTGATAGGGCCGCTATTATTTTCTGTCTATATAAATGATCTGATGGACAGAGTAAGTTGTAATTTGCGGCTGTTTGCTGTTGATGTGGTGTATGGGAGGGTGTCGTCTGTAACTGACTGCAATAGTATACAGGATGACTTAGACAAAATTTCTAGTTGGTGCGAAGATTGGCAGCTAGCTCTCAATGTGGAAAAATGTAAGGTGATGCGCATGAGTAGAAAAAACAATCCCATAATGTTCGGATACAGCATTAGTAGTGAGCTTGATGCTGTCGCGTCGTTCAAATATCTAGGCGTAACATTGCAGAGCGATATGAAATGGAACGAACATGTAAAGTCAGTTGTGAGCAAGGTGGACAGCCAACTTCGGTTTATTGGGAGATTTTTGGGAAGATGTACTTCACCTGTAAAGGAGACAGCGTATAAAACGCTTGTACGACCACGTCTTGAGTATTGCTCAAGTATTTGGGACCCGCAGCAGATCGGTTTGAAGGAAGACATAGAGACGGTTCAGAGGCGAGCAAGTAGATTTGTTACTGGTAGATACGATCAATGCGCGAGTGTCACGGAAATGCTCCGGCAACTCAAATCGGGATCGCTGGAGGAAATACGACGTTCTTTGCGTAAATTTCTGTTGAAGAAATTTAGAGGGCCGGATTTTGAAGCTGAGTGTAGTACGACCTTGGAATTACGCACTGAGCATTGAAGCGTTCGTGGGGTAAACGGCATACAAATTGACGGCCTTTACTTCCAACTTGGATTCATGAGTGAATAAGACTCTTTCCCAATCCCCTGCTGTCCAATGTTGGCGTGTCTTAGCCCACTGAAGCCTTTTCTTGTTAACAGGGCGCAACAGTGGTTTCCTTGTCGTTACATAACCTTGGAGGTTGTTGTCTGCCAGGCGTTGTCTCATTGTTGACTCACCGGTGTATCCCTCGTTGATCTCAGGAGAATAGTTATGTATCCATGTTTCATCCACAGTGACAAAACGACGCTTAAAGTCGTGCAGATTCTTCCTGAACAGTTGAAAACCTTCCTTGTAACACTTCACACGATTCCGTTTTTGGTCAGGCGTGAGCAATTGCGGCACCCATCTTGCGGATGCTTTCTAATGTCCAAATGTTTATGCAAAAATTTATATATCGGTTCATTTGAGATGCCCACGGCACTAGCAGTCTGAAGCACCTTAACTCTGGCATCCATCACCATATCATGATTGTGTCAATGATTTCTGGAGTCACAACCTTCACAGGGCGTCCCGAACGTCAGTGTCCCTTGAGCCCATATAGCCACCCCGAAAATGTTCAATCAAAGATGAAGAGTCACCATAATGTTTATCAAGCTTCTCTTTACTCTGAGGTATTTTGCCTTTCATGAAGTAATGTTTTAATCACCCACGAAATTTCTTTTCCCCATTCTTTGGCAATCGCTCGACATCCTAGATTCACACGATTGCCAAACGCGAAGGAATAGACAAATATGGCTGAAACTTGGTGTGCATTCTTTCCAAAGTTGCTACTGACATACGCGCCGGTGGTGCCATCTATCGGACTCTGCACGGACTTTCCAAACGCTCCTCGTACATAATCAATGTCAGTGTTGTGGACGTGCCTTTATTCGTAGAATCGTTTTCGAGTGGTACTTCGGCTCTTCGGCTCTCAAAGACGTTCTTTGGAGGCAACGATAAATATATTTCTGTGGTTGTCAAGTCTGCGGTAGCCACTCTAGCAGACGAATTAAACCAGTTGTTCATTACTTGTTTAGTTGCGTAATTGGAAAATGTTAACTGCATTTTTGTACCTGTTATGTATTTATATTCCGATTTGAAAGTAAAATGTTGTTTGTACTTTCCGATTCCGAAACTACAATCCACTACCAGAATGGTGCATTTGACTTGCGATTATTTGGAAAAGTGGAAGTTTCGCGTTATGATTGAACAATGCAATTTCAAAGCTAACGTGCTGTAAATAATTACGACACATACTTTTTTTACAGCTAAATGCCTTTGTTTACGTTTTAAGATCTTAAAGAGGACAACAAACACAATGTCTATAGGCCTGAAGACTGCCCATTACAGGCACGTATAGAGATTTCAGAGACGACGTTGTTCTGAGTATTCTGTATGCACTTGCAACATAAATTAAATTTATCCTGTCAGGATGTTAGTTAACCGCACACGCTGTAATCCTGACATATTCAGAAACAAAGTACCAAATACTGGTGACAAGGAATATCGGTCTAAGCACACCCTCGGAAATCGCGATATATTCGAAACTAAGCAGCAAAATATTGGGGAGAAACATGAAATAGCCTTTCCATACTCTCGGAAATAGAGATATTCGGAAATAAATAGCCAAATCTGACTAGCGAATGGTGTAGGCCTAAATGTCATTGATACTCATTTAACTTACTGTACCAACAATTTTAACGTTTCCCTAGTTCCATATACTCGAAAATCGGAACATAGTTGGAACAAAGTCAAATATTTGTGAGAAGGAATAACAAAAAAGTAATTGCTGATCGTACCACTGACAGCAGTAATTTCATCCTCCGTTCTTCAGTCACACACAAAAATCACCAAATCGATGTTAAGTCCTGAGACAGTATATAAGAGTACTGGATAACATAATACTGTTATGTGAATAAGAAAATTCCAGTGTTGTGGATAAATAACTCCTACAATGTGTTACAAACGTTAAGATTAAAATAAAAATTACATGGGACGAGTTTAGTTTGCAGAACCTCTTGCTTTGTAATCCACCACTCTACCTATTACACTACAGCAACTCGACATTATTAGTCCCTACATATTTTATATACTCGTTCCCACAAGTTTTTCTCACTATTAATACTGCCGCGAGAGACGACGAACACCGACTGCCGGCGTGGCGCAGGACTGCGGTGCAGAAGGTCGCCGGTTCAATCCCGCTGACGGACAAAAATGTATTTCTTTGTAATTATGGAATTGTTAATGTTCTATATCTTTCCTATGTTAACTTGTAATTTCTACTTGTTTCTTATGTTAACTGTTCTAATTTCTGGTAAATTATGTCTGTGTATAAATAGCAGAGCACTCTGCCTGAGAGGCAGTCAGTGCTGCGTGTATGTTGAGTTCGTAATAAACGTGCTTTCAGTATAAGTACTGTGTTCAGTTGCCTCGAAGTCAAGCCTGCTTCCATTTGAACGCGACAATTTGATTTTAATTACATTTAGTTATAATAAATTCATCCGGAGACGATTTTGTAATTTATCGTTAATTCGCTGTTGGCCTGAAACGGTTTACTGCGAGTTACAAAACCAAAACTGTGAGATGTACGGCAAACCAAGATGGCGCCCGTGACGCGGAAGGAACGAGTGAATTAGATTAGATTAATACTTGTTCCTTAGATCATGTATACGACATTTCGTAATGATGTGGAACGTGTCAGTTTAGTAAATTTTGTCTATACTTGACAATCTGTATTTCAAGATTTTGTTTTTTATTTATTATTTTATTTATTTTTTTAAGTTTTATCTAAAAATTCAAGTACATTGTAGAAGGAGTTGCCATTCAGAAATTACTTTAATTTCTTTTTAAATACTAGTTGGCTATCTGTCATACTTTTGATGCTACTTGGTAAGTGACCAAAGACTTTTGTGGCAGCATAATTCACCCCTTTTTGAGCCAAAGTTAGATTTAACCTTGAATAGTGAATATCATCCTTTCTCCTAGTGTTGTAGATATGCACATTACTATTACTTTTGAATTGGGTTGGATTGTTAATAACAAATTTCATGAGTGAATATATATATATATATATATATATTGTGAAGCTACAGTGAGTATCCCTAGATCCCTAAATAAATGTCTGCAGGATGCTCTTGGGTGGGCTCCAGCAATTATTCTGATTACACGCTTTTGTGCAATGAATACTTTTTTACTCAATGTTGAATTGCCCCAGAATATCCCATGTGAAAGCAGTGAATGAAAATAGGCGTAGTAAGCTAATTTACTGCAATTTATATCACCAAATTTTGCAGTGACTCTGATAGCATAAGTAGCTGAACTCGGACGTTTCAGGAGATCTTCAATATGTTTCTTCCAATTCAGTTCCTCGTCAATGCAAACACCTAGAAATTTGGAATATTCTAACTTAGCTACAGATTTATGTTCAAAGTCTAAATTTATTAATGGTGTCATGCCATTTACTGTATGAAACTGTATATACTGGGTTTTATCAAAGTTTAATGAGAGTCCATTTGTAGAGAACCACTTAATGACTTTCTGGAAGATATCATTTACAATTTCATCAGTTAATTCCTGTTTGTCAGGTGTGATAGCTATACTTGTATCATCAGCAAAAAGTACTAGCTTAGCATCTTCGTGTATGTAGAATGGCAAGTCATTAATATATATTAACAACAGCCAAGAACCCAAGACCGAACCTTGTGGGACCCCATTTTTGATAACTCCCCAGTTAGAAGAATTAATTGTCTCAACTACATCATGTGAACTGCTTATTTCAACTTTCTGCACTCTTCCAGTTAAGTATGATTTAAACCATTTGTGCACTGTCCCACTCATACCACAATACTTAAGCGTATCTAGAAGAATCCCATGAATTACACAATCAAAAGCCTTTGAGAGATCACAAAAAATCCCTACTGGTGATGTCCGGTTATTCAAAGCATTTAATATTTTATCAGTGAAGGTATATATAGCATTTTCAGTTGAAAACAAACCGTACTTTTAGTGATTACTGGATAAATACGTGAATAAAAGAAAAACCTTTATTGGTAAGCTTTAAGAGCACGCTAATAAATGTTTTAAGCTACTTATAGTGTTAAACTACGCTTTATTTCTACTTAAATTACTTATCTTTTCCGATCGCACTGACACCGCACGTTTGGCCTTGTGCAGGGCTACCAACCAAAAAAAATATCGTTTTCACGTCACTTTCCAAAGTCGTCGTTAATTTGCTAATGTAATAATGATTTTCATTGGAAGGAAAGAAATTTTTGCTAGACATATATTTATCGTTGGCTCGAAAGTACTTCTTTGAGAGCCGAAGAGCCGAAAACGGTTCTACGAATAAAGGCACGTGTGTTGAGGAGAGCTTTGAACCAAGGTGGTGCGACACTTCTTTTGTGTGTACATGTCTGTTGTTTCGGCTGCCAAATATTGGTGACAAAAATTCAGTTGTTTACGACGGTATTAACAATGCCAACGGGCAAATCGTAATGGATAAAGTAAACAGGCACTATTTATACTCTTATAACTATTGTTTGATGTTTTGATATGTTTATTTTTTCGCTTGAATATAGATGTCGATGTTTCGAAATGTTGTTTCAGTTCCCGTAAGTTGGCCAAAAACATAAACGGTAAAGTTTTCTTTGGCCGTTAGTAACATTTAGCGTTGTTGTTCCCTCAATTCTAGTATTAAACTATGACTTTCTACATAATAGATCGTCACTCATAACCTCACTTTCAACATCGCGTATTGAGATGGACGAATTGACGTGACGGACACTGACGGATAGTGTGAATACAACTTGACGTGACGGTTCCGTGACGTGACGGACAGTGTAAATTGGCCTTTATCGTTGCCTGCAAAGTACGTCTCTGAGAGCCGAAGAGCCGAAAACGGTTCTACGAATACAGGCACGTGTTGAGGAGAGCTTTGAACTAAGGTGGTGCGACACTTTCTTGTGTGTGTTCATGACTGTTGTTTTGGCTGCAGGCCTCAGTGCTACTTTTGTGATACTGTGTCCGCCGTGTTGGCAGGCCAGCCTATGGTGGGATCGCCTGGAGACGCCGCTGTGTGGCCTGGCGGTGGTGGACGAGCGCAACCTGCTGACGGCCGCGCACTGCATCTTCGACGGCGTCATGCGGCCCACCAGGTCAGTGAAGTATAGTCCAGTCACATTAGGGTTTCACCTCGGAATGAGAGCTAACAAGCTGAATATTTATATACATGTGGCGTCTGTTCCGAAAGAACAGACGTCACATTCTGATCCTGCAGCTGTTATTATTTAATATTCATAGAATATGACATCAACTGCGAATGGGCAAAGCTGAAAATGTGTACCCAGCCGGGATTCGAACCCGGGTCTCCTGCTTTCTAGGCAGTTGCGCTGACCCCTACACCACTGGGGACACAGTGATCACCGCACCTGCAAGGACTACCCATGCACGCCTCCCGTCAGATACAAATTCCCAGCTTCGCCCTGCCCATAGTACTCAAACTCGTAGTTTAACTAATTCCCGTAAGAGTAAGGGCTTCAAACTTTCCTACCCCCCTCTACTAACGATAGGATCATTGCCCGTCACCGGCATATTATATATATACATGTGGCGTCTGTTCCGAAAGAACAGACGCCACTTCTGATCCTGCAGCTGTTATTATTTAATATTCATAGAATACGACATCAACTGCGATTGGGCAAAGCTGAAAATGTGTACCCAGCCGGGATTCGAACCCGGGTCTCCTGCTTTCTAGGCAGTTGCGCTGACCCCTACCTGCGAATTAGTTAAACTACGAATTTGAGTACTATGGACAGGGCGAAGCTGGGAATTTGTATCTGACGGGAGGCGTGCTTAGGTAGTCCTTGCAGGTGCGGTGATCACTGTGTCCCCAGTGGTGTAGGGGTCAGCGCAACTGCCTAGAAAGCAGGAGACCCGGGTTCGAATCCCGCCTGGGTACACATTTTCAGCTTCGCCCAATCGCAGTTGATCTCATATATTCTATGAATATTAAGCTGAATATTTGCATGAGTCTTTGTTTTGGCATTCTAAATGATGTCAAAAGTCTCATAAAATCTCGTGTCCGCGTTTTGAGTTATTAAAGGTCAAAGGTCACGAAAATCAGTTTTTCGCAAATATCTCGCTTCCTATGCGTTAAATGGCATTTGCATCTCCGATGAAAGTTGTAGAGCATGAAATTCTCTACAATTTTTGTTCTAAACATTTTTTTGTGCAATTCATCGTTTTTTAGATAGAGCGCACAGGTCACAGCGCTCAGACATATAAGACGTAATACGAGGTCAGCTGCGAATCACAGTCAATGGTACGTTGAATAAAACAATTATAATTGTATATAAAGTTTCATTATTTACGAATTAATGCCCAATTTTAATAATAGCTATTTCAAGCAATTACAGTGTCAGGAATTCCATACTTTAACAAATCTGTCACGATTAACAATTGTAAAGTTGCTGTAGACCTGTTACTATTCTTCCAGAGAATAGCTGCAGGCAAAATGTTTGAAAGTAATCTTCAAGAATATCTTAAATACGAACTAAGTCCGTATCCAACATCTTTATTTGATGATAGTGGCATGAGGAAAACCACGAAAGCGACATTTTATGGCAAAACGAGACCTATCGATCTTCATGAAAGTAATGTAACATATATTATCGATGGTGGATTTCTTCTGCATCGCGTCATACGGAGCAAAGACGATACTTTCACCGTTGTTTTAGATAAATATGTAAAGTATTCACAAACACATTATGGCTCAAGAATGGTTGTTATATTTGACGGATACTCGGACTACGGTAGAAATACTAAAGCAACGGAACAACTAAGAACAACTTCTGTTCTTTCAGAATCGTATGAAGTTTTCTTTGAGGAAACAACGATTGTGCCAATCAGCCAAGAGATTTTTATCAGATCGATCTAATAAAAAGAAGTTAATTGACTTGCTTGTTGAGAAATTAAAAACTGTTAATATGACTACAAAACAGGGCAGAGATGATGCTGATGTTTGTATAATCGAAACAGGTATTGAAGAATCAGAACACCAAAGGACTTGTAGCAGTTCGTCGGGACCTGTACTAGAAATCATAGGATAAAGTTCACTACCATAGACTCTCAGTTCAAGTTAATAAAAAAATATATTTTGTATTGTCCTCAGTGTTCAGTGGTAGAAGTCTCTGAACGCCTACAATGTCTGTTCCGCTGTAACAATCGGGAGAAATTTTTATTATTATTATTATTATTAATCCCAAAGTCGGATACACCGTTACCCTTGTTAAGTGGAGTAATATTTACTTAAGGTGTTGCTCGACTTAGGTGATAGTTTTCAGCCCAGTGTCGCCATCCCGATAGTCTTTAGTTTCAGCGAACACATAGATATAAATCGCTGCGCCACCCAAATAAAAGTCAACGCATCTGATAAACAAAATCTAAATAATCAGAAGAACCAAGTTCAGTGGGCCCTTTTGGTCGCAGCGTGTATCCAGAAAAATTGTGAGTGGTCGATCAAACACAAGTTATTTAACAGTTATCTTCAAGATGGATTAGGGCTTTTACTATCTTCATCAATAACAACTTTGATTGTTGTTGCGGTCGACCAGTAACACTGCTCGGTCACAACAACTAAAATTAAGATATTAATCTAGAAATTATTTCTACCATAGTTACGTTCGCTAAAGTTACCCCTTGATAACATTAGCGGTCGTAGATTCACTCCAGTCAAATACTACAATAAACAGCTACTTTAATTTTTTGATTTAAAGTCGATCACAAGGATCGGTTTATTGAAAAATGACAGTAACAGTTATCTTTGTTCTCATTACAAACTTGGCCAGACTCTTAATTTGAAACTAATTTTCCTAACTGATTAATCTATCTTTCTTTAAAACAAAAACAGAAAATAACCTAAATTGCCACCACCACTTACCGGACACCTCCCATGATTATTATTAAAAAATAAAGGCGAGGGCCGTTCTTCAGGTGTGGGCGAACTAAATTATTCAATAAAAACTGTTTCCCCACATCTCACAAATGTCTGGCTATTAATCTCAAGACAGTTCAGGGAATAAAATGAATGTAGTCGACTATGGGTTTGGTTTTTCCTATTTTTTTTCTTGCCTCTTGTTAAAGAAATTTACTGCAACAACATCTCTTAAGAATGGCTATTAAATTATGAAGTTTCTCCGGTAGGTCTTGTGGTATCTGAAAAGAAATACTTATCCCTTTTTTTTAAAACAAAACAAAAACCTCTATTGTCATGAAGGTGACTATTACCATTTACTACCTTACTACTCTTAGCCGGTGAGTATTAACAAATCTCACGTTTCTTCTATATATTGAACACCAGCAGTACAAGCCCGAATCATCAATAATAAATATGAGTGGATCTCAGTCCACCCCAAGATACTTCAGACAACCCGCTGCCTCCGACAGTATCTGCAAACACCAACCACTCACAATTTCAATAAAATTAATTCGGACCGTCTGCTATGTCCAAATTCTTAATACCGCTGTATGCTCTAATTAAACTGTTGAAAACCTTTCAACTGATTCATAAGTAATTTCTCGGCTAAGAGAAGTTATTAGTTACGCATTAGGCGTTCAAACAAATAAAAAAAAATGCACTTCATATGTGTGAAACGTATCCTTCATGACAATATACTTCCTCACTTTACGAGCAAATTCTCGTAAATATAAGACCAAGAATGCGTATCTCGTAATTAATTATTCATTGTATGAAACTACTTCAGATACCAAAAAGACTCTACAAATGACTAAAGGTCGCTTCCAAGTATGCGACAAGAAATTTGACAAACATACCCTTAAAGCTTCATCGTACAATGGTTGCGTCATGTGTAATCTTTTCTTCCCATTCTCAAACAGACATCCATTCAAATTTCTTTAGGTATAATAACTAATTGATTGAATGGATTATCCCTCGACCGTACATGGGGAATATTAAAAAAACTTATCACCCAGCGACACATTCATTTTTTTTCCTTCAGAGAGATTTATTTAATTTCTTGGAATACGCTTCTGCGTTCCGCGGGAGATTCATTTGTTCTTTGCGGCGGCTCAGTAGGCCCGACCAGAGCAGTCTACGCCATTTCACTTGGTTCACCGCTAACATTCTCGTACAATCACGCGAAACATGCAACAGTAAAAAACAAAATTTTTTTTAAAGATAAGTTTACAAAATCATGCAACATCCCATTCAACCTCAGTTGACTGCAATAATTCTCACTATCTCTAATAGAGTTGCTAACATACTCTAAAAACATTCTGTACGGCTACAGACTGCCGTCATCGTAGGAGAAAATATTGATTTGCTTGTCATTTTAATTGGACGTAGTCAACGCATCAACAAGAAATTTTCTTTAAAAAAAGTTGGTAAAAGCAATGTTAAAACACAAATATACTCCTCCAAAATTTTTGAACATTATCCCCGTTGTAAAAAAAAAAAACGTTACTTTTGCACGCATTGAGTGGGTGTGACACATCTGCGTTGTTTAAAAAAGGCAAAAAACTTTAGTTAAATATTGGAGAAACTTCCAGATTTGGATCAGCTAGCTCAAGTATTTCAACAATAAAATTGCCCTGCGCAAACGTTACTTGAAAATGGAGTACGTATCTTGTTGGCAATACAAGACAATATAGATCATCTTCGATACACGCAATTTGTTAAATCGGCAAAACTTAATAAACCTGTGGAACTATCAAATCTGCCACCAACTAGTGCAGAAGCACATCAACATATCAATCATGCTTATTACCAAGTACAAACGTGGTTAGGAAACTATGTAGAATCCCAGTAATGGGATTGGGTGCTGCAGAATGAACATTTGGAGCCAATACTAACAATATTACCACCTGCACCAGACGAGCTCCTGAAAACAATATTTTGCAACTGCAAAAATGGTTGTGGTTCGCGCTGCGGGTGCAGGAAATCGGTGATGCAGTGTTCTTCAGCTTGTGGCCAGTGTAATGGGCATGCTTGCCTCACTGCGTCATCACACCAGAACGATCTCGATGAAGAAAGTGCATATTGTGGTGTCGCACAAGTCCAAAGTGCGCGCCACCTACTTTCGCCGCGCGCCGCCATGCACGCACGGCGCGGCGTTCTTACGACGTCAGCCACGAGCGCCCTCTGCTGCAACTCCGCTCGTGGCCACCACTGAACGACATCGTTCACTTGGGACTGAGATAGGAACCTGTTAACACTTCGGAATCAGATAGGCACCAGTGAAGACTTGGCTATCGGATAGGCACTAGGCAGGCCTCTAGCTCAACTATGTATCAGCATTCTGCAGTACTGAGCTATGTAAAAGTTAAGTATTGTATAAATTATGTGCAATATATATCTCATTCTAATTTACTGTAGTGTTTCTAGTTTCTGCTGTCCCACTGGCTGCTCACCTTCGTACCTGCACAAGCGTGCCTCCTTTATTCCTGTGTCGGTCTTTCTACTCGGCCATCGACATCTACGACGGAAACGAGACACAAAAGCGGCGACGAGGCTGGGACACAAAACATATGACCCCGAAATCTTGGAAGGTTTAGAGACGACGATCGTAGATTACGAGGATGATAATGAAATGGACATTTTCCAGCGACCGGATGAAGACTACGATGATCAAGAAAATGAAAATAGAGACCTATGTTTGATTAGTAATTAGAATGAATAAAAATCCTCCTCAATTTGAACGTGTAATTGTAATAAATGAATCATACATGACTACTAAATATTTACATAAATCGTATTTCATCGTTTTTCTTATTTCTGCTTCAAATATAATTAAGTCTTAACTATAATTTTATTATTTTCTACATTAAACATAAGATATATTAGAATATAATTAAAATATACTTGAAGTACTTGGCTTCATAACTTTATAATTTCATAAAATAAGTAAAAATTATTAAACAAATCTTTTTGATTTATGAATAATTTTAAGAAATATTGAACAAAATACATAAAGAATGAAGGTTTGTTATTGTAATTGTTGCAATGATTTATTAACTTTAAACAACCTACCACTGACTGGGATTCGCGGTTGACTTGCATTGCGTCTTATATGTCTGAGCGCTGTGACCTGTGCGCTCTCCGCGCTCTATCTACAAAACGATGAATTGCACAAAAAATGTTTAAAACAAAAATTGTAGAGAATTTCATGCTCTACAACTTTTATCTGAGATGCAAATACCATTTAACGCATAGGAAGCGAGATATTTGCGAAAAACTGATTTTCGTGACCTTCGACCTTTAATATCGTAAGTCGCGGACACGAGATTTTATGAGACTTTTGACACATCATTTAGAATGCCAAAACAAATTCAGTTATGCAAATATTCAGCTTGTTAGCTCTCATTCCGAGGTTGACGCCTTTTTTCGGCTTATTTGACTAGGAGCGCTAGTGTCGCTGCAACTATCAGTTGGTAACAACTTTCACCACAGTCTAACATACACAGTCGCGACCCTCACTGCTGTGCAAGTTGTTACCAACTGACAGTTGCTGCGACGCTAGCGCTCCTAGCGGTGGGCAAGCTGCGGTAGTAGTGATTTCTGTTCATAATTATTTTTGTACGTAATTAACGAAATAGTTAGTACTAGCTTAAACCCGCACCTCCGCTCACGTGTTGGTTGATTATGATAGCTTATCTATCTTTCAGCAGTGTGCTATGAGACTGGTTTTGAAGGATGAAATGAAATACCTTTTTAGAAACAAACATTTTTCATCAACAGTCAAATAAAAAAAAAATTATGTGAAATGCTTAATCATTTACAATAAATATATACATTATTCCTTATAGCCTGTGTTGCAATGAGAGTAATGTCCAAATTCATTTTAATTTCATTTAACTGCTTTATTTATTTATTCTTATATTTCCTTATTCTTATGCTTATCCTTACAGAGAAAGAGCTGAAGACATTGTAGCACGCATACACCAAAGATATGGTCTGTGGCATCACGTTTTGCTGTATATAACCCTGCTGCAGAGTTGCAAATGTCATCGCTGGCCTTCGGTCCGCAATTTTTTTTTATAATTTGACGACTTTCAACCACCATATGTTCCACCCCTTTATAGCTATCGCCATGGAACTGCTGTGGTATACAACGGGCGACAATTACACACACAGACCATATGCGTCCGTATGTTTGTACGTGTTGCAATCAAATCTACACTTTTGTTCCAATCTTCATGAAATTGTGTACACGTAATCTTCAATTCATGAGGACGATCGCCATAAGTGTAAGAATCACATGCGATATGTAGTTCACGAGATATGACGCCATGAACAATGAGATGCAGGAAAAACTGCTGCATTTTGCGACAATGCTGCTCATTTTCTCCTAAACCACTGGACCGATTTCAACCAAATTTGGTACACACATTCCTTACCGTGAGGTAACAATTGCTGCACGATTAAGAATCACATACGGCACATGGTTCAGAAGATATTACGTCATAACCAATCGAAATCGCAAAAAATGCCATATAATGCGGCGAGACTTTCGAAATACACTGTATGAGAATGACAGTACTTAGCGACTTGCAACAAACTGTGAACATAATTTCAAATCTTTATTAAACTTTTTCTCGCTGGCAACCATAGTAAAATGATGAAAGGAAAAAGTTCCTCGCTTACTAATTTTCCGCTGTTTATGGAGTAAAACTGCGGCATTCGGTATGACGTTACAATTTGTAATTTTTACACAAGTTGTAGCTGACAGACAGTATACACGCGTATAGTTGAGTGTACCTTCTAAATTGTATCACATTCCGACACGTAGTTTTGAGATATGAGCGCATAAACAGAAACGGTCATGGAAAACCGCCCCATCACACACAACGTTTTCATATATTATTTCTTCACTACTAACTGTATTCCCAAGAGATTTTACAGACATACATCCCTTATACAAATGAATATATACTTGAAAATGGCAGGAATCAATAAATAAATAAATACCCGGACAATGCTGGGTTTTCAGCTAGTTTATAATAAGAATAATAAAATTGAATTAAATCGCAGTTAATACATAAAAATTTAATTACAGAGACAAAGAATCCAAATATATAAAGAATGACAGGAACAAAAATGATATGACGACAAATAAGATTTATGTAATATTTACAATGATCTGAAAAATCACATTTAATTACCAATAAAAATGTGATAGAAATAAAAAATGCTGAAACACACAAATTCTGAACCTTCTGCACATTAGACAGACGAGATATCCAATGCGCTACACTTGGAACTATAATAGGCGTTCTGTTTTAAAGATACAGAATCTGGCCCAAAATTCTGTAATTTTTTTTCGTCGGTTACTCTCGATTGAACATGACTTATTACGTTGTATCTACCTGACGCCAGATAAAGGGTACATGGGCCCACCTTCGGTGTATGTAGCTGCTTGTGGGTCCTTACCTGGAACCACTGGAATTGGATGCTCGGTGATAGATGAACTCTTGATGCAGGGTTAACACCAGTGCTGGCGCGTCGACAGGGTTATTGTGCTTTAGGGGACCAACCAATGAAGTCTGAGCTGGCCTCACAGTAACCATACCTCAGCTCACAATCTTCCCTGGATGACGGTCAGTCTGAAGTGTAGTAGTTTCCGGAATCCACATCACCTAGCTGCGACTTGTGGCTACAAGCCTGTACTGCTTTATCTGAGACGTGAGCTGAATACAGTGTAGATCACAGGATCGACGACTACTCTCCTGAGCATCATCAATCCCAGTGACCGCAACATCCAAAAGTGGGAGTTGTTGTTGTTGTTGTTGTTGTTGTTGTTGTTGTCGTCGTCGTCTCCAGTCCTCAGACTGGTCTGATGCAGCTCTCCACGCTACCCTGTCCTGTACAAGCCTCTTCATCTGAGAATACATTCAGCAACCTACATCCTTTTGAATCTGCTTACTGTATTCGTCCCTCGGTCTCCCTCTACAATTTTTACCACCACACACTTCCTTCAAATGCTTAGTTCACGATTCCTTGATATCTCAGAATGTGTCCAACCAATCTATCCCTTCTCTTAGTCAGGATATGTCAGAAACTCCTTTCCTCCCCGATTCGGTTAAGCACCTCATTAGTTACGTGATCTAACCATCTAATTTTCATCATTCGTCTGTAGCACCACATTTCGAAAGCTTCTATTATTTTTTTTTGCCTGAACTCCTTATTGTCCACGTTTCATTCCTATACAATGCTACACTCAAGACAAATGCTTTCAGAAAGGACTTCCTAACATTTAAACTAATACATCCTCAGAAACACTATTCTTCCCATAGCCATTCTCCACTTTATCTCTTCTATACTTCGGCCATCAGAAGTTATCTTGTTTCAAAACGCATCTATTACTTTCGTCTCATTACCTCATCTAATTCCTTCAGCATCACCTGACACTACATTCCATTACCATTCTTGTTCATATTCATATTATACCTTCCTTTCTAGACACTGTCCGTTACGTTTAATTGTTCTTAGAGTCTTTGCAGTCTCTCGCAGACTTACTATGTAGTCAGCAAGCCGCAAGGTTTTTATTTCATCTCCCTGGACTTGAATTCCCTCTCCATTTTCTCCTTGCATTCCTTCGCAGCTTGCTCATCGTATATATTGAACATTGGAGATACCCTTCCTTCCACCCTTCGGTTGAGCGAAAGCCCATTGCCACCGTGGCATCAGGCCCAGGTTCACACTCACCTTGAACTTAGTTCGCTCCCCAAGGAGAGCACTCCGGATTTGGTATACCGCTCGAGGCTTGTCGAACTCCGTTCGCGGTTCGATAATGCCGTATTTATTTACACTGATGGTTCCGGTGTCGGATCTGCCTTCGTCGTCGGGGACAACCGGTTCCAATACAAGCTCCCTGACCGGTGCTCGAATTTCACGGCTGAGCTTTTTGCCCTCCACCAGGCCGTTTTGTACACCTGCCGCCACCGCCAACCTTTCTATGCCATCTGTTAGGACTCCCTTAGTGCCCTGCAGAGTCTTAAGGACCCTTCTCGACCCATCCTCTCTTGTATCGGATCCAACGCTCCCTCCAGTTGCTAGCAGATGACAGCTGTCACGTTTCTTTCCTGTGGGTCCCTGGCCACGTGGGTGTGCCCGGGAATGAGACCGCCGACATAGCAGCCAAGGCCGCAGCTCTTTTGCCTCGCATGGCTACCTTTTGCGTCCCATCTGACGATGTTCAACGGGCTCTTCGCCGGAGTATCGTGTCGTAATGGCACAGTGCGTGGTTTTCACTGTACAACAATAAATTGCGAACTGTCAAACCGATCCCGACCGCTTGGAGGACCTCCTCACGCCCCTCTCGGCGGGAGGAGGTCATCCTGGCCCGGTTGCGGATCGGTCACTGCCGTTTCAGCCACCGTCACTTGCTATCCGCCGACCCTGCACCGCTGTGCTCCTGCGGTGAACTGCTGACAGTGCGACATGTTTTACTGTCTTGTGTTAATTTTAATCATCTCCGTGTAGCCCTTCACTTTCCGTCTACTCTGGAGGAAATTTTAGCTGCTGACACACGAGCAGCTGCTCGAGTTTTGCGTTTTATCAACTTGGCCAACTTATCCAAGGATATTTAACCCTTTTCATTGTCCTTTATCTTTCGTTTTTAGCCTCTTCTTGATTTTCTGTCACCAAATTTTTTTTTAGATCTAGTGAATCTAAGTTCTTGTCTGGGCGCTAATGACCGTAGAAGTTGTGCGCCCTAAAACCACAAAGAAAAAAAAATTAACATTGGAGAAAGGCTACAACCCTGTCTTACTCCCTTTCTAACCACTGCATCCCTTTCATGCCCTTCAATTCTAATAATTGCTGTCTGGTTTTTGTTCAAGTTGATATAATTCTTCACTCCCTGTATTTTACCCCTATTACCTTCAAAATTCGAAAGAGTGTATTGCAGTCAAAATTGTCAAAAGCACAATGGTAGTGTATACAAAATAGGAGAAAATATACAGAAAGCGGCTAAAGCTATGACGTGTGGGTTGGTTCGTAACGACCGAATGTGTCCCACTTGTGAGCGATCACTCAATAAGCCTGTTAACAGCTGACTTGTCACCTGGCCATTAACTGTTGTGAAAGAGTTAGGCGTAGTTATGGAATTTTTGCAAGCATACGAATACACCCCCTCGTTTCTCTCGTCTTACGTCGCAGTCTACAGACTGTTGAGTGTAGGCTTTAAACTCGTCGACGAGTTGCCTTTACGTCACAATCGATGTGCCTCCGCCTATCTTGGCTGCCGATTGCTTGCGCAATCTAAGATTTTAACAGCTTTGTTTGTTACTGTTTAGCTTCGTAACATCTCTGTATGGGGCAAAGGGCAGCTGATGGTCCGCCTTGAGCACACACAATTGTTTTTAGTTTCACCCAAACATGTTTCGCTGGCGTTGCAGCAGCATCAGTGGGGTATTTATTTTATACTGTCTGTCAAATTAACAATGAAATGATTGTTACTTTCTGTACATTAAGTATAGAAACTACAGATAATTGTGAAAACTGATATAAATCATTTCTTATTTTTATAGGTATACTAGGCCTACCTTAATACCACATGTAGTTGTTTGTGGTTCTTTAACTCACAAAACGTCACTGAGTATTTTTGACAGTTTGTCATCTGCAAACCAAAACGTATTTAATGGAGTGAATGGTTAGCTTGTGAATATCGCGATTTTTACGAAAATATAGGACGTCATTTTGTGTTTTGGTTAATTTTACTATTGCGACTGTTTCTATAACAAAATGTCTGTTTTAATAGCAATTTTTGTCACTTACTTTGGTGAATTTGCGGTGTTTAAAAATTGCTATTAACACACAGACATTTTGTTATAGAAACAATCGCAACAGTAAAATAAACGAAAACAAAAAAATGACATATTTTCGTAAAAATACATTTCCAAGCTAACCATTCACAATACACACGTTCTGGTTTGCAGATGACAAACTGTCAAAACACAGTAATGTTTTTTGAGTTGAAGAACCACACACAACCACAAGTGGTATTAACGTAGGCCTAGTATACCTATAAAAATAAGAAATGATTTACAGATAATTGTGAAAACTAATATAGTTTCTATACTTAATGTACAAAAAGTAACAATCATTTCATTGTCCATTTGACAGACAGTATAAAACAAATACCCCACTGATACTGCAAAGCCAGCGAAACATGTTTGGGTGAATCTAAAAACAATTGTTTGCTCAAGGCGGGCCATACCTAAAAGAGCAAATTCACTCTTAACCCTTTATTTGGCACACACAAAAATCACGAGAAGAAAAACTATTATGTTAGTACTTAAATATGTAGGGCTATGTGAAATCATTTATACTATTTTTTCAAAATACAGTTTCTGGTTTGTAAGTAACATTTCCCAAAAACTTCGCATGGTGGTACAGTATGACTACTAACGTGTTGTTCTTATGAATGTAGAAGTTATTGTAGTTTACACTGTTTCATGTGAAACATCTACCTGGGATACTCTGCAAATCATATTTAAGTGCCTGACAGAGGGTCCATCGAACAACCTTTATACTATTTATCTCCCATTCCATTCTCGAATAGCGCGCGGGAAGAAAGAACACCTGAATCTCTCTGTTCGTGCTCTGATTTCTCGTATTTTATTCTGATGATCATTTCTACCTATGTAAGTGGGAGTCAACAATATATTTTCGCATTCGGAGCAGAATGTTGGCGATCGGAGTTTCGTAAGTAGCCCACGCCGCAGCGATAAGCGTCGTTGTTGTAATGATTCCCATCCCAGATCCTGTATCATTTCCGTAACGCTGTCTCCCCTGTATCGTGACAATACGAAACGAGCTGCCCTTCTTTGGACTCTTTCGATGTCCTCCTGATAAGGATCCCACACTGGACAGCAAAACTCCAAAAATAGACGGACATGCGTAGTGTATGCAGTCTCTTTAGTAGTTCTGTTGCATCTTTTGAGGTTTCTCCCAATAAAACGCAGTCTCTGGTTCGCCTTTCGCACGACATTATCTGCGTGTTCTTTCCAGTTGAAGTCTGATGTAACAAACTTCCTAGATATTTTGTGGAGTTTGCGGCCTTCACTTTTGATTGATTTATCTTGTAAACAGTTTAACGGATTTTTTTCATACTCATGTGGACGACTTCACACTTCTCATTATTTAGAGTCACTTGCCAATTTTTACACTCTAGTGATATCTTATTCAGATCGTTCTGCAGTTGGTTTTGATCTTCAGATGATTTTACTAGACAGTAAATGACGGCATCATCTGCAAACAACCTAAAAGAGCTACTTAGATTTTCCCCTAAATCGTTTATGTAAATAAGGAACAGCAGAGGACCAATAACACTACCCTGTGGAACGCCCGATATCACCTCTGTTTTAGTCGATGCCTTACCATCGATTACTACGAACTGTGTCCTCTGACAGGAAATCCCCTATCCAGTCGAAAATTTGGGGCGATATACCATAATCACGCAATTTGATTAAAAGCCGTTTGTGAGGTACGGTGTCAAAAGCCTTCTGGAAATGAAGAAATACGGAATCGATTTGCGAACCTTTGTCGATAGCGCCCATCACTTCGTGTGAACAAAAAGCTAGTTGTTTCGCATGAACGATATTTTCTAAATCCGTGTTGACCTTGGGTCAATAGATCATTGTGTTAGAGGTAATTCATAATACTTGAATACAGGATATGTTCCAAAACCCTGTTGCAAATCACTGTACTTGTCCTTAGCTTAAGCAGCTTGTAAGCTTAGGGATTGCTGACCAAATTAGTTAAATTCCATAGCTTTACAAACATTTGTAGGTTTCTAAATTTGCTGGTAGCGAGCTGAAAGCGCATGAGCAGAAGTGAGCTGCTTGTGTCGCTTTTCGTGTTTACGTTTGAAATTGGCAGCTCCCTTACTGAAATCGCATCTTGTGCCGGAGGCACATGTATTGAGTCAATGGAGAGGAACGGAGCTGGAATTGCAGTTTTGATTGACGCACACAGGGACGTACCTATGCTGTTGGATGCAGGAAATCCTCCAGCATAATGAGGTACGTTAATCGTTATTTACGAAGAAAATAACAGAAAACTATGAAACTTCCTGGCAGATTAAAATGGTATGCCGGAACCGGGACTCGAACCTGGGACTTTTGCCTTTCGCGGGCAAGCGCACTACCGACTGTGCTATCCCGACACGACTCGCGATGCCGCCTCACAACTTTACTTCCGCCAGTACCTCGCCTCCTACTTTCCAAACTTTCTGGAAACATAACTATTTAAAATTATTGCCTAACATCATTAGTAGTGTACAATATAATAGCATTCCAGGAAGCAGAATCTCGAGACAGCTGCACGAAAACTGGTGTGTGGGATGGCAGGAGTTACACGACAAATGCGCAAAGCAATTAATTTGCAGAGGTCCCATTATGGGGAGAGATAAGCGTTTCTTGCAAACTTCACCAACATTCGAAGTAGTCGGTAGCGAAATTGAGTGCATAGGAAAGACTTTTGGAAGATTTCCGTGTCTCCAGAAACCGCAATGTTAAAGCTATCCTCCAAAAAAAAAGTAACAATTACAGGAAGTAATAGGTGGATAACTCGTTGAGAATGCGACTCAATTGTTCGGCTTAGCGAAATTCATTCTCTCTCTCTCTCTCTCTCTCTCTCTCTCTCTCTCTCTCTCTCTCTCTCTCTCTCTCTCAACGTATTTTAGCGTTACCGTTGATTTTGTTCTTGTGCGAACTAAATCATCTTGGTAAAACGCTCAACATTGCTTCGTAAAATACTTGAAATTCAATATCTTGAATTCTAAAAATTTATACTCTGAATTCATTTGGTTCCTCCGGCATGAGTTGCTTTATCAGCATTCAGCAGACATCTCATTCTTCGTCCATTCTCAACCAATGACGCATTTTTATTCCTTTAGTAAAATCCCGTCTTGACTGCAAATTGTTTTAATTAATAAATTACGCGTTTCGCCCTCTAGCAGGGCATCTTCAGATTATCTGCGTGACAGAATTTACACAAAATTACAAGGCGGAATTACATACGGTTATAATGGTACATGGGCTTATTTTGTGTTAAGAAGACAGTATAAATGGTAAACAAAGCTTACAATGCGCTCTCCGTGGTGTGATACCGTAAGTTGTTTTGCCTTGTTTACCATTTATACTGTCTTCTTAACACAAAATAAGCCCACGTACCATTATACCCGTATGTAATTCCGCCTTGTAATTTTGAGTAAAATTTGTCACGCAGATAATCTGAAGATGCCCTGCTAAAGGGCGAAATGCGTCATTAATAAAACAATTTGCAATGAAAACGGTATTTTACTGAAGGAATATTTTTCTCACTGATTGCTGTACACCATGGACTGGAAATCATTTCATCCGACTTTTAGTACCTCTTCGCTGTTGTGTTCTAACAAAAACTGCTACAGCTTCAGCAATCGTAAAGTGTAAGCTTCATAAGATATATGTTGCCAGTCATGACACACCCAAACGTAAATTCCCCTACGCAAACAGCATACTATGGCCACTTAAAATAACTGTATCAATTTATTTGGGCCAGTAACATACCCGCGATCACTAGAAAACATTTGATCTATCTGGGAATATTGATTATATTGAAGATAGAAATTACGTAGTTGACAGATCTCCATCAATAGGGTTTCTCAGATTTTGCACATTGTACCTATTAAAGGGCACATTCTACATAATAGCAGCTTAATATTGACAACAAAGAACATGAACGTCATTGATCTTATGTATGGAGATAACAGTATAACACGTCTAGATCAACACACACACAATTTATTTACAAAAACAGACATAGCGACCTCCTTGTAACATAAAGAAATGCAACCCTTCTGGGATAAAAACAAACTTCCTCTGTGAATGATTCCGATTATCCGGATTCGCGGTTTATCCAGAATTTTCTTCTTTGAGAAAATCTATGGTATAGAGTTAGTACTGTAGTACGTTGCAGTGTATGTACCGTTATTATATTGGCACCGCAGACAACAGAGAGACCCGATATCACGCTTTCGGTTACATATACTATGGTCATTGTTGATTTGTTCCCTGCCAGTATTTCAGCGTGTAACGTTTCTGCTATGTTGCACACTCCATACATAAATCTGTTGCCAACATAGAAACACGAAATATGACACCTAAAATAAAACTTCATTACCGGACATGTAAAATATCACATTTTCGCCTTCAGTTTGAAATTCTATTAACACTATTAGTAAAATACCTTTAAGAAATAGTACGTTTATTTAAACATAACTTTGGCTGTCCTTTTACGTAATTTTCAATTTTTAATACTTTCGTAAATAATAGCTGCAAACACTAAAAATGCATTACACTTAGTTTCGGAAATTGCTGAACCTATATAGATATTAATTTGTATAAAAACAATAATACTACATGTTATAACTATTGCACAACATGATTTCATGTATCTTTTGTATAAATAAATTAGGGCAGACCATGTTTTATATATCACTGGATCCTACATTAAATACTGATAATGTTTCATGCACTAAAATTAATAATCCGTTAGGTACTAAGAAACTATCTTCGAAATTAACAAAACTACGACAACCATATACAAATCCGTATTAATAAAAAATTTGACCGCAAACTGAAACACATTAAAATTCCAATATTGGCAAAACAAATATGTGTGCACTTCGAAAACACAAATAATGTAAATAATTTGAGCACTGTAAACACTAGTCAAAGGATGACTTTGAATTTGTGTACCACATTAAATACAAATTTCATGAAACAAATACATACATTGAGATAAATAGTCAAAATTTAAATGTAATGTTTTAATTTCTGTATTTTGGCATATTTAATGTAAAAGAATATTGTTTAATTGTGAATTACAAAACTTTGTCATCAATCTTGTTACGCAGTTACGTAGAAAGATGTTTGAGAGAAACCATGTTTAGTGAATCTTCTAGCAGTCACAAACCTGTAAGCAGCTCTGTTGGCTTGCCGCTGCATTTTTCTTATTGTTTGATTGTGCAACAATGTGATTGATTTAAACGTTGTTTAAGTGGAAATAAAATCAGTTACCATATCAACTGACATGTTTATGATTTACGAAAAGATCCTGTAACGTCAAATCTTTTAGTGAATGCCGAAGACAGCTCACAACGCAATGGACTTCAGCCAGCATATAAGTTCAACTTCACCTACAGTGGAATGACTTTGTTATAGAGACTGTGAACTAATAAAACTTTCCGTGATTTAGGAAAATATTAGGGGCTCAGTTTGAGTCTTTCCGAAAAGGGGTGACGGGCGTTAGAAGCGTAGTGGGAGAAATAGCTTTGAATCGGAAGAAAGTCGTTTCAATGGACGAGTTGGAACCAGTAAACAGAATCTTCCTCTCCTTTCTTCCATTTGATTTTTATTTTATTTTTTAACAGTTAAATCCTCATCCTGAACTAGTTTAATATACATGTTTTTGTATTATTTTAACGACTTCTATGTAAAGCCTATGATCAGAAAAAGGGGCTGATGATTGCAGTTTGGTCCCTTTCAGAACCGAACCAAAAGAGCAGGTGCGCAACGATGCATCTGCGTATATACCTGTGTGATCAAAAAGTCAGTATGAATTTGAAAACTTAATAAATCACGGAATAATGTAGATAGAAAGATAAAAATTGACACACATGCTTAAAATGACAGGGGGTTTTATTAGAACAAAAAAGACGACGGAGTAGAAACATTAGAGTCGCAGCGGATGACAAGCTGTCACTACTAAAATCCTTCTAGGTCATAGCTTTTACCCTCGATTAATCTGGTTTTGAATATTTCGGTAACAGTACATGCACCGGTGCTGTAATACAGTTGTTTAAACGAGACTGGCATTAAAGTGAATCTTCCGATCGGAACTGATTGTACCTCACCATAACTCCGGACATGCTTTACAGTGTTGCTCACAACATTATTCCTTCACTACAGCTATTGTTGAGGAATGATGGTAAACATATTGAGCATTTCCTGTAAAGAACATCTTTGCTTTGTCTTAATTTGTTATGCTAATTATTAAAATTACTAAAAATTTTCGGGCTATTATGTGGTGGTCTTACGTAGTTATTATGGAAACCCAACGTTTCGTCCCCGACTGCGGAGGACATTCTCAAGGGGGATCGTGTCACTTTTGAATGTCCGATGCACACCCTGGCTCGCTACTGACTGAAGCCAAACTCCGTTTACGAGGGCAGATGTGTGACGTCACATGTTTTTGACATGCGCGCGCAATTCGTCGTTGCCGATTGCCGCCGTCCGTTGATATCGTCTCATGGTGGAAGACTGTTACATTTCTTCTTCAACACCGGAATGCAGATATCATTTAGATTCACGCCCTCCTCCATCCTATTGAAATTATTGGGGTGTTTTACAATTTCTATAGCCTCTCTGTACAGTCTTTCGTGGCATCCATTTGTGGCTGCTAAAACCTGAGTCTTATCAAATTGAATAAGGTGGTCCCCTGGTTGAAAAACATGTTCAACAACAGCTGATCCGTCAATATCTCCCCTTCTAGACTGTTCTTTTTGTGGTACCCACGTATACGTCTCGATAGCTACACGGAATCCTATAAATTTCTGCTTTTTCCAGCGGTTTGCGGGCATTCTTCGCCGACTTCAGGTGATCCTGTATCTTCCGGAAGAGTTTGACTTCAGCCAGGGTGAGCATCGGACATTCAAAAGCGCCACGATCCCCCTTGAAAATGTCCCCCGCAGTCGGAGACGAAACGTTGGGTTTCCATAATAAATCCATAAGATCGCGGCATAATAGCCCGGAAATTTTTAGTAATTTTGACCATTCCGGCCGTGAAAGTTTACATTTTATAATATGCTAATATTTGCTTTTCTTATCAGATGAAGGGCCATCTGTCGGACATTTTTTGAAACTTTTCTTTTTTTGTTCCATTAGTATCCCATGTCATTCCAAGCATGTGTGTGAATTTTTAC
Organism: Locusta migratoria; assembly: GCA_026315105.1. Classification (NCBI taxonomy): domain Eukaryota; kingdom Metazoa; phylum Arthropoda; class Insecta; order Orthoptera; family Acrididae; genus Locusta; species Locusta migratoria. The sequence goes on from CM048753.1 coordinate 4,703,730, forward strand.
CTCTCTATCTACATTATTCCGTGATTTATTAAGTTTTCAAATTTCTACTGACGTTTTGATCACGCGGTATGTCCGCTCCTTCTGTAGTGAGGGTCGCGGTAGCATGCCGACGCCTGGGTGCTCTGCACTTGGCACGCATCTCCGTCCAGCGGGTGGCCGGCGTGGTAGGCGTACTGCTACTATACGCTGATGTGGTATTTGACTGTTCTCTGAAAATTATCTTAAATTGTTAATTATGTCATATTGTGCCCCGAACTTATTTTTTACCTCGTGATTTTTAGTACTTAAAAAAGAAAAATGAAATTCAAATAATTTGAAACTCCCCCCCCCCCCAAAACGCTACATTTTGAGTCACGTGATGCCTGCGACGTCAGAAACCACGATGCTGCTTTTGCTCTCGTAGGATACACAAATAGTGTTACATTGTTTGGGCATTCAAGTTCACAAAATACCTACAAATATTGCGTAATTCCGAACTGTAGCAGTACACCTATAAAGACAACAGATAAATTGTTTTTGGTAAGTTCCAAAAAAGTGAGAATATGCACAAAATGTGGTTGATACTCGTTCATTTTTGGTGTTTAAATCACGAGTCTGATTCGAGATTTAAACACAAAAACTGAACGACTAATTATCTGCACATATTTACGTAACTTATTTAATTAGCAAAACCTTGATGTTACTAGGAGTATTGCAGGCTATATAATTTGATGGTTCCAGTTCTTTCTGCCACTTTCTTAATGACAATTTTAGTTAAGACTTCATTTGTGGAATCCTATCAGCACTCACATCCCTTACAATGTGTTTAAACACAGTAAAATTGATTACACGCCCGATTTAGTCTTTTCTGTTAGAATTATCTTGTAATTAAACACTACTAACCACCCGACGACAGTGTTGGTGATCGTGTGCTCTGGAATCGCATGCTTCATTTATGCGTGATGAGAGTCCAGAAAGGCAGTCCCGTTATAATGTGACAGATTTTGATATATAATTGTTAGTGTTTGAGACGCACGGAGTGAAAAGTTTAAGTAGGACACCCTATGTCTGCCAGTTCTATCAGTGATGTGGCCTCTTTGAGTCTGTGTGTAACAAAGGATCCCAGTAGGTTGTTCCCTTTCTTCTGATCTTGAGCTGCCCGTTGCCAGTTGAGTCCTGCTGTCTTCCTTAGGTCTGACCCATCTGCCTGGTGGTCTTCCTCCAGGTCTTTTCTGGTAAATTGTGCTCCAGTTTAGGACTTCTCTAGACCATCTACCATCTTTTACTCTAGCAATATCACCAGCCCACTGCCATTGCTGTAGTCACCCTTTCCATAATGTCGGCGACCTTTGTTGTTTGTCTTATCTCGACTGCTTTCTTTCTGTCTTGTTTCGTGTAACCCAGCATTGACCTTTCCATTCCTCTTTGGGATACTTTGTTTCGTAACAATGAACTCATTTAAAGTCCATATTTTACAGACATAAGTTATTACCGGCAGTATACATTAATCAAAAGTTGTTTTCTTCAACTTGTGGCGCATTTCTTTTTTTACTGGACATACATTAAAGCCACTTTTTTCTATACATCACCTGTTATATATGTTCAGTGGTAGAATGATCGTAGACCTCGTTGCTCGCCTGCCATTAACACATTACAAAATTATGTTGTGACGTCGGGTTCTTGGGTTTTCAGAAAACTACATTTGTGACACTTTCATTTTTAACGTATATTTATTTATCCATTCCTGATAAAGCAGAAAAGTGATGCAAGAGTAAGACTCGTTCACAACACATTTCCATACTAAGATGTTACTCCTCTAAGACTGCCATAAGACACCCCTAGTTCGCGCCAATTCGCGCGTATTAATACACAATAACATTTCTAGAACACGGAAGTAAAACATTTAAATATTTAACAATTTGTTCATGAAACATTCGCATATTTTGCTTTACATGGAGATGCACAATATTATGATAAATGTAATATTTCCCATCAAGACAAAACAATAGAAAAGATCGTAAGTAAACAACAATCAGCACAGTGTTAATATATGTTTACATTGTTGTTACGACTATCAATAATTAATTAATTTAGTTTGTTAGCAGACCCTAGTAATGCAGATGATGATCAAAGTGACTTGACGGAAGCGCTATAAATTGCTTATGTAATATAAACATGGAATATTAGGTTACAATACTACGACCAATTATGGTATCGAATATTTCAGTTATTTAAACAAACGGAACCCTCCTGGCTAAATATATTACAAACTCAACCGACATCTTAGATTTCAAAAATTGAAGATTGTCTCCAATAAGCTTCCCAGCCCAATCTAATTCGTTGTAATATTTCTGTTTTTAGATCTCCTTTCATATTTATCAGTTGACCCAGGTAGCCATATTCTGTGACCCTTTGCAGTTGTGTACCTCCAACCGATCTGATTACCTCAGGTGTTCACTCATTAATCGTGATCTTGGTCTTATCAATATTCATTTTTAGCCCAATTTCAGAGCATACTAATGAAAATTTACTAACTAAAATTTGAAGTTATTCTTCAGGGCATACTAATGCAAGTTAGTTAACTAATGAAACTTCCTGGCAGATTAAAATTGTATGCCGGTACCGGGACTCGAACCTGGGACCTTTGCGGCATCGTGAGTCGTGTCGGGATAGCTCAGTCGGTAGAGCACTTGCCTGCGAAATGCAAAGGTCCCAGGTTTGAGTCCCGGTTCCGGCACACAATTTTAATCTGCCAGGAAGTTTAATATCAGCGCACACTCCGCTGCAGAGTGAAAAGTTTCATTCTGTCATTTGCGGAGTGGAGAGTTTCGCTCTGTCATTTGCGAATAGGACACTATCATCTGCAAACTTAAAGTTGTTAAGTCTTTTCCTGAGAACTTGAATTCCCTTTTCTTCCCAATTGAGTTTAGACATAGCTCTTTCTAAGACTGCTGAAAATAGTTTGGGAGATAGTGTCACCTTGCTTTACACCCTTTTCAATTCGAAGTTCATAAATTTCTCCAACAACACTTACAAAGGCTGTGGAGGTTTTGTAAATGTTATGTAAGATTTTAATATAGCCCTGTGCTATTCCTTGCTCTTTTAGAGCCGCAAACGTATGTGGGTGACTGATTGAATCAAAGGCCTTGTCAAAATCTGTAAAAGCAAGGCAAAGAGGTACATGGTACTCACTTTTGTGAGTGCCTTTTAACATGTCTTCTTCATACTTCTTGATGTCTTCTTTCATGCTCTTTCTCAAAGCTTTGCACATTCTATCTTATCTTTGTCTGTATTGACTTTCATTGTTCTTCTATTCTTCATCAAAACTATTGTTTTATCTGTCAGATTTTTTTATTGGTTTTGAAATTTACATAAGCCGCCCACTTCTTCAGCTGTCATTAGTACCTCTGCTACTTCTTCTGCTTCAGAAGCTTTTAATTTGCTCTCGATTCTTTCTTGAAATTCCTCTTTATGTTCAAGAATTTTGACTTTTAAAATTATTCTTTTTTCCTTTAAATAGTCTTAAACTTTCATAATTTGTATTAAATCCAAAGTTTGCTCATACTAATGGATGATCGCTCCTCGTCTTGAACCTGTTTAACAGAGTGACATCTTTGTTTTGAGGCCTATTTGTGAGAATGAAGTCTACCTGGTTTTTCAAAGTTAAAACTGCTCCAAGTCCATTTGTGACTGAGGGATTCTTGAAAGTTGTGGCGCTTTTTATGCACTACACTAAAGCCACATCATGAATACTTCACCTTTTTTAGTTGTTCAGTGGTGTCGTAGATTTTGTAGCTCGCCTGCCATAAAATCGTCAAAAAAATATTGATGAAAATTCTTCTCAGAGATGATAAATTATTGTTCAAAGGAGATAGATTGGCTGGCCAGTACTTACCTTTGTGCTGTACCACCGATAGTTACACAAATGAAGAAACAGGAAAAAAAGGGGACAAAAAGGACAAGCTTTCGGAACACAGTTCTTCCATCAGGTGGAGAGAAGGGAAGAAGGTAAGTACTGTCCAGCCAATCTATCTACTTTGAACAATAATTTATCAAACAAATATTAGGACGTCAGGTTTATAGACTTGATGTAAACCACTAATAAGACACGTTTCACTTGATACCTTTATTTTTCATTCCTGATGAAGCACAAATAGGACGACATAATGACAAAAGTAAGACTGGTTCACAACTAACTAAGACTGACTGTGTCCAAAGTAATACTAACTTCACAATTGACTACATTCGCACCAATTTGCACATATTAATACTTAATGTAGTTTAGAGAACATTCTACAACACGGAAGATACAATGTTTAATATAACATTGTTTATGAAACATAAATGAATCTTGCTTCACGTAAAATACACAAAATTATGACAAATGCAACAATAATTTTTTCGTATCAAAACAAAACAATACAAAAGATCGTAGTATTAATATATGGTTACATTATTTAAAATGGTTGGAGTGGTAATTGAATTTTACAGTTAGCAAAGTATTAAACTATAGTCAATACATTACAGAGGACCTCATATATTGTTAGTTATTAATTTTATTAACAAATACATTATTTAACTTGTTATATCTAGGGCCCACAGTGTTAGAAATGTCGTATATTGACATAATGTGAAAGGATTGTCCAAACACTGTAATTATTTATGTATTTCTCACACAAGATATCTTTCGGCATTTAATGCCATCATCAGGTGTTTTGTATTTAGTGGTTGTAAGTGCTTCACGTGACTATCTATTAGGTGGTGATTTATATTTGATTTTTGAATTGTAGCCAGATGCTGTAATTGTTACAGATGCTGTAACTGGCTAAAATTCAGAAATCAAATGTAAATCATTGCCTAATAAATAGTCAGTTGAAGCACTTACAACCTTTAAATACAAAACACCTGACGATGGCATTAAATGCCGAAAGATATCTTGTGTGAGAAATAAATAAATAAATAAATAAATAAATAAATAAATAAATAAATAAATAAATAAATAAATAAATAAATAAATAAATAAATAAATAAATAAATAAATAAATAGTGTTTGGACAATCCTTTGGCATTGTCAAAATACATTATTATCCAACACTAAGCTTACGACTTTCAATAATTAATTTATGTAGTTCATTAAAAGACCCAACTAATGAAAGTGATGTGACCAGCCAGAAATGCCATAAAATGCTTATATAATACAAACACGGAATATTAGGGCACAATACTACAATCAAATGTGGTATCGAATACTTCATTTGTTCAAACAAATGGGATTTTCTAGGGTATATACATTACTAAGTGATAGAAACTTTTCTGCATAGACTGCTATTCATTCAAGTGAGTAAATTAAGATGAAAACTAATAAATTACTGATATGCTGCGCAACTTGTCTCCAGGAGGCCGGTAAACTTCCTGCGGGTAACTGTGGGCAGCACGGACTACCAGAAGGCCTCCGTCTACGAGGTGGGCTACACGTACACGCACCCCTCCTTCGACTCACTCGGCTTGGACAATGACCTCGCTGTCGTGAGGGTGAGTACCGCGGCCTGCGCCTCTGTGACCTGGTCTGTGCTTTGTGTTGTCTAACGTATGAGAAAACTCCGTCCACTTATTTTACACGTGAAAAAGATCAATTACACTGCTGGCCAGCCAACATGCAACACCTAGAAGGAACACGAGCATTATAGCCAAATTCCAATTATGTTGTACAAAGATAACATGACAAAAATAAACTGTGATCAAAAGTATTCTGAATGAAAATTTTCACTCTGCAGCGGAGTGTGCGCTGATATGAAACTTCCTGGCAGATTAAAATTGTGTGCCAGAACCGGGACTTGAACCTGGGACCTTTGCCTTTCGCGGGTAAGCGCTCTACCACTGAGCTATCCCGACACCACTCACGATGCCACCCACAACTTGGAAAGTAGGAGGCGAGGTTCTGGCGGAAGTAAAGTTGTGAGGCGGCATCGGGAGTCGTGTCGGGATAGCTCAGTCGGTAGAGCGCTAGCCCGCGAAAGGCAAAGGTCCCAGGTTCGAGTCCCTGTTCCGGCACTCTGCCAGGACGTTTCAAAAGTATCCTGACCCCCCCCCCTCCGGGAAACATAATTTTTCCATATTGGGTACATTGTGCTGCTGCCAATTGCCAGGTTCTCCATATCAGCGACCTCAGTAATTGTCGGACATTGTGAGAGCAGAATGGGGCAGTCTGCAGAGCTCACTGACTTTTTGGGTTAGTGGGTTGGGTTAGTGGGTTGGGTTAGTGGGTTGGGTTAGTGGGTTGGGTTAGTGGGTTGGGTTAGTGGGTTGGGTTAGTGGGTTGGGTTAGTGGGTTGGGTTAGTGGGTTGGGTTAGTGGGTTGGGTTAGTGGGTTGGGTTAGAAGTCTGCATGTGATATTTCCATAAGCATCCCTAGGTCCACTGTTTCTGATGTGATAGTGAAGTGGAAACGTGAAGGGACACGTACAGAATGAAAGCTTACTGGCCGACCTCGTCTTTTGACTGACACAGACTGCCGACAGCTGAAGGCTGAAGATGGTCGTACAGTGTAATAGGCAGGCGTCTGTCCAGACTACCACACAGGAATTCCAAACTGCATCAGCATCCACTCCAATTTAGGTGAGAGGTGAGAAAACTTGGTTTTCATGGTCAAGCGGTTGCCTATGAGCCACACATCATGCAGGTCAATGCCAAACAATGCCTCGTTTGGTGTAAGGAGCGTAAACAGTGGACGATTGGACAGCGGAAGAACTTTGTGTGGAGTGACGAATCACGGTACACGATGTGGCGATAGCAGGATGTGGCTATGGGGAATATCTCGTGAATGTTATCTGCCAGAATGTGTAGTGCAATAGTAAAATTTGGAGGCGGTGGTGTTGTGGTGTGGTCGTGTTTTCCACGTAGGAGGCTTGCAACCCTTGTTTTTTGCATGGCACTATCACAGCACACATCTGCTTTGATGTCTCAAGTACCTTTTTGCTTCCCACTGTTGAAGAGCATTTCAGGGATGGCGATTGCTTCTTTCAACACGATGGAGCACCTGTCCATAATTCGTGGCCTGTTGGAATGGTTACATGACAGTGACATCCCTGTAGTGGACTGGCCTGACTTTAATCCTACAGAACAGCTTTGGTAGATTTTGGAACGCAGACTTCGTGCCAGTCGTCACTGACCTATATGGATACCTGTACTCGGTGCAGCACTCTGAAGAATGGACTGCCATTTCCCAAGAAACCTTCCAGCACCTGACTGAACGTATGCCTGGATGAGTGCAGTCTGTCATCAAGGCTAATGGTGAGCCAACACCATACTGAATTCCAGCATTACTGATGGAGGGTGCCACAAACGCAAATCATTTTCAGCCACATGTCCAGATATTTTTCATCTCGCAGTGTATCTCTAGAATACGTGCCATTTTGCCGGATACATCCTGTGTTATAACAAGGGATTAAATTAAGGATTGAAAAAAAGTGACTTTTGCTGCAGTTCGGTCACTAATCACTTAAAATCAGCTGTCAACAGAGATTTTTGCATTGCTGCCATCATCTCTCACAGCATTCTTATACATGGGTATACTGGTGGACTCGTGAAGCATACGCCTTTACTGTGGTACATAGCATCTCTATTACAGCATCTACCACTGGAGTTCCCCAATCGCCTGTGTCACAGTTTTGCACTTACTAAATAAGCTGGTAACGTTAGATCTTCTCCATGTTCTATTAACCCTACCTGGCACAGATCTCACACTAGTGAATACTCAAGTTCAGACCAAACATATGTTGTGTAGCCTACTTAGTTTGTCTGGATTCTGTCTTACCCACAACTGATTTTCTATTGTCATTCCATTTCAGATTGTCCCTTATGTCTACTCTCACATATGTTATTAAAGTACCTTTTTCCAGCGTTAACCCTGCTATTGCATAGTTACATAATAAATGATACTTCTCTCTGTGGTACTACAGCACTTAAATTTGTTTACATTGGGGCTCAAATCCCATTCCCAGCATCTTGTGTCAATAGGCTGCAGGCACTACCCTTCTGCAGTGTTGAGACTTCTCGATTAACTGCATCACTGTTTGCAAAAAAACTCGTTGAACTTTAAATGTCAACTAGTAGGACATTTATTTATATTGTGAAAAGCAACAGTTCCTTAACTCTCTCCTGGGACATGCTCGAGATCACTTTAGTACTGAGAGTCCCTCCTTTGCCGCTCCCTATAATAGGTCTGGACAAACTGTGTCCGTAGTGCAAGACACAGTTTTATTAAGAGGATTCAAGGGGGTGGTAAGGTTAACAGTATTAAAAATATGTACTTATCTTGTACTAGATGGCTGATTGCACTGAAATAATCCGTTGATCCAGAATCTTGCAGCAGTATAGTTCTTTATACCTGATAATGAAAGGTGATAGAAGTTAAATGACGAACTCTTGTAGTTGTTCCTTTTTGTTTTTAATACCTTCATTTCCTTTAATATCTTTATTTTTAATATCTTGTTGCACAATGTTTTAATGGACAACGAGACAAAACCCAACTACTCACAGATGCAGCTAAAAATCTTCTGACACAATATGGCTTCTTTCCAAACATTTCAGAGCATTGCATTAACATGAAAACTATTGATATACTGTACATAATTCTTATACACCTGTTAAACTATCAAAAATAGGTTATAAATTTTGTCTTAATCTTCTCCTCACAACACTTGTCCATTTTGGCCATGTGGTTGTATTCAGTGACGGAAATTTCATTTAAACTAGTCATATAAATTACGAATATAAACATGGCTTTGTAAATTTATATATTAGGCCCACTCAAATTATTGGTTCTTTTTATGATTTGATTTGAACATTGGAAGTCAATAGTTTGTAATTGGTGTTTTGGTGTTCTATTATTTAGACTCAATATAATAATGGAAAGTCCAGGTTGGAACAAATAATATAGTGAGGACAGTTTACTACTCACCGCAAAGACGTGGCGACGAGCTGCGACAGGCACATACAAAAGACACACACATACAACACATTCAGCTATCGGCCATGGCCTTCTTCAGAAATAGAGCACTCACGCAATCACACAGGCACACAACACAGTCATACAACCATCACCTCCGACTGCCACACTTCGAATCACGCTCTGCAGCGAAACGGGGACGGGAGGGGAGGGGAGGGGGAGGGGATAGAAAGGTTACGTCACGGTGGTGGGGATGTGTTAGATGGGAATAACGAGATGCAGCTTAGGAATGGAGTGGGGAGGCGGGTGAGGGGAGAAAATAAAATAAAATAAAATAAAGTAAAGTAAAATAAAGTAAGATAATTCATGTACACTGCAAGTGCACAAGACCACACACACACACACACACACACACACACACACACACACACACACACACACCACTCAAATCAGGCGAGGTTTGGGATACAGAGGTAGGAACTGGAAAAAAAAAGGAAGTTATCGTAGGTTGAGGCCTGGTTGATTTCGGGATCGGAGAATGTATTGTAGGGATAACTCCCATCTGTGCAGTTCAGAAAAGCTGGTGGTGGATGGGAGGATCCAGATGGCCCGGGTTGTGAAGCAGCCATTGAAATCAAGCATGTGCTCCGCTGCATGCTGTGCCACAGGGTGGTCCACCTTGTTTTTGGCCACAGTTTGGCGGTGGCCATTCATCCTAATGGACAGCTGGTTGGTGGTCATACCAATATAGAAAGCTGCACAGTGCTTGCAGCACAGTTGGTAAATTACGTGGCTGCTTCCTACCCTATCAGAGGCCGGGCCACCTGTGAAAGCAGCCACGTAATTTACCAACTGTGCTGCAAGCACTGTACAGCATTCTATATTGGTATGACCACCAACCAGCTGTCCATTAGGATGAATGGCCACCGCCAAACTGTGGCCAAAAACAAGGTGGACCACCCTGTGGCACAGCATGCAGCGGAGCACATGCTTGATTTCAATGGCTGCTTCACAACCCGGGCCATCTGGATCCTCCCATCCACCACCAGCTTTTCTGAACTGCACAGATGGGAGTTATCCCTACAATACATTCTCCGATCCCGAAATCAACCAGGCCTCAACCAATGATAACTTCCCCTTTTTTCCACACCCAACAGATCCTACCTCTTTATCCTAACTTACTTACAATAACTTCCCCTTACATTTCCTACCTCTCTATCCCAAACCTTGTCTATTTTGAGTGGTGTGTGTGTGTGTGTGTGTGTGTGTGTGTGTGTGTGTGTGTGTGTGTGTTCTTGTGCACTTGCAGTGTACATGAATTATTTTACTTTATTTTATTTTATTTTCTCCCCTCACCCGCCTCCCCACTCCATTCCTAAGCTGCATCTCGTTATTCCCATCTAACCCATCCCCACCACCGTGACGTAACCTTTCTATCCCCTCCCCCTCCCCTCCCGTCCCCGATTCGCTGCAGAGCGTGATTCGAAGTGTGGCAGTCGGAGGTGATGGTTGTATGACTGTGTTGTGTGCCTGTGTGATTGCGTGAGTGCTCTATTTCTGAAGGAGGCCATGGCCGATAGCTGAATGTGTTGTATGTGTGTGTCTTTTGTATGTGCCTGTCGCAGCTCGTCGCCACGTCTTTGCGGTGAGTAGTAAACTGTCCTCACTATATTATTTATTATTTAGACTCATAATTTTAATGTATTTCAATTTGTGGTTTAATATTTTATTAATACAGATTTGTTTACAGTCGTAATAATTTTAATTTCTGCAATAATTTCTTAGTATGGGAGAGATATTTGAAATGAGTGACAAAATTGTAATAAATATTTGATTTAGGATTCCCTGATGTAAAACGTGGTCTGCCCTAATTTATTTGAACAAAAGGTAAATATGTAATACCTTAATGTTGTGCAATAGTTAAAACGTGTAATAATGTTACATTTATATTAGTACATGACTTTGTGATCAGCATATTCCATAACTATGTGTAATGTATTTTTAGTATTTGTAATTGTTATTTACAAAAGTAACAAAGCTCAATATTACGTATTATTTGTCAAAGTTAATAAGTTATTTACATAAACACTACAGTCCCATGTATATACATGGAACTGTAAGTGCAACGTAGTATTTTAAACAGAGCATGAGAATATTAAATGTCTGGTAGTAAAGTTGTATTTATGGCTTTTTAAAAATGTTTGTGAAGTTGGCAATGGTAAATAACTCACGATGTATAGGATGTGCAACATGCAGAAGTGTCACAGAAGTCAAGAAACAGGGCCTTTACCTGGGATGCTGTATTTACTCATTTTGGTTTACTTGTTTCACACTCTTATCATATTACTTTGTTTGGGTCCTAACGACCTAGTTGTCTAGCGCTCAGATTCCCCTAGCCTATCCTTAGTTTGCAGACGTAGACTCTCCTCTTAATTAGCAAAATACCGGTGTGTTGCAGCTGAAGAAGGCCCTGGACCTGGGCGAGGAAGTGCGCAGCATTCCCGTGGCGAGCAGTTCGCCGGCGCCGGGCACCGTCTGTCAGCTCAGCGGCTGGGGCGCCTGGGTCAACGTGAGTACACGGCCGGCCGTTAAAAAATAAACAGCCTGAATGTCCTTGGGTCGCAGTCGCAGATATATAGAGTTGAGAGTACATAGTGCCGCCACTAGATTTCAGGGAAAAGTTCTTTTCATGATGCGAAAATAATTGCAATGTACTTAAACTAGTGCCAGATTTCCAATAAGTTTCGGGCATGCAGCTGCGCGAATTCAATTTCCTCCAATATTTCGGTCGAGTAACCTCCGGCCCTCTTCAGGGTGAGCCACAAGGCTGCCGACAAGGTGCCAGGCGCTGCCTTATATGCCTCAGTGCGGTCGCACTGCGCATGCGAGTCACAGATATTAGTCGGTGGCAAAGAGGTATGTACATTTACGTGCGCACGCCGCCGTGGTGGAAACAATCAGCTATTTGATTTGCCTACCGATGTATGCTCGGCGGCAGCAGTACTGTGACATCTTTGCAATTTCATTACATTTAGAGCCGGGTTCCTTACCTTGTCTAAATTAAAATCATTGCCTCTATTTACTAAGTTTTCTGCTAATGTAATGTCTATTGATTCCTTAAAAATGAAATCCCAGAAGGAAGAGGTCGGTGTTGAAATTCTCGCGTCACTGTAGTTCATAGTGACCTGTACTGATCCAATGTTGTGCCACAGCTGACTTGTGTGGTTGTAACAAATGGGTGTATCTTTTCAGTTTTCACAGGGAATCTGATATACATCTGCCTTACGAAGTAACAAGTCATCCTTCACAGGAGGAGGAAATTGAATTTGCGCGGCTGCATGCCCAAAACTTTTTGGATTATACAATACGCCACGAAAAGTTGAAAATTGCCAGATTTGTTACACTCTTTGTGTTTCCTGTCTGGTTGTGATGTTACTCATATAGGGGTTGACTTTATGTAAAAATTTTCTGTGGCTCGTTATAATTCTGAGTCTGTAAACATGCACATTACTTCCAATTAAAAGTTAATTATGGATAGTCTAGGTTGGGATCAATAATATAGTAATAAGGACTGTTTACAACCCGCCACAAAGACGTGGCAACAAGTTGCGACAGGCACATACAAAAGACACACATACAACACATTCAGCTATTGGTCATGGCCTTCTTCAGAAAATAGAACACTCACGCAATCACACAGGCACACAACACAGTCATACAACCATCACCTCCAGCTGCCGCACTTCAAATCGCGCTCTGCAGCGAATCGAGGACGGGAGTGGAGGGGAGGGGAGGGGAGGGGGGAGAGGATAGGAAGGTTACGTCACAGTGGTGGGGTGGGTTATATGGGAATAGAGAGATGCAGCTTAGGAATGGAGTGGGGAGGCGGGTGAGGGGAGAGAAGTAAAATAATAAAATAATTTTATTATTTTAATAATAATAAATAATTAATAATAAAATAATAAAATTATTTTATTTCTCCCCCCTCACCCGCCTTCCCACTCCATTCCTAAGCTGCATCTCTCTATTCCCGTCTAACCCATCCCCACCACCGTGACGTAACCTTCCTATCCCCTCTCCCCTCCTCTTCCGTCCCCGATTCGCTGCAGAGCGTGATTCGAAGTGCGGCAGCTGGAGGTGATGGTTGTATGACTGTGTTGTGTGCCTGTTCGATTGCGTGAGTGTTCTATTTTCTGAAGAAGGCCACGGCCGATAGCTGAAAGTGTTGTATGTGTGTGTCTTTTGTATGTGCCTGTCGCAGCTCGTCGCCACGTCTTTGCGGTGAGTTGTAAACTGTCCTTATTATATTATTAATTCCAACCTGATATTTCCAGAAATATAAGATTGTGTGTCATTCATTCTCTGTTAGCATTGCTAAACATGTGGTGTGTGTATATACATTAGTATCAGGTATGAATGTTATAGAGGAAAAATATATGTAAAAAAATAGATGAAGTCTACTTACCAGGCGAAGGAGCACAGGCAGTGACAGTAAAAAATACACACACACACACACACACACACACACACACACACACACACACACACACACACACACACACACACACACAAACGCTAGCTTTCGGAGCCTATCTGCTTCGTCAGGCAGAAGGGAAGGAGAGGGAAAAGGAAATGAGGGTTTTTAGGGAGTGGGTAAGGAGTCATTCCAACCCAAAGACAGCAAAGACTTACCTTGGGGGCCGGCTTTCTACAGTATGTCTGCCTAGGTGTAGTTGCGTCTGTGTTAATGTGTGGATGTGTGTATTTGTTTACCCTCCCTTTTTTCCCCCCAAGGTAAGTCTTTCCTGTCCCGGGATTGGAATGGCTCCTTACCCACTCCCTTAAAACTCTCATTTCCTTTTCCCTCCCCTTCCCTTCTGCCTGTGTGTGTGTGTTTGTGTGTGTGTTTGTGTGTGTGTTTGTGTGTGTGTTTGTGTGTGTGTTTGTGTGTGTGTTTGTGTGTGTGTTTGTGTGTGTGTTTGTGTGTGTGTTTGTGTGTGTGTTTGTGTGTGTGTTTGTGTGTGTTTGTGTGTTTGTGTGTGTGTGTGTGTGTGTGTGTTTGTGTGTGTGTTTGTGTGTTACTATCACTGCCTGTGCTCCTTCGCTTAGTATCGGATATTCAATACTTGGGTATAAAAGTTTCGTCTTCTATGACAATATAACCTGTATCCCATCTATGGAATAAATTTCAGTTTTTGTTGGTGTTCAGTGGTCTCAGTTCAGTTGCTTTTGCATGTAGCTTCTATAGAAGAGGACCACACAGATATTTAATGTAGTCTGTTTGTCACATGTGAGCCACAGCAACTGATGCACGCACTTTCCTGTCTGAGCAGTGGGGCGACACCAACGCCACGACGCTCCGTCACATGGACGTGGTGGTGCAGACTGCAGACAAGTGTCTGGGCCCCAGGGACAGAGACGTCGCGACGCCACTCATCTGTGTGGCTCCCAAGAATGGCAACGCCTACACGCACGTAAGTAGCTGAACGTTACAGTTACTTTGCAATATATCAAAAAACCGTCTAAACCCCACATCCGATAAACTAAGTGTGGAGACTGAAATGTATTAATAGCTTTTAAGTAATTCCAGTTTATTCTACCGATACTCAGCTTTTCAACATTACGATGTATGGGGGTTCTGCTCGCTGCAACATTATTCTCCTGGGGCGTCATGGTAGAAATAAATACTTGTAGATACAATTTTTCACTACTTCTGTAATTTGAATAAAAAGTTCTTCTCCGCCAAAATATTACATGATTACAACTTTAAAACATGAACAAAGCATCAGAGCTTTGCTGACAGTAATTCCATATGAAACGCAGACTGACATAGATTCCCCAGAACTTCAGAACTGCCGAAACTCGAACTCCCTCAACGCAAGGCGGTGAAGCAGATATATAACATTGGCAATAATGACGTTACATTACCCATTGTTCATAACAATTGAATATAGTAATTTACAATTAATGAACACAACAGTAAAACATTTCATGTATACAAAAATAACCACAATATAAAATGAAAACTATGCATACAGTAATTTTAGATGGCACATGTATTTTTAAAATGAAATTTCCGATCTTTCTGTTAACAACAGAGTGCGATGTTAAATATCAATTAATTTGTTAATATATACATCATACATGTTCCTAACATATATTGAACTATCAAATGCCATGGCCACTCACAAAATATATTCAAAATCTCTTTTCAGTCAATATATACAAAGAATAACAATATTGATAATTAATGTAATAGTCGAAATAACATAATTAGCTGGTCAACACAACTTGTCTATTCATTTGAAATAATGAACAATGACAAAAGTATTGTTTATAGAACTGTCTGGAAAGCATCTAAACAAATCTCTTAATTAATGAAATCTATCACTTGTTTTAATCACAGTATCACCGAGGCACTGTCCTACACTGATTCCTAGGCTGGCTATTTCGTTTTTAACTTCACACACGACACGTATCACTATTGAACCACACGATCCCGAGACCGACGCAGACGGTATCGTAGGATAACATTGAGATGAGAGGACCAGGCAGACAGTATCGTACAATAACATTGAGATGAGAGGGTCAGCAGTATCGTTACAAGATGTAGAGAAGCTAGCTTTTTCTACTCCCTTACCAAACCGTGGAAATTCCAGGAAGAATTCAACAATATTCTCATGAGGGCTAGGTTGTTTACTGCACGCAGAGATGCTCGATGAGTCGCACAAAGGCGCAAATAACAGAAGACAACTTGTTAGCTCTATCTGAGGACACCCAACGTATGCCGTTTCCTTTAATGACTCACTTGACAGTCTCTTTGCCGTGAGCCCGTCTGCTCTGCTACTACCGGGATTTCACTTGCGTTCGTTACTTGGCCAGCTTGGCGTTACAATCAGAGTTGCCAGGTTTTTGCATTGCTCTGTCGCCAAATTTTAAACAAAAAGTAGCCAAAATATCGCCATCTTTTCATCAATAGAATGCCAAAATATAACCATCTTTTCATCAGTAAAATAGACAAATATCGTAACCTTTAATCTTTTAACATTATTATGCTGTGTTAATTATGGCACATTACTCGACAATAATAATCCTGAAATTCAGGGAGTAAGCTGGTTACTGAGTAACAAGTCAACGCAAACTGTGGCACTCTCGCATTCGCAGACATCAGACTGAACTTTCCAAGGAAACTCGTACTCCACAGAAACAGTTATGAGTCCATCCAAGAACTGAACCCACACACACCACCAATGAGGCCAGTTAAAATATTGTCACATTGTAAATATAACAGAAAGACTCTGGAAATTCAGTTACATTTAACTATCACATTTATTAATTTCATAACTTATAAAAATTAAAACACAAAACTGTTAAAGAATCATTATATCAAACTTAAACAAGGGATGTTCTCATACATAGTTTCGATTACCAATCAATTCCATCTTCTTAAAAACAAATATTTACAGTTGTTAAATAGAGTTATTGAATCTTTCAAACATTTCTTTAATACACACAAAATCATTACAACATTTTGAGGTGAGGTAATTTATAATAATGCACTAAGCAATCCATACTTTGAGGTGAGATGGTCTTTAATTCGTAATAATGCGTCATGACACACTGAAAAATCAGCCATGAGAAGACTGGGAAATCACTGCGTGTTTTCCATAGACATTTTTGCTGTACAAACCATTGTTAACCACTGTGAAGTGCGTAGCGAAGGGCTCGCTTCACAGTAGCAGTACGAATTTCTGTGGTGTTGACGTATGGAATGCGGAAAAAATTACTGTTTAAATTCCTCCTTGCGTGCTGTAATTTATATATTCTTATCCTCATGTTCTCATCGGGAGCCATACATACGGTGTTGTAGTATACTTCAAGATCATTTAAAGCCTGTTCTTGAACCATCGTAAGTAGGGTACATGAGGTAGTTTACGCCTATCTTCAAGAGTCTGTAAGTTGAGTTTGTTTACATCTCTGTGACTCTCTCCCACACATCCATGATACTTGAAAACATTTGTGCTAGCCGGCTGCGGTGGCCAAGGGGACTGAGGCGCTCCAGTCACGGACTGCACAGCAACTACATTCAGGGGTTCGAATCCCCCCTCGGGCATGGATATTTGTGCTGTCCTTAGTCTTAGCTAGTTCATAAGTAGTTTGTAAGCTTAGGGACTGATGACCCCGGAGTTAAGTCCCATAAGTTCTACAAACATTTGAACATTTTATTTTGACATTTGTGCTAACTTGTGTAGGTTGATTACATTTCCCAGCATTATACCGAAGTTTAGTCGGTATCGTTGACGCAATGTCTAAAGAGTGATTGCTTTACATTCTTTGTATTTGAAGTAAAGTAAAATATCCACTAAGTAACCAACCAATTCCTTGAATAGCCAAATTTAATCGCCAGTCGCCAAACTGCTAGAATGGCTACTACAGTAAAACCTTGTTTTTACATTCTCGGTTTTTACGTTTTCCCGCCATTTACACCATTTTTTGTTGGTTCCATCAAATTTCCTATGTTTACAATGTTAATTCGCCCTCGTTTTTGCATTAACATCTTTATGCTTTTCCCGTGTTTTACACTTTTTGAAAGCATGTTTGTGAAGAAAAATGACGTAATGTACCAAAATTGACACTAGCATGGCTTTCCCCTTAAAGTATAGCGCTTAAAAATTATTCGCATTCGAGTTTCTTGACACTTTGCGTTTATTCAAACGTATATTTCGCGTTTCGTTGTTGACATAATGACACGCCGATTTGTGGCAATGTAGTTCTTTTTTTCACAAGCTTCTTTGGCAGAGCGCCTGTCGTGTACTCACACAGTTTGTTGACAGAGAATAACACCGATTTGTGGCGGTGTAGTTAGTCTTTCCGCTAGCTTCTTTGCCAGAGCGGCTGGCGTGTACTTAAACAATGAGAGCCAGTTGCTTTGTTGAAGTGAGAATACATAGTTGCGTTGTTTTTGTGATACATATTTCTGATTAATAAAGAACTTTGACTGATAAAGTTTGGTATCATAATACGCACAACATAAAAAAAGCGATTATAAGTGAGAGATGCCGATCCTATGCAAATGTCACAAAAATACTTATGCATATGTTTGTACTTGAGAACGCGAATAAATTCTCTAATACTGTCATGTGAAACATCGAAAAATACAAAAAGAATGGAACTGTAGGAGTTTTACTATGTAAATAATTAATTCCGGTAAAAGGCAGTAATTTTGAAGATGTGTTACATAGCCTGGCAGCGGCGTCCAAACTATATCTAACGAAGCAGTTCAGGTAAGTTTGAAGATGTATTATAGCCCAGCAGTAGTGTCCTCGATTATAATGAATGAAATTTCGTCAAAAATTTCCACTTCCCATAAAATTACCAGTTCTGCCTAGCGCGCAAAATAGTAAAAATTTGGATAACCTTTATTGTATAATCAACTCCCTGGCGAGTATTTAGATGTCTATTATGTACATATATCACACATAAACTACGAAAATGTAAGGCTGATCCAGTAACCATATTTTACCATTTAAAACATTATTTCCTGTATTTTACATTTTCCTGCATTTTACACCATTTCACTGAAGTCCCCTGAAAAGCGTAAAAACGAGGTTCTACTGTATTATAGGAAAAAGATAGCCAAGAATGCGAAAAATCACCACACCTGGCAACCCTGGTTACAATGCCTGCTACCAGAGGGGGCCCGAATGGACTGCACAGTCAGAGGTAGAAATTCGTCGTACTGCACATGACGTCACCGCCGAAGCAATGGTGGCAATTGTAGCGGTACTACTGCAGTAGCTTGTCATTTATCGTGTATTTGTGGGAATGTTTAGTTTGTGTGTTTCACGGCAGAAAATTCGATGCCCTTAATTCAGTTTAATATGTTAATAATTGGTTTGGCATTTTAACCCTGCTGCGGGCGCCTGGCGGCATACAGTGCCACCAATTTTGTTTTCTTTCAATAATAATGTCAGCGTGCTGAGCACGCAACAATGGTGCTAGATATGCTTCCATTGTTTAGTCACGCGCCAAACTAAATTACTGCGCCACCGATATACTCACCGTAACAGCTGTGACTGACCTGTGGAGTGGACGACTGCACCGAGACGGCACTACGTACCGCACATGCCCGGTAATTTAAGTACATGTAGCCGTACAACTGATGATTAGAAGGTTTTACAACATTTGAATGAAAGGGCTCAGCTCTCTACTCTACCAAGAGATATTCAAGAATTTCTTTCACCTCATCGATCAGTTCACTCCAATCACGATGAGACTGTAAGAAGGTGCCATATTTGTGGTGGTAAAAATAATTATAAAACTACTGTCACTTGCAATAGCTGCAAAAGATTTGTTTGCAAGCAACATTGCCACAATGTTGTCACATGTAATGATTTTGCAGAGCTTCTCCAGAGGAAGAAAGTGTGTGATTATTGATATGTATTTACTGATTGCCTTGTTCTTTATTATTACTACAAAGATTTTATACATATTACACTTTTTTGTAAAACTTGTTTTAACAATGGTGAACAATCAAATCATATCTGTGGTTATAATTTATTTAGAATTTGTTATTAAAGTAGCGCTTACGTAATATCCGGGAAACGTATGGCAGATATACTGTAGCAATTTTAATTTTCCCATGCATTCTCTAAATATGTATATAAATCATATTAATAGTTGCTGTTAAGAATGATGTTATACACAATAAATAATTAATTCCACCCATTTTTTAATAGCTTTTCTATGTATTTAAATATAGGCGGCACTGAGTGCCGCACGCGCCCGCTGACGTAACAATCTTAAGCGCGCCTGCCGCAGGGTTAAATTCCTGCAGAATCGTTGACAAAAAGACATTAGCAAGTGTCTATAGAACAAACGAGCAGCTCCAAAAAAAAAAAAATAATTCTCAACAAAATGTAGTTGTGCTGCGCAACAATGCGGATTTGAAACCGATGGCAGCTGTTACCACTTCACAAGTGACTTTTGTCACTAGGCATAAAGTATATATTAACAGCATGGCTGAATCAGGACCGTCTTGATAATTTGTTTTGTTTTCACAGATTAGAGGTCATGGCCATTTCTATTAGCATTCTCTCCCTAAATAAGTAAAACATTGGCTGCGTTTGTTGCTTCTGTGAAAGAAATGGTGTAAAATGCAGGAAATAATGTTCAAATGGTAAAATATGCCTACTGGATCAGCCTTGCATTTTTGTAGTTTGTGTGATATATGTACATAATAGGCATCAAAACACTCACTAGAAAGCTTATTACATAATAAAGGTTATCCAATTTTTTACTATTTTAACTGCCAGACAGAACTGGTAATGTTATGAGAAATAGAAATTCTTGACGTAATTTCATTCATTATAATAGAGGACGCCGCTACTGGGCTATGTGGCACATCTTACAAATTATTGCCTTTTACTGGCATTAATTATTTACATTGTAAAACTCCTGAAGTTCTGATCTTTTTGTATTTTTCGATGTTTCACACTATGATATTAGAGAATATATTTGCGTTCTCAAGTGCAGATATATGCACAAGTATTTTGATGTTGTTTATATAGGATTGGCATCTTACACTATTATCGCTTTTTTGAGGTTTGGGTATTATGGTGGTGCCAAACCTAATAACACCCAACTTTAACAGATAAGGTTCTTTATTAATTAGAAAAACAATGCAACTCTTTATTCTCACGTCAACGAAGCAATTGGTTCTGATTGTTTGAGTATACACCAGCCGTTCTGGCAAACTACACTGCCACAAATCAGCACGTTGTAAGTCAGTTAGGCACACGCTTGAATAAATACAAAGTCTCAAGAATCTTGGTTGAGAAAAATTTATAAACGCTATACTCTAAGGCAAAAGCCAAGCCAGCTTCAATTTATATAAGATTACTAGCTTAAGCCCACGGCTCCACTCGTGTGTTGGTTGATTATGATAGATAAGCTATCATTCAGTAGCTATGAGACTGGTTTTGAAGCTGAGATGGGATTCAACAACAATAATGATTGTAATATCACAGATCGATCACTTGATGTAATGCGCGAAATGTCAGATCGATTTTTTAGAGATGTATTAAAAGAAATTTCTTTCTTACTGTTTTATCTATTCTTAAATTTCTTTGCTTTCTTTGCTTTCTACAGTTCTACAGTATGTCTGCCTAAGTGTACTTGTGTCTGTGTAAATGTGTGGGTGTATGTGCATTTATTTACCCTCCATTTTTCGCCCCAAGGTAAGTCTTTCCTATCCCGGGATTGGAATGGCTCCTTACCCCCTTCCTTAAAACCCTCATCATTTCCTTTTCCCTCTCCTTCGCTTCTGCCTGATGAAGCAGCTAGGCTGCGAAAGCTAGCATTTTTGTGTGTGTGTGTGTGTGTGTGTGTGTGTGTGTGTGTGTGTGTGTGTGTGTGTGTGTTATTTGTTGCTATTACTGCCTGTGCCCCTTTGCCTGGTAAGTGTACTTCATCTATTTTTTACGTATATTCTTAAATTTCCTTATTCATATGTTTATCCTTATAGAGAAAGAGCTGAAGATATTGTAGCACGCGTAAACCAAAGATATGGTCTGTGACATCACGTTTTGCTGTATGTAACGTCCTTGCTATAGAGTCGCAAACATCATCACTGGCCCTCAGTCTGAATTTTTTAATAATTTGGTGTCTTTCAACCACCATATCTTCCACCCTTTTATAGCTATCAGCATGGAACTACTATGGTGTACAACGGGAGACATCGGGCAACAATTACACATACACCATCTCTGCGCGCACGCGCGCGCGCAGAATTTTATATACACCGATAACTTTCCATCCCAATATACTCCATCCTTTTACCATTATCGACCCTCAAGCAACAAGGTAACCAATAAAACCATTTTCAAAGATTAAATAAAATTTTCAAAGAGTAATTATTGTACCGCAGTTCTTTAAATTACTAAATATTTATGAGAATGCTACAAAACCATGCCTAAAACCTTCCACAGGTATAAATTATTAAGACACTAAAATGTGTCCGTGTCTTGTCGTTCGGATGTGATAATGGTACACCGAACAGACATCCACATTTATAGATATAGATATAATTTTTTCCTTACGAACATCCTTTCAAAAAATGTAAAACGCGGGAAAAGTGTCAATATATTTACGCAAAAATGGAGGCGAATTAACATTGTGAACAGAGGAAATTTGACAGGACCGACAAAAAATGGTGTAAATGGCAAGAAAACAAAAACTGGGAACATAAAAATGAGGTTTTACTGTAGGAATATTAAAGTGGTGGTTTTGAATTAATACTAGTTATACTTCAGTAATGGTTTTCCCTTGTCGTGTGTCGTCAAAGAGTGTACTGGTCTACAGGCTGACGACGGAGGGCCGCTGACGTGCTCCGGGCAGCTGGCGGGGGTCGTCGTGAGGAACGGCCGGCGGGGCCGTGGCATCGCCGCCACGGACGTGTCGCTGCACGCGGCCTTCGTGGCGGAGTCGCTGGCCCACCCCGGGCACGAGTCCTGGACCTTCGCGTCGTCCCTCCAGGCGGGTGTGGCAGTGGCGGCCGTCTGCCTCGCCGTCACCGCAGTGCTTGCACGCCTGTCCGGCGGCTGACGACGTACCTCTAGCTGACGACGCCGTCCCACCGACTGCTGCCTGCGTCCGGCGTCTGCCGGAGGACGTGTCCCGATCACAGATGGGCAGCTGCATGCATTTTATTGGCTGTGACAGTGACTCGGATCTTTTACTGCATTATACGCCTAAGAATAAACTTTTAGTGTAGACAATAAAGATTCTATTTTTTATAAACCGTGCTCATGCCTCGCGTCAGTACTCTGCAAGCCATTGACACTCCCTTTCCTCTTCCTCCCTCCGCCTCGTTTACCTTTCCGTTTACAAACTACTTCTGCATGTTAGATAATGAAACTTTCACTCTGCAGTGGAGTGTGCTCCGATAAGAAACTTCCTGGCAGATTAAAACTGTGTGCCGCAACCAGGACTCGAACCTGGGACCTTTGCCTTTTGCGGGCAAGTGCTCTACCGACTGAGCTATCCTGACAAGACTGTCGGCTAAGCCGTGCCTCCACCATATCCTTTCTTCCAGGAGTGCTAGTCTTGCATGGTTCGCAGGATAGTTTCTGTGAAGTTTGGAAAGGAGGAGGCGAGCTACTGGCGGAAGTAAAGTTGTGAGGCGGCATCGTGAGTCGTGTTGGGATAGCACAGTCGGTAGTGCGCTTGCCCGCGGACGGCAAAGGTCCCAGGTCAGAGTCCCGATTCTGGCATACAGTTCCAACAGGAAGAGAATGGAAGCTTTTGAAATGTGGTGCTTCAGAAGAATGCTGAAGATTAGAAGGTGGATCATGTAATTAATGACGTGGTACCAAACAAAATTAGAGATAAAAGGAAATTTTGGCATACCTTGTTTAGAAGAAGGGATCAGTTGGTAGGACACATTCATAGACATCAGGCAATTGTGAAGTTAGCATTAGAACGAAGTGTCTGGGGTAAAAATCAGAGGGAGACCAAGAGACGAACACAACAAGCAGATTCAAATGGATGTTGGTGCGTCTGAAAAGTTTGGTGAATAGTCCCATATTTTACAAACTGCGCTGGTGAGGATGAGTTGCCCGCGCGTACACATTGAGGGACGTTTCGACAAGTGTGCCGTATCATACAAAGCACTGCAGTGAAGTGGTGGTACACACTGTGAACTTTTTATTGCTAGTAGTGCGTACATTTATTTTTTTATGGAACTGGTAGGGTACATGTATAACCTATAAAATATCCTAGAAATTATAAATTGCAAAGTGCTACTGAATCAGTTAGCTGCATTGAGTTACTCCTAACATGTGTGTTTACTTTAGCATTCCTCTTTTGCCATGTAAAAGTAGTCAATTGCATACTACTGTTGCATTATTAGTTACTTTCTGGAAAGATGAGTTGCATAATAGCGACATTTACTGGATTTGCATCATAGAAGAACTATACAGGGTGAAAAGTATTTAAACTGACAAACTCTGGGAGGTTGTAGGGTACATCAAAAGAAACATTTTTCCCTATTGTAATTTTTTCTTATGAGGAGTATTTAAACCGGTAGAGGAAGACTTTTCTGGCGGCAAATTAATTAAACCAAGAAACACTTTTCCATTTTTTATTACCAAGAGACAACACATTAACACAACCCAATTTTAATTACAGTAGATTTTCAAGAATACCTCCATTGACACGTAAACAAAGGTTACACTGTCGGATCATGTTCTGTCTGACGCGGGCAAAAACTCCAGAGTATCCCGAATTGTTCCTGCTGCTGTTGTTGCTACTATCCGGGCAACCAGATCCCCCTTCTGATGCAACAGGAGTTGGGTAAACAAGGTTGAGCATCTCTCTCCCCACAAAAAGAAGTCCAGAGGGGACATATATGGAGATCGAGCAAGCCAAGGTAAAGAACCAGCTCTGCCAATCCACATTTCTGGGAACCGTTAGTCCAGGAATCGACACACATGACAAATTAAATGTGTCGGTACCCCATTCGCATTGGAACCACATGCATTGTTTTGTAGGGAACAGAATGTCTTCCAGCAATTCTGGCAATGCTCTGGCGAGAAAATTGTAGTAGTGCCCACCATTTAATGGCGTAGGTAGCTGATACGGCCCAATTAAACAGTTCCCAACATATTAACAAAGAACCGCACTTGATGTGCGCTAGTAACTGTGGCACGTAGGTTATCCTCACTCCAAACATGAAAATTGTGCCTGTTGAAGACACCATCACACCCAAATGTTGCTTCATCGGTAAACAGAGGATGGAAATCTAGGATGCATTTCACACAGTTCCAGATACCACTGTGAAAACTGTGCTCAGAGTGGATAATCAACTGGTTCCAGGTTGTGGACACACTGTAAGTGAAATGGATGTAACAATTGCTCTCGAAGCACTGTTCTTAAATTTGTCCCCATGTTACGTGTAATTGCACGAGTGCTGATTGAAAGATCCTGCTCCACATGCTGCAAGACAGCTTTCTCAAATTGCAGTGTTCTGTGTGATGGCATCCCTGTCCAGGTAATCAGCTAAATGACCCAGTCTCACGCAGATGTTGATAAACAGCAGTGAAGGTCGTACGATGTGGGATACGGTGATTAGGATATTGTTGTTGATAAACCTGCTGTGCAGCTCGTCTATTGTGGTGTGCTACGTACTACACACCAACAATATCAGTGTACTCACTTCACGTGTATCGCTCCATTAGTAAACAGATACTGGTTGACAGCAGTTGCCTACAACTGAAGAGCGTAATATGGTCTGCACCAGTTTAAATACTCCTCATAGGGAAAAAAATGACATTAGAGAAAAATATTTGTTTTGATGTCCCCTACAATCTCCCAGAGCTTGTCGGTTTAAATACTTTTCACCCTGTATAGCTGACCAGCTATGAACTTTTTATTGCTAGTAGTGCATAAAATTTTTAAGGATTTTTTCTTCCCCCCGCCCCCCAAGTATGTAAGCACTATAGTGCCAATTAGGAGGAACAAAGTTAGAACAGGTGGGCAGTTTCATGGTTTTTTTTTTCCCCTCTCCTCTCTTAGGGTTTCAACATAGTGAAAGAACTGGAACCGAGGTGTAGCAAAGTAAATGCAGTGAGTACTCAGCTAAGATCTACTCTCTTCTGCAAGAAGGAAGTCAGTACCAAGACTAAGTTAGCAGTGCACCGCTCTCATTATGTTTCAACAAACTTTGTTGTATGGGAGTGAAAGTTGGGTGGATACAGGTTACCTTATTCATAAGGTAGAGGTTACAGATATGAAAGTAGCAAGAGTGATTGCAGGTACTAACAGATGAGAACAATGGGAGGAGGGTGTCCATAATGAGGAAGTCAAAGAAAAACTGGGAATGAACACCATAGATGAAGCAACATCAAATACTAAATCAGTGTCCAGAGACATTTTGTCTTGATACTGAATAAAGGAGAGACATTGAATTAAAATAGATGAAGCAGTTAGAGCACACAGGCTTAGATGACACCACATTACATGTTTGAGAGAAGTGATTTTACCTAAAAGACTCATGGGTTCGGCCGTAGAGTACGAGGAGTGGAGGCAGATTGAGGAGAAAGTACTGTCATATGGGGTAATTTCGGACAGTTTTGACATTATTTCAATATAACTTTCGTAGGTTTTGTCAAACCTCTTTTTTTTATGGAATTGGTGGGGTATATGTATAACCAATAAAATAGCCTAGAAACAGTCTTACGTGCATCTACTTTTGCCTGAGACAAAGTGTCTGAAATCACCCCATAGACTGGTGTGATTTCGGAAACGTGTATTTCAAATCTCTGTCTGGTGTTTCGAAGGGTATGGGGTGATTTTTGATACAAATTGAATTTATTTTAATTCTACTTTCTTTCTAGAATGAAACTTTCACTCTGCAGCGGAGTGTGCACTGATATGAAACTTCCTGGCAGAGTAAAATTGTTTGCTGATCCTGTGAGACGGCATCATGAGTCGTGTTGGGATAGCTCAGTCAGTAGAGCGCTTGCCCGCGAAAGGCGAAGGGTCCCAGGTTAGAGTCACAGTTCCGGCACACAATTTTAATCTGCCAGGAAGTTTCATACTTTCTTTCTGTTTGATTTTAGTGACTTAACATATTTTAACGACATCCATCATTAAAATAAGGGATAAGGCCAGAGATAAGGAATTTAATTTATTAACTGCTGTATGTTAATTTTCCACATTGAATATCTCGAACTGCTGTCTTTAAAATTTCCGGGTCACTGTTACACTTATCTTGAACACCTTTCTTACTTTTATACATTCTTGGCAGTGTCTGAAATCACCCCACAAAATACACAATTTCGAAAAATCCTCCAATACTTTGAAACTTTACACAAAACTCATGACAAACTGGTAGAAAATTCCTCACAGTGCCGCAGCCTACTGATCTCGTTAGCAACTGACGCTACAATACTTTTCTGCCAGTTGCAACAACAGAACACAATGTGAACTTTCGACAGTGAGACTGCCCGACCGATTATTGTCAGTAAACAATCGATTGAAACGCGGGAGTGTAGGACGCGCGAATTAGTCTCATCCATAAAATAACCAGTGTGCAGTGATGGAAATTAGTGCTAATGCATTACTATGCAGGAAATGTAAGATAAACAATATAATCTGAAATCACCCCGTTTGACGGTACTCAGATTCGGTGAAGGATCTTGAAGTAACAGGCTTAACATCAGATGAGGCATCAATGTTAGCAGTGAATAGGGGATCATGAAAGGAATTTATAGAGGGAATGGGGGTGTTACTATGCTCAATCATAAATGAAGATGCTGCTTACAAGCTACAAGCAGTACCCATCTCTGTTTTATGGGCTGCCCCATCTTTGGATCTTACCATTAACTATCTTTTCAAGTAATGTAGCAGGTTCTCTTGCTCTTTTTAAATGAAGTTACGAAAGGAATCTAGATACTGAAATGGTATGTGAAGAACACTGATAGTCAGTCTATACAACATGAAGAACAGGGTCCCACACATGCAGAAACTGTTGTCAGACACTATACATTTAAAGCCAAAAAGATGAGAGAAATTTGACTTAACAATTAACCTCTACTAACACATAGTTCAGATCACTGTTCAGGATAAGTATTGTTCCACTAGCGGCAGTTTACTGTACAAGCTTCTTCCTGATTTTCTCCAATGACCGCTAACATAGTTAACCATTTTATATGGCTGTGATTTCATAAACAAGTGCACCAGATACAGGCAACTGTTGCGGCTGAGTGCTGCAGTCGCAAATTGTGATGAGAATGTCTGTGAGGCTGAAAGAGGAACAGAGAAGGGAGGAACAGAGGTAAACAGAGATTGTGAAGGGACGAAAATTGGTTGGAGGTGATACGATGAAGTGGGTGGACTTTTCTCGGTGTAGGGTGTGGTGACATCAGGTTACCATAGGTTGAAACAGAATAATTTCAGGACTAGAGAATATGTCGAAATGGTAACTCCCGTCTGGACAGCTGCATCACAATTTAATTTACATTTTTTCTGACTTGTTTGACATAGTATCTTGCATACATAAAGGGATGAATGGAATATATATATATATATACACACAAACGCTATCTTTCGCAGCCTAGCTGCTTCGTCAGGCAGAAGGGAAGGAGAGGGAAAAGGAAATGATGAGTGTTTTAAGGAAGGGGGTAAGGCGCCATTCCAATCCCAGGACAGGAAAGACTTACCTTGGGGGGGGGGGGGGGAGGGGAAGAAGGTATTTGTTTACAGAGGGAATGTACATAAAACTGGATGGGGTTGTTGTAGGGATGTTGTGAGAGAGGCATAGTATATGGATGAAGGAGGAGTGGGAAATATGGGCTATGTAAC
Source organism: Locusta migratoria (assembly GCA_026315105.1). Classification (NCBI taxonomy): domain Eukaryota; kingdom Metazoa; phylum Arthropoda; class Insecta; order Orthoptera; family Acrididae; genus Locusta; species Locusta migratoria. The sequence goes on from CM048753.1 coordinate 4,732,021, forward strand.
AGGCTGCAATGAGCAAATAAGAAATAAAAGTATGTATAAAAGTATATATAAAAAATTATTAAAATATTTACATATCGGGAGGGAGATGAATGTGGACAGTAACCCAAGGTAAGTCTTTCCTTTCCTCTCCTGGGACTGGAATGGTTCCTTACCCCCCATCCATAAAACCCTCATCATTTCCTTTCCCTTCTCCTTCCCTTCTGCCTGAAGAAACAACTGGGTTGCGAAAGCCTGCATCTGTGTGTGTGTTCATTTATTTATTTGTGATGTTGTCACACCTGTGCTCCTTCGCCTGGTGAGTAATCTTTGTCTATTTTTTATATATAATTTTTACTGCTAGGAATTCGTCTTAATATTTGTATCATATATATATATATATATATATATATATATATATATATATAAACGATTATTAAGACGAAAAATTCCTAGCAGGAAAAATAAAATATAAAAAATAGACGAAGATTACTCACCAGGCGAAGGAGCGCAGGTGTGACAGCATCACAAATAAATAAATGAATACACTCACACACACAATCGCAAGCTTTCGCAACCCAGTTGCGTCTTCAGGCAGTAGGGAAGGAGAGGGAAAAGGAAATGATGAGGGTTTTAAGGAAGGGGGTAAGGAGCCATTCCAATCCCGGGAGAGGAAAGACTTACCTTGGGGGAAAAAAAGGAGGGTAAACAAATGCACACATGCCCACACATTCTACTTGTGTCTGTGTGAATGTGTGGGCATGTGTGCATTTGTTTACCCTCCTTTTTTTCCCCCAAGGTAAGTCTTTCCTCTCCCGGGATTGGAATGGCTCCTTACCCCCTTCCTTAAAACCCTCATCATTTCCTTTTCCCTCTCCTTCCCTACTGCCTGAAGACGCAACTGGGTTGCGAAAGCTTGCGATTGTGTGTGTGAGTGTATTCATTTATTTATTTGTGATGCTGTCACACCTGTGCTCCTTCGCCTGGTGAGTAATCTTCGTCTATTTTATATATATATATATATATATATATATATATATATAAACTGTCCATTCGCATGAACAGTCACAGGCAGACAGTGTTTGTTGGTAATGAGGATCACCCTGTGGCTAAACATGCCTTGGTGCATGGCCAGCACATCTTGGCACAGTGCTACACCGTCCGGGTTATCTGGATACTTCCCACTGACACCAATCCTTCAGAACTCCGGAGATGGGAACTTGCCCTTCAGCTTATTCTCTCTTCCCGTTGCCCACCTGGTCTCAACCTCCGCTAATTCAAATTCCCGCACACCATCTTCAGCATCTTTGCCTCGGTTCTGTGGGCAGAGCCTCTGCCTCAAGTGGTATCTCTGTCCAACTTCTTTGGTTTTTACAAATGTCTGTCTAGGTGTGTGTGTGTGTGTGTGTGTGTGTATTTGTTTACTTTCCTTTTTTTCCCCCTAAGGTAAGTCCTTCCACTCCTGGGATTGGAATGACTCCTTTTCCACTTCCTTAAAACCCATATCCTTCCCCTTCTCCTCCCCTTTTTTCCTCTTATCCTGAAGAAGCGACCAACGGTTGCGAAAGCTTGTGTGTGTGTGTGTGTGTGTGTGTGTGTGTGTGTGTTATTTTATTTGTGTCTATAGACGAGCCGGTCCTCTAGGTAAGTCATCCATTTTCTATTTATATATATGCTCTAATTAATGCAATGTTTGCAGAGAGTTAAAACTTTTATTTATTATAATTGGTCTGTTACAAATTTGCATATAAAAATACAGTTCAACTTTTGCATAAAATCATGTCAAAATAAATATATATTAAATTAGGCAACTTTCACATTTTATATAAGGTATCTGTAAGTAAGGTATACAGGAATATCTGTGTAGCTCTCAATTAATAGCGCGCGCGCGCGCGCACGCGCGCACACACACACACACACACACACACACACACACACACACACACACACACACACAAAAGCAAGTGGTATAAAAAAAACTGCAGTAAGGTTACCAATATGTATTCCAACATCTTAAATATTTTTATTTTTGTAAGATGTGTGTTAATGTAAATAAAGGCGTCATCCCTTTGGATGAAAGCACAATTAAAATAATATTCACTATTTATTTCAGAAACACAGGTTTAAATTATTGTCTTGGTCATACAAGGTGCTTGCTTTATACACTTAATTTACTGTTATACTGGCTCAGTTATGATCTACTGCAGTTAAAGCAACTTTTTCAGATAATACTATCGGTAAAATAGAACATCTCGTCTGAAGGTAACTTGGAATTTATTATACATAATACTAGTATCAATACAAAAACTACAGTTTATAGTCACATACCAAAATGTATGACCAGAATATCACAGATCAATGTCAATTGCAAATATCTTTGGGAAATTATTTTCTCACTGTAAACATTCAGTCAGGAGAGTTAGTGACTTGCATTATTTACCAGTTAGTGAACAAGTAATATATATACCGGTTCATCAGAGCAATTTAACTGAAGATCTCAGTTATACCCAACTTATTAAGTGCACTATCACCACTATACAGTCTAGGGAATTTACAAAACTCTGCTCGAGAACGTATCTCGTAGATGATCTATATATCTTTGGTGAAGAAACAGCGCATAAATAGTAAAATAATAATTTTACAGGACAGAAAAAAACTGTCTAAAATGCCTAATACATTTCACAAGGGTGATATTGTTTTACATTTTTTTTCATTGTAAATAATTAAAAATTCGGCATTATGGTGTTAAGAACAGATCTGCATAAGGTCAATGACATCGTCTGACTGAAAAATGAAATATTGGCAACTTGTGAGTTACGCGGTATTGTTCCTTCGATGATATGCTAGTTCAGAACTTCCTAGAGATAATCTGTAATTAGAGGCAGCAGACAAGATGAGTATGTGATCCTCTTACCACACAGACTAACACAAGCCTCTTGGCTATCTCCTCTTGTTTCCATCCGACAACATCCCTGAACTTACAGTGGCCATTTTCTTTTTATATGAGTCTTATCACTTTGTGTGAGAAACTAAGAACATTGAACCATTAATTTGCCGTTAGTGGATCATTATAGTCTGTGACTTGCAGATGTAGCTGGGTGGCAGTTCACATTGAGAACAGGTATATACCGTTTACTTACAGATGTAACATATATTGCCATGAGAAGCATCGTAAGTAAAGAAACACACGTAACACTGATGCATTAATTGACACTTACTGACAATGTTATCTTTCTGGTATGCTTAAAAAAAAAAAAAAAGCTTCAAATGCGAAAATACTGATGTTACACTTTGCTCAGAGTCTAAACTAATTTTACATAACAAAAGAAAATATGAAAATAAAAAAAAAATCACAGAAATTGATTTTCCTTAACTTGTGTGGTTATGTACGCCAGTACACAACTTTATCCTCAATCAGCATTGGCCTGTTACCATATTTTTTCATATAAAAATTCCTGATATGTACATGTATACAACTTTCAATCAAAAGACTTGAGGTATTCTCAGAGTATAAATTATTTAACCACATGGAAATGACAGGGCACTACAAGATATGCTGAGTCCTAGGCAGGCACAATTTGTGTGTGGTGAGTAGCAATCTGTCCCTTCCATATCAGTTATTACATCCACGATTTTCCATAGTATAAATTGTTCAATATAATGAATGCAGAATTTAATGACCTATAAATATATATTTTTTATAAATATGAAAAATGGGAAGATCATGTCTAGTGGGAGGAGTTGGGACTGAACAACCTGATAAGGCACTTTCATAAATGCCTTAGAATATGAGTTCCAGTGTCTTAATTGCCTCATCCTGTCCTAAAAAATAAATAAGCACAAATTTTTAATTAACAGTGAGGGTAACTGTGTTAAGTAGGTAGTTTCACTATCAATAAGTGATAATACTTCTGTGATTACAAAAATTTAATTTGTTTCATCTCTTAGAGAGCTCATAAAAAGCAACAGCAATCTCAGGTACACAGTAATGCATTTTATGACAAACTGTTATCAACTGGACAAGCAGACACACATTTTGTTTAGTTAATTGCCTTTCTGCAAAGCACATGCTACCTTCAGTTCCAAGCTATACAATAAACAGAAAAGCTCGTAAAGTAATTCACAACTCTCAGATCTGAGGCATTTCTGTAGGGTTGCAGTGCCTTCCCTCAACCGGCATATAAGCCAATATTAATAACTGTTTTCCCCTTTGTGCTTCTCGAAGTTTCCCTAGCGTAACGAGTATTCAGTAAAGTTTCAGGAATACAACAGTGACCTCCTGGCACGATATTTCGGCTTCCAATCATTCAGCCATCTTCAGGTGAGTGTCAGCCACTGGAGATTGTTAGTTCACGTGGGTGCCTTTATAGCTAGAGTTGGCGCAGAGATGCATGCGCAAAAACAGCTATTACATGACTGCCCTTTGTTTAATTCTGCACTCTACATGTCCGCCCTGTTGGAATGCACGCTAGAACTTGGACGTCAAATGAGGAAAAAAACTCACTAGAAGTGTCATAAATAGAATGTTTTGTCTCTGAAGACATTAGAGAGATCACTGGGTCCCAAGCCTTGTCAAGTAGAAAGGTGCATTAAAAAGATTTAATAAGATCTTGTACCAAATATATTTCCACTGATTCTTTAACCAATGAATCGTAAAAGGATGTCATTGTGGCTAAGATTTCTGTGGCTGAATAGTCTGTAGAATGCTCAGCGAAGGCTGATGTACTGCTCACTGAATGTCGTCTGACCAATGTAGGCTTTGCCACACTAGCAGGGTATTCTGTAGATTCTGGCTTTCCCAAATCAGCCTTAATGTAACAGAGGCCAGGAGATTACTTTGACTTGGTTTCTTATGATCCTGTCTAATTTTGATGACACATGGAAGAAATGCCCTGGACCTGAAAACCACCTTACATATTGATTCTGCCATCCTATGTTTCCATTATAAATTGGATATTCGCGTGGATTGAATTCAGATGTTGCAGAAAATCTGACAGTTCTTCCCTATGGCGCATTACTATAAAAATGTCAACTACATATCGCCAGAAGACTGTTGGTTCTGCCAAATCAAGTTCCCTTTCCTCAAAGTCTTCAAAAAAATGTGTGCAATCAGAGGAGAGAGAGCCCATAGCAACAATTGTCAGTTTGCTCAAAATATTCATTGTTGAATAAAAAGTAGGTTGAGGATGGGGCATGATGGAAAAAAAAATGCTGTTATATCGGCTGATACATGTTTGGCACAAGATCTTATTAATGATGATGATGATGGCAGTTTTCAACTGGACAATGCTTGGGACCTGGTGATCTCTCTAGTATCTCCAGAGAGAAAGCTTTATTTATAATGACACGTCTAGCAACAGTTAGAAGTTTTATCATTTGACACCTGAGTTTGTGTGCATGTGGCTGTGTGCCACAGATCTGCATATGAAGGAGGTGCGAAATTCAACGGAGGGTGCTCGTGTGCTTTTATACATGTCTCTCTACACCATCTCTCACTATAAAGCTGTTGTTGTGAACTTGCAATCTCTGACACCCACCTGAAAATGGCTGTACAATTGGCCAGAAGGTTGACATTATCCGATTGCATTCACGAAACTTTATTGAATAATTTTTCCTTTGTTAGAACATGTGCACTCAGTACCCAGAAAAGGCTATTTTTGAAATTTATGATAACCAAAGAGAATAATTTACAAATATCATAAATTCCATAGACTGTAAATACAGTGCAGCATATTGTGTTAGAAGCAGTCTCTTAGGCCTTAATGTCGAAACTGTCAGACGGCTCCTCATTCCAGTAAAATGTGGGATATTTGTGCTGACCCAGAGCGCTCAGTATTTTTGCAGCTCTTCCGATGTACAGCTTTGTGCATTCGTGCCTTTGCTCGCATCACCACTATTCAGTGGTAGTGACGCCATTTGTATATCGCTGCTCTTCTCCAGAACATCTTTTGAACCATTTGCAGACCATCCACCCATTTCCAGGTCTTGCCGTTTCTTCTCTTCCTCTTCCTAAAAAGAAAGGAAAGAAGGTGAAAGATACAAATAAATGCAAACGTTTACAAAGTCTATGCAACAGTTTAAAACATACTACTGAACTTCTGTAACTACTACTTCTGCTTTTATTAGTACACATCCATGGAGTCAGGCATCAGCAACTAAAAATGGCAAACATAAGTGTAGGAGGTTTGGCAGTAAGAAGGGAGGTGTGTTTCGCTGTTTATAAAACTGATGAAGGGAAGGGAAGGACTTCGTACCACTACAAAGCAGTACTGCAAGTGGCTATTACAAGGATAAGATGAATGTGTGTGTGTGTGTGACAGATTTTGAAAAAGAAAAGGAAAAGCTGTAAATCTATGGGACTTAGCTGCACGATTAGTAGTCCCTAACTTATAAACTACTTCAACTACGTTAAACTAGCCTAAGGACAACACATACACACATGCCCGAGGGGAGGATGTATTGAGAGTGTCTTTCCGCCGCCCACCTAACATTCGTAACCTCCGAGCCCATCCCTATGAAATCCCCAAACCACCTTCCCTACCCTCTGGCTCCTACCATGTAACCACCCCATTGTAAAACCTGTCCTATGCACCCTTCCACCACCACTTGCTCCAGTCCAGTAACCTGGAAAGAGTACACGATCAAGGGCAGAGCCACTTGCGATAGCGCCCATGCAATTTACCAACTGACATGCCTGCACTGTGAAGCGTTCTATGCGGGAATGACCAGCAACAAACTGTCCATTCGCATGAAATGTCACAGGCAGACAGTGTTTGTAGGTAATGAGGATCACCCTGTGGCTAAACATGCCTTGGTGCACGGCCAGCACATCTTGGCACAGTGTTACACCGTCCGGGGTATCTGGATACTTCCCACCGACACCAACCTATCAGAACTTCGGAGATGGGAACTTACCCTTCGGCATATTCTCTCTTCCTGTTGCCCACCTGGTCTCAACCTCCGCTAAATTCGAATTCCTGCCCACCATCTTAACATCTTTGCCTCAGTTCTCTGGACAGCCTCTGCCTCAACTGTTACCTCTGTCCAACTTCTCTGCTTTCTACAAATGTCTACCTTGTTGTGTTTGCGTGTGTGCACTTGTTTGCCATTCCTTTCATCCCCTTGAGGTAAGTCCTTTCACTCCTGGATTGGAATGACTCCTTTTCCACTTCCTTAAAACCCTATCCTTCCCTTTCTCCCCTCCTTCCTTCCTCTTTTCCTGAAGAAGCTACAAGCGGTGGCAAAAGCTCGTATGTGTGTTTTTATTTGTATCTGTCAACGAGCCTGTGCTTTGGGTAAGTTATCTGATTTCTATTTTTTATATAAATTTATCCCACCAGGAAAGTTTCCTTCTACAATATTAGTATCTGTACTCTTATTTTTTTGATATTGACGTACTGCATAAATTTTAGTAAGAGAGTGTTTCTTTGATAATGCTTCAGACATTATTGAAAGCTTTGCCATCTGTGTTCTGATCCACATTTGCCAATGTTAATGCTACGATTTGCCTTGTTTCTGTTTTGGAGCACATGTTCATTCCTAATAAGTTTTCTAATTTTGTTTCTATAACACGATGACACCAATCATTTGCAATGAAAAATAATATACAGTAAAACTCTGCTTTTACATTCATGTATTTTACATTTTCCCACCATTTACACCATTTTTTGTCAGTCCCATCAAATTACCTATGTTCACAATGTTAATTCGACCCCGTTTCTGCATTAACATATTCACACTTTTCCCGTGTTTTACACTTTTTTGAAACCATGTTAGCGAAGAAAAATTGATGGTGGCGTGGCTTTTGCCTTCAAGTATAGTGTATATAAACATTATGCAGTCAAGTTTCTTGACACTTTGCGTTTATGCAAACTTATATTCTGCATTTCATTGTTTGCAGTACACGTCTAGCTGACTCATGATGATCCCACCAGCCACTGCACCAACTGTCAGCTTATATGTGTTTACACAACAGGTAGTTTTTCATGCTTTGTGTGGCGCATTTGGAGAATTTATTCTTATTGTGAAATACAAATATTTATCTAAGTATTTTTTTTGCAAAAATAAAAATAGAAAAGAGATGACTTACCAAAAGGACCGGCTCGTCGAGAGAAACAAATAAAATCACACACAAACACACATACAAGCTTTCGCCACCACTGGCAGCTTCTTCAGGAAAAAGAGGAAAAAAGGGGAGGAAAAGGGAAGGATATGGGTTTTAAGGAAGTGGAAAAGGAGTCATTCCAATCCCAGGAGTGGAAGGACTTACCTTAGGGGGGAAAAAGGAAGGTAAACAAATACACACACACACACACACTCAGACATATCGAAACGCAAACACACCTAGACAGACATTTGTGAAAAGCAAAGTGTGTGTATTTGTTTACCTTCCCTTTTTTCCCCTAAGGTAAGTCCTTCCACTCCTGGGATTGGAATGACTCCTTTTCCACTTCCTTAAAACCCATATCCTTCCCTTTTCCTCCCCTTTTTTCCTCTTTTTCCTGAAGAAGCTGCCAGTGGTGGCGAAAGCTTGTATGTGTGTTTGTGTGTGATTTTATTTGTTTCTCTCGACGAGCCGGTCCTTTTGGTAAGTCATCTCTTTTCTATTTTTATTTTTGTTTATCCCACTGGGAAAGTTTCCCTCTATAATTTTTGTTTCATCAATTTGAATCTAACAATCACGATCGTTTATTTTTTTTGCAAAGTTTTATAAACAGTGAGTCTGATGGTTTACTTGTGAATGTTTTTCTGCACATTGAAGGGGGCATGGTAAATTATAACCTCAAAAACGTGATTATAGTTGTGAGATGCCGACCCAGTGCAGATGTTACAAAAGTACCTATGCATATATTTGCACTCTACAATGTGAACACTCTTGGTGTATGAGTGTGCATGGATGTATTTGTTTACCTGTCCTTTTTCCCCTAAGGCAAGTCCTTCCACTCCTGGGATTGGAATGACTACCTTAAAACCCACATCCTTTCTCCCCCCCCCTCCCCCCCACCCCCGTTCTCCTTCATTCCTCTTTTCTGAAGAAGCAACCTATGGTTGCAAAAGCTCAGCATTTGTGTGTGTGTGTGTGTGTGTGTGTGTGTTTTGATGAAACAGTGCCTTTTTCCCTGGTAAGTTAAACCTTTTTTATTTTTTATAAATATTCTATAGATTTATGCCAGTACTAACATTACTATATAAAGTGAATTTTGGGCAATGGAAAAGAAAGATAAAACAAGATTACAAGCCAATGAAATTAAATTCCTCAGATACGTAGCAGGATACACCAAGCTAGACTACAAAAGAAATACAGATATCAGGAAGGAAGTAAATAGTTTAGATATAAACAGTAATACCATCTGCTACAAGTGAACAAATCAAAATTAGTACTATATTTTAGGTGATATACTCCTCAAGGAAAGAGATGTTTAGTGAGAACTTAAAAATGGTGGAAGAACCAGATGTAGCTGCAACAGGCTGAGGGAAAGACTAATGCATGACAGAAGAAGAAGAAGAAGAAGAAGAAGATTGGCAGGGTGTTTTCAGTGCTATTAATATAGATGATAAATATAATGCTTACCTCAACACATTTCCCATGCTCTTTGAACGCTGCTGTCCATTAGAACAAAGCAATGTACTACCACTTACAAACAGTCTGTGTGGCTGACAAGAAGAATAAGAATATCATGGAGAACAAAGTGGGAATTATATCCGAATGTTAGATTCAGTCAGAATCAAGCTACAGTAGCCTATTCCAAACACTACTGTAAAGTTCTGGAAAATGTCATTAAGAAGGCAAAAAGTATGTGGCATCAAAAAAATAACAGCTAATTCTCAGGATAAAATTAAAACCAAATAGTAAGTGGTGAAGGAAGTATCCAGTCAGCAGCAAAAATTTTTAAATATGGAGGTCAAACCCACATAGGAGGCCGTATCTATAAGGGTGAAAAAGTTGGAAGATTCCTTGAAGTCATTCTCTTATGTCAGCCAGGAATAGCACGAGCCTATTCTGACCACTGAACCCGGGGAGGGGGGGGGGCAGCTGTATTAACACTACTTTGTATCCAGTGTTTTTATTACAACGCCAAAATGCTTCCTTAAACAAACCAATGGTCTTACCTCTTGTATCATCCTCTTGTATTCTTCAATTTCAAGTTGGTACTTTGGTGTCGTGATTCCAAAGAAGTCGGCAAGTGTTTCCCCCACGTAGTCGCAGGCTCGAAGGGTAGTGGAGCCGGCTGAGGCTGCCTTGTGCCACAGCCACGGTCCCCAAGACAATGTCGACTGCAAAAGAAATTGTTACATCACATGAGTTACTTACTAGAATGTGGCCGGGCAAAAGTGTTGAAATTTGTTGATACATTCGAGAATGGCCTAGCCACTGTTTCGGAGACATTGAAAAAAATATAGTGCTTCGAGAATGAGGAGGTGGCTACCCACCAAAATATCAGTCCATTGAGGAGATTCTCCACAAGAAAATTTGTGTATGGTATTAACAAATTAATATGGAATTATGTTGTGTAATTAATATGAGATTATAACTTCACTAGTCACTGAACAATTGTGTCTTCTTACAGCCCACATTAACAAGAACTGTTGGACCTGATAGGACTGCTAAATTTCTAGTAATCAAGAACTTCAAACAAGTCCTTTATCAGTAAAAAAAAAAAAAAAAAAAAGGTAAAGCAGTCAACGATCCGAAGATTGGTTTGAACACCACAGTGCTTTACTAGGCATGGCCCTGTTTGGAGGTGGTATGCCGTTGCCTTCTTCCGACCTTCGAACTCACTTACCCAGCCAGTTATAGGGGGACCTACAGTTTAACGTGGGTTCCGAACCACGATGCTACTCGGTATTTTTCACATAAGCAATACTGCCAGAGGTGAAAGAAGTGGAAAGTGACAGATAAAAATCCTAGGACCTGGCGCGGATCGAACCCGCGACCTTTGGGTTTGTAGTCTGGCACTCTACCACTGTGCAACCGAGGTGCACTCAGATGATATAGAAACTGATAATGTAATAGATATACTAAGCCTGTCTGGGCATCACATTGTCACTGGTATGGAAAATGTGAATGTCAGCGGATATAAATTAGCTTCAAGTGTAAGTAGAGATAATAAGATAGGAGGAGGAGTTGCCATATATATCAAAAGCTATCACAGTGTAAAAATATTTAGAAACAAAACAGTTGTGTAGAGCAACATATTGAAGCATGTGCCCGGCAGCTTAAACTCAATGATGATTATCTAATAATTGTAACAATATAGGTCCCCTTCAGGAAACTTCCAGTTATTTCTGGAAAACTTGGATGCCTTGTTGTGCTATCTGTCAGATAGAGGAAAGGAAATTATTATTTGTGATTTGTGGTGATTTCCATGTAGATTCACTGAAAGAATGTAATAGTAAGAAAGACCTGGAAGTCTTACTTGGCTCATTCAGTCTGACATCCGTTATTAATTTTCCTACTCGGGTAGTAAAAGACAGCAGTACATTGATAGATAACTTATTTATAGATCTAGATAAGTTTAACAACATAAATGCTTGTCCCGTTGAGAATGGTCTTTCTGATCATGGTGCACAGCTAGTAACAGTATATGACGTAGCTTTGTTCAGTAATTCGAAACAGTCCTACAGAGTTGTGCACTCGATTAATAACTTAACAACTAGAAATTTCAAAGAAAGTCTACAGCAGTTAGACTGGGATAAGGTTTATAAGGAACATTATGTAAAGAGATTTGTTTCACAGAGTCAAAGATAAAGAGGTGTTAACAATATCACTAGATAACATTTCTGGACACAGGTTCCTTTTCAAAATATTATGTAGGCCTACTCACTGTATTATGGCTCCAATAGAAGAGTGCTACGACACATCTCAGTCCTCAAAAAAGGTGAAAATAAATAGTTCGTTGTGTAGGGAATGTTCGAAATGCGTCATAAAAGGTATCTTCTGCGTAAAGTGCAATCGCTGGTTGCACAAAATGTGTGCGAGAGTGAATTTAAAATTGATAAGACTATTTTCCGTGGTCATGTCCGTACTGTTTATGCCTTGAAACGGATGAACTTGTAAGTACAATAAACTCCAAAGACGAAATCATTATAGTGCTCCATGGTGACATTGAGACCCTGAAAAGGGAAATATTAACATTAAAACATGAAACGCTGTATTAGTTAGTGAAAAAAAGTTGTGTGTGTGCGTGGTAAACAACCCATCATTGAAGAAAGAGATGAAAATATACATAGGCCTATCCAAAAGACAGTGAAAGATACCCCTGAGACTTTTGTTAGGGGAAATAACGACAAATACAAATGGCAAACAGTTACCTACAGTAAAAAAAAAAACCACGAACGTGTAAGTGCTACAAAGAAATCTGACAAAAACGATTTTCTTTTAATAGGTAATTCCCTGTTAAAAAATGTTGTTGTGCCAAACTGCAAGACTGATGTTCGACCTGGAATCTGATCACATCAGCTAAATAAACATTTTAAAAATCTATAGAGTACGAACACAATCACTGCCGAAAATGGAGCAGAAGGAGCCGAAAACTACAAAGGTGTTCTAATACATGTGGGCACAAACTCTATCCGCGGCTACAGTGGAGAAGAAATAGTGAGTGAAACACGAAATATAATCAGATCGGCGAAATCTGTGTACACATCCTCAAGACTATTAATTAGTGGCATTATCCACAGAAGATCGGTGAATGATACTTACATAGATAGAATAAATAGTGGCATTAGGAATCAGTGTGACAGTCTCGGTGCAATATTCATTGATCCAAATAAGTTCCTAAGCGGTAAATGCCTGGGAAAAGATGGCCTACACCAGGGGTGGGCACGAGAGCTGCTCGCGCGGCTGCCCGCGAGCAGCGAGAGCCGCGAGGGCAGCGCTGAGCGGCCTTGAGAGCCAGCAGTGCGGGCAGCAGGGCTTTGCACAGTGCACGCGTAGGGGGCAACTGTGCAGCTGTGAGGAGCGCTTTGCTGAGTAAGAACAAGCTGAAATACTTACTGCACGTAGAAAAAACATGAGGCCGTTTCAAGCTGATGCGGCTTCCGTGAAAACAGCACCGGTACAATCATATCTGCCACAGCATGTTTGAGTGGGAAGTAAGTGTTAATAGTGCTTAACCGAAAATTGTGTATCCTGTACCATGCAACGGTTGCTCATGTAAGGATGAAACACAGTTTTGAGCTACTGTAAAACCTACTTTCGTGGCCACAAATAGACGTAAAGAAGATAAGACTCTTTTATTCTAAATTTTACGTTATATTTTCACAGAATTGTGTAGATATTTTTTAACAAATGTAACAAAACTGAACTTTCTGCAACTAAAAACCTGCTTCATTACATTGACGAGAAACTGGGTGGTCGGTCAGAAGGTAACAATTATTAAGGTTCATTACATCCTTAGGAAAGGATGAAAACTGACACCATTCTGAAGGGCAAAAAAAATTCCAGAACTCAAGACCTGAGAGAAATGGAAAAAGTTCCCTGCCTATGTCAGTGGTACCACAACGAAGTTGTCGTGGTACGATAAAGAACTTCTCAAAAATAACCAAATAAGTACATGGGAAAATTTGTAAGCTAAAGGAAAATAAAATATCCCTCCTGCGGGAAGTAAAAACCTAGGAACTATTAAGATAAGTATAATTCATCAAGTGTAAAACAAAAACCTTCTCCCTGGAGGAAGTGAAAGGGTTAACTAAACTTAACTCTTAAGATATATAGGAAACATAAAGGGGAAGAAACTCTATGATCACAAAGCCTATCAGTTTCCTGTCAAGATAAACAACAAGGTGACATGCACATAAAGAATTGTCACTTCAGAGAAGAGGTACTACGAACAAAAAAGAAAAAAGCATTAATTTACATCATTCTGGATTTATTTAAAATGATTTTGAACCAACATCTCGAAGTTATCAAGAACGAATGGTTCCGCGTGGTGTAGTGAGGTGCGCGGCTAGTCGAGTGTGAGTGGGGGCACTGCTGGCTGGCGGAGTGGGGGGGAGCCGCGAGCAGGCCGCGTGAGCCGCTGCGAGCGCTCTCGAAACGGCATTTGCCAAGCCCTGGCCTACACCTTAACGGATTAGGCTCCAAGAACCTAAGTAAAATGTTTATGGATGTGTGCAAAATCGTAAAAAATAAGGGAAACTGATACATTCAGAAGGAGGTGGCAAACCATATGTAGGCCTACAAACAGAAAATAAAAAGTACAAGGTTCAAAGGAGGGACTCATATCAACACACAGTCGACAATAAAAATGCTTTACTGATGCACTGGAACATTGAAGGATTAGTATCTGAAAAACCCAGCCTTAAATATCATAAAATAGATGAACTTCAAATTCTACTTTCAGAATGTGCTAAATCAAAGTAATCTGTCTAAGTGAACATTGGCTAACTGAAGATAGTATAAATGTTTTAAATAGTATTAATAATTTTAAGGTTGCTACCAGCTTCTGCAGGAATAAATCTCGTGGAGGCTCCTGTATTCTTGTTGATTCTACATTAAGTTATAATGTAAGGGAAAATTTCAATGGTTTAAATGAAGAGAATGTGTTCGGGAATTGCTGTGTAGAGTTAAGTACTCTAAATACACTGATTATTGCAATTTATAGAATTCCAGGTTATACCACAACAAAAGTGTTTTTAACTAAACTCCAATGTTTATTAGAAAAACTTCAGAAAGAAAGTAAGAAAAAAAATTATGATTGCAGCAGATTCCAACATAGATGTGTTAGTAGAAAGCAGTGATGCCACAAAGTTTCGTGACATGATCCAAAAGTCTGGTTTCATATTAAACTTTCAGAAGGTACCAGAATAACCAGTACATCTAAAACTTGTATTGATAACATAATTGCAAATTATCAGTTTCAAAATGCAAATCAGTACTGCTCAGGCTTAGGAAATTCTGATCATTCTGCTCTTTTCATTGAGCTTCCAAAATCTGATAAACCTAACCCTCCAGAAATGTGTATAAAGAGAAATTTCAACAAAAGTAACATAGATTATTTTCGCAGTAAACTTAGTGCTATAAGTTGGCCTGTAAACAACTACAATTCGTGCAACACAAACTATAATAATTTATTAAGCTGTTTCCTAAATGTATTTGAGGAATCTCTTCCACCCAGGAATTTTCCAAAGAAAGGAAGCAGTAAACTGAAGTGGATCACAGCAGGAATAAAAATTTCTAGTGCTAGAAAAAGACAGCTTCACAATGAACTAAAATCAAATAAAAATCCCGATTTTGTAAAATATGTTAAAGTCAATAAAGCTATATTCCGGAAAGTTGTACATGCTGCTAAAAGAATGGCAAATAATACATTCATCTTCCAACATAAAAATAAGACAAAAGCAATGTGGTCAGTTGTCAAATCAGAATTAGGAACTAAAATCAATTGCCAAGAGATACAGAAAATTAGATCTGATAATGATATTGTAGTAAACCCCGTTCAAATGTCGAATTGTTTCAATGTTTTAAATGTTACTAGATCGGATATAGATATGGCAGCTTATCAAAACAATACCAATCTCATAAATCTGGAAAACAATGAAAGAGAACTATTCAAACAATTTGAAAGAATCACCCATGGAGACGCGAAAAAAGAAATTATGTCATTAAAAAACAAAAATTCATCTGGCTGGGATGAAATTCCGACATCTGTTATAAAGTGTGTATATGATCTTATTTCTCAACCACTGTTAATTATTATAAATCAATCCTTTGAGCAGGGATGTTTTCCAGATAAGTTGAAGTATGCCGAGATAAAGCCACTATTCAAAAAGGAATCAACTGAAGATATGGGAAATTACCGCCCTATCTCTCTTCTGCCGATATTTGCTAAATTGTTTGAAAAGCTTGCAGCAAAACAAGTTCAGAAATTTCTTACTCAAAATGACATAATTTTTAAAAACCAGTTTGGATTTCAACCAGAAAAAAGCACTGTAAATGCCATCAATGACTTCACCCGAAAGATATGCCTTGCATTAGATAAAGGCAGGAAGGTTACAGGGATTTTCTGTGATCTGACTAAAGCCTTCGATTCAGTGAACCACTCCAAACTTTTACACAAATTACGGATGTATGGAACTCGGGATACTGTTCTGAAATGGTTCAACTCTTACCTCACGGGTAGGAAACATAGGGTAATTGTTACTTCAAATTCAATAAATTACTCCTCAGAATGGAAAACTGTTTCTCAGGGAGTGCCGCAAGGTTCCGTATTGGGTCCCTACCTGTTCATTCTTTATATAAACGACTTCCCACTAGCTGTTGACGCAAACCTAGTTCTATTTGCCGATGACACATCAGTTTTAATTGAAAATGAGGTGCCTGAAACAATTCCAGAAAGTGTGCAAAAAACTCTAGAAAAACTGGAAACCTGGTTCCATCAAAATGGGCTAAAATTAAATGTAATGAAAACCAAAATGACTCAGTTTGAAGCCAAAACAGTAAAAAGGAGTGAAATGAAAATAACTTGCAATAATCAAGAAATGACAGAATCAAATGATGTAAAGTTCTTAGGCCTACATCTCGATAAAAATCTAAATTGGAAGGTACACATTGATTACCTAGCAAATAAATTAAATAGCTTGGCATTTGCAATGAATATTCTCTCGGGCACCACAAACATAGAAACCAGAAAGACTGTCTACCACAGCTACTTTGAATCAGTTATCCATTGTGGTATAATCTTTTGGGGAAATTCAACAAATGTTAAAAGAGTCCTCATATTGCAAAAGAAAATAATTAGGAACATGTGTGTGTCCAAACCAAGGGAGTCTTTAAAAAATTTAAAAATTCTGTCTGTTCCATCCTCTATATATGAGATGTTGATCTTCTTGTATAAACACTAAAATACGTTAGACATATTCAGATTTGACCACAATTATAGCACTCGAACCAAAGAAAATTTTAAACCCCCATCACACCGGCTAAAACTTTATGCTCAAATGCCAGAGTACATGGAACTAAAAATATACAACAAAATAAAGGGGAGCAAATTATTTAACATGGAGCTTGGTTCACTGAAGTGACTGCTTTTCAATATTCTGGTGGAAAAGTGCTACTACTCTATCGAGGAATTTTTTGATGACAAAATCATTTTTTGAGACAGGGCATTACATATTTATAATATTTCATGCATTAAGAAGTATAATGAATACCTTTGTATAAAGAAGTATAATATCTTTGTATTGATATATATTTATGGATAATATCCATGTATTAAGAACTGTAGTGTAACTGCAATTTATATGTACGGTATATAAAATGTAAACTAAGTGAATCATAAATCCCTCATATTTTAAATTTTGGCATGTCTCCAGTACAACAAATGAAATGATTTGAAAACTGTATGTTACGAGATGAATAAATCACATTTCACAACTTACAATTTAATTTATTTCATGATACATTTGTAAGGGAATTTGATAACTGTTTCCCCAAGAAATTAGTTAAATATAATTGTAAAAAACCATGGCTTACAAAAGGAATAAAAAATCTTGTAACCAAAAAAGGGAACTACATCTGTCCGCAAGGAAGAGTAATAACCCAGAAACAATAAAGTATTATAAAAACTGCTGTGCTACACTAAGAAAAGTTATTAAAAAATCAAGAAGCATTTGCATCATGTCTGAGATTAGTTCTTCTGATAATAAAATTAAAACAATTTGGAACATTATTAAAAGGACAGGGCAACCAAGAGCAGAGGAAGAGGATATTACTATCAAAACAAATGAAAACTTTATTAACAAAAAATCATAAGTTGAAAACATATTTAATGATAACTTTTTAAATGTTGTAGAGAAAATAGGAGCTAAATGTTCATTAGAATGATCAAGGCAATTAATGGAAGAGGCCATTCCTACACAATTTGATACAATTGACATTCCACCCACCTCTCCTTCAGAAATAAGGAAAATAATAAACTCTCTCCAGAGTAAAAGGTCATATGGAATTGATGGCATTTCCAGCAGGGTATTAAAAGCTTGTTCCCAAAAGATAAGTAGGATTCTCAGTCCATATGTAATAGCTCTTTAAAGCAGGGTATTTTCCCGGATACACTGAAATATGCTATCGTTAAACCTTTGCATAAAAAAGGGGGTACGTCCGATGTCAACAACTACCGCCCCATCTCACTTCTGACAGCTTTATCCAAAATTTTTGAAAAAGTTATGTATTCTCGAGTTGCTTCACATATTACTAAAAATAAAGTTCTAACAAAACGTCAGTTTGGTTTTCAGAAAAGCTTTTCAACTTAAAATGCTATTTATACCTTCACTGATGAAATATTAAATGCTTTGAATAACGGGAGATCACAAGTTGGCATTTTTTATGATCTCTCAAAGGCTTTTGATAGTGTAAATCATGGGATTCTTCTAGATAAGCTTAAGTGTTGTACTATGAGTGGAATAGTGCACAAATGGTTTGGCTAAACTGCAGAGTCTGTTGGCAACACTACAGAATATCTAAGTATACACCACAGCAGTCAACCATAGAGAAGAGATAGCATGTTTTATTTATTTTATGATATGTAGGCCTACGAAACAGTGATCATTTTACGTGAAAGTAAGGTAAGGTATAAGAAGTTCAGAAGCACACTACTAATTGTTTTCCCAGCAAAGTTGCCAATGCATGCGCCATGCTCATAACATTGTAGTTTTACCAATGGTTTAAATAATACTTAACTGGATGAGTGCAGAAAATTGAAATAAGCAGTTTATATGGTATAGATGAAACAATTAATTCCTCTAACTGGGGAATTATCAAAAATGGGGTCCCACAAGGTTCTGTGTTGGGTCCTTTGCTGTTCTTAATATATATTAATGACTTGCCATTCTACATTCACAAAGATGATGAGCTAGTTCTTTTTGAGGATGATACAAGTATAGCTATCACACCTGACAAACAGGAATTAACTGATGAAATTGTAAATGGTATCTTTCAGAAAGTTATTAAGTGGTTCTCTACAAAGGGACTCTCATTAATCTTTGATAAAACCCTGTATATACAGTTTCATGCAGTAAATGGCATGACACCATTAATAAATTTATACTTTGAACAAAAATCTGTAGATAAGATAGAATATTCAAAATTTTTAGGTGTTTGCATTGACGAGGGACTGAATTGGAAGAAACATATTTAAGATCAACTGAGTTCAACTACTTATGCTATCAGGGCCATGGCAAAATTTGGTGATATACATCTCAATAAATTAGCTTACTATGCCTATTTTCATTCACTACTTTCATATGGGATCATATTCTGGGGCAATTCACACTTAAATTATTGCACGAAAGCATAGAATCAGAATAATTGCTGGAGCCCACCCAAGAGCATCCTGCACACACACACACACACACACACACACACACACACACAGAAAACGGTGACTTACCCAAAAGGACCGGCTCATCGATAGACACAAATAAAAATAAAAATCACACTCAAACACACATACAAGCTTTCGCCACCGCTTTCTTTAGGAAAAATAGGAAAAAAGGGGAGGAAAAGGGAAGGATATGGGTTTTAAGGAAGTGGAAAAGGAGTCATTCTAATCCCAGGAGTGGAAGGACTTACCTTAGGGGAAAAAAGGAAGGTAAACAAATACACACACACACACTCACACATATCGAAACGCAAACACACCAAGACAGACATTTGTAAAAAGCAAAGAAGTTGGACAGAGATACCAATTGAGGCAGAGGCTCTGTCCACAGAATTGAGGCAAAGATGCTAAAGATGGTGGGCGGGAATTTGAATTAGAGGAGGTTGAGACCAGGTGGGCAACGGGAGGAGAGAATAAGCTGAAGGGCAAGTTCCCATCTCCGGAGTTCTGAAAGGTTGGTGTCAGTGGGAAGTATCCAGATAACCCGGACGGTGTAACACTGCGCCAAGATGTGCTGGCCGTGCACCAACGCATGTTTAGCCACAGGGTGATCATAATTACCAACAAACACTGTCTGCCTGTGTCCATTCATGTGAATGGACAGTTTGTTGCTGGTCATTCCCACATAGAACGCTTCACAGTGCAGGCATTTCAGTTGGTAAATCACGTGGGTGCTATCGCAAGTGGCTCTGCCCTTCATCGTGTAAACCTTCCGGGTTACTGGACTGGAGTAAGTGGTGGTGGAAGGGTGCATAGGGCAGGTTTTACAATGGGGGTGGTTACATGGGTAGGATCCAGAGGGTAGGGAAGGTGGTTTGGGGATTTCATAGGGATGGACTAGGAGGTTACGAAGGTTAGGTGGGCGGCTGAAAGACACTCTTGGTGGAGTGGGAAGGATGTCATAAGGATGGATCTCATTTCGGGGCAGGATTTAAGGAAGTCGTATCCTTGCTGGAGAGCCACATTCAGAGTCCGCTCCAGTCCCGGACAGTATCTGGTGACAAAAGGGGCACTTCTGGGGTTCTTTGGTGGAAGGTTCTGGATTTGGGGGGATGAGGAGGTGGCTCTGGTAATTTGCTTCTGAACCAGATCAGGAGGATAGCTGCAGGATGTGAAAGCTGCTATTAGGTTATTGGTGTACTGGTTCAGTGATTCGGGACTGGAGCAGACTCTTCTGCCACGAAGACCTAGGCTGTAGGGAAGGGAACATTTGATGTGGAATGGATGGCAGCTGTCGTAATGGAGGTATTGTTGTTTGTTGGTTGGTTTGATGAGGACGGATGTATGAAGTTGGCCGTTGGACAGATGGAGGTCGACATCAAGGAAAGTGGCATGGGATTTGGAATAGGACCAGGTGAATTTGATGGGACCAAAGGAGTTGAGGTTGGAGAGGAAATTCTGGAGTTCTTCTTCACTGTTGGTCCAGATCATGAAGATGTCATCAATGAATCTGTACCAAACTTTGGGTTGACAGGCTTGGGTTTCCAGGAAAGCTTCGTCTAAGCATCCCGTAAATAAGTTTGCGTACGAGGGGGCCATCCTGGTTCCCATGGCTGTTCCCTTTAGTTGTTGGTATGTCCGGACCTCAAAGGTGAAGAAGTTGTGGGTTAGGATGAAGCTGGCTAGGGTATTAAGAAAAGTGTTTTTAGGTAGGGAAGTGGGTGGTCGGTGTGAAAGGAAACATTCCATCACTGCGAGGCCCTGGGCATGTGGGATATTTGTGTATAAGGAAGTGGCATCAATGGTTACAAGGATGGTTTCAGGAGGTAACAGGCTGGGTAAGGATTTCAGGCGATCGAGGAAGTGGTTTGTGTCTTTGATGAAGGATGGGAGACTGCACATGATGGGTTGAAGGTGTTGGTCTATGTAGGCAGAGATTCACTCTGTGGGGGCTCGGTAACCGGCCACAATCGGCCGGCCTGGATGATTAGGTTTGGGAATCTTCGGAAGTAGGTAGAAGGTAGGGGTGCGGGGTGTCGGTGGGGTCATGAGTTTGATGGACTCAGGTGAAAGGTTTTGCAGGGGGCCTAAGGATCTGAGAATTCCCTGAAGCTCTGCCTGGACATCAGGAATGGGGTCACCATGAGAGACTTTGTAGGTAGTGTTGTCTGAAAGCTGACCCAGTCCCTCAGCCACATACTCCCGCCGATCAAGTACCACTGTCATGGATCCCTTGTCGGCGGGGAGTGTGTGTGTATATATATATATATATTTTTCTACAGTATGTCTGCCTAGGTGTACTTGTGTCTGTGTGAATGTGTGGGTGGGTGTGCATTTGTTTACCCTCTAGTTTTCCCCCCCAAAGTAAGTCTTTCCTCTCCTGGGATTGGAATGGCTCCTTATCCCCTTCCTTAAAACCCTCATCATTTCCTTTTCCCTCCCCTTCTGCCTGAAGAAGCAAATGGGTTGCGAAAGCTTGCATATGTGTGTGTGTGTGTGTGTGTGTGTGTGTGTGTGTGTGTGTGTGTATTCATTTATTTATTTGTGATGCTGTTACACCTGTGCTCCTTCGCCTGGTGAGTAATCTTCGTCTATTTTTTATATTTAATTTTTCCTGCTAGAAATTATTCGTCTTAATATTCATATATATAAATTATAGAGGAAAACTTTCCAGGTGGGATAAACAAAAATAAAAAATAGAAAAGAGATGACTTACCAAAAGGACCAGCTCGTCGATAGAAACAAACAAAATCACACACAAACACACATACAAGCTTTCGCCACCACTGGCAGCTTCTTCAGGAAAAAGGGGAGGAAAAAGGGAAGGATATGGGTTTTAAGGAAGTGGAAAAGGAGTCATTCCAATCCCAGGAGTGGAAGGACTTACCTTAGGGGGTAAAAAGGAAGGTAAACAAATACACACTCAGGCATATCGAAACGCAAACACACCTAGACAGACATTTGTAAAAAATGGGATTGGAAATGACTCCTTTTCCACTTCCTTAAAATCCATATCCTTCCCTTTTTCCTCACCTTTTTTTCCTCTTTTTCCTGAAAAAGCTGCCAGTGGTGGCGAAAGCTTGTATGTGTGTTTGTGTTTGATTTTGTTTGTTTCTATCGACGAGCCGGTCCTTTTGGTAAGTCATCTCTCTTCTATTTTTATATATATATATATATTTTCACTCATGAAATTTGTTATTAACAATCTGACCCAATTCAAAAGTAATAGTGTGCATAGCTGCAATACTAGGAGAAAGGGTGATATTCACTATTCAAAGTTAAATCTAACTTTGGCTCAGAAAGGGGTGAATTATGCTGCCACCAAAGTCTTTGGTCACTTACCAAGTAGCATCAAAAGTCTGACAGATAGCCAACTAGTATTTAAAACGAAATTAAAGGAATTTCTAAATGACAACTCCCTCTACAATTGTAGATGAATTTTTTGATAAAACCTAAAAAATAAATAAATAATATTAAAAAATGTAAATAAAAAAATCCTTAAAATATTGATTGTCATATATAGACTACATTTACTAAACTGACACGTTTCACATAACTATGAAATGTCGTATATATGATCTATGGAACAAGTATTAATCCAATCTAATCGCTCATTGTGAAATCAGAGTTGGTCCATAGTGCCAACAGTGGCGGCCATGTGTGCACAAGTTGTTCCTTAATGGATGTGTGACAATAGTATGTTTTCTCTCTGATGAAAGTTGAAGTCAAAAATTCAAATTTTTTTGAATGTGATTGTCTTTCTTACTTGGCTATTTGTGTTCTGCAATTGTCTTTACAGTGAGTTGCTACCTATGTGCATATATGCCTGACATTCCAACTTAGACTTTCTACTTAACAATGAAAAATCCGGATTGGAGTGTCAATAACAGAGAACAAATCACCACATAAGCAATTGTCAAGCTACCGACAGGCATGTAAATTAGATACTCATCTACACAACAAGCAAGCAAGATGCTTGTGGCAGTGGAGTGGTCATGTCTGAAAGATCATGTGAATGTATGTGTTCCTTTTCCTGATGAAGTCCATGACTGGAAATTTAAGTTGTGTGAATGTGTTTGTCTATTCTATGTGCCTATCAATGTTCAGCAATCATCTTTACTGTCATTACCAATCCTCTATTATAGGTTCTCCACTTTTGTATATTTTAATTCAATGCAGACAAAAAGGGATGTATTCATAGAATATATGACATCAACTGCGATTGGGCAAAGCTGAAAATGTGTACGCAGCCGGGATTCGAACCCGGGTCTCCTGCTTTCTAGGCAGTTGCGCTGACCCCTACACCCCTGGGGACACAGTGATCACCGCACCTGCAAGGACTACCCATGCACGCCTCCCGTCAGATACAAATTCCCAGCTTCGCCCTTCCCGGCTGGGTACACATTTTCAGCTTTGCCCAATCGCAGTTGATGTCATATATTCTATGAATATTAAATAATAACAGCTGCAGGATGAGAAGTGACGTCTGTTCTTTCGGAACAGACGCCACATGTATTTATAAAAAGGAATGTATTAAACAATTGTACAGATTACAAATAACTTATTGGCGTTTTAACTCTAGTAAAAGTCAGTGTTTCATGTTTAACAAGAAAACATGCAGATAAATACAAAATTAAGTTAAATATTGCCTGCTACCTGGAATAAGTGTTAGGTCATGCATTCCAGTCCCACTGCGTCAGCACAGCACTTTAGAAGTTTCCCATACGAATCTGACGACCAAAACGACTTTCTACTACTCATTTGCACTATTCTACAATAATATATTGGCTTGGTTCCATATACATCTACACTTGGATTCCACTCAAAATACATAAAACAAAATCAACTGGATACAATGAATCAATAACCAATTAAAATTAAAAGCAAGAGTAACATTCATAAAATTAGAACCATGTCAAAATTTTTAAGTTTATACAGGAAACATCGGCAACTGTTAAATTATATGTACGCTTAATTGTAGTTTACAGATGCATAACTGAAGGAAAATTTATTGGAATGGGTATTAATTATTAGTTGAAGTGGAAAAAGAATGTCTTCGCAATCTCTCTCAGTATTTTTATTATTATTATTTTATTCGTGCATTGCAACAGCAAGTAAACAGCTTACTCATTAAGTCATATACTGGAATCTAGTGTCAATGTTCAAAGGGTAATTAGTATTTTCATAAAAATCAATGACTTGTAACATACTGGATCCACTGGTGTAACAGTGTCCGGAGTTTTCCCCTCAGACTCAGTGACGTAATCCTCTTGCGCAGTGCATTCTTCCAAAATTCCATCACTGAAATGCAGTACTCTTCTGGAGCCCTCTCTTGCCTAGAATTTGTGAATGTAATTCTGATAAATGTTGTCGTCGTTCCGACAACTGACATTTAATGAGCAAGCAGAACTACTATAAATGGGCGTAACCCAGACCAAATATTTTTACCTGCGTATTATGTGAGTCCATTAAAACGTCACTGAAAGTACCACCTGTTTCCTCCATTACTGTTGTAACCTGTCAGTTACCGAAGCGTGGAAACGAAACAGAAGGTATAAAAGAAGTCTTCTGCGTATTTACTAATATGAATCACGTCACTGACACATAACAACAATGTCACTTTTCAGCCATAGATTATAAATACATATACAGAGCAATAACCAAGGATGTTAAGAAAACAAAGATAAAACTCCATTTTCCAGAACTATCTTTATTTTATTGTATTCACATAGCGTGAACAACTTATATCATTGAAAAATATTAACTATTCCATTATTCGAGTTATTAAGTGACGTTTATATTCTCACTTTTATTGTATCCACACTCTTTGACCTGGCTTTCGTATTTATGTTAGTGATTGGCAACACTGATAATCATATGAATGTGGAAATGGCGAATGCTTCAAACGCAAGAATTCAAGAAGGTAAGAAAGAAGTGTATTTTCCTATAGTGCAACTGATTGTTGTGGCGCATTTATTTGACCTAGCTATCTAATTGTGTATAATGTATTTGTAGTAAGCAGCATGTCGGAGTTGGACGAAAATTTGTTGAGTATGGAGAATCTCGATAGAACGTCTCCAGAATTGTGGCCCGAGAAAAGTGAGTGCTGTTGATGAATGTAGTAGTCACTTTATCTTGCCAGCCAGT
Organism: Locusta migratoria; assembly: GCA_026315105.1. Taxonomy (NCBI): domain Eukaryota; kingdom Metazoa; phylum Arthropoda; class Insecta; order Orthoptera; family Acrididae; genus Locusta; species Locusta migratoria. The sequence continues at coordinate 4,757,463 of CM048753.1, forward strand.
GTTACTGTAAAACTTAAGTCTTTCGATTCTTCAAATATTTACAATGTCGTATGTATGTCATGTACCTTTCACTGAAATACATGTATTGGCTTGGGTATAACAAAGCAGAGTTTGAAGTGTATGTACCATAATTAGCCTTTAATTCAAGTGACTATCATAGTTCATAATTTCTAGGAATGGTCATTGTCTTGAGTACTTAATGTAAACTATTTTTAGTTCCAGGAATGTCAAATTTTGTAACTCAAACCGCAGCAGCTAATACTAGTGGCCAGCCTTGGAACAAAGAATTAGACAATGAGGATATAAACTTGCTGCACCGTGAGTTGCATTAAATTTGTTATTTATATATCTATCCATTCATCCGTCCTACAGTAAGTAATTTCCATTGATAGTTGGAATTGAAATGCACACAACATCGAACATATAGCCTAACTTATTAATTAAGGTTCAATTCTAGATGGGGATACCACTCTTCGTCTTTGACCCGCACCATTGTCTTGTGTATTATGACATCATTACTGTGCGGATGTTTCGTTTATAAGTAAATTATATCTTTGAAAATTAGATATTAATTTACTTTCTTCAAATGTTTCGGATAAACTTCAGTCTCCGATACCACTTTGGCCAATGACGTCATACATAACCGAGAAATACTACAAAAACATGTTTACAAAATGGTATGGGTAGTTAGATTTCACGTAAATAGGTCAAATCTACTTAATACTACCTCTTCAATATACATTTAATAATTAGGTAATTTTAAAGAAAGCTTGCACTCGAGGTTGTACGGCCTGAAATGAAATATTTATGTTGAACATTTACTGTAAATCAATTGAGTGTTTCTGGACCGCAGATTTGGGCGCTATGCTCCCTCACGCACTTAAAAAAAACTACTCATTTGACCTATGTCTTACCTTCTTAGGGCTACGCTACAGATAACTTTAAAAAAAATTGGAAGCTAGGTTACAAGACGTAAACCTTGCAAAATAGATTAACACAAAAAGGATAATACAACGCCACCTAGGTGTCTTCAAAAATATCAGACACGTAAACAGTGAGTATTGAAACCATGCACAGGACGGAATGACGTAAAACATGATATCATCGGTCATAGTGGTATTGGAGACTAGATTTGACCCATTCTTTCTTTCTTGTATAATATACATTGCTTTTGAAGTTGTCATTTGTTCCTGGATCTGTTGGTATTATTGTTAGTTTTGCATGGCTTTCATGTTTATTTGAAAGTGAGTTTTCTAATGGTTATGTTTCGTGGGTGTAAAATACCATTTTACTTGGGTTCTTGGCATTTTTCAACAATTTTCCCTTTCGAAATAGCCCTTTCTCATACATTGTTTATTGAAAATGCATCATCCTATTCTCTAATGAGGATTTTTTAAATAAATAATATAGATTCTTATTCTACACTTAATTTAATATTGGCGTATTTTAATTAAGCTGGTATCCTCGTCTGTAATTGAGCTATATAGGTAGATTCGAGTGTCCGACACCATTTTAATCGCTTTTTATGTTGTTGGTGAAGTTTGTTTTCCTCAGTGGTGTTTTAGTATTCATATTCCTTTGTTTTCAGTTTCTTTACTGTTTTTTCGCTGCTTAGAATGTCCCTGTCCAAATCGCCCTTGTTCCCACTTGTTCCGTTACTGTAATTTTGTTCATTTTCCATAATTTTTCCCGTGTTTAAATGTGTGCATGTTTTTGTTTTTTATGATTTTTTTTCTTCATTACGTATCTCCCCACCCGAAACCCAAATTTCTCTTGGCATACCCTTTAGTCATTTAATATTTTTCGCTGCACGATACTTATTTCCTTTCTGGAGTTTTATTTAAACATCTACAATTAATTCAAAAATGTTCAAATTTTTGTATAGCTTATGGGACTTGACTACGGGGTCATCAGTCCCTAAACGTACAAACTACTTACAAACTAGCTAACACTAAGTCGACACAAATATCCATGCCCGGGGGGGGGGGGGGAGATTCGAACCCCCGTCCGTAGTGGCCGTGCAGACTGTGACTGGAGCGGCCCAGTCCCCTCGGCTACTGCTGCCGGCTACAATTAATTTATTTTATCTATCACGTATGTAATATTACCATATAAGATAACATTATTTGCAAAGGGGTAGCCTATATAAACTTAGATATTTGGTTTTTTCTATAGTCAAGTGTTCCGAACAGCATCAATGAACCTTCTTGGTATACATGTGACTATCACACATATAGTCCCTCTGGATAATGAAATCATTGTCCAAAAGTGACGGGTGGTATCCCCATTCCAAATTATGCCCTAATTAAATCAGTATTACATTAATCTGCATATCTTTTTGGAGTTTAATGAGCATGCTTCGAACAAGATAAAGATTGATAAAACACACTTAGATGTTCACTCAAATTGACCCCCTTGTCAGTTCCACATCAGCTGTAGCTACCTTAACTATTCCCAATGAAGTAAGCAGACACTTGTCGTGCATATATGAAGTCGTGAAAGAAGAACACATTTGGTATAACTGCTAATTCAGTGCACATCAGTCATAGGCTGAAGATAAGGTTTCCTAGTTAAATACCTTGCAGACTAAGGTTACTGACGTTTAAGTTATATTAGAACTATGTTTAATTAGGGCCTCTTTAAATTCTTGCATTACAACTACAAGAGGATAGTCTCAGGAAATTATCATTTAAAAATATAACTTTCGCTTAAATTATTATACTTGGAGGGGGGAGACTGGTGAAAGTTACCTATTTGGAACCCCATCCCCCATTGCATTTTCAATATGTCGGCAACGCAAACAATAGATTTCAAAACCAGTCAGTTTTGTTACCGGAACCGTCATTTTGCTGCCACATTCGCTGACTTCGCCAGCTCACACCCAAACTAAATCTTGCTGCGCTACAGCTACAGATCAGTCTGCCACCACAACCAAGATTTCAGGATAAAACTGAATTTTATGCATCAACGGTTAGAGTAGGAACAGCAGAGAAGCCACTCAGGAGTCACGTTGCCCTGGCAAAGAAGAAAGAATGTTACAGTTGTACTATGTAAACAAATTGAAGACCAATGGCATTCCTTTTTCGTGCCAACCGTAGAGCAAATAATTAATGCTGTTCCTGCTCTGTGGTTGACAGGTTCTCGATGTACCCTTATCCAGTTAGCAAAGAAGCAAACCTCTTATAACTGAAAAATCCATTACAATCACACAAACGCTGCACCAAAATCCTTGAATAAACTTCAAAACTGACGTCACATTTACTCGTTGATCCTTAACACAAACACTCCACCACTAAAACAATACATCACAGAACTGACGAAATAATGTTATCACAATAGCTCAGTACCACCTCGAATTGCAACCAAACATACGGCAACAGAAAGAAGAATGGCCATATGACAAAATACCCGTTCTATGTAACTGCACAAGAGAGCACCATTTGATACTTGCACACAACACCTATAAATGAACACATCTCACTACTAGGCGCTTGTTCTGATGTCATACAACATGTCACACTGATGTCACGACTCAAAGCCGGCGGGTGGTATCGTGTTTTATAAATTACCCATTTGATCAATTTCAGTGATCTCCACTCCTCCGATAGGGTCACTACTATTTGTTACACTAATATAACATATTTGTTGTAGCGAACAGTCCCTTACCCAACATGAAATTAACATGAGGCTCAGATGATTCTGCGAAGATCTGGGCTGCAAATTTCTCGACCTCTGCTATCTGGTGGAGAAATGTAGGGTCCCCTGAATAGGTCAGGCTTGCACTACACGCAGGAAGCGGCTACAAGGGTAGCAGCGTACGTGTGGAGTGCACATGGGGGTTTTTTAGGTTAGAGAATTCCCTCCCTAGACCCGACAAGTTGCCTCCTGAGCCGCGACAAGGTAGCTGTATGCAGAACACAACAGGGAAGGAATTGATCAATGTAGTAGTTAACTGCAGGAGCGTCTATAGAAAGGTCCCAGGAATGCTCTCAATAATAAACGATCATAACACCCACATAGTACTTGGGACGGAAAGTTGGCTGAAACCAGATATAAACTGTAATGAGATTCTAAACTCAGACTGAAATGTTTACCACAGAGGTAGGCTGGACAGTGAAGGGGAGGCGTGTTTATAGCGATAAAAAGTGCAATAGTATCGAAGGAAATGGACGGAGATCCGAAGTGTGAAATAATTTGGGTGAAGGTCACGGTTAAAGCGGGCTCGCACATGGTAATCGGATGCTTCTATAGGCCTCCTGGCTCAGCAGCTGTTGTGGCAGAACACCCGAAGGATAATTTGGAAGATTATTTCGAGTAGATTTCCCGGTCATGCTATAGTTTTGGGAGGAGATTTTAATTTACCTGATATAGATTGGGAGACACAAACGTTTATTACAGGTGGCAGGGACAAGGAATCCAGTGAAATTGTTTTGAGTGCATTATCTGAAAACTTCCTTGAGCAGTTAAACAGAGAACCAACTTGTGGTGACAACATATTAGACCTGGTGACAAACAGACCCGAACTATTCGGAACAGTTAATGCGGAACAGGGAATCGGCGATCATAAAGCGGTTACAGCATTGGTAATTTCAGCCGTAAATAGAAATATTAAAAAATGTAGGAAGATTTTTCTGTTCGGAAAAGTGACAAAAAGGGAATTTCAGAGTACTTGACGGTTCAGCTCAGAAGTTTCAACTCAAGTACAGATGGTGTTGAGGAACAGTGGTCTAAGTTCAAAGCCATCGTACAATATGCATTAGATGAGTATGTACCTAGTAAGGTCGTAAGAGATGGAAAGGAGCCACTGTGGTACAACAACCGAATTAGAAAGCTGCTACAGAAGCAAAGGGAATTTTACTGCAAACATAAACGTCGACAGACAAAAATTACACTAAGCGAAATGTAGCGTGAGGAGGACTAAGCGAGAGGCGTTCAACGAATTCAAAAGTGAGTTCTTTGTACTGACTTGGCTGATAATCCTAAGAGATTTTGGTCTTGTCAAAGCAGAAGGTGGATCAAAACAAAGTGTCCAGACACTCTATGATGTAAATGGCATTGAAACAGAGGATGACACTCTAAAGGCAGAATTACTAAATGTATTTTTCCAAAGCTGTTTCACAGAGGAAGATTGCACTGTAGTTCCTTTCCTAGATTGCCGCACAAATTACAAAATGGCAGATATCAAAATAACTGACATAGGGATAGAAAAACAATTAAAGTCGCTCAAAAGACGAAAGGTCGCAGGGCCTGATGGGATATCAGTTCGTTTTTACACAGAGTACGCGAAGGAAATGGGCCCCCCCCCCCTTCTCGCAGTGGTGTATCGTAGGTCTCTAGAACAGCATATTGTTCCGAAAGATTAGAAGATGGCTCAGGTCATCATCATTTTCAAGAAGGGTCCTCGAACAGATGTGCAAAACTATAGGCCTATATCTCTAACGTCGGTCAGTTGTAGAATTTTGGAACATGTATTATGTTCGAATATAATAACATTTCTCAAGACTAGGAATCTGCTCTGTAGGAATCAGCATGGGTTTCGAAAAAGGCGTTCGTGTGAAACCCAGCTCGCACTATTCGGCCGCGAGACTCAAGAGGGCCATAGACACGGGTTCTCAGGCGCTGTGTTTCTTGACTTCTGCAAGGCGTTTGATACAGTTCCCCACAAACGTTTAATGAACTAAGTAATTGCATCTGGTTTTCAGACCAGATTGGATTGAGGAATTCCTAGATAACAGAAAGCAGCCAGTCATTCTCAATGGAGAGAAGTCTTCTGAAGTAAGAGTTATGTCAGGTGTGCCACAGGGGAGTGTCGTGGGTCCGTTGCTGTTCACGATATATATAAATGACCTTGCGGATAACATCGGAAGCTCACTGAGGCTTTTTTCGGATGATGCTGTAGTATATAGAGAGGTTGTAACAATGGAAAATTGTAATGAGATGCGGGAGGATCTGCATAGAATTGACGCATGGTGCAGGGAATGGAAATTAAATCTCAATTTAGACAAGTGTAATGTGCTGCGAATACACAGAAAGAAAGATCCTTTATCATTTAGCTACACTATAGCAGGGCAGCAACTGGAAGCAGTTAATTCCGTAAAGTATCTGGGAGTAGTCATTAGGAGGGATTTAAAATGGAATGACCATATAAAATAAATTGTCGGTAAAGCTGATGCTAGGCTTAGATTCATTGGAAGAATACTAAGGAAATGCAGTCGGAAAACAAAGGAAGTAGGTTACAGTACACTTGTTCGCCCACAGCTTGAATACTGCTCACCGGTGTGGGATCCGTACCAGGTGGGGTTGATAGAGGAGGTAGAGAAGATCCAACGGAGAGCAGCGCGCTTCGTTACAGGATCATTTGGTAATCGTGAAAGCGTTACTGAGATGATCGATAAACTCCAGTGGAAGACTCTGCAGGAGAGACGCTCTGTCGCTCGGTACGGGCTTTTGTCGAAGTTTCGAGAACATACCTTTACCGAGGAGTCTAGCAGTATATTGCTCCCTCCTACGTATATCTCGCGAAGAGGTCATGAGGATAAAATCAGAGAGATTAGAGTCCACACAGAGGCATACCGACAATCTTTCTTTCCGCGAACAATACGTGACTGGAATAGGAGGGAAAATCGATAGTGGTACTCAAGGTACCCTCCGCCACACACTGTCAGGTGGCTTGCGGAGTAAGGTTGTAGATGTAGAATATAATATTTGGCGCTATTGCAAATCTGCTGTGTTCAAACCACATATTTCTTCTGAATGCCATTCTTTTCTTGCAATTACTTCAAAATAATAGGAACGGGAAGTCTTTTTCAGCATTTCTACGAAGTTTCACACTACAATCACTATGACAGTGAATGCATTTCTTCAACTCATCTGGTAATAATTTAAAAACACTGCAAAACTCTACATTTTTCTGTGGTTGTCAGTTTCGGAATCAGTTTCATTCATGTCAGTGACGACATAATACTTTCTTCCGTACTTTTACTGGCCATCACGTTCAACACTAAACAACCGTATGTCACTATTGAAATGGCCTGCAAATTCCATCCACTGTTGTACTAAGACTTATTCCATACCTATCATTTTGAAACATATTGATGCAATATATGTTGTTTGCGGATCGAAGCCTCTCTCTAGGCACGCTATGCAGCACATCTGCGATATTACCCATGTCAACCATCGAGCAGGGTGAGCTGGAACTATTTATTGCATGGTCAGTGTTATTCTTCACATTGTGTTTACAAAGAGCATTCATTTTTGCCATTGTGTTTGATAGGCTTACTTCGGACATACACTATTATTGGCAAAGAGATTTTTTCCCCCTCCTTAGATGTGTATGGCTTATGAATGAATTTCTGTTTTCTGAATGTAAACACCTTCATGCTCAAATTATTATTATGATTATGTTGTTGTTGTTGTTGGTGGTGGTGGTGGTGGTGGTGGTGGTGGTTCTAGAGTCATAATGCATATGACATTTATCTATCTAAACGGTGCAATTTTCAGACCATAATTGTTCCAAAGAGCTTTTAAAAATCTGTAGGACACTGCTGCTAATTGATGAAAACAGAAATTGTAAACAAGCATCACATGACTTGTAGTAAATGGTTAAAGTTTGCTTGTGATATTGGCAGCATAGCGTGTTGTTTTCTTTGGATAAGAATGGCCAGAGTTGAGTGACGTTGCTAGCCTATCACGTGTTTGGATACTGTATCTAATAAGATTTACTGGTTCTTTGCACAGAATAAATGAACATATTTTGTTGTTTGACGTTTACTGTTTTGTTTTGTCACAATATGGCTTGTGAGTGACAAGGAAAGATTACCTTTACGATAATTTAATGATTGGGAAAGGGTGTGACGTTACGATGACATATGACACCTATTTGGTGCGCAAAATGCACTAGTTTGACAGTGGAGAGTGTTGAAAGTTGCGACGACTAAAAAGACAATCGTCTGCTGTGAGGAGGTAAGACTCGTCCAGCTTTGCATCAGCCAGTGTAGGACTGCACGGAGAACGCGCTGGTGGGTGTGACGTGTTCAACTGCCACTTTTTCTTCTGAAAAATGGAATTGTCTTTATTTTTAGATACTACACTGACCCTATTAAGAGTTAGAGTAGCACGGAGAAGAAAATGAAAGAGGACAACAACATTGTTCTGATGATGAGTTGACATCATATTAGTTTTCTGAATAACTTTTGATATAAAATTAATATTTATTCACTCGGAAAAATCCAGACTAAACTAATTAAACTACAGTAACCAGCTAGGGGTGACTCGGAGACGCAAAGTTTGGTATAACCATATCATCTACAACTTTTATATTGAGCAAAATAATGCACTTTTGAGAAAAAGAACAATGATGATTTATTAACAACAATTAATACGACACATACACAAAACTGCGAGCCAGTGATAAGTTGCAGGTGTCATAAGCACCATTATGACCTGTTTAGAATATATTGGCCCACTTTAGGTTATGGTAGTAACACTAAAAGTGGGCCTTTGCAATCGTCTTTTGACAGCTCAAAATTTAAATGAAAATAACGGATTAACCATTCATCTGACACAAAAATTGAATAACCGAATTTGTAGAGGAGAAAATTCTCTAAAACTTTGCTCTCTTATGTTTTTTTCATATCTCATATTGTTTGATAGATATTAGCCAAAATAACGGAGTTTTGACACCCTCCATTGAATTAACTAAAACAAGCTGTTGGCAGATGTCGCGTGACATTCCTCGCCCAGAACTCTGTGGCATACACCATCTTGCGTTGCGTTTTTGATGATTTTCTTATTGTAACTTACACATTGTCATTTCAGAGCAATGGCGCACTGAAGAATTAACAAAAACACGTCGTTATTTGTACAATAAATTATAATCTAGTGTCTACAAATGCCATATTAGCATCAGTTAACAATGGCCATCAATAGTATGAAATTTAGGAATAAAATTCCTGACTGTTAGCTGTAGCATGGTGGGTAACACTTTGGACTGTAACGCTGAAGGTCAGTGGTTCGGAACCCACCACTACCTAAAAAAATTTTTTCTAAAACGATTTCAGACGCTCTTATTAATTAATATCTTTTATTATTTTGGTCCAAAATGTTTGCAAAAACTTACAAAACTACAAATCTAAACTGTGCCCTAAAACACGTCAGTGGGGAAAATAGGTATAAAATAAAGATTTTTGACTTACCTAAAGTACAGGCTCGTTGATAGAAACACTAAACACACACAAACATTCGAGCTTTCACCACCAGTGGTGGCTTCTTCGGTAAAAAGAGGAAGGAAGGAGAGGAGAAAGGGAAGGATACGGGTTTTAAGGAAGTGGAAAAGGAGCCATTCCGATCCCAGGAGTACTTTCTATACGTTTTAACCCTATTATTCCTTTGTCAGCTTATTATTATTATTATTATTATTTCCGATTTCCGTTTTTTCACATTTCCGTTCATTATTCCGACATTCCCAACCATTTTTCAGTAACTTTCATTCGTTTTTACCCTATTATTCCTTCCTCAGATTATTGTCTACCTCATAGTCGTAATCTGCTACTACTAATCAGTCATTATAATACGCTTTCATTTGATTTTCTCCTCCCTGTGACTTGTTTTGGACGCCAATACAACCACCAAACCATTGTGCATTATGTTGTTAACCAACTGTAGTTGACCTCGGTTTCCACCAGGTTCAACTTCAACAACTCTCTTGAACAACTTTATAGATTTCTATTTTCTTTGCTGAATTCCTTTTGCTACCTATCCACCTTCTTATTTTATAAACTATTTATTATAATTATAAGATTTTTTAATTTTATTTTTCTTTCCTTTCTAATCACTTTGTAGTCATTTATTCAACACATAGTTCTCACATTTCCATTCCATACATTTGTTACCCTACCTTGACCCCATCAAGTTTTACCTACATTCCCTCCGCAAGCATGCTTTCATCCTCGCCAGATTACGGTCCCACATTTTGTTTATTCAGGCATGTCTAACATTTGGCATAACCCCCAAGGGCCTCACAATAAAAGTTCCCATCTCCGGCTGTAACCCACCCTTCAATAAGCCCTACACCAATTCCAAACAGAACAATCCACAGCCCTCACCCGCCTAATCCTTAACCTATACATCAACTCCGCCAATGAACACACCTGTCAACTCCTATCCCTAATCAAAATCCTCAACCTTTCCACTACCGCATCCACACCCAGAGTTCAGAACATCCTCCTACAGGCCAACGGGAAATTAGAACAACATGCCACCCTCCACCTCAAAAAACTATCCCAACTCCTTGTCACCCACCTCCGGAAAGGCAATACACTCTCCCTCAACACACTCCCTCAACACCTTCCTTTTTGTCCCCTAAGGTAAGTCCTTCCACTCCTGGGATTGGAATGGCTCCTTTTCCACTTCCTTAAAACTCATATCCTTCCCTTTCTCCTCTCATTCCTTCCTCTTTTTCCCGAAGAAGCCACCACTGGTGGCGAAAGCTCGAATGTTTGTGTGTTTTTGTGTGTGTTTAGTGTTTCTATCGATGAGCCTGTACTTTAGGTAAGTCAAAAATCTTTATGACTTACCAAAAGGACCGGCTCGTCGAGAGAAACAAATAAAATCACACACAAACACACATACAAGCTTTCGCCACCACTGGCAGCTTCTTCTTTCCCCTAAGGTAAGTCCTTCCACTCCTGGGATTGGAATGACTCCTTTTCCACTTCCTTAAAACCCATATCCTTCCCTTTTCCTTCCCTTTTTTCCTCTTTTTCCTGAAGAAGCTGCCAGTGGTGGCGAAAGCTTCTGTGTGTGTTTGTGTGTGATTTTATTTGTTTCTCTTGACGAGCCGGTCCTTTTGGTAAGTCATCTCTTTTCTATTTTTATATATTTTATAGAGGAAAAATTCCTAACAGGAAAAGTATACGAAAAAAATAGATGGAGTACACTTACCAGGCGAAGGGGCACAGGCAGTAATAGCAACAAATAAACACACACACACACACACACACACACACACACACACACACACACACACACACACACACACACACACACAAAAATGCTCTTTCGCAGCCTAGCTGCTTCGTCAGGCAGAAGGGAAAAGGAAATGATGAGGGTTTTAAGGAAGGGGGTAAGGAGCCATTCCAATCCCGGGACAGGAAAGACTTACCTTGGGGGAAAAATGGAGGGTAAATAAATGCGCACACACACCCACACATTTACACAGACACAAGTACACTTAGGCAGACATACTGTAGAAAGCAAAGAAGTTAGAAGTTAGACAGACTCTCTGCCTAACTTCTAACTTCTTTGCTTTCTACAGTTCTACAGTATGTCTGCCTAAGTGTACTTGTGTCTGTGTAAATGTGTGGGTGTGTGTGCATTTATTTACCCTCCATTTTTTCCCCCAAGGTAAGTCTTTCCTGTCCCGGGATTGGAATGGCTCCTTACCCCCTTCCTTAAAACCCTCATCATTTCCTTTCCCCTCTCCTTCCCTTCTGCCTGATGAAGCAGCTAGGCTGCGAAAGCTAGCATTTGTGTGTGTGTGTGTGTGTGTGTGTGTGTGTGTGTGTGTGTGTGTGTGTGTGTGTGTTCATTTATTTATTTGTGATGCTGTCACACCTGTGCTCCTTCGCCTGGTGAGTAATCTTCGTCTATTTTTTATATTTTATTTTTCCTGCTAGGAATTTTTCGTCTTAATATTTTTATTTTTGTTTATATATAGGGAAACTTTCCCGGTGGGATAAACAAAAATAAAAAAATAAAAGAGATGACTTACCAAAAGGACCAGCTCGTCGATAGAGACAAATAAACTAAATCAAATCACACACAAACCCTCATCATTTCCTTTTCCCTCTCCTTCCCTTCTGCCTGACGAAGCAGCTAGGCTATGTATGTGTGTTTGTGTGTGATTTTATTTAGTTTATTTGTTTCTCGACGAGCCGGTCCTTTTGGTAAGTCATCTCTTTTATTTTTGTTAGAAGGAGACTTTCCAGGTGGGAAAATAGGTATAAAATAAAGATTTTTGACTTACCTAAAGTACAGGCTCATCAACAGAAACATCAAACACACATAAAAACACCCAAACATTCGAGCTTTCGCCACCCGTGGTGGTTTCTTCGGGAAAAAGAGGAAGGAAGGAGAGGAGAAAGGGAAGGATACAGGTTTTAAGGAAGTGGAAAAGGAGCCATTCCAATCCCAGGAGTGGAAGGACTTACCTTAGCGGACAAAAAGGAAGGTAAACAAATACACACACACTCATGCATATCCACATCCAAACACACCTAGGCAGACATTTGCTACAAATGTCTGCCTAGGTGTGTTTGGATGTGGATATGCGTGTGTGTGTATTTGTTTACCTTCCTTGATATATATATTGTCTTTGTGTAAATTAAATTATTTTGTTTGTTTGACTATAATTTGTTTAAAATTATGAGCACAGTAATTGTGAACAGTGCATTGGAAAGAGGACTGGAAAATCTACCTGCTTAAATATTTATTGTGCAGTGGCTGAAGGACTTATTTATTGGTCATGCTGAAAATACTCATTTGTTTAAACTTAAGATTTTAGGGGTATTGTTAGTGTTAGAAATTAAAGTTAGGTATGTATTTGCGTTAGGCTTTTAGCAGGCATCTAATGTGGTGTCATATCGAGATTTCAGTTATTATTAATAAAGTTTTCAACACTACTGTGAGAATCACTAAAGCTGGTTAGGTGACATATTACTGGAATGACGTCACGGATCGTAAGTAAGTGGATGCTGGAAGTGGCCAAGTATCAGTTGATGGTATTTGAAACTTGATGGCAGACATACGTTGGGAGTGCAGTAAAATCGAGTGAGATGATAGGTGTTCAACATAGCTGCAGAATCCGCTGCGCTGGACTCTGAAATATTTTTGGAGTTGTATGGACTTTGATTTAGAACAGTAGTCGCAACTAAGAAATCATCCATCACTATCTGACCCTTTTTTCCCCCTCTAGAACAATCATTTTAGGAACATTATTCAAATGATTAAATATTCATATAGCTACATTGTTAGCAATATAGGTACCTCTAGCTAATGATATCTGATGGTGTCTAACCAATTTAGTGGTTGTCGCGCACAATCGTGCAATGGGCAATAAACAATTTAAGTAAAAGCAACCCTCATGTTGTAGTCAGTTATTTAGTAGATCCTGCCCTAGTTAAAAGTTCCCTGACTTTGAATCTGAGAGTTTAGTTCTACAAATAAATGTAAAAGTGTACAGACAGCAATGACCCAGAGGTACCAGGAATAAGTCATCCCCTAATACAAAGTTAGTTGAATTAAGGGTCCATACTATTAAAAGTGTACATAAAGGAACCTGTCAGCCATAGAGCAGGAATAGCGTTAATCATTTTTCTTCAATGTCAACAAAAAGAATAAATTCCCTCATATGCAAAATTTTACATAAGTCATAAATTAAGGGCCATAATCCTCTTTGTTAACCATGAAGTAAATAATGTTGTTCTTGCTCTATGGTTGACAGGTTCTTGTGTGTACTTTTGTCTGGTCAGTAAATAACCATGTTTACATCAAAGAAGAATGGTCTATGAATAGATGATTGGGATATTGCCCAAAACACACTGACTTTGGGTGGCGGATCTCGTATATGTGCAGTGACTGCATGTCAGTTCTTTAGGCCTCAAATTTGAACATTGTGTTTGTCTGACCACTAACATGGAAAGAAGCTCCATCACTGAGCACAATGCTTTATATGAAAGGGTTATCATTTTCAATAGCATCAAGAGTCTTGTTACAAAATGCCACACATTTGCATCTGTCATCAGGATGCATAGCTTGTAACAGCTGTAACTTTTACACAACCAATGTCTCAAAATACGCCAAATTATTGTTGTAGGCAGTTGTAACTCCCGAGTGGCACAAGCAGTTGATTTTGAAGGACTTTCTTAGAAAGCAGTTTGAATTCGTGCAACATTTTCTGCAGGAATACGAGGGTGGCCAGGACTTCTTCCTTCACATATACATCTACAAACTTTCGATACCATCTGTGAAGGTTCCACCCATTTGGAGGATCAATTTGGTATATCAACCCAAAACATCATCGAACATGAATCTCAGAAACTGACTTCACAAACTCGAGAACACAAAATTATTTCTGCTGCTGTTACCAAGCAAAACAGAAGACAACTGACATCTAGTGGCTACTAATATAAATTATATTGTGTATTTGTTTCACCATTAGTTGAGCTAAGTTGCAGCAATAGATAGTTTGGACAAAATAATACTTTGTAATATGTATATTCTTTGTTTTTTTTTTGGGGGGGGGGGGATTGCAAAATATGATTTTGATATGTATTTCAAGTATATGGTTTCTAAGTTGTCTTGATAAATAAATTACTCTAGATAGCTTACCAAAAATGTAATTTATATGTTGGCCACCGAATAACTTATCGTCTAAATAAACACCTAGGAACTTAACAGAACTAATCATCAGTTAGGGACTTGGGTGTTAAAGTGAAGAGTGTCTGCGGAATTTTATTTTCGTTTAACAAGAATCCATTTTCTCTGAATCGGTATGCTGCATGAGTGAGTGTACTTTCAGCACAAGTTGTAACACAACAAAGGATGTAACTTCAGGGTGTAGAAAACTTGTATCACCTATGTACAATACAGTGGTGGATATAATAAGAGCACAGTTCACTTATCAGGAACAGGAAGGGACCTAGGACAGGTCCCTGAGGCACATTTACTTTAACATTTATTTAGTTTGACATTTCCTTTCTAACACAAAAATCCCGTTTACAGTTTTTGAGATAGAATTCTAATAGTTTGAGACTGTTATCTTCGATGCCATAGAATTTCATTTTCTCTAGTAGTGGTGCATGCTAAACACAGTTGAAGGTCTTGCTTAGGTCACAAAATAGGACAGGAGCTAAGCCTTAGTCCTCAGAAACTTGGAGAATGTGTCAAACTACAGTGCAAATGGAATCAATAGTCGACAGGTTCTTTCTAAACACATATTGTACACCTAGGTTGATAATTGGTGGTACATGATACATTCTATTACCTTGGAGAGTGCAGGTACCACAGACATTTTCCTATAACTAGATGGAGTGTCTGTATCTCTGTTTTTGTACACTGGAACTGTCTTAAATAATTTTAGTTCATCTGTGGCAGCAATGTTGTTTTTCAATCACTTTTGCATTTATTGGTGGAATTCTGAATACTGTTGGCATTGTAGGTTAACATGTAGCAATGAAAATAATCGCACTGACGTGTTTTACGGCCCACTTTAGATTTGTAGTTTTATAAGTTTTTGCGAACATTTTGGACCAAAATAATAATCTAAATAATAAAAAATCAATTAATAACAGTGTCTGAAATCCTTTTTAAGGGAAAAAAAAAATGTGTAGTAGCGGGTTCTGAACCACTGACCTTCAGTGTCACAGTCCAACGCACTGCCCACTATGCTACAGCTAACAATTAAAAATTACATTCTTTAATCTTGTACTATTGATGGCTGTTGTTAACTGATGCTAATATGGCATTTTTAGATATTAGATAATTATTTATCATACGAAGAATGACATGTTTTTGTTAATGCTTCAGTGCGGCATTGCTTTGAATTGACAACATGTAAGTTACAATAAGAAAATCATCAAATACGCAAGGCAGATGGTGTATGACAGAGAGTTCTGGGCGAGGAATGTCACCTGACATCTGCGAACGGCTGGTTTTCGTTAATTCAATGGAGGATGTCAAAACTCCATTATTTTTGTAAATATCTGTGAAACAATAAGAGATATGAAAAAAAAAAAACATAATGGAACAAAGGTGTAGAGAATTTCCTCCTCTACAAATTCGGTTATTCCATTTTTGTGTCAGATGAATAGTTATTTTCACTTAAATTTCAGGCTGTCAAAAGATGACCGCAAAGGCCCACTTTTAGTGTTACTACCGTAACCTAAAGTGGGCCAAAATGATTCTTCTATAGCAACCATGCCAACATATAAACCCAACAACAAAACACTAATCTTCAGACAATAGTTAGTAAATAATTTTAGCTGCACTGTGTGGCAAAATGTCGAAGGGAAAGTAGAATCTGATAAATAGTTAATTGACTGATTATCAAGTTATTTAAAAGACTGGAAAAGTTTATTATAATCATGGCAGTGACTGTGTTTACTCATAGTAATGTTTAGTGACTGATATTAATGGAAGGAACTGAAGATAAACGTGATTAAACTGTATTTGATTATCAATAAACTGAATTAAGAGTAAAGCTATAAATTAATTATAACTCTTTGGTAACACTAGTGGTCTAGCCACTGTAATGCATTACACAATACAGTACAAGAAAAATGTAAGATAATAAACAAATCAAAAAGTACTTTTAAATATGATTTGTAGTGTTGAGATAAATGTAATTTATTTTTGTTAATTAAGCAGCAAGACTTTGCCTCTCATCGTAGTGTCACTACCTCTGCCCCCTTGCCCTGGCAATAATTCTTTCCACCTCACATAAGCCTGTCTACAAACAACACACCACCTGTGTGTCCACTCACTCTTGGGACTAGCCACCGAGTAAGTTCTCCTGTGTGCACTCTCCAGTGCAAAACACGCGTGCTTCCATCACCTATATTTAAGAACATTTCTCCTGTATTTTATTCTAATATGGTGAGGTTGAAGTGCAGTATTTTTTTATTGATATTTTAATATTTAACGTTGATTAACAAAATCCTTTGAGCGATAAATCTAACTGTTCACTGGATGTACAAAGTTCCATATGTCAATGTAAAAAGGCTAAAACTGAATATCAAATAATTCATATTCATGGAATGTATGAAAGTAACAGTGAATGGGTAAAGTATAAAATGTGTACCCAGCCAGGATTCGAACCCAGATCTCCTGCTTTCTAGGCAGTTGCGCTGATCCCTACACCACTGGGGACCCAGTGATCGCCACACCTGTATGGAATTACTTAAGCACGCTTTCTGTCATTTATAAATTCTAAACTTTACCCTGTCCACTAGAACTCAAACTTGTAGTTACTTTGAAAACTAATTCCCGTAAGAGTAAGGGTCTAGGAGTGCCTCTGCAGTGAAGAAAGGATCATTGCCCATCATCGGCAAATTGTATAACTTATATACATATGTTGTGTCCGTTCTTCGACATGTCCGAAAGAACGGACGGCACGTGAGTAATTCCATGCAGGTGTGGTGATCACTGTGTCCCCAGTGGTGTAGGGGTCAGCACAACTACCAAGAAAGCAGGAGACTCAGGTTCGAATCCCGGCTGAGGACACTTTTTAAACTGTACCCATTCACAGTTAATGTTATACAGTCCGTGAGTATGAATAGCTAATAACTGCAGGATCAAAAGTGGTGACTTTTCTTTTGGGAAGAACAGACACCACATATATTGTCAAAATAATTGTTATTTGGAAATATTCTTATCTTACAATGAATGTTTGTTTTCAAATTCCATTCTCCTCTCTTTAAGAACAGACTCTGTAAAGGAAGCATTCGTTGAAGTGTATGATGCTGCATATGAATTGGTTTCTTCACGGCTAGTACTGTTAGCCGCTCTTGAAGGGTTAAAACATCGGTTGGCACATGTAACAACTAAATAATTTGTTAGAATTCAGAAATAATATAATTATTTTATTTTTTCCTAGACCTCAGGCAAATGTTAACAAAGTTTGAAAATGAACACTACAGTGCTTTACTATACAGGGTCCTTCTTGGAGGTGGTATGCTGTTGCCTCCCTCACACCTTAGGACTTACCTAACCAGTTGTAGGTGTACCTACAGTTTGACATGGATTCCAAATCACATTCCAACTGCATTTTTCTCATATTAACAACAATGATAGAAGAGAACTGAAAAGTGACATACAAAAAACCCTAGGGATTGAACCTTTAGATTCATAGTCTGTCACTCTACAACTCTGCTAGTATATAACATCCTACAGATGAAAGAAATCACTAGTTGTCACAATGGGGCTATTTATGCCAAGAGTTCCAAAATCTCCCATATTTTTAGTTTGAAAATCTGGAACCGTAGATATTATCATGATATAATGGACCTCATTGTCAGTACGTTATTTCTTATTTGGTTTCAACAATAAAATTGTGTATTTTCTTAACTTCCATGATAAGTAATTCAAATTTTTTGGCCTTAATTGTCTATTTTTATTGTTAAGAGTTCTCACAGGTGATGTCTGCATCTTGTAGTAAACAAACTTTAATGTTTTTAGATAACATTTGCTCCAGTTGCAATTAAAAACTGATAACCATTTTTTTTTTATAGATTTGTTTCACAAATGTTTCAGAATTTGGCAGCCTCACTGCTGCCAGCCTCATAGGAGAAGTGAAGAAACTACACGATATCGCATACGAGCTGGGACTCCAGGAGGCAAAGGAGATGACGCGTGGAAAATATCTGAACATCCTCAGCCGGAATCAGCATTAGTACTTGTGCTTATAGGCATTCATAATTATTATACATAGTAAATTCTAGATTGAAGGTGGAATAGTGATGTGTGTGGATATAGAGAAAATGAAGGAAGGGTTTAACCATGAATTTTATACACATATAAATTCTTGTATTATCTTGTTAGTGGTTAGACTCGTACAATGCCCTTGGTAATGTATATAACAAGGCAACTCTTGTGCTCTTCTGGTACTGTCACTTGATGATGTGACGATGCAGAATATTAGAATCTGCTGTTAGTAGTTGTTGTAGACTGACATGCAATGTACACTCAATCCCCAAAAGTTGTCTATTTGTGTGCCTCGACAATCTTGTCTTGTGAATGCTTCCTGTACTGTTCATGCAACAAAAGATTTTGCTACAGAGTTATTTTTAAAGTAAGCCAATATTAACACTCAGTGTATAGTAATATTTTCTTACACCTAACCTGATTACCATCCTTCCTTTCTTGCTTCTATGTAATACAAATAAGGCAACTGATTTGAGCTTTCTTTATTGTTGATATCCTTTCATGGCAGAATTGCCATTTTAAAAGCAGTCAACTGTGTTTCCTAATTGACACAAAATTGTGCTCCAGTAATCATGTTTCAGATAAACTGCTACCGAGCGAGGGGGCGCAGTGGTAACGCATTTGAGAGGATGGTGGTTCAAATCCACCTCAGACCATCCAGATTTAGGTTTTCCGCGGTTTTCCTAAATCAGTCCAGGGAAATGCCAGGATGTTTCCTCATCCTTACCCAAAACTCTGAGCGTTAGCTCTGTCTCTAATGACCATGCTGTTGATGGGATGTTAAACCCGAAGCTTTCTTCCTTCCTTCCAAGGTGCTAAAATAAATCAGCAGAGTAAAAAGTCACATGTTTAGTCGTGAATCTGTACTTGTGTGGTGTGCCTAACAAATGGTGCTAGTTGTGCCTTTGAATGTAAATATTTTTAACATTAATGATTTCCACCATAAAATGATAAAAGTTATGTATGTTTAATTCCCATATGTGAATAAAATACATACTATATATGTCCAGTTATTTCACACAGTTATTTTACCTCTATTTTGGCAGATTTGTTCTGTATGTGCTACCTTTACAAGTACGTTCTGCCTTCTTCCTATCGTTTTGCATGTCAATTTGCTCCAGGTTTATTATTTGGCACATGCGAGAGAGAGAGAATCAGGCAGCATAAACGGAAGAAAAGGATCGATGTGTTGTTACGACTGTGTATCTCTTCTTCTGGGGACCCTATCAAAATTTATATTATTTATATTAGGTCCTTATCTCTTGCTTGGTATATATCTGTTATTGAGTTTGCTCCTAGGAGAATGGGACCCAGCTAGTCTGTTCCACAACCTAGAAGCTTTTTCTTGATATTACAGGCATCAGACACTCATATCGAAAGTTGTTCAGGACAAGAGAGTAGCACAAAATTCTTTTTCAATATTATACTAATCTTCTTCTAATGAGTTAGTCGTGAATCATTAACAAATGACGGTACTAGTTTATTGTACTGCAGAATACAATCCCATAATCAATGACTTACGATTATACAGAGACTTATATTACAAAATATGTTCAGTTCCAGTCTGTATTAGTCCTTCTCTCTCACGCATTACAATAATGTCAATAATAGAAGTAGCATATTCTTTTCTCTCTCTGACCTTTTAGCATGGAATACTTATGAAGCCAAGGAATCCATGCTCTCATCTCTGTGCCACTTATTCATCACAGGTTGGTAAACCTGCGTAATCACTCCTCTGCCCATAGTAGGTGTCACCAGGTACTCTCACCTAGGAAGACAGAAAACCCTAGGCAGAATTTTGTCCCCTGCTATTCTAAATCTCTTAATAATGGTAGTCTTGAGTTGGTAAGCAGGAATATAGTGTCACTTGTTACACTACAGTGTGGCTTCGAGTGGGCAAATTTGAGAAACTGCAACAGAGGTGCACCTCCAGAGACGCAAATCCACCAGCATCGACCACATGAATTTGTTATTAATGTGTAATATTCACCATCATCAGGTAGTCATCACAGTCTGAAGTTAAACATGGCTCAGAGCAGTCCTCTGTTAGCAGTGAGCTGTTGCTGTAAGGCAACTGTCTTAGCATACTGATAATAAAGTAATACAAACCTGCTACGCCCCTGTTAAGATTTAAGGTTGATGAAATTAGTTAGGTTAGACTTCCAGTGAAAACTGGACAGATCTTGCTGGTGAACAGCCTTTCCATTAGATAGGATAGTTGCTGCCTGTGCCTTCTCTATATTGGATACCTTGTTCTATTGATACAGCACATCCTTCCATCCCCACCACTATGACACAACCTTACTATCCCCCCCCCCTCCTCTCCTATTTCCACACTGTAGACAGTGATTCTAAGTGCGGTAGCTGGAGCTGACGGTTGCCGGACTGTTCTATTTTTTTAAGGCTGCGTGCGCAGTTGGTAAGGGTTATAAGGAATGAGCTGTAGGGCTTGGAGTCTGAAGGACGTTGAGAAAGGTAGTGTTTGAGAGCAGCTAGACCGTGAGCATGTGGGGTATACACCACTGCCGAACTGTGGCGGGAAAAAAAAAAAAAAAAAAAAAAAAACAAGATGACCACCCTGGGGCACAGCCTGCAGCTGAGCACAGCTTTCTGGATTTCAATGGCTGCTTCACTACCTGAGCCATCTGGATCGTCCCCATCACCAGCTGTTCTGAACTGCAACCGTCCTGGCCTCAACCTAAGATAACGTCCCATCCATGCACCCTATGTGTAACATCTTCTCCCCCCTTTTCTTTCCCCACCCATTATCCTGTACCTCATGTCTTCCTTACAACTGTGTGTCATATCCCCTTCATTAGTTACTTTTTATGTTAACTTTTTTCCCCTATTTTTCCTTTTTTTATCCTATTTTTATTTTTCCTTATTATCATTTCAAATCCCCCAATCCCTCCTCACACTCCTCTACACCTCCCTTTTATTATTACCTGCCCCTTCCCTTCATTGTATTCGTTGCCACAGTTCAAATTCCCGCCCATCAGAGCCTTTAAAATCAATCATGCAATGCAGAACTTTCTGCCCCTGTCTTTACCCGGCATAGTCCTCTCTCCACTCCCCACCTCACTCACAGTCTAGTTTGTGTCGCTGGTGTGCCCGGACATGATCGTTGTGTGTGTAGTTGTCTGACTGATTGCAAGAATGTGTGTTTTTTTTTCTGATGTAGGCCATGGCCGAAAATTTAAGTTGTGTGAATGTGATTTTCTATTTTCGCGTCTGTCAGCAGCTCAACGAGCCTCTTTGCCATGAATGAAACTTTCACTCTGCAGCGGAGTGTGCGCTGATATGAAACTTCCTGGCAGATTAAAATTGTGTGCCGGAACCAGGACTCGAACCTGGGACCTTTGCCTTTCGCGGGCAAGCGCACTACTGTGCTATCCTTACACGACTCAAGATGCCGCCTCACAACTTTACTTCCGCCAGTACCTTGGTTCCTACTTTCCAAACTTCACAGGAGCTCTCCTGTGAACCACGCAAGACGAGCACTCCTGGAAGAATGGATATGGTGGAGACATGGCATGAAAGTAGGAGGCGAGGTACTGGCGTAAGTTGTGAGGCGGCATTGTGAGTCATGTCGGGATAGCACGGTAATGCGCTTGCCCGCGAAGGGCAAAGGTCCCAGGTTCGAGTCCCGGCTCTTTGCCATGAGTTGTTACCTATCCTCCAATATTGAAAAGATATTGAATTGTTCTTTGAAGTTGTAACATCACTGTCACCAATCTCGAAATAATGGACGATATGGTAAAGCACTTGATCCTTTGTGTCAGTGGAATGAAATTTTTATACCACCTGTTACAATGTATAAATGGTTTAAGATATTGAAACTAAATTTGAATGATAACATACAAAAATGAGAATATTTTACTGGAGCATAAATCAGTACTTCTGTTGAAACCTACACTCCTGTACATCTTTAATAGTGAAAGCAATGGTTTAAAACTGTCAAAAAGCTGTAATCTATATTTACGTCTGACAAAAATACGAAAATGTTTAAATATGTAAAATCCTGTAAACTACCTATCATTATGTAAACAGCTAATTAATTTCTTTGTCAAACAAAAGATCTTGTGGAGAGAAAGTACAATACTTTGAGTACAGGTAGGAACTTGGTGTGTTTGCGTGCGTGCTTGCGCACGCTTGTTTACCTTCCCCCCCCCCCCCCCCCCAAGGTAAGTCCTTCCACTCCCGGGATTAGAATGACTCCTCAGCCACTCCCTTAAAACCCACATCCTTCCCTTCCCCCCCCCCCTCCTTCCTTCCTCTTTTCCTGATGAAGTGGCCGATGGTTGTGAAAGCTTGGATCTTTGTGTGTGTGTGTGTGTGTGTGTGTGTGTGTGTGTGTGTGTGTGTGTGTACCTGTCAATGAGCCTATGATTTGGGTAAGTTAAACCATATAATTTTATAGATGGAAAAACTCTCTCTCTCTCTCTCTCTCTCTCTCTCTCTCTCTCTCTCTCTCTCTATATATATATATATATATATATATATATATATATAAAAATAAAAATAGAAAAGAGATGACTTACCAAAAGGACCGGCTCGTCGAGAGAAACAAATAAAATCACACACATACAAGCTTTCGCCACCACTGGCAGCTTCTTCAGGAAAAAGAGGAAAAAAGGGGAGGAAAAGGGAAGGATATGGGTTTTAAGGAAGTGGAAAAGGAGTCATTCCAATCCCAGGAGTGGAAGGACTTACCTTAGGGGGGAGAAAAAGGAAGGTAAACAAATACACACACACTCAGACATTATAATATATATATATATTATAGAGGAAAAATTCCTAACAGGAAAAATATACGTAAAAATAGATGTACACTTACCAGGCGAAGGGGCACAGGCAGTAATAGCAACAAATAAACACACACACACACACACACACACACACAAATGTTAGCTTTCGCAGCCTAGCTGCTTCATCAGGCAGAAGGGAAGGAGAGGGAAAAGGAAATGATGAGGGTTTCAAGGGAGTAGGTAAGGAGCCATTCCAATCCCGGGAGAAAAAAAAGGAAGGTTAACAAATACACCCATACATATATACAAACGCAAACACACCTAGGCAGACATACTGTAGACTGTTTTTCCACTTTTGCACTGACTGTCTGTGAGTGGTATTCGAAAGCTCAGCGAATTCGACTCTCTTGGAAAAGTGGTCACATGAACATGTGATTAAACTGTGCCTTGAGCAGGATAACATTGTCCGCGAGTGCTTTGATACACAGTCAGAGTTGCTCTTGTCAAAGTGGTCGAACAAACATGGACAAGTGCTTCGTATGCAGCGTAAGAATGAAGACATCACTCTCTGCATTGTATACACCGAGACACGGATGGCTGTCATCTATCCATCAATTCTCTCTTCAGGAGGACTATCACTTTAAGGTTAGTAAGAGTGTTACCCCTGCGAGTGTTCACAATGCTGTCATGCCTGTGCGCAAGGCTATCAGTGCTATGTTGGCATTTGTAAACAAAAATTGGTGGCCATGCTAATGTCTTATTGAATGCTCTGCCTGCACGGTGTCCCACTGTAGCGGCTGCTACTAGTGTTACTACTTCCATGTGAACATCCCAATTGACACTTGTTTCATATTTTCCCACTCCACTGGTTGAGCAGTCAGCTACGACTCGCACACCCATGGTCGCTCAAGGAGCTTCTTGAAAAAACTTCCACGCACCACCATCATGCTCGAGCACAACTGTGTCTCCCTGTGTGCATATGTGGCCAGTACTGTAACTACCCCAGTGCCTCGGCGTACTTTGGCTGCAGTGGGCATAGTCGCGCCGCCGCCCCCCCCCCCCCCCCCCCCCATCATCCAACACTCCACGTGACTCGTGTCCCACAACGCCTTCCCTCCCGCAACCTCCTCACCCATCACAACAAACGGCACGTGCGCATGTAAACAAATGCTCCCTGCTGCCCCCGCACGGTGTCTCAGTAGTCACAAACGGCACGGTGTGTAACTCCTGTCTCCTTGATGAGCCTCCCATCTCCAGCAAACTGCGTTGCCTTAGCCTGGAGAAACTGGCGGCTGTTAAAGAACTAATCTCGGATCTTTTGGAATTGGGTATCATTGAGCCTTTGTCCAGCAGGTGGATGTCGCCCATTCATTTAGTACCCCTGCGGAATGACTCCTAGTGCCTGTGTGGGCATTATTGCAGGCTTAATGCACAACCCTAATGGACAATTTCCCTATTACGAACCTTGTAGATTTAGAGTTGGTTTACGTTCTAGGAGGCAATCCAATTATGATAATGTAGAAAGATATAAAACAGCCAAGATCGCTGACCATCATTTTTTATTTACGACGACCGGTTTCGCTGAACTACATCAGCATCATCTGGTCAAATAAAACATTTTACAAGGCCATAATCTTGTGATGTCAATAAGTTGTTATATAACAATTTTCAGTGCATAGGTGCACTATGTCATAATAAAACATAATTATCACAGTGAGTGACAATAGCAAATTGTTATATAACAACTGATTGACATCACAAGATTATGGCCTTGTAAAATATTTTATTTGACCAGATGATGCTGACATAGTTCAGCGAAACCGGTCGTCGTAAATAAAAATTGATGATCAGCGATCTTTGCTTTTTTTTATATCTTTCTACTTGTAGATTTTACTCAAACTCTAGTGGGTGCAAGTGTTCTCTGTTGAGGTCTGCAAGCATACTTATCACCAGACTCCCATGGCTCCTTACGTCTTTGAATAGACTGCTATCAACACTTCTATAGGCTTGTTTCACTACTGATTCATGACATTTGGTCTAAAAAAATGCAACACAAACTTAGCCACACTTCAGTGTGAGATTTTCTCCTTTAAAATTTGCTTTGCATACATTGACACGACATACTAGTGTTCGGAAAAGAAGAAACATATTCAGAACCTCCTGGAAACTTTGGCTGCAGCAGGCATCGATCTTATCGACAGTTATACCAATGTTCGATGTTTTTTCTTGGCTTCACAGTTTCTGACCATGTCAGAAGCCTACCTTCCCTCGACTTGCAAAGAACTGTGCCACTTCCTTGGAACCATTAACTGTTATCAACATCATTTACCCAGTGCAGCCGAGCTTCAAGGCTCACTTAAAGACACTTAAGCCAGCAAGACAGCCTCTGGCGACAGGCCTGTTCCTTGAATGGACGCTTAGACTTCTGCATTCTCTGTCCTCGAGGATATCCTCACTCGAGCTGCCACTATTGCTCACACTTATCCAGATGCTGAACTTTTCGTTACCAAGAAAGCAAGTGAGGAAGCCATCGGCGCGGTTCTACGCCAATCCCTCAACAGTGTCAAGTTTACTTTTTTTTTTTTCCCAAAGAAACTTAACAATGGCCAAAAGAAGTACTTTGCCTTTGATCGGGAACTCTTGATGTCTATGAATCCATTAAACTTGCGTTCTGCCATCAATGATTGTTCTTTCTACGTCCTCACTCATCACAAGCCTCTTGCTGCTGGTATCACCAACTGTACAGCGCTCCCCCCTTCCTCCCCGCAGGTTCACCAATGTCTGTTACATCAAGGGTGTGATCTTGTCTCTCTAATCTTGCCACTTTTCAGGCTGCGGATGAGAATACAATGCAACTCATTCATGACACTAACTCTTCTGTATGACCCATCCGCACCACCTTTCCAAGTGTCTCGGGTAAGGTTTGAAGTGAAGAATCGACATGCACACACCTATATTCCACACTGCCTCAGATGAGAAATCTTCAATAAACTCCACAATCTAGCTCATTTTGGTATTAAAGCTTCCACCAAGCTAGTCACTGACAGTTTTGTCTGGCAGGACATGAGGCAAGATTGTCAATCCTGGGCTTGCAACTGTTTAACAAAGCAAGATTCATACTCACACCACCCCTCCTCCCTTGGGCTCTTTTCATGTTCCTGCTGGCCACTTTCGACGTGTTCATATTGATCTAATCATCACCCCTTCCTCCAGTTGATTGATTCCAAAACCTCCTCACATCTATTGACTGTACCACCTGCTGGGCAGAAGCCAAGCCACTCCTGAACATCACTGCAGAAAGTGTCGCTCATGCCTTCATGCACTCGAGGATTGCAATGTCTTAATTGAATGGTGGCATCACACACCCAAAGGGGCTCTTATATGCCATGATTCATTGTGGCTCGAGGCTGTCCTCCTGGTCCTTCTAGGTCTCTGGTCCACATTCAAACATGACCTGAAGAGCACTGTGGCTGAGTTCGACTATGGTCAAAAACTTTCTCCCTGGCAAGCTTATTCTCCGCCGGCTATTTTGTTAGTCAGTTGTGTATGATCTACTCTAGAGTTCGCAATAAAGTATTTGTCAGTGAATACATGTGGATTCATTGGGGCTAAACCCCCCCCCCCCACTTGACTCCCCATAATATATAAGTGTTCTAATTATCTTTTATGACCGATGCAGCAGAGGCTGTTCTTGATTGCAGCATGTAAGTAGATTCAAACCCTAAAACCTTGATATCAAACTACACAACCAAACATCTTAACCATAACCATGTCCGCCTGTTATGTATTCCTTAACAGTTTGTCCATAAAAGTGCAGTTGTGTTTCCAATCATCAATGTGCATGTCATTGCATTGTGTGTTGAGTAGTGGATGGATGGATAGATGGATTGATTTTGGAAGGGACTAAACGACAAAGGTTATCAGTCCCCTGTTCCAAACGTAGAGTGTACAGTAAAGATCGCTAAAACGTTGTATAAAGCAATGTGTTAAACTTCACCAAGCAAAGGAATTAACACGTCAAGAAATAATAATAATAAAAAAAGCAAATAAAAAAACAGGTGAAAGTAGAGGTGTAAAGAGGATACCAAGAGTGTCTTGGTCAGGTGACCACAGAAATAAAAGTAGAGTATCCGGTCACTCTGACACGTTAAAACCACCTACCTAAAAGTGTTAAGTGAAGAACGGAGGCTTATAAGCCAGTCCGCTGTCTCAGCAGCGAGACTAACCAGTGCTTCTCTGTACTTTTAATTGTTTCTCTGTTAAATTGTATAAATAAAGTGATTATCTCCTGGAATTTCATGTATTATTATACAGTAGTGTTGGTAGAAACCACAAACTTAATTAACGTAAAGCTTATATATGGACAGTTTACAACTTACTCCAAAGATATCATGACGAATCGCAACAGGCAAGTAAAAGACCCATATATACAGACTTAAGCTATCGGCCACTCACCCCCTCCAGAAAAAAAAAAAAAAAAATTGCAGGCACACTTCAGAGCCCCACAACCGTCTTCTCTAGCTACCGGACTATGAAATTCACTCTGTGGTGAACGTAGAGGAGGAGGGGGGGGGGACAGGAAGGTTGCATCATGGTGGTGGACATGGATGTATTTATGGAATCGAGTGGGGGGGGGGGGAGGGGAGGAAGCAGAAGAAGTAACACACACACACACACACACACACACACAGCGTGGGGGGGGAGAGGGAGAGGCATTTTAGGTTGAGGTTTGGATAATTTCAGATAACTCTCAATCTGTGTAGTTCAAAAAAGCTGGTGGTTGGGATGATCATCTAGGTTGTGAAGCAGTCAATGAAATCAAGCAAATGCTCTGCTGCCTGTTGTGCCACAGGGTGCTCAACATTGTGTTCGGCGGTGGCTGTTCATCCTAATTGACTGCTGGTTAGTGGTCATGCCAATACAGAAAGCTGGGTAGTGATTGCAGCACATTTAGTAAATTATGTGCCTGCTTTCACAGATGGCCTGGCCTCTTGATTGGGTAGTATAAGACTGTTCTGGGTGGGTGGATTGGACAGGTCTTGCAATGGGGTCTTCTGCAGGGATATGACTCTGTGGCAGAGGGGTGGAGTTCAAGATGGCCTAGGGATGGACTTAGGATGTTACAGAGGTTTGGGGGGGGGGGGGGACCACTTTAAGAGGGTTGGTAAGGTTCTTGGGCAGGATGTGTCATTTCTTGTCACGAGGACAGAAAATCAAAACCTTGGCAAAGGATGCAGTTTAGTTGTTCCAGCCCAAGATAGTACTGGGTGATTTAAAAAGTTACGTTATTTTTACTGGCACAATCACAAGTTTTACCCATTTCACATGTTACGTTTACAGATGCCCCAATTTAATTTCACTGCCACACAACTTCTTATACAAATTTATTGCACATCTACTGGAAAATACAAAATCATAATTATGGCAACAGATGCTCATATACACAAGAATGGAACAGAAAATATACTTCAAACCTAAATAATGAACAGACAGTGCAACATACATCAGCAACAACTAAAATATGCACTCATTTTTAAGCTGATATTTACCAAACCATTTATAAGACTTTAACATTGCAATTTAAATACGACTGACAAGGAAATTTTAAAATGACAATTATACACACAAATCACAAATTATATTTTAAATGCTGAAGTAAGATAGGTCAACTTCCTTCCTCCTGTTCTGGAAACAGGATAAATGATAGGTATTTATATAACATAATTTTATAAACCTCCACAGAATATTACAAGTCAAAGAATGAAATGTCTGTTACTTTCAAATAATGGCCTATCTCCTTTGCAATTACAATAAGCAGCATAATTTAAAAATTCTGTTCCAAAGTTAATGCAAATATGCATTAGATTAAGGGCAACTCTGAAAACCTATGTGTGTTACTGTACAGTTCAGTCTCTCTGTAACAGGACACTATGACCCTGCCAGTTTTTTTTTTTTTTTGAAAATATTACAAAAGCTTTATCCTTAAAATCCTCAACATGTGGTCCCACTTAGAACAGCAAGAACATTCACGTGTCAATCACAATTGTAGCCTGCGGTCGCCACATCAACAGAGAGAATATGCCGAAACGAACACCTTCTGTTAATTTAGCAACTATCTGGCCACTGAAAAATCCCATTATGTCACAATTGGCAACAAATAACTGCAGAGGTTTCACAAATTACATCACACAGTGCACGTCTCTGATAGCACCGCCTGGGAACAGTCCAGGACGGCCGGGTGACCGCGATCACCGCATCGTGACGGCAGCGGGAGCACAGGGCGAGGGCGGCGGAGGCGGCGGCTCGCAGCCCACGTCGTCCAGTGGCCTCTTGAAGCGGGGCGTCGAAGCTTCACCATTGCGGAGCGTTTGTTGGGCCCGGTAGATGGGCTCAAACTCCGTTAGCTGCGCCACAAAGCCTTCGTTGGGATTTATGCAGAACCGCCTCTGCTGCACTAGGCCAAATGCCGCACTGTGGGTGAAAGATAAACACCAGTAGCCGATAAATCAGAACTCCGTGAGGGTGAAAGCTAGCTCAAATGGTATTTTATAAATGATGAAAATTCTCCTCAGAGATAATAAATATTGTTGAAATGAGACAGAATGGCTGGCCAGTACTTACCATTACGCTGTACCGCCGATAGTAACACAAAATGAAAAAACAGAAAAAAGGGGGACAAAGGGACAAGCTTTCGGAACAGAGTTCCTTCGTCAGGTGGGAGAGAAGGGAAGAATAAAGGATGGGGGGACAGCTATGGGTACCAGGATGGCCCCTTCCTATGCTAACCTCTTCATGGACCGCATGGAAGAGGCATTCCTTAAGACACAGAAGTTGCCTCCCCTGGTTTGGTATAGATTCATAGATGATATCTTTATGGTCTGGACTCACGGTGAAGAAACCCTTCTGAACTTCCTCCACGACCTTAACTCCTTCTCCAGCCTTACATTCACCTGGTCCTTCTCCAAAACTCAAACCACCTTCCTTGATGTTGACCTTCACCTTGCTGAGTCTCACATCCACACCTCAGTCCATATTAAACCCACTAACAAACAACAGTACCTCCACTTTGACAGCTGCCATCCCTTCCATATTAAACGATCCCTTCCCTACAGCCTGGGCATCCATGGGAAACGTATCTGTTCCAGTTCCGAATCCCTCACCAGCTACAACAACAATCTATCCAATGCTTTCCTCTCCCGCAACTACCCTAAAGACCTCGTCCACAAACAGATCTCCCGAGCTGTCCATTCCTCACCCTCCAAAA
Source organism: Locusta migratoria (assembly GCA_026315105.1). Lineage (NCBI taxonomy): Eukaryota > Metazoa > Arthropoda > Insecta > Orthoptera > Acrididae > Locusta > Locusta migratoria. Next base: position 4,787,955 of record CM048753.1, read on the forward strand.
ACAATGTTCCTAACCCCAGACCACCCAGAAGCACTCCCTTAGTCACCCAGTACCATCCTGGCCTGGAATGCCTCAACAAATTCCTCCAACAGGGCTATGACTTTCTCAAGTCATGCCCTGAAATGAGACCATCACTCCAAACTGTTCTTCCCACACCACCCAGAGTAGCCTTCCGCCGTCCTCCCAAACTCCGCAACATCCTCGTCCAACCTTACAACATCCCAAAACCACCCTCCCTACCTAATGGTTCCTACCCCTGCAACCGATCCCACTGCAAAACCTGTCCAATGCATCCTCCCACTACCACATACTCCAGCCCCACCACAGGAAAAACCTACCCAATTCAAGGCAGGGCCACATGTGAGACAACACATGTCATATACCAGCTGACATGTGTCCACTGTTCAGCCTTTTATGTTGGTATGACTACCAACAAATTGGCTGAGCGGATGAATGGGCATAGACGGACTGTTCGCCTGGGGGACACCCAATATCCTGTGGCAGAACATGCCCTCCAGCATAACTCCAGGGACCTGGGCACGTGTTACACCACACGTGCCATTTGGATAGTACCAACCAACACCAGTCCCTCAGAGATACGGAGGTAAGAACTTGCCCTACAACATATCCTCTCCTCCCGCCACCCCCCTGGCCTAAATCTACGCTAACCCCTCCCCTTCCTCCATCCTCAGCTCACCTATTCGTTATCAGTTCCTTACCTCCATCCCTCTCTCTCTCTCTCTCTCTCTGTGTGTCATTCTCTCTATCTCTCTCCATATGTGTGTGTGTGTGTGTGTGTGTGTGTGTGTGTGTGTGTGTGTGTGTGTGTGTCCATCCAATTTCCCTGTTTATGAAAAACATTTTAGACACCCCCCCCCCGACACCCCTCAGCATCATTAATTTCACTCTCTTCTCTTTACTGCTTGATCTTTTCTCTTTAGTTATATTTATCCTCTCTGGCTTGGCTCAGTACATACATGCAGTATCTCTGACGTCCACACTCCCGAAACACCACCTTCATGACCTAGGTCGTGAACCACCTTTCCCTTCTGTTCCCATCCTTTATTCTTCCCTTCTCTCCCACCTGACAAAGGAACTCTGTTCCGAAAGCTTGTCCCTTTGTCCCCTTTTTTTCTGTTTTTTCATTTTGTGTTACTATTGGCGGTACAGCACAATGGTAAGTACTGGCCAGCCATTCTATCTCATTTCATCAAATGGTATTTTAACACAAAGAAAAGAAATTTAAAGAAATGAGCATATACTTACTTCATTACTGAAGCAATAAAGCATAGTACATATTTTTGGATACATTTTTGTTTCTCTTTTGGGATAAACGGCACTCATATTTAAAAAAAAGTCTAGAGTGCAATGATTTTTATTTGTATCAACTAGTTTCAGTCCTCTTTCTGGACCATTTTCGAGATTGCAACTCCATTGATGTTGAGGAGCTGGGCAGGTGCTTGGGAGCCTTTCAGTTGCAATCCTGAAGATGGTCTGAAAAAAGGACTGAAACTAGCTGATACAAATAAAAATCATTGCACACTAGACTTTATATATACATTATACAGTCAACACATCTAATAAAACCAAATACAATGACTTCAACAACTGAAAATTTTTGTTATGTTTTCTTGGAAGTTAGTATTTTGTTATGTTCAAATGGACTGGACTGAATTTGGATAAAATACAATACCCTTTAGTATTACACAAGGTCTTAACACATCACTAAATCTAAAATTGAATCAATATTCAATGTGCCTCACTATTAAGTCCGAGTGTTGGACATTATCATTTCCCTTCCCACATTCCATGTTGTTATTCTGTATTGTATGTTGACAGCAAGCATCATAAGGGAGTAAATGTACTGAAAGACTGTTTACACATGTCTACAACAGGTTCTATAGTGAGCAAATATTAAACACTTCCTTCCACAATGGTCAGAGTAAGGTGCTATTAAGAAATTAGTGAATGAAAATAGGAAAAGTCAGTAAGTTAACTTTTCATCTTCTAAAGCTGATGTTACCTATGTGTTGAGCTTTTCATGGCTTTTAGTTATAATCACTGCAAAAAAAGCCTAAGAACAGTGCTACCTTCCTGGATGTTAACCTCTGTCTGATGGCGCCATCCACAGTAAAAAGTCTTAACCACACATGGATGGCATATCTGCAGTGGTTGTAACTCCCTTACTCAATATGCCAAAAATTTTACAAAGGCCTTCACAGACAGAAACTACCCCACAGGCCTAGCCTATACACAGATCTCCCATGCCATATCCTCAAATACTCCTCTTACCACCAATAAACATCCATAAGAGCACTCCCTTTGTCATCCAATACTACTCTGGACAGAACAACTAAACCACATCCTTTGTCAAGGTTTTCATTTTCTGTCATCGTGCCCAGAAATGAGAGACATCCTGCCCAAGATCTTCCCCATCCCTCTTGAAGTGGTGTTCCACCTCTTACACAATCTCCATAATATCTAAGGCACTCCGAATGTAGCAGTTGTCACTTGTGACACCAGTTTATTTTGTGAGGTCCGGTAAGCATGTTGTGTGTGGAAATTATTTTTGTGTGTATATGTAAATGAGCAGAAATAGGTGTAGTGTTTTTACCAGATGGCAGCACTGCAAACTGTGGCACTTGCAGCTTTTTTCCTCCGCTGTGCAGCTGAAGCGCTCCTTTGAGTGCATCACACTGCACGGAATAAGAGGGCTCAGAAGAATCGACAATTACATCACAACAAAAGAAAGGATATTCTGTAACTTGCTGTTTAATCAAATGCATACATTCTATGTTACTGCAGAGAGTGTATGAGTATCAGTATAGTGTATCACTCAGGGGTGGTGGGTAGCGCCTTGTCTCCAGTAGTGGCAAATCTGTTCTAGGTGAAAGTTTAGGATGAGGCACACACAACTGATGCCTACCAGCTAATATGTTTGTTCAGATATGAGTACGACATTTTCGTCATTTTGTTACATGGTCAGAATACATATACAAGTTCCTGGATAATCTGAACTAGAGACACTGTAACATTAAGTTCACCATGCAACTAGAGTATGACGATCAACTTCTGTTCCTGAATATCCTGGTGAAGAGGCATACAGATGGCAGATTAGGCCACAGTATGTACAGGCCACTGACACACACTTATACCTACAGGGTGCTGAGCAGACTGGTACACCAAGCTAAGGCCTCAGCCTAGATTTGATCAAAGAAATCGCTCATCTATTTCCTGCAGTGAGAAATGTGACCACTTGGAGCACTAGTAGTATACAGCTTCCTTGCCACTACAGCTGTTTTATTTGGAGGTTAAATATCTGACATTACTTGGACATAACGTTCGTATTCGTAAACGTGGCTAGTAGTGGAATTTTTGTGTAGTGTTTTCTAGTAACAACAAAATTTTAAAAAATCAGATGGGGAGTTGTATAACAGGCGACAAGGCCAATTCACACTGTCCGTCACGTCAGTTTGCGTAGCCCAATACCCTGCGGCGAAAGTGAGGTTGAGTTACAATCCGTGATGTAAAAAAAGTCATTATATACTATTGGAATTGAAGAAGTAATACCCCAAAATCTTATTTACGGCCGAAACAGATTTTAGAATGTATGATTTTGGTAACTTGGTGTGCTAAAGTGCTGGGAAGTGAAACAACTTTCAAAACATCGACATCTGTTTGCAAGCGAATCTATGTACATATAAATACGTCAGCCAATTTTTGTAAGGAAATAAATAGAGCCAATTTACTTTTTCAGCAATGTTCCCCCCTTACATTGTTAAAACGTCATAAACAATTTAGATTATCCTCTTTGTCAGTGCTCACATTTTCCATTGAAAACGTTATTTAATGAAACTTGCTTTATTAACTTAACAATATTATTCATATACACAGTTTGAATCAGGCTTTTTGTTACCCTATTGCAAACTGTGAAGGATGAAGAGCGACAAAATAATTAGCAGGGAACGGCCTGGCTGTTCTGCTAATGGCATAAAAAAATCCTCCTGGTCCCATAACAAATTTTATTTATCTCGCTCTGACACCCATGGTTTCATCCAAGTGTGTTACCTGTTCTTTTTTCCCCGCCTTCTATTCTAAATGGAGACACAATGCAACTGTAGTATAAACAACAGCTGAACATTACACTGTCATTTTCAAGCAAATTTGACAAAATATTGGATGATAGTGCAATACCCCCTTTTGTGTTTCATCCAATTTCTTTGTCAAAAAATATAATCAATATTACATTCAATTTTTTCGTCCAATAATTTGATAGAGTAATACTGGCCTAAAGCATTCTATGACCCAACATCCGAGTTACATCATCTTTGGTGAGTTTTCAGCAGAGGCACTACACCCACCAGACAACCTGCAGCTGATACAATGGGAGAAGAATAAGAGACCAGAAAGGTAATCTTGCTACCCAGAGGTACCCCCCCCCCCCAGGCCAATGACACAACCCCCTTCACCCAACTCCGACCCCCTCCCCCCAGAGATATTAGTTCCTGTATTGCCATTTAATTTTGAAATTAAATATCTTATATTTTTCATTTTGGTTATTGCTCTATAAAGCCCCCCCCCCCCCCCCCCAGAAATTTCAATGACGCAGTTTGCATCGTGACCCCTCCCCCTGTGGGCACCTCTGTTGCTACCGTATGCAGGGCCTATATCTGGAAAGATCTGCAGAATCTCAAGGAAACAAGATCAAAACTGTGTTGTGACCACCAACCAATATTGGCGTGGTCAAGGATGATCAGGGATTAAGAAAACCAAATATCTACCAGATACCACGTGAATGCAATGTGTTTTACATTGGTCAAAACACCAAAACCTTTGATGTCGGATGAAAGGAACATCAACTACATGTCAGGCCCTAATTCAGCTATGTCAGAACACTATCTGGAATTTGAACACAACTTGGATTATGATATCAACTGGGATCCTAGGCCAAGCCTTCATGTTCAGGAATAGTGTCATAATCAAGTCAATTGAGATCAAAATGGCAGAGAACTAGATCAACCGGTAAGCAGGATAACATCTCAGTATTTCATGGATTCTGGCTCTGGAACTACTAAATATGTAAAAGGAAAAGCTCCAGTCTCCACACAACCTAATGGAGAACTCCTGCCAACGAGACAAGTACAAGCTGCAGCATGTGCACAGAACATGCCATCCCCACAGCAGCCTGATGTTCAGAAGAGTATCTCGCAGGTGCACACTGAACTCTGAAAACGAGCAGGGTGATAGTCCCCGATAGCAATCTGCAGCAATCGCCAACCGCGGGAGGATTGTACCGATAATGCTAGGAACGGATCTTGCGGACATGAACTGATAACGGAAAGGCTCAGGATGGCCACTTACCAGCAAGACAGTGTGACTTATGACTCAGATTGCAGTGTACATGTGTGGTTTGAAGAGCACCATGATGCATTTACTGGATTCCTCTGCCACCAAATTCTCCAGATTTGAATCCAATAGAGAATTCATGAGACCTTCTCGATTCAAATGTTTGTTCCAGACATCAAAACTGAGAAACCTTGTGCAGCTGACAACAACACCCGACTCGGCACAGCTCCAGATACTTACTGTTACCATCCAGAACCTCAATGACTATGTTCAGAGCGCGTCTTCCTTCTGTCCACACAGCAGAAAGTGCTGATTCAAGCTTTTGATAGATGGCCATATTAATGTGACTGGACAGCATTTGCACCCACACCCACACACTAACACTCCTGTGTCCAGATTGCTAGACTGCCATCAATTTATACTCGTAAAGAAAAGGAAGGCAAGGAGGAAAGGAACATCGAGTAGACAGTACGTAGCCTCTTCAAAGAATGTGTGTGGTGATGTACATAACTGACAGGAAATTCTGACATTTCACATTCAGTATCCAACTCCACCCCAAGATAGATCAATAACCTACAAGCCATGGCAACATTCAATAACTAACTATAGTCACTCTACATTGTAAATGATACGCACCTGCAGCTGAGTCCATATTTCTCCATAACGTAGGCGAGCACCAGGGCCGCGGACCGCGATATCCCAGCGTTCCCGTGCACCAACACTTTCCCACCGGAATTCAGTCCTTCGTCAATAAACTGTCGCACTGTGCTGAAGTGTCGTATTATATTCTCGTTAGGTGAATCTGCTATGTCCAGCACGAGGTACCTGTAAACATATGGAAAACAGCTGTCAATTCCATTTACACAATTTCAGGATTACCATACAAGTTTTGACAGAAGTATAGAAGAAATACAATCTCAGTTACCATGTTTCAAAAGTGCTATCCACCAAGTTTTACACACAAGCCGATATTCATTACATATCTTTTTTTGGGTGTCATCAAGAACTATCCATCAGATGCTGAGATTTTTCATGCAGACCAAAGCCCTATCTACCCCCATCCATACAATTTTTTTCTCCATAGGGAACAACTAGTAGGCAACACAGGCCAAGTTGGGAGGATGAACACCTTCAAACTAAAAAATATTTTAGGCCATTGTTCTGAGTGAAACACATCCTATTATTACATGAATTCCAACAAAAATATACAATTATGTATTTTTAACGACATTACAGCGCGCAGGGAAGAATCCTCTGCAGTCGGGTTGGTCACCGTGTCCTCGGTGGCGGAGTGGTCAACGCGTCTGCCTAGTAAGCAGGAGATCCCGGGTTTGAATCCCGGCCAGGCACAAATTTTCATTCGCCGCCATTTGGTATTTCATCTAAACCTAGTACAGTGAAGCCATAACTGATGGTAAATTGCGATTTATTTCAGAAAAATATATGTTTCATTATGAGGTTTCACATTGCAGGTAAGCCCAGAAGCAAATAATGCTCGTTGAACAAGGTCCCATTGTAAAGTCAATTTGTAAAAAATTAGAATTCTCAAAATTACTTATTGTATCTTTTTAATTTAGCTATTGCCTAGTAAGTTGAAAACATTTTTCAGGCCTTTCATTTATTCATTGTTAATGCGGTGTATTTATTATAAAGCAATCATTGTTCCATTTGACTGAGAATTGACGATCGACAAGGAATCACATAATTTTAATAAAAAATACATTTCACTTTTCTTAGGCATATGCTTTTGTATTACCAAACAGTCAGTTCTCAGGCATGCACTGGTCTAGTTGTTTTATGGTGCAACTACTGTATTTTCTCCTGTACGGCGACTCCCCGATCAAGACTTTGCAATCCACAAGTTGAAAAACACAGCTCTAAACCATCACATGAACGACAAAATGGCAGATATTGAAATAGGTGTCAGAGGGATTAAAAAAGCAAGTGAAATTGCTCAACAAAGGAAAGGCAGCTGGACTTGATGGGATACCAATTCGATTTTACATGGAGTAGGTGATGGAACTTGCCCCCATTCTAGCAGCAGTGTACCTAAAGTCTCTAGAGGAGTGACGTGTTCTCGAGGATTGGAAAAAAGCACAGGTCACTCCTGACTACAAGGAGGGTCGTCGATCAGATGCACATCACTATAAATCTGTATCTCTGACATGGGTCAGTTGCAGAATTTTGCAACACATTCTATGTTCGAATATTATGTCATTTCTGGACCTTCGTTGGATCAATACGGTTTTCAAAAGCAACAATCGAGCAAAACACAACTTACTCTATTCATCCACAAGATCCAGAGGGCAGTAGGATTACACATAAATGACGTGTTTCTTGATTTCTGTAAGGTGTTGGATACCATTCCACACCATCGCCTGATGAAAAAAGTGCAAGCATACGGAGTATCAGACCAACTGTGTGTTTGGATTAAAGTGCTCCTAGTTAAAAGAAAGCAGCATGTCTTTCTCAACAGAGAGAAATCTCCAGACAAAGTGATCACAGGTGTACCCAAGGGGAGTGTTACAGGACTGTTGCTTTTCACGATATATGTAAATGACCTCTTTGATAACAACAGAATTTCAATGAGGCTTTTTGCAGATGATACTGTAGTTTATCGAGAAGTTGCACCACTGGAAAAGGGTAGCAAAATGTGGAAGGATCTGCAGCACCTTGACACATAGTACAGGGAATAGCAATTAAGCAAATCAAATGTTTCTAAATCTATTGGACTTAACTGCATGGTCATCAGCCCGTAGCTTACAAACTACTTAAATAAAGGGAAACTAACCCTAAGGACAACACAAACATCCATGCCTGAAGGGGGATTCGAACCCCCGATGGCAGGCGGCCACACACACAGCAGCACAGCTCTCCAATGCACGCAGCTAACATGCTGCGGTCAGCAATTAAGCCTCAATGTAAACACATTTATATAGAAAGAAAGACCCTTTGTTATATAACTATGCAATATCAGGACAAACACTGGAAGCAGTTTCTTCCATAAAATATCTGGGAGGCGATTTGAAATGGAATGACCATATAACATCAATCGTAAGTAAGGCACATGCCACACAGATTCACTGGAAGAATCCTGAGGAAGTGGAGGTTACAAAGCTCTCGTTTGACCAGCACTTCATTATTCCTTATTGGGACAGACATGGAGAAGATCCAACAGAGAGCAGCACACTTCATTACGTGATCATTTAGTAAGCAGGAAAGTGTCATAGACATCGTTAGGCAACTTCAGTTGCAGATGCTAAGAGAGATGTTCTGTATGACGGTACAGGATTCTGTCAAAGTTCTGAGAGTGTACATATCATGAAGACTCAGTCAATAGCTTGCTTCCTCCTATGTATATCTTGTGAAGCGACCACAAAGGTAAGATAAGAGAGATTAGGGCCCACAGGGAGGCATATTTTTAGAAAGCATACTGGAGAAGTTCACATCTGGGCGGCCTGCTTTGTCACCACCACCACCTGCCTTTGTGGTGGTATCCATTTGAAGATGGTCGTTCAGTTGTTCATGTCCGATCAGCATTTCCAAGAAATAGCAGCTTGTTATTTCCTTAATAAGTATCTTGCATTGTGCGTAGGTTGTCCAGGAGAGGGCAGGTAAATAGCTGGCTTGGTTCTTGTTTGGCTCTAATTAACAATAGTCATCTGCATTCGCAGGAAGGATCTCCCAATTTCTGCAGGTCAGTCTTGCATCGAGGGATGGCCACTCTTAAACAGTTGATGGACCTCCATACATGATATGATAGGTTTGCGCCAGGAACTTATTTTTCTTTTGACGACATGTCTGTGGGCAGTGAGATCCACCTGATAAGATGAGATGTCTCTGGTGCTCCCTCCAGTGGCCGAGTCATAGCAAGGAAACTTTTGCTGGATTTGAGGAGAGATCTTGCTGCCTGGTAACAATATAACGGGTGTCAGTGGTCATTCTTCTGTTTTGTTTTCTTGCTGTCTGCAACAGCCCTTTGGACATTGCATGGGGCTATTCCAACAATTGGATACAGTTTTTGTACTGCCACTGACTTCAGACATCTCGGTCTCCATCCAATTTGATCATCTGGTGTCTTTACTAACTGATAGATGACACAATCATCCATAAACAGTCCAAGAGAGCTGCTCACATTTACTCCTGGATTATTTTTAAAGGTAAGGAACAGAAGGACCCTACAACACATCCAAGTGGCAAGCCAAATATTACTTCCATTTTAGTCAATGACTTTTCTCAGTTACTATGTACAGTGTCCACTCTGAGAGAAAATTGTGAGTCTAATTACACAGCTGTGGCGATATTCCATAAGGGCTTAAATTGATTAGAAAATGCTTGTGAGATACAGTGTTGAAAGCCTTCCGATAATCTAGAAATATGGAATCAATTTGAGATCCCTTGCTGATTGCACTCATTGCTTCATGCATCCAGACTCTTGTTGTCCTGGAACATCCGAAGATGGTGGTCATGTACATGTGAATGTACATTTCTTCTTCTGATGAAGGCCAAAACTTCAAAGTTGTGTGAATATGATTGTCTATTTTACGCGCCTCAGCAGCTCAGTTATAATATTCAGGGTGAGTTGTTATTTATCCTCTATTATTGACATTTCAATCGGCTTTTCCACTTTTATAACAAAATAGTTTTGTACAATGATTTGGTGACAAATTCTGATTAATTGCATACACACATTTTTTCCTACCTCCGAATCTTCTAGTATTCAAAGTATTATTTTTCAAAAGAGATAGATTGGCTGGCCAGTACTTACCTTTTTGCTTTACTGCCGATAGTTACACAGAAAGAAAAAAGGAAGAAAATAAAACAAGATTTTGGAACTGTATTCCTTCTTCAGGTAAGAGACAAGGAGAAAAAAGAAGAAAAGAGGAATGGGAAAGGAAGGGGAAGGTAATTCATGGCCCAGGTCATGAGGATGGTGTTAGAGGATTGTGGAAGTTAGAGATACTGTGTAGTAGTAATGAGCCATGCCAAAGAGGATTATATATCGCCACAGTTGCAAAAGCTTGAATGTTGTGTTTATGTGTGTTTTATTTGTGTCTATCTAAGAGCCTGTGCTTTGGGTAAGTTATTCGATTTCTATTTATTATCGGAGAGGAAAGATCAAGCAATAAAGAGAAGAAAAGATGAGTGAAGTGAATGATGCTGAGGGGAGAAAAGGGGGGGGGGTTTGTCTAAAATGTTTTGGATTAACAGGAAAGATGGAAACACCCCCCCCCCCCCCCCCACACACACACACAGAGAGAGAAAATGTTCAAATGTTTGTATAGCTTATGGGACTTAACTACGGGGTCATCAGTCCCTAAACTTACAAACTACTTAAGAACTAGCTAATACTAAGGACGGCACAAACATCTATGCCCGAGGGGGGATTCGAACCCCCTCCCCCCCCCCAACCGTAGTGGCCGTGCAGACCGTGGGGGGGGGGGGGGGCACAGACCTACACACAAATCAGGGAGACAGCAAGAGGCATTCCTTAAGACACAGAAGTTGCACCCCCTGGTTTGGTATAGATTCATATATGATATCTTTTTGGTCTGGACTCATGGTCAACTAAACCCTTCTGAACTTCCTTCACTATCTTAACTCATTCTCCAAACTAAAATTCCCCCGGTCCTTCTCTAAAACTCAAGCCACCTTCCTTGACGTAGACCTTCACCTTGCCGAGTCCCACATCCACACCTCAGTCCATATTAAACCCACAAACAAGCAACAGTACCTCCACTTTGACAGCTGCCATCCCTTCCATATTAAACGATCCCTTCCCTACAGCCTAGGCATCCGTGAAAAACAAATCTGCTCCAATAAGAATCCCTCACTACCTACAATAACAATCTATATAATGCTTTCCTCTCCTGCAATTACCATACAGACCTTCTCCACAAACAGATCTCATGAGCTGTCCATTCCTCCCCTTCCAACAACAATGTTCCCAACCCCAGACCACCCAGAAGCATCCCCTTAGTCACTCAGTACCATCCTGGCCTGGAATGCCTCAACAAACTACTCTGACTTTCTCAAGTCATGCCCTGAGATGAGATCAACACTCCAAACTGTTTTTCCCACACCACCCAGAGTAGCCTTCTGCTGTCCTCGCAACCCCCTCAATATCCTCGTCCAACCTTACAAAATCCCAAAACCACCCTACCCACCTAATGGTTCCTATCCCTGCAACCGATCCCGCTGCGAAACCTGTCCGATGCCTCCTCCCACTACCACTTACTCAGCCCCACCACAGGAAAAACCTACCCTATTCAAGGCAGGGCCACATGCGAGACAACATACGTCATGTATCAACTGACATGTTTTCATTGTGCAGCCTTTTATGTTGGTATGACTACCAACAAATTGGCTGAGCGGATGAATGGTCACAGACTGTTCGCCTGGGGGACACCCAATATCCTGTGGCAGAACATGCCCTCCAGCATAACTCCAGGGACCTGGGCATGTGTTACCACGTGCCATTTGGATACTACCAACTAACACCAGTCCCTCAAAGCTACGGAGGTGGGAACTTGCCCTCCAACATATCCTCTCCTCCCGCCACCCCCCTGGCCTAAATCTACGCTAACCCCTCCCCCTCCTCAACTTACCTATTCATTATCCCTTCCCACTCCCTCCCCCTCTCTCTCCCTGCCTGCCTGTCTGTCTGTCTGTCCAGTTCACTCATCTTTCTTCTCTTTACTGCTTGATCTTTCCTCTCTGGTTATATATATACTGTGTAGTAGTACTGAGTCATGTCAAAGAGTATATATCCTCTTTGGCATGGCTCAGTACTACTACACAGTATCTCTGACTTCCACAATTCTGCTAAACCATCCTCATGACCTAGGTCGTGAATTATATTCCCCTTCCTTTTTCCTTCTTTTTTTCTCTTCTCTCTTACCTGAAGAAGGAATACAGTTCCGAAAGCTTGTTTTATCTTTGTCTTTTTTTCTTTCTGTGAGTAACTATCGGCGGTACAGCAAAAAGGTAAGTACTGGCCAGCCAATCTATCTCTTTTGAAAAATAATTTATCTTCTCTGTGGAGAATTTCCATTATTAATCGACTATTCAAAATATAATTATTCTATAAATATTTACTCAATTTCAGTAAACATTGAGGTATATGATGATGGTTTAGATTTTCTCTATTAGCTTTTAAAGATGGATAGCAGCAGTTTCTATGGCTGGACAGGAATGTGTTAAAAGCTGCACTGTTTGGAATGGGGGTGATGTAGGGGGTACTTCAGGTTTTATTACCGTGCACATAGGAGGGAAAAAAGGGGGAATAACAAAACTACAGACAACAGAAAAATGAGAGAAAAGTACTGAGAAAGATTTACAGGTCAGTTCAGAAAGATCTGAATGAAACACTAAAAAAAGACCTGAATCGTCAGAGGCAGTTACCAATGAGGGTAGGAAAAGAAGGGAAAAGTCATACAGACATGTGTAAAAAAGAGGTAAAGCAGTCAACAATCTGAAGATTGGTTTGAACACCACAGTGCTTTACTAGGCATGGTCCTATTTGGAGGTGGTATGCCGTTGCCTTCCTCTGACCTTCGAACTGACTCACCCCACCCAGTTATAGGGGGACCTACAGTTTAACGTGGGTTCCGAACCACGGTGCTACTCGGTATTTTTCACACAAGCAATACTGCCAGAGGTGAAATAAATGGAAAGTAACAGATAAAAATCCTAGGAGCTGGCGGGGATCGAACCCGTGACCTTTGGATTTGTAGTCTGTCACTCTACCACTGTGCAACCGAGGCGCACACAGACATGTGTATAAGATCAAAATATTCAAATGTTTGTAGAACTTATGGGACTTAACTACGGGGTCATCAGTCCCTAAACTTACAAACTACTTATGAACTAGCTTATAATAAAGATGGCACCAAACATCCATACCCGAGGGGGGATTCGAACCTCCGACGGGAAACTGCCTCGTTTATTGTAGCATAGCGCCTCAATGTGCTCAGCCGCTCCGCCGCGGCTGTGTATAAGATCACTTTAAATAATGGAAAGTCCAGGTTGGAATTGATAATTATAGTAAGGACAGTTTATAGCTCACCGCAGAGACGTGGAGACGAGCTGCGACAGGCACACACAAGACACACACATTCAGCTATCGGCCGTGGCCTTCTTCAGAAAATAGGACACTCACGTAATCACACAGACACACAACACAGTCATACAACTGTGGTGTCGCACAAGTACAAAGTGCGCGCCACCTACTTTCGCCGTGCGCCGCCATGCATGCACGGCGCGGCGTTCTTCCGACGACAGCCACGAGCGCCCTCTGCTGGAACCCCGGTCGTGGCCACCACAGAAAGATATAGGACTTCGCACTTCGGACTGAGATAGCAACGAGTAAAGAGTTCGGAATCAGATAGGCACCAGAGAAGACTTTGCTATTGTACAGGCACTAGGCAGGCCTCTAACAACTATGTATCAACATTCTGCAGTACTATGTAGAAGTTAAGTATTGTTTCATTCTGTGCAGTATATATCTCTTTCTACTTTACTCGAGTGTTTATAGTTTCTGGCTGCTCCCCTCTGTACCTGCACCAGCGTGTCGGTCTCATTCCACTCGGCCACCGACACCGACGACGAGGCTGGGACACAAAAGCGGCGACGAAGTTGGGACACAAAAGTGGCGACGAGGAGTGATAGACGAACCTTGGACCAGCCCGCTTACAGCAGCCAGACAGCAGCAGTCGGAGCACGCAGAAATTGTTCCCGCCCACCCACCCTTAATATAAGAATTTTGGGGAAAGATATTTTGTTACGTGTTTTGTGGACTTTTTTGTTGCAGAGCGAGCCCTCCTTTCATATTGCATTTGTGTTTTGTTATAATTTACTTGTATGCACGGCGCCTAATCGGTCAGCATGGCCACTACCCCGAACCCAAACTTAATGAAAATTATTCAGTTACAGACGGCGCAAATAACGCAACTCCTCCAAGCGGTGTCCCAGCTAACCAACAACAACAGCCGCCGCTTCAGCAGCCCACACCTGCCGCTGCACCTCTTCCTACGTTTCGCCAGTACAACGAACGTGAGGAAGAATGGAGTGACTACTTCGCACAGTTTCAAGAACTCGTCGCGGCTCATCAAATTACAGGTCAGAAAGTTAAGCATCTTTTGTTGTCCGTGGTGGGCCCCAAAACCTTTGTATTACTGCAGAAACTATTTCCCCACGCATCTCCTCGTGATGTGGACTTTGAACAAATTGTAGATGCAATGAATGCTCATTACGAGAGGAAAGTTCTCGTAGCCGCTGCGCGGTACCGATTTTTCAGACTTAAAAAATTACCGCAGCAGTCACACCAAGAGTGGATTACGGAATTGAAGGGCTTAACCCGCCAATGTAAATTTACTTGCTCTTGTGGACTTTCGTATAGTGACGTGATGTTGAGGGATGCGATTACGCAGAATATTCAGGACCCCAGAATTAGAGCAGCAATTCTGAAACAGTCTGACCCCTCCTTAGACAGTGTACTGCAGCTTATAGAAGCGCATGATACTTTTGACTTAGCAGATGTAGAAATGCAAAGCCACAGTGTTAATTCAGTGCGCCGTAACGGACGCTTTCCTAGCCGTGGTTCTCAGCATAGCACTAGTGATTCTTATTTTTCTACCGGCCGTGCTGAACAGTCAGTGAACAGTAGCCAGTGTAAAAGTGCGACGCAAAGGTCGCCCCGTCGTGTTAGAAACAGTGATTTGAATAACGGGCGCCAACGCTCATTTCAGAAAAATGTACGTAAATCTTGCCCCCAGTGTGTGTCTCGCCACAAGCGTGCTCATTGCCCTAGTCGCAACGCAACCTGTTATCAATGTGGCAAATCGGGACATGTGCAGTCTGTGTGTATGCAAATTAAAAACTCAAAGAACAGTAATGTTAGAAACGGTGCTTCGCAAAGTGCGAGAACAGTTCATTCTGTAAATGTTATACGGGCTGTGGAATTGAACAGTGCTTTCCTCGGATCTCAATTGCAAGAAAGTAGTTCTGCGCCTATGGCAAAATTATATAGTGCACCACGTAGCAAGCGCCGACGAGCGCGTAAAACAGTGCAACGGAAAAGGGTTCGGGACAAGCAAAATGACTATGAACAGTGCATTCCTGTAGTGAAAATAGTGCCTTCTGCAACTGCTCCTTGTAATAATGCCCAGTACTATGTAGATAGTGATAGTAGAATTGATGTAGCTACTCAAAGTAATTTTAGTTCAGTAGCCTCGCATTGCGCGGACGCCGATCCGGCGATAGTGCCATCTAGTGACAGTGTTGTTAATCCACTGCGTGCCGAGTCTGCGCTGCTTACTCCACTACGCAGCCCGCGCAAGCGCCGTAAACAAACCGTAGCAGACGTTGCCCACATTCGCGCACCTGTCGAGCGCCGCAAGCAAAAACTTTTTGTGAATCTTTCCATGGACAATAAGACTGTGCAATTTCAGCTCGACACTGGTTCCGCTGTTACCTTAATTAATAAAGATACTTATGAACTTCTGGGTTCGCCAAAATTATCGCTGTGTCAACAAGTGTTAACAGCTTATACAGGTCAAAATATTCCCGTGCTAGGAACATGTAGCCTGCCCGCCTCTTTTCAAGGTGTTACGAAAACAGTTGCTTTTGTTGTTCTTCAGGCCAAATCTACGCAGAACATTTTTGGACTAGATGCATTCGACTTGTTTGGTTTATCAATTCAAAGAGATGTACTTCAAATTTCGTCAATAGTGCCTCAGGATAAAATCAATGCATTGTGTGACAAATACAGTGACTTGTTTTTGCCGGAACTAGGTTGTGCAAAAGACTTCGTGGCACATGTGACTTTAAAAGAATCTGCAGTTCCAAAAATTTCGTAAAGCTAGACCAGTGCCTATCGCATTGCATGATTCAGTTGCCGAAGAACTTAAAACGTTGGCAAGATAGTGGGGTGATTTCTCCTGTTTCTGCGAGTCATTGGGCCTCGCCTATAGTAATTATACCCAAGCCGTCAGGAAAACTTCGTCTCTGTGCGGACTTTAAATCAACAGTGAACAGTCAAACAATTGTCGACACTTATCCCCTGCCCAGACCTGAGGAACTGTTGGACAAATTAGGACAGTCTCGTTTCTTTTCTAAGATTGATTTAGCAGAGGCATACTTACAGATTCCGCTCGATGACGAATCAAACAAGTTTTTCGTCATTAATACTCACATGGGCCTTTTTCAATTTCAACGCCTACCCTTTGGCAGTTCTTCCGCTCCCGCTATTTTTCAGCGTTTTTTGGAACAGCTGACAGTTTCTGTACCGTGTTGTTCGAACTATTTAGATGATATTGTGGTATCCGGACGTACAGTTGAAGAACATTTAGCAAACCTGGAGTGCCTTTTCAAAGTTTTGACTGCAGCAGGTCTACGTTGTAATAAGGCAAAGTGTTTGTTTTTTCAAACTGAAATAGAGTACCTAGGCCATGTGATTAATGCCCAAGGAATTCATCCCTTACAGTCACATCTTCGAGCAATCAAAGACTTGCCTCCTCCTAAGAATGTGCATGAATTGCAAGCAGTGATGGGAAAGCTTAACTATTATTTCAGGTTTATTCCCAATGCCTCTCAGATTGCAGCTCCACTGCATCACTTACGTAGGAAGAATGTTCCTTTTGTATGGTCTAAAGATTGTCAGGTTGCCTTTGACAAACTAAAGTCTGCACTACTCAGTGATGCATGTTTGATTCCCTTTGACCCACAGAAGCCTGTAGTGTTAGCAGTTGACGCCTCGTCGTACGGTCTGGGCGCTGTAATCTCACATCGTATTGGATGTCACGATCGTCCTATTGCCTTTGCATCCAAGCTACTGACGCCGACGCAACAGAATTACAGTCAGATAGAAAAGGAGGCCTTAGCAATCATTTACGGCGTCACAAAGTTTCATCATTATCTCTATGGCAGAAAATTCTATTTGTTGACAGACCACAAGCCTCTCACGTCGTTGTTCTCACCCACAAAGCCAATTCTGCCACGTACGGCACAAAAGCTTTAGAGATGGTCCTTGATATTGTCCAATTATCAGTATGAGATTTTGTACCGACCTACCACTAAACACGCCAACGCGGACACACTTTCCCGACTTCCGGTTGGCCAGGATGTGTCGTTTGATTCTTTGGAAATGGCATGTTGTCAGATAGACTCCAGAGATGCTACCACTGTCGCAGATTTCCCTTTGAACTCTCGTCGGGTCGCACAGGAAACAGCTGCGGATGCAGACTTAAGTGTGGTAGCACGTTTTGTTCGCTTTGGTTGGCCTGCCAGAGCCAAAGACATTGATCGGCCTCTGGTTCGACGTTATTTTGCACAACGTCATGCATTATCTTTAAGTCAGGGTGTACTGTTGTTGCATACCGACAACGACCAAGCAAGAGTGATTGTTCCTCGTTCCCTGCAACGAGAAGTGTTACGCCTCCTGCATCAAGGACATTGGGGCATTGTTAGGACAAAGCAACTGGCCAGACGTCATTGTACCTGGGTTGGTATGGACGCTCAGATAGAGAGCATGACATCACAGTGTACAGTTTGTGCGGAGCATCAGGCGGCTCCTCCACAGCGTTTCTCAGACTGGCCACGCCCCAAGGGACCATGGCAACGTTTACATATTGACTTTGCCGGACCTTTCTGGAATACGCGCTGGTTAATCGTTGTAGACGCTTTCAGCAAGTTTCCTTTTGTGATTGCCATGAACTCAACGACAGCTTCTAGTACAATCAGTGCCTTAACATCAGTGTTTTGCATCGAAGGCTTGCCTGAAACTATCGTCAGTGACAATGGACCTCAGTTTGTTAGTGCGGAATTTCAACAATTTTGTCGTGTGAATGGTATTCAGCATATTACCACTGCACCTTTTCACCCTCAGTCCAATGGTGAAGCAGAACGTTTCGTTCGAACATTCAAGTCTCACATGGAGAAGATGAAAGGTCAGCACTCCAGGCAGCAAGCTCTTCAAATTTTCCTGTCTACGTATCGGTGCATGCCACGTGACGGCCCGTCTCCTGCCGAGCTGCTACACGGCCGCCGTCACCGCACTCTCCTTCACCTGCTGCAGCCTCCCACGCACCGAGTCGGTTCGTATGGCGCTACGCGTTTTCAGGTTTCTACACCGGTGCTGTACAGGGTGTTTGCTGGAAACAAGAAGACATGGCTGCCGGGCACCATTCAGCGCGTGCTCGGTAGCAATATGTATGTTGTACGTTCTTCCACAGGGTCGGAGCTGCGGCGCCACGCAAACCAATTGCGCCTGCACAGGCCGCGCGATCCTGTCTCCGGTTTCTTGATTCCAGACCCAGTTCACCGCCAGGGAGCACAACCACATAGTTCGTCCCCGGACTACGAGATCGTCCCGATGGAGATCGACGCGCCGCCGCCGCTGTCGCCGCCGCAGACGACAGCGTCACCGAGAGGGACTCCGGGACCGTGCGTGCTGCCCCAGCTTGGGCCACACACCTCAGAAAAAGATGACCTGCTCCCTCTGGGCGGGGGCGGGCGCCCTTCCCCAGGTTTCGGCGGGTTCCCTGGAGGATCTCAAGGCGGATGCCGGGGCGCGGACGGCGTCTCGATCCCGACCTCAGCTACGACGCCCGTCCCACCAGTAACGCCCCCGCCCAGGCCCTCCTCCCAGTGCCGTAGCCGTGGCCCTCAGCCCTACGCCACGACGGCGCGGCGGTTAGGGGGGGAGGGGTGTGGTGTCG
The DNA here is from genome assembly GCA_026315105.1 of Locusta migratoria. NCBI lineage: Eukaryota > Metazoa > Arthropoda > Insecta > Orthoptera > Acrididae > Locusta > Locusta migratoria. The sequence continues at coordinate 4,807,019 of CM048753.1, forward strand.
CACAAGTACAAAGTGCGCGCCACCTACTTTCGCCGCGCGCCGCCATGCATGCATGGCGCGGCGTTCTTCCGACGACAGCCACGAGCGCCCTCTGCTGGAACCCCGCTCGTGGCCACCACAGAAAGATATAGGACTTCGCACTTCGGACTGAGATAGCAACGAGTAAAGAGTTCGGAATCAGATAGGCACCAGAGAAGACTTTGCTATTGTACAGGCACTAGGCAGGCCTCTAACAACTATGTATCAACATTCTGCAGTACTATGTAAAAGTTAAGTATTGTTTCATTCTGTGCAATATATATATCTCTTTCTAATTTACTCGAGTGTTTATAGTTTCTGGCTGCTCCCCTCCGTACCTGCACCAGCGTGTCGGTCTCGTTCCACTCGGCCACCGACACCTACGACAAGGCTGGGACACAAAAGCGGCGACGAAGTTGGGACACAAAAGTGGCGACGAGGATGGGACACAAAAACAACCATCACCTCCAACTGCTGCACTTCCAATCTCAACAAGAAATTTGTGGAAAAACTCAAGAAACTAAATATCTCTATATAAGACACTACAAATGGGAAAAAATACAGGGGGAAAAATTAAAATCTGAAAACAGTGAACACAGCAAATATACAAAACACGTTGGTAAGAAATAAGAAATACAGAAAATTAAAAATAAATAAATAAATAAATAAAAATAAAAATTAATTGTGTTTTAGCATTCTCCATTGACAATATTTGTAAGCATGGCCTTAGATTTTAGAACAGTACCGTTCCTCATAAATGCTACACACTCACTTGAAACGGTCGGGGAAATTCGGGCGGACAAAGTGAGCCTCGACAGCCTGGCGTACGCACACAATGTGCGTCACGCCATGTGCCAGCAGCGCCTTAAGGCGACAGCGCACAGCAGCCGAGTACGGCCCCAAGTAAAGGCCGGGTACAATCTCCTGCATCGATCGTCGCATCGTGTAAGTCCAGTCGTCGCTCGAGTCGCACTGGAAGGGCACTGCCGGGTACTCCACTCTGCAATTTTGTGCCTGTGGAAAAAGAGGTGCGAATTGTTTATTAAATGAAAAATATTAATTTCCAAAGATACAAAACACTGAGAAGTAGACATCAAGTCAGATGGCGGTGGCGGAGGGCTGTGTCGTACTGGAAGAGTCTGAGCGATCCACAGAGTGCCTCTACCTACATTCACACACGCAAAGCAATTTGACGGCTTTGACAGTTATGTCACCTTGTGTAGGGTGACCCTGCATTCCTGTATCAAAAGATCGTGACCCACTTCTTTTGAGTTTCCACGAGTTTGATAGGGAACTACCCATAGCTAGACTTTGATATCATACCTGCCAACTTTTCAAAAGGGTTATCAGTCAAAATCACTTGATACAAAAAAAATCTTATGATTTTTGACATACTTGGCCTGAAGAAAATGACAATAGTTGTAGGTTACAAAATACAATAATTCACACTTTAAACAGGATACTTCAATAACATCATATCTACTTACATCATAAGCTAAAGATTTGTAGATGACAATAGACACTCCTGGCCATTAAAATTTCTACACCATGAAGACGTGCTACAGATGTGAAATTCCGACAGGAAGAAGATGCTGTATATGCAAATGATTAGATTTTCAGAGAATTCACACAAGATTGGTGCCAGTGGCGACACCTACAATGTGCTGACATGAGCAAAGTTTCCAACCGATTTCTCATACACAAACAGCAGCTGACCGGCGTTGCCTGGTGAAACGTCGTTGTGATGCCTCGTGCAGCCACGCCTTGATCCCTGAGTCAACAGATGGGGACATTTGCAAGACAACAATAATCTGCAAGAACAGTTCGATGTCATTTGCAGCAGCATGGACTATCTGCTCAGAGACCATGTCTGTGGTTATCATTGATGCTGCATCGCAGACAGAAGTGCCTGTGATAAGTGTACGCAACATTGAACCTGGGTGCACAAATGGCAAAACATCATTTTTACGGATGACTCCAGGTTCTGTCTACAGAATCATAATGGTCGCATCTGTTTTTGGCGACATTGTGGTGAACGCACACTAGAAGTGTGTATTCGTCACCACCATACTGGCATTATCACATGGCGTGATGGCATGGGGTGCCATTGGTTACACGTCTGTCACCTCTTGTTAGCATTAATGGCACTTTAAACAGTGGCTGTTACGACCCGTGGGTCTACCCTCCATTCGATCCCTGCGAAACCCTACATTTTAGCAGGATAATGCACGACCGCATGTTGCAGGTCCTGACTGGCCTTTCTGGATACGAAAAATGTTTGACTGCTACCCTGGCCAGCACATTCTCCAGATCTCTCACCAACTGAAAATGTCTGGTCAATGGTGGTCGAGCAACTGGCTCATCACAATATGCCAGTCACTACTCTTGATGAACTGTGGTATCGTGTTGAAGCTGCATGGGCATCTGTACCTGTACGCGCCATCCAAGCTCTGTTTGACTCGCTGCCTAAGGGTATCGATGCTGTTGTTATGGCCAGAGGTGGTTTTCTGGGTACTGATTTCTCAGGATCTATGCACCCAAATTGCGTGGAAATGTAATCACATGTCAGTTCTAGTATAATATATTTGTCCAATGAATACCCATTTATCATCTGCATTTCTGTTTGGTGTAGCAATTTTAATGGCCAGTAGTGTATGTTAAACAGCAGCAGGTATAGTGAATATTGGTTTTGAGCACACACAACAGAACTTCTTTGATAAGTTAAGTATATATGCGACAACTTAAAAAGGCTTTACACGGTAAAACTTGTTTAACATAACACAGGAAAGAAGTAATAGGCCTATATTAGACACTAAAAATGCATTAGTATGCGATATGAATGCTAAAGCACAGTATGATCAATCTGCTCGATACCTAAGCAATTGCTTACTTCGAATCTCACCAGAGTGCAGGGCCATCTCAAGTACGCCGACTTAACAGTGTCGTTAGTGAGCTCATCCTCAGTTGTTTGCAACTGATACTTCAGGAATGGGTAGAAGGTCCACTTGTCTATATCGCGCACGTGTGTGTGTGTGTGTGTGTGTGTGTGTGTTATGGGGGTTTTTGTACAAACAAGCTTGCCCATTAAAAAAAAAAAGTTATTTTAAACTAGTCCAGACCAAGCATTGCCAGGTTATTTATTAATTCCATATTCTTGCAGTCTGTATCCCCCCCCCCCCCCTACCGCTCCTTCTCAAATGTTCAAATGTTTGTAAATCAATCTGACTATTAGGTTATTAATCCACAGCTTACATACTAATTAAAGTAAGGTAAACTAAGCTTAAGACAACACAAACACCCATGTCCGAGGGGGGACTTTGAACCCCATCAGCGAATGGCCACATGCACCACAGCACAGCATCCTAGTGTGCACGGCTAATCCGCCACGCCTCTCTTCCTCCTCCCCGTCTCATCTCCATCTCTACCTCTCTAGGCCCATCTCCTCCTCAACGAAGACTCAAGTCTGTTATGTTTTGTGGCGATCAGTGAAACACTGTCAAAGTTCACTGCATGGAACCCTTTGCAACGCGCCTATCAATGACTTTCAGTTTATACAAAACCCCTCCATGAAACATTCATACATGAGTGATCTTTCTAATAATTACTAAAACGGTGTGAAAGTATGGTTCCCCTTGTTTTCATGGTCAAGTGTACAAAATTTTTTCAAGGTAGAAATAAATGTGTAGATTTTGTGCAAGTCCGTAAGTAAAATAGCCTCTGCCAGGCACCATATGAAATTTTACCTAGATAGTGATCATCTTATTATGATGGTCAAGGGTGCAAAATTATCTTAAGATCAGAATAAAACTGTGGATTTCTGTGAATTGCAAACAAATACGCAAAGAGAAATTCTTCTTGATATATATGAAAGATAAGATTAAAACTCAGTACTTCAATTTTCGTGTCAATGTGTTAATATTATGATGCATCAAAGGAGTAGCGATGTGCCCTTCTTTCTTCCTAAGGCTGCAGCTCCCATACCACTGTCTACGCTGGGTTGCCGTTCAAGGGGATAATAGTCTTCAGACTATAGGTTTTTTTTCAATTTTTCTACTGTTCCTTTGCGTTTTCCCAATTCTCTCTCTTTTTAAACACCCCTGCATGTTAATTTCTACAGCTATTCTTTTTATATATAAAAAAAGGTTTCACCGTGAATTGTGTTCTGAATGAAACTGTCACTCTGCAGCGGAGTGTACACCGATATGATTTGTGTTAGATGAATTGAGAAGATGTGGCACCGAGCTTCTGAAATATACTGAAGTCAGTTTAGAATAATAATTTTCTTTTCATAATATGAGATATCTTAAAGTTGATATTCCTACCTCTGTATGTTGTTGTTGTTGTGGTCTTCAGTCCAGAGACTGGTTTGATGCAGCTCTCCACCCTACTCTATCCTGAGCAAGCCTTTTCATCTCCTCATAAGAACGACAACCCACATCCACTTGAATCTGCTTACTATACGCGTCTCTTGGTCTCCCTCTGCGATTTTTACCCCACACACTTCCCTCCAACGCTAAATTCACAATTCCTTGATGTCTAAGAATGTGTCCTACCAATCTATCCCTTCTTTTAGTCAAGGTATGCCAGAAATTTCTTTTCTCCTCAATTCGGTTCAGTACCTCCTCATTAGTTATGCGATCCACCCACCTAATCTTCAGCATTCTTCTGTAGCACCACATTTCAAAAGCCTCAATCCTCTTTCTGTCCACACTGCTAATCGTCCATGTTTCACTCCCATACAAGGCAACACTCCATACAAATGCCTTCAGAAAGGACTTCCTTAGGCTTAAATCAATATTCGATGTTAACAAATTTCTCTTTTTCAAAAACGCCTTTCTACCCATTGCCATTCTGCATTTTATATCATCTGTACTGCGACCATCATTTGTTATTTTACTGCCCAAGTAACAAAACTCATCTACCTCCTTTATTGTTTCGTTACCTAATCTAATTCCTTCAGCATCACCTGATTTTCTTACACTGCACTCCATTACCCTAGTTTTACTCTTGTTAATGTTCATCTTATATGCACCTTTAAGCACACTATCCATTCCGTTCAATTGCTCTTCCAGGTCCTTTGCTGTATCTGACAGAATTACTATGTCGTCGGCAAAACGCAATGTTTTTAATTCTTCACCCTGAACTTTAATTCCTTCTCCAAATTTCTCCTTGCTTTCCTTTATAGCTTGCTCAATGTACAAATTGAACAACATTGGGGAAAGGCTACAACCCTGTCTTACTCCCTTCCCAACCACTGCATTTCTTTCATGCCCTTCAACTCTGACAACCGCTGTCTGGTTTTTGTACAAGTTGTAAATAACCTTACGCTCCCTATATTTTACTCCTGCTTGCTTCAGAACTTTAAAGAGTTTATTCCAATCAACATTGTCAAAAGCCTTCTCCAAATCTACAAAAGCTAGAAATGTTGGTTTGCCTTTTCTTAACCTATCTTCTAGGATAAGGCGTAAAGTGAGTATTGCCTCCCGTGTTCCTACATTTCTCCTGAACCCAAACTGATCTTCCCCGAGGTCGGCTTCTACCAGCTTTTCCATCCTTCTGTATATAATTCGTGTTAATATTTTGCAACCATGACTTATTAAACTGATAGTTCTGTAGTTTTTACACCTGTCTGCACCCGCTTTCTTTGGAATGGGGATTATAACATTTTTCTTAAAGTCTGAGGGTACTTCACCTGTCTCATACATCTTACACACAATGTGAAACAATTTTGTCATGGCTGGTTCTCCCAGAGACTTCAGTAGCTCTGACGGGATATCATCTATTCCAGGGGCCTTGTTTCGACTTAGATCTTTCAGTGCTCTGTCAAATTCATCTCTCAGTATAGTATCTCCTATTTCATCATCATCTACATCCTCTTCCCTTCCTACAATAGTGTCTCGAAGTTCGTTTCCTTTGTAGAGCCCCTCTATATACTCTTTCCACCTTTCAGCTTTCCCTTCTTTGCTGAGAACTGGTTTTCCATCAGTGTCCTTGATATTCATAGAGCTGTTTTTCTTATCGCCAAATGTTTCTTTTATTTTCCGGTAGGCTGTATCTATTTTTCCCCTATTTATACATTCTTCTACATCCTTGCATTTGCCTTCTAGCCAGTCCTGCTTAGCCATTTTGCACTTCCTGTCAATCTCATTTCTTAGTCGTCTGTACTCCATTTTGCCTGTTTCATTTACTGCATTTTTATATTTTCTCCTTTCATCGATTAAATTTAGTATCTCCTGTGATATCCAAGGATTCTTTGTAGGTCTTTCCTTCCTACCTATTTTGTCCTCTGCTGCCTTCACTATTTCATCTCTCAATTTTACCCATTCCTCCTCAACTGTTTTATTTTCCCCTGTTTCTGTCAATTGTTGCCTGAAGCTCCCTCTGAAATTCTTAAGAACTTCAGGTTCCTTCAATTTATCTAGGTCCCATCTCCTTATTTTCCTACCTTTCTGTAGTTTCTTCAGTTTCAGCCTACAGTTCATAACCAACAAGTTATGGTCAGAGTCTATGTCTGCCCCTGGGTATGTCCTACACTTCAAAACCTGGTTCCGAAATCTATGTCTTACCATTATAAAATCTATCTGGTATCTCCCGGTGTCTCCTGGTCTCTTCCACGTATACAACCTTCTTTTGTGATTCTTAAACCAAGTGTTTGTTATAACTAAATTATGTTCCGTGCAAAATTCTACCAGGCGGCTTCCTCTTTTATTCCTTTTGCCCAGACCATATTCACCCACTATCTTCCCTTCCCTTCCTTGTCCTACTACCGAATTCCAGTCTCCCATTACAATTAAGTTTTCCTCTCCCTTAATTGTCTGAATAATTTCCTTTAGCTCCTCATATATTTCTTCGATCTCCTCATCATCGGCAGAGCTAGTTGGCATATAAACCTGAACTACTGTTGTCGGTGTTGGCTTCGTATCTATCTTGACAATGATAATACGATCGCTGTGCTGGTCATAGTAGTTTACCCGCATTCCTATTTTCTTATTCATTATCAATCCTACTCCTGTGATACCCCCAACTGATTTTGTATTTATAATCCTGTACTCACCTGACCAGAAATCCTGTTCATCCTGCCACCGAACTTCACTAATCCCCACTATATCTAACTTCAACCTATCCATTTTCCTTTTTAAATTTTCTAATTTTCCTACTCGATTAAGGGATCTAACATTCCACGCTCCGACCCGTAGAATGCCAGTATTGTCTTTCCTGATGATCACATCCTCCTGAGTAGTCCCCGCCCGGAGATCCGAATGGGGGACTATTTTACCTCCGGAATATTTTACCCGAGAGGATGCCATCATCATATGTTCATACAGTAGAGCTGCATGTCCTCGGGAAAAATAACGGCTGTAGTTTCCCCTTGCTTTCAGCCGTTCGCAGTAGCTGTGTGGCAAAGCCACATTAGCTGATGTTACAAGGCCAGCTCAGTCAATCATCCAGACTGTTGCCCCTGTAACTACTGAAAAGGCTGCTGCCCCTCTTCAGGAACCACACGTTTGTCTGGCCTCTCCACAGATACCCCTCCGCTGTGGTTGCACCTACAGTACGGCTATCTGTATCGTTGAGGCACGCAAGCCACCCCACCTCGGCAATGTCTGTGGTTCATGGGAGTGGTACCTCTGTATATTCCTGTGATTTGATAGTTAATTCATTAAGCAGCATGTTTAAGAAGAAGAAGAAGAAGAAGAAGAAACACTGCAGTGCAGGTCCTCAACACAGTCAACCATGGGTGGTTTTTATAAACAAGTCAAAACTTGTCCCAATAAAATTTTGAAATAATATGAAATTTATGTTCTCATATTCACCTTTCTGTTAAATGAAATAGGTTTGTTCCATCTTGTACAATAGAAGAGGGAGGAGGGTGGGGAACCACCCCTTGATATTTCCTAAACGATTTTATAAGTGCTGAATTATCACTTCTATAACTGTCTCAAAATTCATTTCTCAATATTTATCTCTATATTATAAAAGGCAATGTTCCAATTGACCGACTGACTCGTCATCGCCCAGCCCAAACCACTGAAGAGAGAAACTTGAAATTTTTAGAGGGTGTTGATCTTACTCTCTAGGCGTCATTTAAGAAGCGATTTTTCGATATTCCACCCGTAAGGGGATGAAATGGCGATGAAACATTTTTTGAAAATACATTGCTGTTTAGACAATTTTGAAGCTAGAACTACAAATTTTCGGATTTGGATTTGGGTTCGAATTTAAAAGACACATGTTTCAGCATTTTTTGGAAATTCGACTAATAAGGGGGTGAAATACGGAATGAAAAAATTGATTTTCAAAAATATATTGCTGTTAACTCAGTTCTGCCCTAATGAATTGGATACCACCAATGTTCCACTGGAAAACAGCCATAGAGGATGAAAAGGGAATTGAATAACTACATTACTTCTCCAAGACTGTGGCCATCAGCCTTGCACACAGAGTGACACCCATTTAGATCCAAAACTAGCTCTTATCGGGCAATTTTAGGCAAAACGCCTTTGTATCTCGTGGGGGTTCATCTTGAGTATTAGCTGCTTCTTTTTCTTCTGCCTCAGGACGAGAGGAGTCGACAGTAAGGGAGCAGACTAAGGAGACTTCAAGGTCATAAAACCAGTGACCTTTAGGCCCCGAGGTTGTGGTTTCCAACTGTGACTATGCCTATCAGAATTCTGCTTCTTAAAGTACTGGGGAGGGAGTTCCCTGAGGGAGTCCCATCTCCAGCAGGTGCCAGATAAGATGTTCTATGGTGAGGGCGGATGTGACTGGGGGCAGCGAATGGAGATGTGGAGGGAGGTATATTGAGGGGAGGAGGAGGAGGAGGAGGAGGAGGAGGAGGAGGAAGAAGAGGAGGGAATGTGGTAAGTGATAACATGTGCAAATGCAGATGGAGACAACAAAACTTCTTAGTACAGGAGAGATGGACAGGTGTCTTGAACTCCTGAATCTACTTTTCCCCCTTGTGCACTGCGTAATCTAGTTGGTGTTGGACAAGGAGGACACGTGGCCAAAACGGAGGCAACAGAAGCAGCGCATACGACCCATAAGCTGCCTGAAAGCACAAACGGCAATCACCAAACTCTGGCCAAGAGACAGATGGATCTACCAGTCACTGAACACGTTGCCGACAAGGTGTACTTCACTTTAATGACTACACCACAGACTTTACTATGTGACTCCTTCCTATAGTCGAGCCGAAATAGCACAATCCCCGGTGCTTGCACCAATCAGCTTTGAGTGTCGGCTCCGGCAGCAGACCATCGGAGTAAGTCAAACGCGAGCTTTGCTCTGTGCATGTGCGCGTTTGGCTGCGCTCTGCACTTTTGCCAGTTCTGTCAGACAGCACCGACCGTTAAGCTATATTGTAAGGCAGTAAAGTTACTATTTGGCAACAAGGTTGCATTCAGTTTCCGCGGCCGGGGCGGTCTGCCAGCCCAGTAGACGGAGACAGGGATCGTCGTATTCCGGTCCGACTATAACAATACCAGATGTTCTTAATTGTTCAGCTGGGAACTCTTCATTAAACAAATCTTTAGAACCCACAAAACCCCAGACTGTAGCCTTTGCTGGTCCTTGCCCTCAACCAACTTGTATCCTTCCCTGCTCCCACTATAGTAAAAAATACATCCTACCCCCCTCCCACTCACCCACAAAATAAATAAATAATCCAAGCACAGCCTCCAGACACTGTACCTAGCAGTAATATCCTGTGCTCCTCACGTCTCTGCCAACAGCAACAGCTTCTTCAACCACTTCTTTGTCAATTGTCCTTGCCATATTTCCTACTTCCCAATACCATAGCTGCCAACCTTTTAGAATTGGCTGTCAGTAATAATGCGCAAGACCAAAGAGGACGTGGGCTACGGCCTTGTCAAAAGAATATTTTAAAAATTTAAGCCTGACACTGCATTCATAAATATCTGCCACGCCACGTATAAAAAGTACTCTGTATCAAAAGACTCAGGTTAGGTGGAAAAATCTAAAACATTTGTGTAAATACCGTGAGTGGCTTAGAAATATTTTTGTAATTTTCAAATAACTGTCTTTACGGAAAGTTAACAGTTATCGAAGGAACAGAAAAGGGTGAAATTCTTTGCATTTTTAAATATAAAATCCTTAGCAGCTAAGGATATACAAAATTGTTTTGGATTTTAAACGACGGTAAAAACCACCAAACAGAGGTGTCACAAATCGCTCATCACTCATATTTAATTCTAGCTGCACAACACTGCAATGAAAAAAGTACACGCGAGAAAAGCCAGTAAAAGTTTTTCTCTTCGAAACGAACTGGCTAACTTCCGCAACTGGTAAAACACGTGGGCTGATAAGCTTGAACCAAAGACATTACACCCGTTATAGACCATAGAATTTACGTAGATCTTGGTGGGTGAGCGTGCATTTGGTAGGTATGGAGGGAGATTATAGGCGGGAATTGATCCAGATTTGTTCCAGCGGAAATGCTAACTTTAACATTTCCTAGAGCTTTGCTACGTACTCAGGAATGAAATAAATTTTTTATATAAAACTTTTATCAGCATTATGATTACCAAACTGTAGATAGTACCTACTCCGAGTTTTGTAAAACACATCAGATCGTAAAATGTCAAGTTTCTGTAAATTTTCACGAACTTCCCGTAACTCCGTAAATATGACGATAAATCTGTAACAATTACGGACAATCTGTAATAGTTGGCAGCTATGCAATACCCACCTCGGCAGATTACTGCTAATCTCGGATGCAGTCAGTGGCAGTACGTGTGAGCTGCGCTTGTGTGAAAGTACAAGCTGTTGCACTACAAACACGATAATTAGTAGGGAATATTCTTTTTAAAATTGTTTTTAATTAGCCAGAGTGAACCATACCTGCCAACCTTCAAAATGTAAAAATCAGGAGATACAGTTTAAAAACCGGGAGATTCTTAAAAATTGCAGCGCATTTTACTATACACCTTAAGATAACTGATTTTAGTCTTTTCCTATTATCTCATAACGCTAAATAATGGCTACAAAATACCATTTGCGTTAACCCAAATGTTGATTACATCTTTATATTTTGTAGCCAGTCCAGGTAAAGTGACTTTTTTTTTATTACAACAAAAGACGTTTGCAGTTGTATATTTGTGCCATACTGCTACCTGGGAACATGTTATGGAACAAATGACCCACATAGTAAACCATACTCCTTAATAAACAATGTAAATAAGCAGTCTGCATGTATCACATGATCACTTTCACTTTTTCCAGCAATTTCAGTCTTTTATTGTTACTCGCACACTTTTCATTTTCTCTGCAAGTATTTCGGTACATCGCTTTTCACGCCATGTGATGTGGAAATATCGCATCGACAAAGAGTACAAAAATACAATAAATGTTCCGAAAACCGCTTAAAAATTTATTATATTTTTTGCCATACTGAAACACATACCACCGAATTGAAATTCCATAATCACGTAAATAGCTATTTACACAAAAATTGCCTTTCTGCAATTCGCTTATGAAACTGATGCTCCTAACTATCCAATCAAAAGGTTACCAGCGATTAAAAAAACACTGAAGTGATTTCACTTACGCAGAAACAATCGTTATGTAAGTCAAGTGCAACTCCTAATTTCTATGAATTTCAATACATATTTATTTTTAACTGATAAATGAACAAATGACTTGACCATTGGCGGAAAAACAAATCTTTGGTTTCAGGATAAAAGCTAAAAATCGGGAGAAATAATGGGAAAAACCAGGAGGCGAGAGAAAAAGTGAAAAATCAGGAGACTCCTACCTAAATCGGGAGAGTTGGCAGGTATGGTGTACTAACCTGAGTATGCTTTGGCTGGGTACCACTATCATGTAACAGAACATAAACACTTAGTGCTCCAAGTGTCAGATGGAAAAGGATGTGCTAAGAAAAGACAACAACAGAGTGAGGGCTCAGACAATCGTTACATCGGCTCTTTGACGATGAAAGAGCAGTGCCAATATAAAAGCTACATTGACAAGAATACTGTTTTAACTCCACCCAATACTGCTGTAAGATTACCCTGATACCCTGCTGAACAGCCCAGAAAGAAAGAAATATGCAGCTGACTATACAATGGGAATCGCATCATCAGGTCTAAGATGGTCACTCTCACAAAAAGAGGATATTTATTATACCAGCACTATATGTAACAGAAATATTTGAAGGCTATTAAATCTATATAAAAGTTATTTAATATGTATATTGTACAGCACTATACTAACAAAAAAATTGTGATTTTTTTTTAAGTAACCACAGAACGTGATATGTCATATTTCCATGGACTGTCCCCTGTTCTAGTTTGAACAGTTATAATGAGTTTAAATTATACTTCTTAAATGTTCTAAGTGTTACACTATTATTTTCTAAAAATATACATATTTGACATTAACATAACTTTAATTCAAAAAGCAATTGCAAAAAGGACTATTTTACAGTATTCGATACCGTGTTCATAGACATAGAAGTTAACTGCTAAAAAATCACAACAGAGGGCATCGGTAGTATTTTCGCAATATTGATGAAGACTATAAAGCAGCCATGTTGCAAAGGACATTACTATATGTATTTGCTGACTTACTTGTGAGAGGAAAGGCTGCTGTTAATGTAAATTTTTGTGCAGGGTTATCTTCACTCTGTCACATCTATGCCCATTACTACTTTACATTTAGATGTAATGTAAAATAACCTGTAATTATGTATGCATAAAAGTTTAAATTAATTATATAATCTATAAAATAAACATTTAAATAATAAAATTCAACATTTTATGCTATATGTCACATCCACAGACATCACATCCATGGGCAGGGTGTGTCCACAGACGTGACAAACATTTAAGAGAGGTTATAAAACTTTATTCGACTAATGATGAAAATTCTCCTCAGAGATGATAAATATTGTTGAAACGAGATAGAATGGCTGGCCAGTACTTACCTTTATGCTGTACCGCCGATAGTAACACAAATGAAGAAACAGAAAAGAGGGGACAAAAAGGACTAGCTTTCGGAACACAGTTCCTTCATCAGGTGGGAGAGAAGGGAAGAAGAAAGGATGGGAACAGAAGGTAAAGGTAGTTCACGACCTAGGTCATGAAGGTGATGTTTCGGGAGTGTGGACGTCAGATATACTGCAGTATCGGGAGTGTGAACGTCAGAGATACTGCAGTATCTATGACATCCACACTCCTGAAACACCACCTTCATGACCTAGGTCGTGAACTACCTTTACCTTCTGTTCCCATCCTTTCTTCTTCCCTTCTCTCCCACCTGATGAAGGAACTGTGCTCCGAAAGCTAGTCCTTTTTGTCCCCTCTTTTCTGTTTCTTCATTTGTGTTACTATCGGTGGTACAGCACAAAGGTAAGTACTGGCCAGCCATTCTATCTTGTTTCAACAATAGTTATAAAACTTTACACAAGTTCTTATTTTACAATTAATAATTTCCGACTATAAGCCTAATACATTAGCCTATAGTACACCTGAACAAGTTTATTTTAAGTAACTCATTGTGTGCGCTACTTGTTTTTGATACTTTTATTTAACTTCCCATATGATACAGGCATGCATTATTTTACTAAATAAACTAAGTTATAATGGAAAATATGTAGGCTAAGTGTAATTTATCTCAATAAAAGGGAAAGGACACTCACTCACTCACTGACTAAACACGAAATCTCAAAAACTACTTCATCTATGAAGCTGAAATTTGGCATTAATGTAGTTTATAGGCAAAAGACAGAAGACGTCAGCTAAGAAAGGAATGTGCGACAGGGCCGGTAGTTTAGGAGAGATGATGTCATAAACAATGAAAACTTCCCAGTCTTGCCACACATGACGGTGTAACTTTGTCAATCCACTATTTGAGAAGGAGAGCACTTAGTGACTTGCATCTGAAATGTGGTGTTGCAGAAGAATGCTGAAGATTAGGTGGATGGATCGCATAACTAATGAGGAGGTACTGAACAGAATTGGGGAGAAAAGGAATTCCTGGCATACCTTGACTAAAAGAAGGGATCAATTGGTAGGACACATTCTTAGACATCAAGGAATTGTAAATTTAGCTTTGGAGAGAAGTGTGTGGGGTAAAAATCACGGAGGGAGACCGAGAGATGAACATAGTAAGCAAATTCAAATGGATATAGGTTGCCATTCTTATGAGGAAGAGGCTTGCTCAGAATAGAGGAGGGTGGAGAGCTGCATCAAACCAGTCTCCGGATTGAAGACCACAATAATTAAGTTGTCCAGGTTAGTACTGGCCGACGGGGGAGCACTCTTTTTGTAGATGTTTACTGGTGGCAGAGGGAGGATTCGGGATGTGTGGGGATATGGCACTGGAGATCTCTTTGCAGACTAGGTCTGTGGGGTAGTTTCTGTCTGTGAATGCCTTTGTGAGACCCTCAGCATATTGGGAAAGGGAGTTCTTGTCACCATCCACAGGTGGCCAGGCTGTAAGGGAGGGATTTTTTGATGTGGACAGCAATACTCCAAAATTGGATGCACAATTGTTGTGTAGGTGTTTCTTTAGTAGAACTGTTACATCCTATAATTTTTCTGCCAATGAAACATAGCTTTTGGTTCGCCTTTTTTACAATATTTTTAATGTGTGCTTTCCTATTTAAGTTGTTCGTAATTGTTATTCGTAGGTATTTAGTTGAATTTATAGCCTGCAGATTTAACTAATTTATAATGCAAATGAAGTTTAGCAGACTTCATTTACTGGCCATACGGATAATTTTACATTTTTCATTATTCAGGTTTGCACCATGGAGATATCTGATCTAAATCATTTTGCACGGTCATTTTGCAGTTGCTTTTGATCTTCAGGTGATGTTACTAACCAATAAACGTCAGTATCATCTGCGAACAGTCCAAGAGAGCTGCTTGCATAATTGTCTCCTAGATCGTTTATAAAGATAAGGAACAGTAGGGGCCCTATAACACACCAGATATTACTTCTGTGAGGAACTTTGAGCTCATATAAAATGAAATACTGAACAACTACAAAGGTTGGAACTTAAATAGTGGCAACTATTTATTCAGAGCAAATGCAAAAGTGTTACATGTTTTCATCTGTTACTGTCCTTCAAAGTAGTCACCAGCATTGTGTAGACCCACTGCTAGCAATGTGGGAGGCATAGTACACCGTTAGCAGAGCCTGTTCTATTGGTGGTGTGAATGGAACAGTCTACTGCCTGTCGAATCTCTGGAACAGTTCTGAAGCAAATACCACGAAGTGGTTCCTTCATCTTCAGAATGAACTTAAAGTTACAAGTAATTAAGTCCATGGCGTATGATGAATGGTACAGTATTTCCCCAGTCTCATCGACCGAACAGAGCAGCCACAGATTGCGCTGTATGCGCCTGTGCATTGCCATGCAAAATGCTGGGTGGGTTGCAGAAAGTGTTGCCACTTCTTTCACAAGCTGATTGCAAGTGATGCTCCAAAGATACTGTGTATTGACGGTAGAGGAACCATAGAGGAACCTAATGTGTTGGGGTGACACAATCACAGTCTTACAGGGCAACCAGCATAACTTTCACCATACTGGAGCTCAGCATCCTTTTGACTTTCGTGGAGACCCACAATGATGCCATTTGCTGGATTGGTGTAACTTCAGTTTTGCCTCGTACGATGTGGACCATGTCTCATCCACTGTTATGATATGGCATAAAAGAGCCTCTCCTTCACACTCACAGCTCTCCAAGTGTGTGTGAGCAGCGTCATATCACATCCATTTCTGCATTTCCATCAATTCATGCGGAACCCATTGTGATGAAATTTTTCGCATGCCCGGAGGTGTTTCTTCACAAGGCGAAGCATAGTTGCATGCGCTAATCTGGTTTCGTGAGCGAGCTCACAAAGTGTCTGGCGTCAATCACTGTCCATTAATGCAGTAATACTATGCACTTCTTCAGTGTTGCTAGGATGACATACTCAATGCATGTCTGTGACAGTTTGCCAAGCTTCATTGAAGGCTTTTACCCAATGTACCACTGTTCTGAATATGGCAATGCCAATTCCCCACACGCTTCTTGAAGACCTTGATGACACTGTCGTGCTGTTTGATCTCTGGCACTTTCTATCTTGATCCAACTCTGTTGTTCCTGTTTCGAAAACATAGTGACACCATTACATTAGACTGCTCGCTCACAAGTGCCTGTGCTTCCCTGAATTGTGCACACACTAGTGATGTGGGACAGGTGAGTCCATTTGCTCAGAGGTAAGGTAGATATGTCAATGTGTGTTACCAACAACAATAGTAGATTCCATTGCAGACTGTCTCCACAGCAGTGTTGCCACTATTTAAGTTGAGAAAAGTGTGCAATATTGAATTTGAACAATTATCATATATATAACTGAGAATATAGATGTTACTAACTGCAAATATCCACAATTTCTTGACAGAGTGCTATAAAATTTTGAGATCACACACTAGTACTGGAATACATCCATGTTTTTATATACCTAATTTTTAAATATGTTGTTGTTGTTGTGGTCTTCAGTCCGGAGACTGGTTTGATGCAGCTCTCCACAATACCCTGTCCTGAGCAAGCCTCTTCATCTCCACATAAGAACGGCAACCTACATCTGTCTGAATCTGCTTACAGTATCCATCTCTTGGTCTTCCTCTGTGATTTTTACCCCACACACTTCCCTCTAATGCTAAATTCACAATTCCTTGATGTCTAAGAATAAGTCCCACCAATCTATCCCTTCTTTTAGTCAAAGTATGCCAGAAATTTCTTTTCTCCACAATTCTGTTCAGTACCTCCTCATTAGTTACACGATCCACCCACCTAATCTTCAGCATTCTTCTGTAGCACCATATTTCAAAGTCCTCAATCGTCTTCCTGTCCGCACTGTTTATCGTCCATGTCTCACTCCCATACAAGGCAACACTCCATACAAATGCCCTTAGAAAGGACTTCCTTAGGCTTAAATCAATATTCGATGTTAACAAATTTCTCTTTTTCAAAAACGCTTTTCTACCCATCGCCATTCTGCATTTTATATCCTCTGTACTGCGACCATCATTTGTTATTTTACTGCCCAAGTAACAAAACTCATCTACCTCCTTTATTGCTTCGTTTCCCAATCTAATTCCTTCAGCATCGCCCGATTTTCTTACACTGCACTGCATTGCCCTAGTTTTGCTCTTGTTAATGTTCATCTTATATTTTAAATATACGTCATATGAATTTATATAATAATGGAAAGTCCAGGTTGGAATTATTAATATAGTAAGGACAGTTTACAACTCACCGCAAAGACGTGGCGATGAGCTGTGACAGGCACATACAAAAGACACACATATACAACACTTACAGCTATCGGCCATGGCCTTCTTCAGAAAATATAACACTCACACAATCCCACAACACAGTCATACAACCATCACCTCTGGCTGTGTCACCTAATTCGAAGTGCGGCAGCCGGAGGTGATGGTTGTATGACTGTGTTGTGTGCCTGTGTGATTGTGTGAGTGTTCTATTTTCTGAAGAAGGCCATGGCCAATAGCTGTAAGTGTTGTATATGTGTGTCTTTTGTATGTGCCTGTAGCAGATCGTTGCCACGTCTTTGCGGTGAGTTGTAAACTGTCCTTACTATATTATTAATTCCAACCTGGACTTTCCATTATTATATTGTGTAGTATTATCGTTTTACATCCCAGATGATCTCACTCTGGATCAATTTGTACACAAAGAACATCTACTCTAAGCTTAAAGTTGATCCCCTTTTACTCTGTTATGTAAAAATTTATAGAATACTTTATATGTCAATTTGAGTAATGTCTGAGACATCTCTATTACCTCCTGGAAAATTAATACATAACTGGTTGGTGTGTACTGTTACCTCATCAAACTCTTATTGACAAACAAGTCTTCGCTTTTGGCATAAAATCTGTCTCCTTGACAAACTACACAGACACAAAAGAAATTTTATAATGGAGAAATAGCATGTGGAGTCCTGCAACAATCTTTGAAAGTCACATTTTTCCCTAACCTATGTAAATGATGTTCCAAAGACTATAAAGGCTAGGTGAAAAACTGTAATGTGGGTCATTCCAGACCAAGGGGACCAGGGCACCCCACTCGACCATCTCCAAATCTAATGAAATTTGGTGTGAAGGTTCTATATGGTCTTTGATAGTTATAAACTAAATTTCAGTTCAGTATCTAAAGTAGTTGAATTTTTAGGAATTTATAAAGAAACGCTAGTCATCTTCGCGTCATGTATGAAGGTGCAAATGTGCCAAGTTTGCTAGGTACTTTTGAAAGTTCTAGCAAACGTTTGGTAATTTGCTTTAATATACATAGACAACTCCATACAGTGATACACACCTTGGCAAAAATTAGAGGTTTAGTCTTACCTAAATACAGATACGAGCCTCGAAAGTTGCTAAAAAAATTTGCGGCTCTGTTCTGAGAGCCAAGGTTTGAAAGACCACTCCTGCTTTTTATATGAACCAAACACATCAGAATTTGAGATGGTGATTCCCACCTATGATATCTATATATGGAATAAATTTAATTAATACTGGATACTTAAACTAACAGATATGCATCTGCAAAGTTGGCCAAAATTTTCAAAGTGCAAATTGTTGGGGGTTTTTTAGGAGCCAATATCTCAACTGTGTCATTTTCAATCCTTTTTCTTCTGCCACCAATAAAAAGAACATACCTTAAGCTTTCAAAGCTATATCGTATAATTTCTGGATTTTGAATTTTGATGAGTAAGAATACCTTTCAAAAGCAGGGGAAATGGAGTATCGATAAATACAAAACATTAATAAAATTCAAGTTGTAATTCAAAATATGACTAACTTGTAAGTGTCTTTCAATAGTATAAGATGTACCTGGGGATTAGGGAATTAACAAAGGTAACGAGAATTATTTTTATATTATTTTACAGTATAAAATATAAATATTACAAAACTTCAAAAATTGCTCTTAATTTCTGTATCTTTCATTTTAATAATTAAGAATATCTTTTGCTCATTTAGTTTAACACTTGCATCTATTTTTAAATTCAAGTTTATGTATATATCAGTTTCAAACATTATAATACAGTAAGAACAGTTTACAACTTACCGCTAAGATGCGGCGACGAGCTGCGACAGGCACATACAAAAGACACATACATACAACACTTTCAGCTATCGGCCATGGCCTTATTCAGAAAATAGAACATACAGGCACACAACACAGTCATACAACTCTCACCTCCGGCTGCTTGTCTTGCTGCTTACTGTCCTGTTTGTAAATTTGCAATTGAGACTGCTGGGATTTCTTCATATGCTTTGAAGACATCTGTTAATGTTGTAGCATCACTGGAAACTCTGCTTACTCTGAGCTGATTAAATTAAATGGCTGAAATTGATGATTTTCTCTTGTTCCAGCTATTGTATACCCCCCTAGAAGATCTTTTTTCTTGACCAGGCTGAATTTTTTCTATTTCTTATTTTGGAAAAAAAATCATGTGGAGTCAATAATTGGTTATCTGAGGGCCTCTGTAGACTAGCATGAGCTGCTATTCATTTCGCTGTTCCCCAAATCCCGTCACAAGGAGATTTACCATAGCTTGTTCCAAAAAAATTCAATTCAGCAGTGATGCCAAAATCCTATTCATGAAGACATAAATTAATGAAATTTTTGTAATTCTTTTATTGGGCAGCTGAACCATCACTTAAATAATAAAAGTTCTCAATCTTTTCAATCTTTGTTTATAGAGATGCTATTAACTTTCATTGAAATGCATGGACAGCAGTGGTATCATGAGCTGAGGCAGTCGCTGATCATACAAATGCTAAGTCTTTGACGCTTTGCCACCACAATAGACAACAAATGTATTTAATGTGGCCTGACTATTGTCCCAAAGAAATCCTTGCACAGTCTTGAACCACAAATGAATAGTTCTCATCAAAATCCATCCATATGATTAATTCATTTCCTGCAAGATTTCCTTTTAACTACTTAAGGTATAAACTTTGATGTTTCAATGCAAAGTGATTGCTTCTTAAACTGATTTTTTTTATCATTGCAGTCAAGAAATCTGCAAGAGTTCTCTGACGTCTCCAATGTGTGTCTGTCAGTGTGGATCATTGCTTGTAGTCTATTGTTTCTTCAATATCATAGTCATTTTTGAGGTTTTATCATATCTATATTTTATACTGTAAAATAATATTAAAAAAATTTCTCATTACATTAGTTAATTCCCTAATCCACAGGCACATCTTACACTATTAAGACACTTACAAGTTAGTCATATTTTGATTTACAACTTGAATTTTATTAATGTTTTGTATTTATCGATACTCCATTTCCCCTGCTTTTGAAAGGTATTCTTACTCATCAAATTGCAAGATCCAGAAATTAAACAATATAGCTTTGAAAGCTTAAGGTATGCTCTTTTTATCGGTGGCAAGAGAAAAAAGATTGAAAATGACACAGTTGAGATATTGACCCCTAAAAATCCCCAAAAATTTGCACATTGAAAATTTTGGTCAACTTTGCAGATGCATATCTGTTAGTATAAGTGTCCAGTATTAATTAAATTTGATCCACATATAGATATCATAGGTGGGAATCACCATCTCAAGTTCTGATGTGTTTGGTTCATATAAAAAGCAGGAGTGGTCTTTCAAACCTTGGCTCTCAGAACAGAGCGGCGAATTTTTTAGCAACTTTAGAGGCTCGTATCTGTATTTAGGTGAGACTAAACCTATAATTTTTTCCAAGGTGTGAATCACTCTATGGAGTTGTCTATGTATATTAAAGCAAATTACCAAATGTTTGCTAGAACTTCCAAAAATGCCTAGCAAACTTGGGACTTTTGCACCTTCATACATGATGCGAAGATGACTAGTGTTTCTTTATAAATTCCTAAAAATTCAACTACTTTAGATACTGAACTGAAATTTGGTATATAACTATCAAAGACCATATAGAACCTTCACACCAAATTTCATTAGATTTGGAGATGGTGGAGTGGGGACACTTTTTAATATTGGTCCCTTTCACGTGGAATGACCCATGTATGATGCAGAATTATATTAATCATGGGTCCAAGTTCATTAGGTGACACAGCTAAGATAGTTGAAAAGGCTTAAGATGGTTCACTAGTAACACTTCATCACCAACTAACGACAACTTTTATTAAACTAGAACCCCAACTCAACACAGGGTAACTGTTGTGTATAAGAGTGAAAAGTACACAACGAAAGTTAGGAAAACGACATGATGCAATATATATTGTAGGCCTACCATATGTTGTTGGCATATAGTATTTAAGTTTAAAGAATATTGGAGATGATGTCTTTGTTGTGGTCTTCAGGCTCTCCACTCCACTCTATCCTGAGCAAGCCTCTTCATCTCATAAGAATGAAAATCCATATCAATTTCAATCTGCTTACTGTATTCATCTCTGTCTCCTGAAATTTTTACCCCACACACTTCGCTCCATTGCTAAATTCACAATTCCTTGTTGTCTAAGAATGTATCCTACTAATCGACTCCTCCTTTTACTCAAGATATGCCAGAAAGTCCTCCTCCTTGCAGTACCACCTCTTTAGTTATGCAATCGACCCATCTAATCTTCAGCAATCTACTGTACCACCACACTTCGAAAGATTGTATCCTCTTCTTATCTGAACTATTTATCATGAACATTTCACTGCCATACAGGGCAACATTCCACATAAATGCCTTTAGAAAATATTTCCACACATTTAAATTACCTTAGTTTTAAATGTTAACCCCCCCCCCCCCCCCCCCCACGTAAGTGCTTTCCTTCTATTACGAACCTCATAACGGCTTCTTGCTTTGAACTGTACATCCAAGAGTTTTCACATTTTTTACATTGACAAGGGAATGGATTTTTAAGTTTGAATACAATTCCAAAGAAAAAATAAGGGTAATTGGGTAGAATCCGTGTACATTGAAGGAAACGGCATTGCCATCGATATATATACCGAATGTTCGAATATTGTTTCTGAACCGCAGATTCAAGTGCTACGCGCCCTCACGTACTAGGAAAAAAAAAAACTTCTTGTTTTACCTATACCTAACCTAACTTTGACTTACAAAAAAAAAAAGTGGTCTGTAGCGTAGCCATAAGGAGGTTAGGTATAGGTTAAACAAGAAGTTTTTTCTTTTTAGTATGTGAGGGCGCGTAGCGCCCGAATCTCCGGTTCAGAAACACTATATCGAACATTCTATATATATATCGATGGCAATGCCGTTTCTTCGATGTACACGGGTTCTACCAAATTACCAAAATAAGGACTTATCACAACTATTCATGCTCAGTATAAAAAGTGATTAAACTTTACTTCCCATCTTGGCAACTTCGCTTGATATGTTGGCAAAGGATGCTGAATGCTGCCAATCACGTGACAGTGGCATTAGCCAATAACATCATAACACAAATATTTTGTCATTAAATCTTCATTTTATGAGGGCGATTACTTTTACTAGGTGGACAAGGGCACATAACCTGGCAAACAACGAGCAGGTACAGCATTATCCCTGTGGTGCATTAGCGTGTCAAGATGGTGAACGTCAAGTGGGAGGGAAAAGTAGGCTACTGCCCCAATTTAAAAATAAATAAATAAAAATGATGTAGGCCTATATTAAAAATAAAACTTTCACTTACAAATGTCCCAATTGCTTTAATTCCCATACAATTAAGCAAATCCAATAGGAGGGACTCCAGTGTTCCTAATTCTCACTGTGTCCACTCCAATGACATATTTCTCTAGAGACCTAATGCTAAATATGAATACATTTCTGTGTTTTATGGGAACTTTTTTTTAAATTAAAAAGCCAAATTTCAATTGCCACCTTCTTTCTTAAATAATACATGAATTATATTGTTTGGTTGAAAAAGTAAACAGCTACCAGTTGCAAGGTTTAGATTTATTTATAACTGGTTTCGAGAATTTATTCCCCTGCTTCAGGAAACAGTTACAAATAATATAAAATAAATTGAAACAGTTAAGAATAATATGCAAATAACTGTGTAGTATTCTTAACTGTATCCTGTACAGATACCTGTAGAAGGGCAATAATTGCTTGAAACCAGTAGCAAATAAATCTAGAACCTTGCAACTGGTGGCTGCTTTTTACACAGTTGCTGCAATGGATAAAACATTTAATTTCATCATATGGTTGTTTATTTACTTTATGATATGTAAATTACAAGAACAAGTCGTTTTATACAGACCAGATCGGATTTCTAATATTACGAAAATAGGTCTATCTTAAGTAGCAAATATTTTGTACCATGTTGTTAAAGTTTCCAATATAATCACGCATAGCCGCCAGGATGTGAAGTAAATTTTTATGTTTAGTGTTTGTAAATTTCACTTCTAAGAAACATACAAACCCTACTAAAGTAGTTATTTATTTTTACACATAGCTATATCTTGTCATCTGGAAGGACCTCTCCATTTTATGTATTTTAGTCTCTATTGATGTCTTTTCATTTATGGTGTTTGATACTTCGACTCCTAGTTATTGAAAACTGTCTTCTTTGGTTATGCTTGTTATGAATCTTGTTTCTTAACTGCAGTTGTTCTTGTGCATTATCAAGTTTGTCCATAAGAAGTGCTGTGCCACCTGCAAATGTTACCTTATTTGGCTTTCTTCCTAGCTGCAGGCTATATCCAACTCTTTATTATTGTTTGCTGAATATTTACTTTGCAATAATGTCCTTTATCAAATATTTATCATCCTGTTATTGCAGCTATGACCTCTCACAGTTTGTGTTAAACAATAATAATTTTACTTTATATCCTAATAGTGTTTCATAATTTCCTGTAGATTTTACTGTGTATATACCGGTATTAAATAAATAACACTTATATTTTTTATAAAGATCTCTACATACTTAGTTTCTTTAAAACCATGTTCAACCAGATTACCACAATTTCCTTTAGGTAGGGTGCGCCAGCTGTCATAAAATCCTGTATATGTGTGTCTGTGAATATACATAGTTATAGATGATGGTTCAATGTTTCATCCAGGAGAAGTAAAAGAGTGTTGAGATATGACTTGTGCTGTATGACAATACAAGGACATTTGAATAACTGATGGAAATATTGTATAAAAATTACATATTCTGATCCTACTGCATTTGTCATAGTTTATATACGTATGTATACATAATTATTAAAATAAAAGTACTCTTCACAGACGTGCCTATTTTCTAGGCACAAATTCTGTTACAACTGAGATTAAAGCGTTAAACATTTTAAATTTGTCTTGTGCTCTTTTTACTAATGCCTGCGTTTTATCAACAAACTGTGCTGAGCGAAACAGCATGTTCGACTCATAAACAAAAGGTAACTGTACTTCAAAAATTCCTTCAAACCGAATTACTTGAACAATATTTTTTTACATACCCATTCCTCGACGATCGGCTGATTTCCCACGTCCATAGTTTCCTCACATCAAGTCACAAGACACTAAAGTCAAATTCTTAATTTAATACATACGTTACAGTTAAACATATTTTTCATTAGAACTATCTGGACTGAGATACAACGCAGCAAAGATAATGGTCGAGGATTTTAACCGTTATTACTTAAAAGTCACAAGGAAGCTAGAAGATAAATAATTAGTATCCATTTTAAATCAAGCACTAATTCGAAAAATAAAATCGTAACTAGCCACTATACAATTTTTTAAATAAAAGAGCAATACGTCGCAGTTACATGTTGACTAATCTTTGCTGATACGTAAAAAGCTTCGGAATCGAAGGCGATCTAATGATGAAAAATCTGTGTAGAACGAAGTTAATTTTTATTTATTTAAGAGAATGAAACTAAGATAAAAGTAATGTAAAACGACGTGCGTTAATTTGAAAGGATGCCAGTAGATATAAACAGATTGACTGAAGGGTGGTTGGAACTGGAAAGTGATCCCGGTAATGTTGTGTTTACGTTTTGTGTTTACTGTTGAAAGTTATTGTACGTTAGTCACGGTTGTGAGCATGCCGTCACATGAATGACAGGATCCTGATTTTTAATTATTCCAAACATGAAGTTTCTAATGTATGAATGACTTACGTCCTGAGCATTTTGTTATTGGAAATGTTAATGTGTCATTCAGAGATTTTTCCCCACCATGTTTAGTTTGCTGTACACAGTCATAATTTGTGGAGTTTCAACAGTTTCTTTTACTTTTCATTACCTTGGCAGGGTTGTTTACACTGCTGTTGGAAGACTTTGGAGTAAAAGGAGTACAAGTTGAGGAGATTTATGACTTACAGAAGTCGCTCGAAGGCCCAGTATATGGTTTTATATTTCTGTTTCGATGGATTGAAGAACGTCGTTCTAGAAGAAAAATTGTTGATGAGATAGACAGTTTCGTGAAGGATGAAGAAGTTGTCAACAACATATTCTTTGCACAACAGGTATGTTTTGGCTTTCACATTCGTTGGCTTCATAAACTTACAACCAAACTGTTTCCTTCCAACCTGACCCAAACCTTAAGCTGTGCAGCCGATCAGTCTGTCATATCATCTGATGTTTCAGGGGGAAGAGGGTCCAGTACGTAACTTTTGATTGGTTGGTTTAGAGATGACATCCTACTCAACTTGAATGCTAAATAGTTGTGTACCAAGGCCATAATGTAGGAGCAGTAATCGACTGCTAACACTGAGAGTCTCTAG
The DNA here is from genome assembly GCA_026315105.1 of Locusta migratoria. Taxonomy (NCBI): domain Eukaryota; kingdom Metazoa; phylum Arthropoda; class Insecta; order Orthoptera; family Acrididae; genus Locusta; species Locusta migratoria. Next base: position 4,832,726 of record CM048753.1, read on the forward strand.
ATTTAGACACCACATGTTTATATCCCAGTACATGAGCCTAATTCTTTTAAATGCTGCTATTGTAAGCTGATTGACATATGGCCTATCGGAAGATGATATTTAAGCAGTTTAAAGGCTTATGATCAATTATCCTACAGTTCCTGTATTGAAAATTGGCAAAAAAATTGTTTGTATTAAAACTTTAAATAACCACCTTATTAATATTATCCATTAGTCTATTTGAAGTAATACGCAACTTATGTTTTAGTATGCCTACAGCCAGTTGTTTAAATGTTGATTCCTCCAGTGTATCACCCATTAAAGAAACAAAATATTTTTGGATTATGTATTACTCTTTAAGGGCATTATTGAAGACCGTGATACAACCTGTCGACTTTGACCAATGACGTCATATCTGAGCCTCACAACATATGCTGCATGGAGTACCAACAAGCAAAACACACACTTCATCAATGAATATGAAGATACAGGATAATATCATAATACTTGTGTATTGTAGATAATGAATAATCCGTGATTAATCACAAAATCATAATATCTAATCTGTAAACAAACTACCTCTCTAACACAGATATGACGTCATTGGTCAAAGCTGATGGGTCGTATTGTGGACTACAATTGACCCGATAAGTGCTGTTTTCTTTTGATTGCTTGAAAGGTGGTTATTGCTGTTTCAAAGTTCTGTGAAGGTTTTTTTGTGACATGTGTTAGTACATGTTTGGGTAGTGTTATGTGTCTGGGGTAGTGTGCAATTAGTTAATTTCATTTTTTATTATTTTTGTTAGGCTGGATATTACATCAAAATTTATTCCTTTTTGGGTACATGAGGCTAGATGCTGATATTGTTGAATACAATCAAATTTATGCAGAGGATGTTTGTTAGGCAGGAAATGTTGGCAACCAATGAGTTAGAGTAATGTCCCTGCATCTTGTTCTAAGGAACCATATATGTGGAGATTTCATTGTGACAACTTGTGGTGGTCTCTTACAAGGGTACCTGGCTCGAGAAATCAAAGTAGGCCACAAGGGAAAATGTGTAGTTGTAGGTTGGGGAGGGGGGGGGGCAGGGGTAACTGTCAAGGTGGTAGAGTTATGTTTTTGGGAAAATTAAGTATGGGAAGTGTGGGCCACATCTTGCTTACAAGTGTGGGGAGCGGGGGTTGTTATTGCAGGCAGTGGGGTATCGGATATGGTTTTGAGGGACGTAGAGGATAGGTTACAAATAGTTTCATTGAGTTTAACTGAAGAATTTATTGAGGAGATGTCAGCTGTCATGTCCGATGCGTTTTCGTCATATAGGGGGTTGGGAAAGAAAGGTATTGATCATTTAGTGGTGAATCATAGGGCATAATTGGAGGCCGGTATACCACCCATTGGCTTTGACACATGATGGCAATGACGTATATATACTCGTAGAGTATATGGCGACCAAATCAATCAGGGAAAAATCCCGAAAAAACATACGAAAGGTAACATAAAACCAATAAAATTGCACTAATATGACAAGTGTGGGAATTTGGGGTGGGGGGGGGGTGGGTGGGGACATTGTAAATGAGGAACAAATGAGAAACTGAAAACATGCAAAAAGAACAAAAAAGGGGGGGGGGGGTTTCACAGCATCAAATAGTTCAATTAACCTATAAGACTCCTCAAAACAGCGATACCAATTCAACCTCTCCCCATAAGCAACAAAGAAATACTATCTAACATTTCATTCATTTCAAATGTTATATTCTGACATCATATTCTTCACCACAACCACTCTTGTACTTCCACATTCATTGATTTTGCCAACACACAACAAAATCATTGCCTCCCAACCTAACCTAGACCTCTGAATGCGCTACAGATCGTTCTGTCACCACAACCAATCTCTCACTTTTCAGATTAATTAGCTCTTCAAAAAGCAATAATCACACCTCACCATCCTAGTGTAATATGAAAACTTGCCAATCCACACACACTATGGAAATGCAGCTGAAAATCTCCCTTACAGTGATCTGAACCACAAGAAAACATCCTGAAGTACCATGGGCACCAATAGAAACTACTCTACAAAAAGTAAACAAATTTTAATAAACTCACTAAAAATATAACCTAGCGTAAAAGGATTACAGCACAAAATAAATCACACACACAAGCACCCCACTCTCCCTCACCACAACGTGCTTCATTGGTTGCAGACATCTTGTGCACCAGAAGAAATTTTATCGTGGCTAACATAGTCTCTTCCCAGTGTATCACACACCAAAATGAATTAAACTTATTCGTTATATCCAGCCTTGGTAAAACAGAACAATAATACACATGAAATTATAGAAAGGTCAACTAAACCATTGGTACATTGCAGCTTTGAGAATAGAAATAGAATGCGATGGAAAGGTGATGTGCAAAAATATGTTCAAAATCTGATGTTAAATTAGGCAATGATTTGTGTGTGAGGGCTAATTTTTAGAGACCGAAAAAAGGAAATTGTGAGGGTTTTGGGCGAGGACATTCCAAGTGAAATGAAAATGACAAAGAAAATCTGCAAACACAAAAAATACAACAAAATATCACATACCGGTAGGCACACTATGTGATGAAAAACCTGCCATAAATTAAGAGTAAAGACAAAACTGGCAGAGAAAACTTCAACTGACCTATAATACACCACAAAGGACACACACACACACACACACACAAAGAAAAGGGTATCTAATACTTTAACCGAGCTTTAATACATCTCCAAACCATTAATGCAAAAGACACAAGGCACTCTTCTGTCTTATAGGTTCTTCTTGATGAGGACTGTTGGCAGAAGAATATCCCTGAGAATTAGGGCTAATATTGTCAAGATGAGACTGTAAGGCAGAAGGGTGAAACTTCTCCTTCCCACAAGAGATATTTTGACCCCTCCCCCAAACTCCCTTCTATTGTATTGGCTCATTGTGTGTCAGTAAAAATAATTAGCATAATCGAAGGACGCGATTCCACCCACCTTCTATGACCTATGATATCATGATGACAATGACATACATATTCGTAGCCAATATGGCATCCAAAACAATTGCAAAAAACACAGACACAAGCACAATCCTGTACTTCACTCATTAGTGTCATTTTATTAACAGCGTTTTTGTAGTGACCTGCCATGTTTGTGCATTGCTTACAGCTGAGCGGCTGCCAACTGCCTATGTGGCATCACTGTAGTGCCACACAACTATTGTCAACTAGCAAGTAATTTTAATTGTCCTAAAGTAAAATTATTCTGTGTGACATTATGCCACCAGAAAGTAGCTCCTCCCCTGTTTTGTGTCTTGTTTATTAATGGTTTGGATTTTGTTTTGTTTGGGAGGAGGGATGATTATGATTAGCTGTTTCATTTGAGGTGTATTGTAGGATTATTTGACATCATTGCTTCATTTGAAGTGTATTATTGGTCAGTTGAAGAATTCAATACCATTTTATTATATCATTTTTAATTGTAGTGGTTGACTGAAATCATATCTTTCATCTCTTGTGGGAAGGGGGAGCGTGCTTGTAGAGAATGGTGAAGTGCTGATTTTTCTCGTGCATTGAAAGTGGTAGACTATTTACAGAAAAGTTACCTTTCTATCTATTATTGAAACATCACGTTCTGTCGCTGTAAAACCATTAGGATATACCGTATATATCCGCAGATAGGACGAGGTGCAAATTTCCATCAAAATTTTATAGTTTAAGCATATATCTGGCCTACAAGATGACTCCCCAAGTTACCGTATTTACCTGAATGCATGCCGCACTTTTTTAGTTTTTGGGCTCTAAAAATACGCCTGCAACTTTTGTTATATTCGGAAGCCAAGCATCAGGATGTTCCGAAAAGTGCCGTTAGAAGCCACCATAAGTAGTTTTCTTGATTGGTACACCCGCATTTCACCTTTTGTTGCAGTGTTTGCGATCAGCTTTTGAACTTTCGTGCTTGAGTGCTACATTGTATTCAAACGGAAAGAAGCGAAGTTAAAAAAAGGTAATTTATTTTGCTGATGTACATATTATGCGGGTGAAAACACACGGAATTGCCCAAGAACAGAAGATAAGGATTTTGAAGAAAGCCGCAGTTGTTGCGTATAGTTCTGAAATAATTTTACCCATTCACTGCCCCATACCTAAATATACTCTAATTGTTTCAGTGCGACTCTGGATACTTATATTGAGAAATTCTTTTTGACAAGTGACATTTATAAAGCTTTCTACAGTTCTACAGTATGTCTGCCTAAGTGTACTTGCGTCTGTGTAAATGTGTGGGTGTGTGTGTATTTGTTTACCCTCCTTTTTTCCCCCCAAGGTAAGTCTTTCCTGTCCCGGGATTGGAATGACTCCTTATCCACTCCCTTAAAACCCTCATTATTTCCTTTTCCCTCTCCTTTCCTTCTGCCTGACGAAGCAGCTAGGCTGCGAAAGTTTGTATGTGTGTTTGTGTGTAATTTTATTTTATTTGTTTCTATCGACGAGCCGGTCCTTTTGGTAAGTCATCTCTTTTCTATTTTTTTTTTATTTTTGTTTATCCCACCGGGAAAGTTTCCCTCTCATATATATAATACACTACAGATAACTTTTTTAAAAGTGAAAGCTAGGTTAGGTATAGGAGAAGCAAGAAATTTTTTATTTAGCATGTGAGGGCACGTATCTTGGGAATCTCCAGTTCAAAAACATTCACTTATTCCATACATATCCTTTCGAAATGTATCGATTCGATATACATCGTTTGGAGGTCTAAGCCTAGCTATAGCCGTGCTATGCAGCACATTTGCAATATTACTCTGATGAAATTTACAACGTGGAGGAAAGATTTGTGAAAACAAAGTTTTGTGCAATTTTTTAAGAAATATTCACTTTTCAAGCTTTATTAATTTACTGAGTGAACAGTGGTACATAGAAAACCTATATGCCACAAAGCAGGGATGGAAACAATTAGTTGCAATGCAGCTTGATTTTATAAATGTCACTTGTCAAAAAGAATTTCTCAATATAAGTATCCAGAGTCGCACTGAAACAATTAGAGTATATTTAGGTATGGGGCAGTGAATGGGTAAAATTATTTCAGAACTATACGCAACAACTGCGGCTTCCTTCAAAATCCTTATCTTCTGTTCTTGGGCAATTCCGTGTGTTTTCACCCGCATAATATGTGCATCAGCAAAATAAATTACCTTTTTTTAACTTCGCTTCTTTCCGTTTGAATACAATGTAGCACTCAAGCACGAAAGTTCAAAAGCTGACCGCAAACACTGCAACAAAAGGTGAAATGCTGGTGTACCAATCAAGAAAACTACTTATGGTGGCTTCTAACGGCACTTTTCGGAACATCCTGATGCTTCGCTTCCGAATATAACAAAAGTTGCAGGCGTATTTTTAGAGCCCAAAAACTAAAAAAGTGCGGCATGCATTCAGGTAAATACGGTAACTTGGGGAGTCATCTTGTAGGCCAGATATATGCTTTGACCTACAAATGTCTGCCTAGGTGTGTTTGGATGTGGATATGTGTGAGTGTGTGTGTATTTGTTTACCTTCCTTTTTGTCCCCTAAGGTAAGTCCTTCCACTCCTGGGATTGGAATGGCTCCTTTTCCACTTCCTTAAAACCCGTATCCTTCCCTTTCTCCTCTCCTTCCTCCCTCTTTTTCCCGAAGAAGCCACCACTGGTGGCGAAAGTTCGAATGGTTGTGTGTTTTTGTGTGTTTCGTGTTTCTATCGACAAGCCTGTACTTTAGGTAAGTCAAAAATCTTTATTTTATACCATTTTCCCACCTAGAAGGTCTCCTTCTATATATATATATATATATATATATATATATATATGAGCTACTTCATCTGTTAGCTTTCTTGTAAATTACGCAGAAAGCTGCATTCTTAGGTTCCTGCCTAACCACGTCCTTTAAAATCACGACATAATCATAAAAATCATAACATTCACCTGTTCGGTATGAATCGTTTCGATACTTAACCACTTCGATACATATCGTTTGGAGGTCAAAGCCGTGCTATACAGCATATCTGCGAAATTACCAGTTTTGGACTAAATTTCAATCTCATTTTTTTGGTACTGTTGTATAAGACGATCTCAGATTTGAGGGCCTTTTTTTTACGATTCAGCCATTGTCTTATCTGCGGAAATATACGGTGTCTTTTGTGCCTGCCCTCTGCCCGCAGATGGTGCCCAACAGCTGCGCGACCCACGCCCTGCTGTCAGTGCTGCTCAACTGTCCCGACATCCACCTGGGGGCCACACTGAGCCGCCTCAAGGCACACACCTCGGGCATGTGTCCTGAAAACAAGGTGAGTAGTGTCTAAATATTACCATTTCCAACAGTTTCTTCTTCTTCTCCTCCTCCTTCATTTCCCCACTACACGTCTGGCTGGGTTGGAGTTTCAATACTACTTCCCCACTTTCCTCAATCTTTCCACCATTTCACCATTCCACTATTTGGTTTCACACCAGGTCCCTCCTCTTTAAACTTCTTTATTCTATCACTCCATCTTGTTCTCGGTCTTCCTTTTGCCCTCAATCTTCAACCCACTCATTCTACTAGGTATTCTTCCCTCTCCCACCCTCTTCACGTGCCCAAACCATTTCAATCTCTTCTTTTCCATCTCTCATTCAACTTTTCCACTCCAATTTCCTTCCTAGTGTCTTCATTATTTCCTCTGCCCCTCCTCGTCTTCCCTTAATGTACTACTCGGGAACTTCACTGGTCTGTAGCCTACTTTCCTCTTTTCTATTCATAGTCCGTGTCTCTTATCCACATGTTAGCATGGGTGCAAAGTAGGACTTGTAAAGCACCAACTTGCACTTTCATTGGCTCCTCCCCATACTAAACCTCTCAAACACTGATAAAATGAACTGCTTTGTCGTGTTCTTTTACTAATTTCTGCCTCCACCTGAGAATTCTCCATTAATACATTTCTCAGATATTTAAAGCTGTCCACCATTTCAATTTCCCATCCCTTAATATGGATTTGTCCCTAGATCTCTCTGTCCCCTCTGGTTACCACCATGGACTCATTTTTCTCCTCATTACTTTTCATTCCACAATTCTCAATCTTATTCGGGATGTCTATTTGTTGTTGTACCTCCTTACTGCTCGTTCCCTACACCACAATATCATCTGAAAATAATTTCAGCCTAGTTTTACCATCCTCTGTGGGCTTCTTTTGTCTCTCTGACTGCTCACTGTTTGACAGCGCACCACTGGCAGATGGCGCACAGTTGGTTTGTTGGCTGTCCTTGATGACAGTGAGCTCTCATGGCCGAACTGTGAACTATCACGTCTGGTCGGCACCCATTGATGACGTGTGATATGGGTGCACGCGATCTGAATGGCTTGCTAGGCCACGACATCCCTCCCCCCTAGGGACGGGGAACCGGAACCTGGAACAGCGGCGAAGAATCCAGGGTGCTGGGACAGCTCCATCACCATCTGATCGTCCAGCAGCTCCACCAGCTTTCTTGCTGGAACCACCTCATATGGACAGAACCCTTTTGCACGGCGAGGGGTCCACCTCGTCGAGTGATGTCCCGCTGTTCCCAGTACAAGCAATGACATTCACTCCTCCATCCCTTTCTCCAGTAGCACCTCCATCGAGAACTCTGGGCCCGTGTTGATGGGCAGCGGGGTTTCTCTACTGCCGGCGACCAGAGCTGTCCACTCTGTGGGGCTGAAGGTGGCTGCACAACCTCCCACTGATCAGTTGACAACTGCGGCACTGAAACTGGGAGAGAACCCTCCTCCGACGGCACCGTAGAACGAGGAGGGAATGCCACAGAAAGGTGGGAAGGGTGTGGAGGTGAGGGAGAAGGATGGTGGACCTGTAGCTGGTTGTTTTGGCAGGTGAGGGTTTCGGCAGAAGAACGGACCTCACAGAGACAATGGCCGCACCCCCGAATGACCAAACTGGAACCCGACGAGGATGGCAGCCGTAACTTCGAACCCTGACCGCTGAACCCGGGGCAAAACAAGATGAAGGACTGAGAGAGGGCGTGGAAGAGCCCGGGTGCAAAAGGGACAATAGTGTCTGATGAGGGCGCCAGTGCAGAAACTCAGCGGGGCTCTGTGGACCGGTGGGGATGGATCGATAGGAGGCAAGGAACCGAAGGGGGGCGTCCACCATCGAAAGACATGGCACATACTTATGCATTTGAGCCTTGAAAGTTCATACAAATCTCTCCACTGCCCTATAAGACTGTGGGTGAAACAGTGGGGCCTTAATGTGGCGAATCACCTGGGTAGAACGAAAGTCTCAGAAATGTTGCGAGGTAAATTGGGGCCCATTATCAGTCACCACAGCAGTCGGGAGACCTTCGAAAAAAAATATCTTCAACAGCACAAGATGTGAGTAGTAACATCCGCAGACTTGAAGGCCAGGCACACAATGAACGGGGAGTTTGAATATGCGTCGAGTACCACAAGCCTATAGCTGCCCAAGAAAGGCCCCGAAAAAAGACAAGGAGCAGGCCACGGGGATAGAGATGAGTGAGGAGCGGTTTGTTGGGAAGCACGAGAAGAGCATCCCACTACGAGGTGAGCTATGTCCTCATCTATGCCCGGCCAATATACTTGCTAACGTGCAAGCACCTTTGTGCGGAAGACGCCCCAGTGGTCCCGGTGTAGAAGATCTACCGATCAGTGGGAGCCATCTTCCGTGGACAGAAGTAGAATACCGTTGTAGGTGCTAAGGCAGTGGCAAATTTCAAAATAATGGTGGAGAGGGTCCGACGCCCAATCCGGAGGAAGCTCCGACCAGCTCTGTTGCACCTGGCTAAAGATGATCTCGAGGACAGGGTCCGCAGCCGTAGGCTCTGTGATACGTGAACTAGTGGTAGGGACACCCACTACAATTTCTGCTGCTGACTCGTCAACCACAAAACACAAAAGTTGTTCTGCGTCAAAGGCTGGTTTGGGGCCTTACCGGGAGGTGAGATAAGGCGTTAGTGTGATGAGCCATCAACTGGTATTGTATCTCATAATTAAACCGGGATAGGTACAAGGCCTAGCATTGTCTGAGAGTCTTAGAGAGCCACTGAAGGGTGAAACAAAGACATTAGCGTATGGTCGAGGGGGAACTTGGACCCCTAGAGATACACAAAAAATTTTTTGAAAGCAACAATGGCTTAGGCCTCCTTGTCCACCTATGAATATCAGCGCTGTGCCTCTGTGTTTCAGACACAAATGCCAATGGGTGTTCCCACCCATCTGGTAACCGATGTGCCAGCACTGCCACCACACCATGCTGGGAGGCATCCGCCACCACTACTAGTGGGACCCCTGGGGTGTATGCAGTGAGGCAAGGAGTTGCAAGGCGGGTCGTTTTTAAGTGCTTGAAAAGCTCACTCACAAGCCGAAGACCAACAGAATGGGATGTCCTTATGCAGCAATTGATGCAGGGGGTGCACCACTGTGGCCGCCTGCAGGAGGAAGCGGTGATAATAGGCGACCTTACCAAGGAACATCTGAAGTCCATGAATGGAGGAAGGACGGGGAAGGTTCACCACTGCTGCACTTGATCAGTCACGGGGTGCACCCCTGACCGGGAGACCTTATAGCCTAAGTACTTGATAGATGATTGGAAGAAGGAAAATTTGTGGAAAATACAGTGAGGTCAGCCGTCTCCAAAATGGAGAACAAGGAGTGGAGGTTGCTGATACGATCTGTAGTTGTGGACCCAGTCACAACAATATCATTCATGAGGATTACGCAACAGGGCACTGACCCTAGCAACTGCTCCAAAAGATACTGAAAGATAGCAGGGGCACTGGCCATCCCGAATGGCAACCTTTGATACTGGAATAGGCCGAACGGTGTAGAAATTACTAGCACATGCTTGGATTTGTCATCCAAAGGCAACTGCAGATAGGCCTCTGCCAGATCTATCTTCGACAAATACTGGCTCCCCGCCAATTGGTATATCAGTTCCACCGGGTGAGGCATTGCAAAAGAATCAATATTGAAGTGGGGAAATCACAGTTTTCTTAAAGTAACCACTTAAGCACAGGGCTCCTGAGGGCTTGCGTATGACGACTAGAGGTGAGGCCCACTCACTGGCTGTGACAGGAAGCAATATACCCTCAGCTATTAGGCAATCTATTTAGGTTTTAACTGTGGCACTGGGAGCGATCAGAAGGGACTGAACCCGACAAAAGACTGAGCGAGCCATAGGTTTAAGTGTAATGGAGGCCCACAAGTTCTTAGCACATCCCAGACCGGTGCAAACAAAGACACAAATTCCATGCGTAGCTTAGAGAGACTCTCATACGGAATTTGATCGGAAACAGAGCAGACAGAATCAGTAATGGTAAAGCCAAAGGTATGAAATGCATAGAGGCCAAAGATATTCATAGCTGCTGCACTATTAACAATCATAAATGGCACCACATGGCTATATTCTGATACGTGGCCTCAGTACAAATATTATGAATTACCTCGAACAGAATGACCTATTGACCCAATCGCTCAGAGCTACAGAGATGGGAACTTGCTCTCCAACATATCCTCTCCTTCCGCCACCCTCCTGGCCTAAATCTATGGTAACCTCTCCTCATCCTCCATCCTCAACTCACCTATCCCCCTTTGTTACCTTCCTCTCTCTCAGCATTATTTGGTTCACTCGTCTTTTCTTATCTTTACTGCTTGATCTTTCCTCTTTGGTTATATATATCCTCTTTGTAAGGGCTCAGTACTAATATACGGTATCTCTGACTTCCACAATCCTCACACACCTTCCTCATGACCTAGGTTGTCAATTACCTTCCCCTTCCGTTCCCATTCCTCTTTTTTTCCCTTCTCTCCTACCTGAAGTACAAACCCTGTTCCAAAAGCTTGTTCTTTTTTCGTCCTTTTTCTTTCTTTGTGCGACTATCAGCAGTACAGTACAAAGGTAAGTACTGTCCAGCTAATCTATTGTTTTAGAAAAATAATTTATCTTCTCTCTGGAAAATTTCCATCATTAAGCAAACTGTTTAATAAGCCATTTATTAACATAAGTAATTAAAGTACTTGGCTTCGAGTTTTTGTGTTAATAAAGTTATAACACTTTAGGTGACAACAAGTTGTGAAATACTCAAAGTGTTGTCATTGGCAGTGTTTTGATAATTATAGAGATTTTAGACCAGCTATTGCTCATGCTTATTGACAACAGACTGCTTGCTGTTGTGTCACTTACCACAGATGTTTATGTTGGTTGTGTCAACATTGTTGTCTAGTCAGTCCGCACCATGATCTCTGCTTCCAGTCCCTCCATACGAGAAAGCTGTGGAAGAATGGGAGGACTATGAAAAGCGTCTGTGGCAACATTTTGTGGCTTTCTGCTTTGTCAGTGATCAGCTCTGCAAATCTCTGTTTCTTTGATGGATTTCTCCGAAAGTGTATCATCTATTGTTTCAGCAAGCTCCCCTACGGGATCCAGTGTCGTTGTCTTTTACTGAAATGTGTGACATGCTCTCTAAATATTATCGCAAAAACATCCATATTGTTGCCACCGGGTGGCTTTTTACAAGGTCACATCGCCTCAGTCTGTCGATGAAACAAGACGCCTACTGCTGTTGACGATGATGACTCTGTCATGACTGCCAGTTGTTTACATTCAAATACCCTGACAAAAATATTCACATGCAGGTAGACATGGGTTCTGCTCCAGCAAATCAATTGGGGACCGCTGGAGGAAAGACGATGTTCTTTTCGTGCATTTCTGTTGAGGAAATTTAGAGGGCTGAAGTACGATCTTGCTGCTGCCTACTTACATTTTGCGTAGTGATCACAAAGACAAGATAAGAGAAATTAGGGCTTGTACAGAGCCATATAAGCATTCTTTTTTCTTTTTTGGGAGAGGAATAGGAAAGGAAATGCCTAGTCATGGTACAGTGTACCCTCCGCCACGCACCTTATGGTGGATTGCGGAGTATGTATGCAGATGTAGAAATCAGAGTTTGTATTGTTAAAATTATTATGCATTAAATATTATAGGATATGTTGTCTATTAGTGGAAAAAGTATTACCGTATTTGTGCGAATATAGGCCGAGTGCGAATATAGGCCACACCTAAACTTTTGACACAAGATTATAGAGAGAGAAAAAATCTCGAGTATAGGCTGCAGGTATTCTAATTTTATTTATTTTTATTTTTTGTATAATCGAACTTTTTTCGTAATGAGAAACAATGTTAATGAAATAATGTTCTCTTTTCAATAAACTCAAAACAAATATGCAAAACTGTAAATCAACGAATAAGAAACTGAGGCGATAGGCCGATCTGGGTGCCCCAAGTGAGGGGCACTGAAATTGAAATAAGGCGTGTTACCGGGCATTTCAAGTGTTGTACAGCGTAGTCGTGTGCTGCGAAAATATAGTTTTTTTTCGGTGTGTGTGTGTGTGTGTGTGTGTGTGTGTGTGTGTGTGTGAGACGATGTTTTGGCTGGTAAGTTTGTTGCGGGAAATGAATGTACGAGTTACACTGCCGAATATAAGCTTCAGGTTGCCTAGTCACAGTAACAGACATGGTAGACGGGAAGTTCGACGTAAATTTGATGCTGACGAAAAAAGTTCGACGCTGGTGTATAAGTGAGGACAAACTATTAAAATGTCCAAAGAGTCGTCGTACACTTCAAGGGCTAAAATATAAATATACCCATGTTTGCTTGACTTCATAATTCAAAGCAGGAACTGTGGTTCTGCTGTTACAACAGAAATGATTCAGTTGCAAGGCTGCAAAATAGTCCCGAGTTCCATGTACATTGTTTCATGGAAATAACCCCCACTGAATGTGAAACCAGTGAATCTGGTTGTAGTAAAGTACGTTATTTTAAAACGTAGCATTGGAACTCAACATCAGCATTAGTTACACAAATCAGTTGTTCCGCTCTCTTAACCTCCCATCAGCATTCATGGTAGGCATACCGTATCAACGTAAACGTCACGGTAAAATCTCTCGTGACACACACTAAACTTTTATCACGAAGACTAGCTTCATTGTCAACATCAAATTAAAATCATTTGTGTGCTTAAAAACAGTAATAGAATGACACCATTTGATTTATATCGAAATATCGACTCATCTCATTTATTACATTTCTCAAACCAAAATAAAAGTGAGTGTGTAATTTTTGAAACTAATGACTTTGGGAAAAGGAGCAGTTGGGGGGGGGGGGGGGGGGGGAGTATTGAATCTTGATTATAGGCCGCACCACGATTTTGTGCGCCGAAATTTGGGGAAAAAATTGCAGCCTATATTCAAGCAAATACCGTACTTTCTGGGAACAAAATTGCACTTTCAGTTTGTGTACTGCTTTATTCCAGTTCTCAGATTGCAAACTAAAAACACACAGGAAGTGCGTCCAATGCAATAGCAAAGTACCTAGTCAGAGACCTCGTGTAGGTAATTCTCAACATCATACTCCCATTAGAGGCAGTAAATGAATGTGTCCCCTGTTGTTATATGTATTAACAGCAATAAAACATAAATTAGAATTGTAATTCTGTAGAGGTGAAGGTTTAGAGAACAAACTAAACAAATTGCATTTGTGTGTGTGTGTGTGTGTGTGTACACATACGTGCAGTGTGCTCATATGATACAGATAGCTGTGTTCTGTTCATACATGTTTATGTAAGCCCTACCATTTTACATTTGTAATTGACAACTTTCAAGCCCTACAGGTATGGGACTGTTTGATTTGCAGTTACTTGGATTAGATTGTGTTATTGCCTATGTAGCAATATTTATGTTAAGTGTTATTCATTGCTTTTTTTCAGACTAGAAACTGCAATAACCGTGAAATACTCATGGTCTCCTTTCATAACAGAGTTTAAAATAGACAAAAAACTTCCATGAGCATGACTGACTGTTTAACTCTAGTGGCACTGGACTTGGGAAGAGCGAGCCTAGATCACAAATTTAGATCAGTCAGTCACCAGTCAGACATGTGGCTGCAGTTGTGAGAACTCACTCTGGAGCATGGATGTATGTATTCAGAGACGTGCAGCAATGCAATTGCTGCCATGACGTGTATTTCATTATTATCACGGTGTCCTGTCATAAATTACTCCCTTTAAGGGGTAAACAGTTACTCAAGAAATAACATTATCATCTCCGGGCTGCAATACGGGAGACCGCGTGGCAAATATGCCCCGGGAGCCATCCGGCCAAACAAACGACACTCACAGGAGGTGTGGTCAGCACGAAACTCTGTGGGGCTGGGACTGATGAGGTTTTAATGAAATAAATCGCAATTTGCGATCAGTTATAGCTTCACTGTACTAGGTATAGATGGAATACCAAAGTGCGGTGAATAAAAATTTGTGCCTGGCCGGGATCCGAACCCGGGATCTCCTGCTTACCACGCAGGCATGTTGACTACTCCGCCACCGAGGACACAGTGACCAGCCCGACTGCAGCGGACTCTTCCCTGCACGTCTCCCGCCACTCCCAAATCTCCATTCGCCACGCTGTCTCTTTCCTATTCCCACAGCCTATTTGTTCTGTAATGCTCGCAGCCACAATACTGTATTCCCGCATCAGGGAGAACAGATGTGAGGTATCGAGACACAATTAATTGTCGTCAGGAGCCCAGCCTCGTCTTGTATACAATTATATATTTTTGATGACGTTACAGTGTTCAGTTTTAATGAAACAAATTGCAATTTGCGATCAGTTATGGCCTCACTGTACTAGGTTTAAATGGAATACCAAAGTGTGGTGAATGAAAATTTGTGCCCGGCCGGGATCTGCCACCGAGGACACAGTGACCAGCCCGACTGCAGAGACAGCGTGGCGAATGGAGATTTGGGTATGGTGGGAGATGTGCAGGGAAGAGTCCTCTGCAGTCGGGCTGGTCACTGTGTCCTCGGTGGCGGAGTGGCTATGCGTCTGCCTAGTAAGCAGGAGATCCCGGATTCGGATCCAGGCCGGACACAAAGTTTCATTCACGGACTTTGTTATTCCATCTAAACCTTGTACAGTGAAGCCATAATTGATCGCAAATTGCGATTTATTTCATTAAAAATGAACGCTGTAATGTCATCAAAAATATATAATTGATGAGGTTTTCTCCCTTGCTTAAGAGTGAAATTTACTTTGAGGCAAGAATTTTTGAGATGAGAGAAATAGTCGAAAGAGGCCAGAGGGGCTATTAGAGTATCCACCAGATTTTTCTGTTAACAGGAAAATATAAATAATTGTATATTCGAGGCACTGGGGGGTCAACAGCTGCGAACCAGATACACTCGGAAAAGTCCCGTTGCTGCTGCCTGGTCAACTCTTGGGACCGTGTCGCTAGGTGGAGTGGAGATGGACGGGATGGGCCAGAGGGGAGGGAAGCCGAGTGCTACGAGGGAAGACTGTTGGGGGTCGTGGAGGGGGGGAGGGAGGGCAATAGTTGTGTGAATGACTGAAATTCACATTTGTACATATGTCACAAGTGCCTTATCGTATCGGATTCTCTGGAAGGGGAAAGTGTCCCATTGTTACAGTGTCAGAGGGAAGTGCTAATGTCTGTCCGTCACAACCAGGGCTGGGCCATCGGCAACACTCCGGAGCTGGCAAAGGCGCACAACTCGCACGCGATGCCCCAGGCCAAGAGACGCCTCGACAAATCGGCGTCGTCCGGTGGCGTGAGCACGGGCCGCTACACTGGGGAGGCCTTCCACTTCGTCAGCTACGTCCCCATCCACGGCAAACTCTTCGAGCTGGACGGTCTCAAGCCGTTCCCTATGGACCACGGTGAGTATGTCCGCCTCTGGCACGTTTCTCTGCTGTCGGGTCAGAGTAATTCTCAACACTGTTACAGTTCTGTAATCTGAATGTAAGATATAGGTAACAGCTGTGTTACCTAATACCTCTCATACTTTTTTTCCCCATCTGGTGACAGCTACTGCTAGTAATCTGATTAAATGTAAGCTTTCTCCAGCTCCTTCATGTTGATTAATTTTAATGTGTGTGGGCTGTTTTATTGTGACACTGCTATTGACCTGCTATTATTGAAATAGCATGACAGTTAATTGTATCAGATTATCTTATTTAATGTTTTTTGTGTGCAGGTACCTCCAAAGAATAAATACATTCATTTATTCTTTGCAGCATAAATGGGGTCATTTTCCACAGTGGAAGTCTTAGTGACCATCAGTTCATACCAACACTGAATTGCTTAGTATTTGAATGTAATTTGTAATTTTATTAATATTTTTGTCATCCAGTTATCTCCAAGCAAGTGTATTGTATGATCTGCAGTGTGAAAATAGTTCTGGAGATTAATTTGAAATTTTTATTTCTGAGTTTTGGCTAAGTTTCTCGAGTGTTCTCTCAGTGCATCTTACGACGTGGCAACATGACCGAACCTGCTCACCTTGCACGACAGACCCGGCCAGTATGAATTGTCGATTCCAAAATCGCGCCATCCTTTTGGGACAGTGTATAGTGTGCTGCCATTCTGATGCCACTGCGTGAGCCGATAGTGCATTTGTGATCACTCAAGTGGCTTAAATCCTAGTTTAGATGACACTAGCTTCTAGTCGATGTGCAGATGTAGGTAGTGGCATGGTAAATGATGGGAATTGAAGACAGCCAATCAGAAATGTCGTTGAGAGAGCCAATGAGACTGCTTCTTTTAATTTTGTTGTGTAAACAACTCTGCATTGTCCGTGTAAATGGTTTTAGTCAAACTTTTGTGACATATTCATAGAAAATATGTATGTTTTTGATAAGTCGTACTGTAAATCTGTGTTGCCATGAATACTTTTTGTAGGAGAATCGTGACACATTTGTAGAAAATAGCATATTTTTAAAATGAATTGCTGTGTAAAAGTCATTGCTCCAACTTTCATTGATATAAATTGAAGTTTCGGCATTAGGTATGTAACAATATATTCAGGTATTGTAACATTTTTGCAGAAAATGTTGAATGTTTCTGATAATATAAACTGTAATGTAATTTGGAATAACCTTCAGGTATCAATAAAAGTATATATATCAAAGAAGAGCTAGGACTAATTACAAACAGTTTTATTTGTATAAATATTGTTGAAATGAGATAGAATGGCTGGCCAGTACTTACCATTGTGCTGTACCGCCGATAGTAACACAAAATGAAAAAACAGAAAAAAAGGGGACAAAGGGACAAGCTTTCGGAACAGAGTTCCTTCGTCAGGTGGGAGAGAAGGGAAGAATAAAGGATGGGAACAGAAGGGAAAGGTGGTTCACGACTTAGGTCATGAAGGTGGTGTTTCGGGAGTGTGGACGTCAGAGATACTGCATGTATGTACTGAGCCAAGCCAGAGAGGATAAATATAACTAAAGAGGAAAGATCAAGTAGTAAAGAGAAGAGAAGAGATTGAAATTAATGATGCTGAGGGGTGTAGGAGGGGCGGGGGGGGGATGTCTAAAACGTTTTTCATAAACAGGGAAATATGGATGGACACACACACACACACACACACACACACACACACACATGGAGAAAATGACAGAGAGAGCGAGAAGAGGGCGGTAGAGAGAGAGAGAGGTAAGGAACGGATAATGAATAGGTGAGCTGAGGATGGAGGAAGGGGAGGGGTTAGCGTAGATTTAGGCCAGGGGGGTGGCGGGAGGAGAGGATATCTACGCTAACCCCTCCCCTTCCTCCATCCTCAGCTCACCTATTCATTATCCGTTCCTTACCTCTCTCTCTCTCTCTCTCTCTCTCTCTCTCTCTCTCTCTCTCTCTCTCTCTCTCTCTCTCTCCCGCCCTCTTCTCGCTCTCTCTGTCATTTTCTCCGTGTGTGTGTGTGTGTGTGTGTGTGTGTGTGTGTGTGTGTGTGTTTGTGTCCATCCATATTTCCCTGTTTATGAAAAACGTTTTAGACACCCCCCCGCCCCTCCTACACTCCACAGCATCATTAATTTCACTCTCTTCTCTTCTCTTTACTACTTGATCTTTCCTCTTTAGTTATATTTATCCTCTATGGCTTGGCTCAGTACATACATGCAGTATCTCTGACGTCCACACTCCCGAAACACCACCTTCATGACCTAGGTCGAGAACCACCTTTCCCTTCTGTTCCCATCCTTTATTCTTTCCTTCTCTCCCACCTGACGAAGGAACTCTGTTCCGAAAGCTTGTCCCTTTGTCCCCTTTTTTCTGTTTTTTCATTTTGTCTTACTATCGGCGGTACAGCACAATGGTAAGTACTGGCCAGCCATTCTATCTCATTTCAACAATATTTATTATCTCTGTGGAGAATTTTCATCATTAATCGAATTTATTTGTATAAAGAAAGATAAAACTTCCATTGCATAATAAATCATTGCGAAATATCTTCAGAATAGTACATTGAGAACCAGTTACTAATTGAATATGACAGATACTTTTAAATTAATGGAAATTACGTACAATATATTATTAATGATACTGATTTCTTAACCTTCAAAATACTTTGTAGTCAGACATACACAAGGGGACGGGAAAAACTGCCATACCATGCAGTGACTTAGTTCTTGATGTACTGTTTTGAAGATCATCCGCAGTGATTTTTGAGAAGTTCAGCTTTCATTGTATTCAGTTGGTCCTAGATTGTTGTAAACTCTGGAGAGTTATCCCCAGTATTAGTCAAGTGAGGCAAGGTGCTTATTAGTTAAATTTTTGCCTGACTCTTTTTGTCAACTACGTCCTTCCTTCAGACTAGGAATATGTAAAACATCATGCAACCCTTTGTTCTGTTCCAAAGGTTCTACCTTTATTTTCATGACTGAGGTTTGCCTGACTTTAAAGTGTCATTCTGGTATTTTAAAGCATCAAGTTGCAATGTAATATTATTTTCTAGTTCTAACTTTGATGTCAACCTGTCATTTTGAAGATTAAATCAGTTTCCAAGACGTGTTCTAAAAATGTTGTAACACTTCGGTTAACTCCTCTTGTCATCTTCCTAGAGAGCACTGACATAGTGTCATTCTAATAAAAATAAATAAATAATTTCACAGGTACCATCTTAATTCTCAAATTCTCTGTCACTACTCTGTTTATATGAGAGACAAGCCATGATACTGTTATGACGTTCTTATTTATATCTACATACAAAAAAATCTAAAGTTTGTAGAATATAGTGCAACAGTTCTCTCTCGCTGGCTTTAGTGTTTGCTAGGCCTACTCATGGGCAGGGTTGTAAGCAGCAATGCAATTACAGGCAATGACTTCACCATTGAAAACTGCTGTCATGCTCTGCTGTGTTGCGTTGCGATGGTGCAGGATAATAGTGTCCAGTAGACTGTCAGTTGATTTTTGGCATCGTGAACCTTCTTCAGTTTATTAAATATTGTGTGTGTGTGTGTGTGTGTGTGTGTGTGAAGTGATAAGGATGATTAAGATCAGAGTGAAAGGTAGGTATATAGATGTCCTGCAAGTATATGGTCCACAAGTTGTGTGTTCTGCCCAGGAAAAGGACTTAGAAGAGGGCATCCAGAGACAATTGATGGGAAAACAAATTATTATTATGGGAGACCTGAATGCACCTGTTGGCAGGGAAAGAAAAGGTTGTGGAGAAAGTGATGCGATGGATGGATGTGGAAGTAGAAAAGAGGAAGAAAGAAAATTGCTGGATTTTTGAGAGAGGAATGGTATAGTAGTCTGCAATACGTCATTTGCAAAGAGAGAAAGTCCCAATCTGTCACAACATCGGTGGTGCACTATGAGGTGTGTGACCAAGATACGATGAGATGCCGATGTAGAATTTTCTGAAGCCTTAGACAGTGATCACAGACTTCTTTTAGCGACGGTAGCAGGGGGTAAAGAAAGAATGGGAACAGAAAGATAGGAAAGAAGGATAAGAGTTTGGAAGCTTGAAGATGAGAAAAATCAAAGAATAATTCCCAGAAATAGTGAAGAGTAATGTAGCAATAGATGAAATGAAATCCAGCAAGGAGGAATGGGTGAGTTTCAAAACGATGATGGTGAAGCAGCGTAAAAAGTGTGGGGATGGACCGGTGAGAAGCAGAAGCAGGATGATACTCCATGGCGGAATTTTAGAGTGCGGGAGGAAATTACAAAGAAGAATGCAGCCTTTCGGAAATGGTTCCAATAAAGAACAGAGGAAGCAAGGAAGGAATAAATGGCAAGGAAGAAGGTGGCAAAGAAAATAGTAGCAGAAGAGAAGAAGAAAGAGTGGACCAAAATGATGGAGAGGGAAAGTGAGGGTAGTAAGAAGGTGCTCTGTGGAATGGTTGAGGCTAAGAAGAGAGGCATGACCGAACATGTCAGGTTGGTTATTAAAGAAGGAAAGGAAGCAGAGAGCTTACAAGAACTCGATGACATGTGGAAATAATATTTTGAGCTGCTGTTGAATCCCAATGGAAATGTAGAGGAGGAGGATTTTAGAAGTTATGTTGAACAAGAACACTGGGAGAAGGGACAGAATGATCTAATGTGGACAGAAGTGGAAAAAGCACTGAAGTACATGAAATAAGGAATAGCATTGGGATTGGATGAAATCAGTGTGGAAATGGTGAAGGCAGCTGGTATTGTGGGGGTGCAATGGCTCTACCAGGTGTACAGTTCTATTGTTGAAAATAATAAAATATCTGAGTTAAATAATTTATTTTTGGAATAATGTTCAGTTATAGTTACGTTCACTGGTATAAAGAATGAACTTTACTGAAAAATAAGCAAATGTTAGTCAGTTTCTATAGATTAACGTTAATATTCATTATGAAATGTTTTGATCACAGACAATTCGAGCAGATACAATGCTCCTCTTCTTTTTTATACATCTCAGGGCCTGTAGTTTGTTGTAGTTTTATGCCTAGATATTGTGTGGAGTGTTGTTTTGAATAAAAAATGATGTTTACAACTCTTTTTGGTAAACACATCAACATATTATTTAAAATGAATACATAACAAGACATCTACACTAATTGAAAGTAGGCACAAGACTACACAAGTGATACATCAGCCAATTGACCATCATGTGTTTTTAAAACTTTGCTAATCATTATTAATAACATAAAACTACTCCTCTGACACATCAGAAAAAATTAATTTTCCCTGACATTATATAATACAGATTGAGAAAATAACAAATATTTAGAAATTCTTATGTTAAAATTATAAAAAATTTGTTGTTGTTGTTGTGGTCTTCAGTCCGGAGACTGGTTTGATGCAGCTCTCCACAATACCCTATCCTGAGCAAGCCTCTTCATCTCCACATAAGAACGGCAACCTACATCTGTCTGAATCTGCTTACTGTATCCATCTCTTGGTCTTCCTCTGCGGTTTTTACCCCACACACTTCCCTCCAATGCTAAATTCACAATTCCTTGATGTCTAAGAATGTGTCCTACCAATCTATCCCTTCTTTTAGTCAAGGTATGCCATAAATTTCTTTTCTCCCCTATTCTGATCAGTACCTCCTCATTAGTTACGCGATCCACCCACCTAATCTTCAGCATTCTTCTGTAGCACCACATTTCAAAAGCCTCTATCCTCTTTCTGTCCACACTGTTTATCGTCCATGTTTCACTCCCATACAAGGCAACACTCCATACAAATGCCTTCAGAAAGGACTTCCTTACGCTTAAATCAATATTCGCTGTTAACAAATTTCTCTTTTTCAACAACGCCTTTCTACCCATTGCCATTCTGCATTTTATATCCTCTGTACTGCGACCATCATTTGTTATTTTACTGCCCAAGTAACAAAACTCATCTACCTCCTTTATTGTTTCGTTACCTAATCTAATTCCTTCAGCATCACCTGATTTTCTTACACTGCACTCCATTACCCTAGTTTTACTCTTGTTAATGTTCATCTTATATGCACCTTTCAGCACACTGTCCATTCCGTTCAGTTGCTCTTCCAGGTCCTTTGCTGTATCTGACAGAATTACTATGTTGTCGGCAAAACGCAATGTTTTTAATTCTTCACCCTGAACTTTAATTCCTTCTCCAAATTTGTCCTTGCTTTCCTTTATAGCTTGCTCAATGTACAAATTGAACAACATTGGGGAAAGGCTACAACCCTGTCTTACTCCCTTTCCAACCACTGCACCCCTTTCATGCCCTTCAACTCTCACAACCGCTGTCTGGTTTTTGTACAAGTTGTAAATAACCTTACGCTCCCTATATTTTACTCCTGCTTGCTTCAGAACCTGAAAGAGTTTATTCCAATCAACATTGTCAAAAGCCTTCTCCAAATCTACAAAAGCTAGAAACGTAGGTTTGCCTTTCCTTAATCCGTCTTCTAGGATTAAGCCGTAAAGTGAGTATTGCCTCCCGTGTTCCTACATTTCTCCTGAACCCAAACTGATCATCCCCGATGTCGGCTTCTACCAGCTTTTCCATCCTTCTGTATATAATTCGTGTTAATATTTTGTAACCATGACTTATTAAACTGATGCTTCTGTAGTTTTCACATTTGTCTGCACCTGCTTTCTTTGGAATGGGGATTATAACATTTTTCTTAAAGTCTAAGGGTACTTCACCTGACTCATACATCTTACACACCAGGTGAAACAGGTTTGTCATGGCTGGTTCTCCCAGAGACTTCAGTAGCTCTGAGGGAATATCATCTACTCCAGGGGCCTTGTTTCGACTTAGGTTTTTCAGGGCTCTGTCAAATTCATCTCTCAGTACAGTATCTCCTATTTCATCTTCTTCTACATCCTCTTCCCTTCCTACTATAGTGTCTCGAAGTTCATTTCCTTTGTAGAGCTGCTCTATATACTCTTTCCACCTTTCAGCTTTCCCTTCTTTGCTGAGAACTTGTTTTCCATCCGTGTCCTTGATATTCATAGAGCTGTTTTTCTTATCTCCAAATGTTTCTTTTATTTTCCAGTAGGCTGTATCTATTTTTCCCCTATTTATACATTCTTCTACATCCTTGCATTTGCCTTCTAGCCACTCCTGCTTAGCCATTTTGCACTTCCTGTCAGTCTCATTTCTTAGTCGTCTGTACTCCATTTTGCCTGTTTCATTTACTGCATTTTTATATTTTCTCCTTTCATTGATTAAATTTAGTATCTCCTGTGATATCCAAGGATTTTTTGTAGGTCTTTCCTTTCTACCTATTTTGTCCTCTGCTACCTTCACTATTTCTTTTCTCAATTTTTCCCTTCCTCCTCAACAGTTTTATTTTCCCCTGTTTCTGTCAATTGTTGCCTGAAGCTCCCTCTGAAATTCTTAAGAACCTCAGGTTCCTTCAATTTATCCAGGTCCCATCTCCTTATTTTCCTACCTTTTTGTAGTTTCTTCAGTTTCAGCCTACAGTTCATAACCAACAAGTTATGGTCAGAGTCTATATCTGCCCCTGGGTATGTCTTACACTGTAGAACCTGGTTCCGAAATCTGTCTTACCATTATAAAATCTATCTGGTATCTCCCGGTGTCTCCTGGTCTCTTCCACATATACAACCTTCTTTTGTGATTCTTAAACCACGTGTTTGTTATAACTAAATTATGTTCTGTGCAAAATTCTACCAGGCGGCTTCCCCTTTCATTCCTTTTGCCCAGACCATATTCACCTACTATCTTCCCTTCCCTTCCTTGTCCTACTACCGATTTCCAGTCCCCCATAACAATTAAGTTTTCCTCTCCCTTAACTGTCTGAATAATTTCCTTTAGCTCCTCAAATATTTCTTCGATTTCCTCATCATCGGCAGAGCTAGTTGGCATATAAACCTGTACTACTGTTGTCGGTGTTGGCTTCATATCTATCTTGACAATGATAATGTGATCGCTGTGCTGGTCATAGTAGTTTACCCGCAATCCTATTTTCTTATTCATTATCAATCCTACTCCTGTGATACCCCCAACTGATTTTGTATTTATAATCCTGTACTCACCTGACCAGAAATCCTGTTCATCCTGCCACCGAACTTCACTAATCTCCACTATATCTAACTTCAACCTATCCATTTCCCTTTTTAAATTTTCTAATTTTTCTAACCGATAAAGGGATCTAACATTCCACGCTCCGATCCGTAGAATGCCAGTATTGTCTTTCCTGATGACAACATCCTCCTGAGTAGTCCCCGCCCGGAGATTCGAATGGGGGACTATTTTACCTCCGGAATATTTTACCCGAGAGGATGCCATCATCATATTTCCATACAGTAGAGCTGCATGTCCTCGGGAAAAGTAACGGCTGTAGTTTCTCCTTGCTTTCAGCCGTTTGCAGTAGCTGTGTGGGAAAGCCACATTAGCTGATGTTACAAGGCCAGCTCAGTCAATCATCCAGACTGTTGCCCCTGTAACTACTGAAAAGGCTGCTGACCCTCTTCAGGAACCACACGTTTGTCTGGCCTCTCCACAGATACCCCTCCGCTGTGGTTGCACCTACGGTACGGCTATCTGTATCATTGAGGCACGCAAGCCACCCCACCTCGGCAATGTCTGTGGTTCATGGGTGTGGAAAATAAATTAAAAAGAAATAATTCCTTTCCTCCCTTGGTATATCACCCCCCCTACCTCATGGTAACATCACACAGGTTATGAGGGCGATGTGGTAGGAAGACACTAGAGGACTGGAAAAGAGGAATAATTGTGCTGAATTTTAAGAAAGGATGAAAGAAATTATTTAAAAATTATAGGGGAGTGACTTCATTGTGCTATATGGCCAAGGTATACGAGATGATGTTGAAAAGGAGAGCATGGAAGAGAGTGGTAAAAGGGTTCAGAGGAGACCAGGGAGGTCATCATTAGACCTGATTTTTAGTGTAAGGCAGAGTTTGTTAGAGTTTTGGTAATGGCTTTTCTTGACATGGAAAAAGCATATGATAGTGTGGAAAGAAGCAAAGTATGGAAAACACTGGAGAAAAGGAGAGTCAGGAGGCAAACTGCTTGTAGAATAAGGGAAATGTACCAAGGAAGTGTGAGCTGTCAAAGTAGGAGGAGAGAGGATAGACTGGTTTGAAGAGAAGACTGGACTGAAGCAAGGGAGTCCTCTACCTTCTCTACTATTCATCATTGTAATGGATGAAGTAATGGCAGGGGTTGGCGCATGAATAGGAGAAGATATGAAAGCGATGGTGTTTGTAGATGACGTAATGGTGTAGGTTAATGCAGAAGGAGAAGTACATGTTACGCACTGAGCGTAGTTTCGACTGCTTTGAATTTCTTGCGATGGACACACAATTTTCAGTGAAAGGAATCATTTCTTCCATCCGATTTAAAAAATTAAAACACTTGAGCACAAGCTGGCTGAGGCTTGCATGTGTCTTCTTCCTTCTCCATGTCGAGAGATGTGCAAATGAACCGGAGACTGCATGCTGTTTATGTGTGACGCGTCATGTGATTGTTATATAATCATTGTTGCATACATAATTTTAAAATTGAAACGTTATGAATGAGTGAGCACTATTAATTGTTAAAATGATACTAAAATGTGTAATTCATACATTTCCAATGTACATTGTTGAAAATAGTTAATTTAGAAATATAGTTTCTTTTCTCTCTTCACTAAAATCAAAGCCAGTCTTGAGAATCTTACAAAAAATATGTTACGCTATTTGTGACAAAAAAAGTAATGATACTTCCATTAAATCGTTAACCGATAAAAGTAACTTAGTTCTGTTAAGTTACTTTATGCAACTAATAATTTAAACATAAGGAGAGGTGTTGAATTAAAATGTGCACTGTGGCCGGGATTCGAACCCGGGACCTCCTACTTACTATGTAAGCACTTTAGACCGCTCAGCACACAGTGTTTCAGTCAAAATGACTACACAGACATGTCTTAAGCATGTCTCCCTCCACACCACATACTTAAATTCTGCCTCAATGTTCCCTTTGAAAAGCATATCACAGGGAACATTGAGGCAGAATTAAAATATGTGGTGTGGAGAGAGACGTGCTTAAGACAGTCTGTGTACTCACTTTGGCTGCAATGCTGTGTCAGCTGAGTGGTCTAAAGTGCTTACATAGTAAGTAGGAGGTCCCGGGTTCGAATCCCGACCACAGCACAAATTTAAATTAAATGCCTCTCCTTATGTATAATACCTTTGCTATAACGAGACAATGTTGTCTCAAGGAAGTGCATTATTGTTGATATTTATATCTCTTACCGAAATTTGAGTTGCTTCTAGGTGTGGAAACCTAGGCTCTTTACACGCCATTTAATCCTTATCCTGTGGTGAATTGCAACTTTTATTTTCTGTTATATAGGCCCGTGGGGAGAAAAGGAAGACTGGACGGAGAAATTCCGACGTGTTATCACGGATCGGCTAGGCATCACGGCAGGAGAGCCGTACCACGACATCCGTTTCAACTTGATGGCAGTGGTCCCTGACCGGAGGATTGCGCTCACCCGCAAGATAAAGACCCTCAAGACCAACAGGTGAGCCACAGTCCTGCTCTGTGCTCTCAAAATCCATCAATCTAACACTCCTGGACATCCAATTGTGGCTGGTTACTCTGCTCCCACTGAAAGAATTTCACCCCTTGTTGACGAGCACCTCCAAATGATCGTTCAAAACTGAGCCTTCCACATCCTGGATATCAATCACTTCCTTCACCAACTCTCCACCATTCCCGTACCTTTATCTTGCCAACCTATTCATGGACCATTTGGAGGAAACCTTTCAAGTTGTTCTCAAGTGCAAATATGTACATAAAGTTTGGCATCTCACACTGTAATCATCTTTTTGAGGTTATAACATACCATATCCCGTTCAATCTGCAGAAAAACATACACAAGCAAACCATCATTCTCACCATTTAAGAAATGTCACAAATATACATACATAAATATTTGCACTTAATAATAATAAATTCTTGAAACACGCCATGCAAAACATGAAAAACTATCTCGTGTAAACTAAGCTAAGCTGACACTCAGCGCGGTGACTGTTGGAACGCTCCCTCCTTGGAGGAATTTGAAATTTATACCCCTAAATGTGCATCATCATCTGACATACTGAATGAGCAAACAGAGTTTTTCTAAACAATTTCCATAAGTTGCTCATCAAACCACAGACTAATTAAAGTGTGAAAAACATAACCCAACATAAGCCCATCTAATGCATGTAACATTCTTGCAACGTGTAAAACCTAGTTATTATGTCTGTAGTGTTAAAGTAATATTTATCCTATATAGAAAAAAGTATTATGGTAACTGATGATCTTCAAAATAATTTTAAATAACCAGAAATTGTCAAATATTGCACTTATCATGTTCATGTCATATTTAATATTCATAATCCATAGAAGAAACTTAGGTAATATATAACTCTGGCCATAGTTATCATTGTAAACAAAAAACTGTCAGTCAAAAACCTGGCAAATAGTGCAGCGACTATGTGCAAATCACAAGATAAAATGTGGTTAGTGCTACATCATGAAATAGAAAACATATGATCGATATGTAGAGGTGACTGTAGTACCCTCAAGCACAGAATTTCATAAAATTAAATACGCAAAATTGAAGAAAGTTGAATAGAAATTTGTTATTTGGCAGAGGCCATATGCAGTCTCCAAACTGATGTTGACACCTACACATGAAACAAAACTGTCATTATTCCAACTGAAGACGGGTTAAAAACTGAAACACGTCTTGGATAAATAGAAGAAATTACAGTCTCGATTATTCGTTCTTTGGTTATCTGATCTTCCGTGTTATCCGAACCTTTCACCGCATCAGGACTGTACGCAGTAGTAGCACGCCAGTGACAGGTCAGTGACTCTATGTGTTGTTTGTGTTGATGCGCGTCATTAACTCTCAGTTTGCTAATCTTCACTCCTCATTGCTCACCTAGATCTGTAGCGGAGTGGACGTGTTGCGCTTTGTTTATAAAAACTTGAGGTGATGGCTTCAAAACAAAAAAACGTAAAGCATTAAAAAGAATAGATAGTGGTGAAACTTTATTAAAAGTGGCACAAGATTATAACTTCGGGAAAACAGGGCTGGCCGCGGTGGCCGAGCTGTCTGCAGCATGCCAGTCACGGTCTGCACGGCCGCTGCGGTCGGGGGGTTCGAATCCCCCCCTCGGGCATGGATGTTGGTCCCATCTTTAGTATAAGCTAGTTCATAAGTAGTTTATTAGGGAGGAGAAATTCCTAGCAGGAATTGCTACAGTATGTCTGTGGGTGTGTGTGTATTTGTTTACCCTCCTTTTTCCTCCCAAGGTAAGTCTTTCCTGTCCCGGGATTGGAATGGCTCCTTACCCACTCCCTTAAAACCCTCATCATTTCCTTTTCCCTTTCCTTCCCTTCTGCCTGAAGAAGCAACTAGGCTGCGAAAGCTAGCGTTTGTGTGTGTGTGTGTGTGTGTGTGTGTGTGTGTGTGTGTGTGTGTGTGTGTGTGAATTTATTAATATATTTGTGCTACTATCACTACCTGTGCTCCTTTGCCTGGTAAGTAATCTTCATCTATTTTATTATTCATAAGTAGTTTGTTAGTTTACGGACTAATGACCTCGTAGTTAAGTCCCATAAGCTGTACAAACATTTGAACGTTTGAATTTGAAAACAACAGGTGGAGACTGGAAAAGGAACCACAATGAAATTGAGAAGTGGTGTTCTCAGTGACCAACCTCGGCTGTTTTTGAAGATGGGAAAGCCGCGCGGTAGTAGCCGCATGGTCTGGAGCACCACGTTACGGATCGCACGACCTCCTGCATCCGAGGATCGAATCCTACCTTGGGCATGGATGTTTGTGATGTCTTTGGTATAAGTTATTTCATATGTAGGTTGTAAGTCTAGGGACTGATGACCCCATAGCTAAGTCCCTTAAGCTTAACAGCAAAAAACGGCAAACGGCAGGCAAACAAGACACTATCTTCTTTACATAGATTTAAATATGTTTTTGTAGTTCAATGAAGTTTTTCACAAACACAACAGTGAACTGGCAGAAGTAAGTAAATATCTATTCACTCTACTTAGCTTTTTGTATGGTATTAAATTTGTAATTCATTTGACTACTTTAGTTTAATTTTTGTATAGCATAATTCGTTATCACTTTTCTCTGAATGCCGTCTAATGTATTTGAATGTTATAGTTAGTTTTTGTTCAGGTATTTAATAAGTTTTCTGTCTTAAAATAAATTTTTCACACTTTTTATTTTATTTATTTATTTATCTATTTTTGTATTATTTTTTGTGTTATCTGACCTTCCCACTTATACGACCTTGCTGCGGTTGGTTTTGGTTTGATAATCGAGACTGTACTGTAAAAAGTGCTTGGTTGCTGAATTTATTGAAGTAATAAAATATAATCCACACCACAGAGCTCAACAATCCAATGAAAATGGGTAAATTGATATGGTAGCTACAGTTTGGGCAGTTCAATGAAATGTGGACTCATCCCGTGTTGATTTTGCCCTGCCATGGTCCACATTCCTTTGCTATTTTCATGCAAATATTTCAGAAACAAAATTATGTAATTCATACATCTTTGAAAGACAATAATGATATTTCTGAAGCATAGAATTAACATTTGTGATACGGCTGGGAATCGAACCCGGACCTCCATGCTAACGAGGCAGACGTCTTACTGTTAGACCACCACACCACTAACGATGAAGGCGCCTCGGAATAGTCTAAGTAGGATTTCCTAGTAAGCATGGAGGTCCGGGTTCGATTCTCGGCCACATCACAAATTTTCATTCTATGCTTCAGATTTATCATTATTGTCTTTGACATATTAGAGACGAAAATCGTCTCGGGGATTGTTTATTTGTATTAAATGCATACTTCTTTGACCTCAGTATTGTGATCTGCAGGCAGATCGTCCTGGAAGCCCTGCAGCAGCTGGTGAAGCTGACCCAGTCCGAGCAGCACCGGCACCGCCAACGGCAGCAGCGGCGCGAGGAGGAGGAAGACGAGAAACCTCCGGCGGGCTCCGCGGAGGCCGCCGCGACGTTCGCGAGAGGGGCGCAGGAGGCGGAGGACGAGGAGCACGACGACGCTGCGGGCGGCGACCGGGCCGATGGCGACGCGGAGGTGGGCGGACTTTCACCTGCGCGTGACAGGTGGGCACTGGACTTTCTGTAGTTTCGTGGTATCTGTGGGAGACCTTGCCACAGTCTGAAGGTATCGGGGATAAAACATAGGGAGTGAAAGGTCACATACATACTGTATTTACTTGTAAGCTACACTTTTGGCCCGCTTTAGGTTACGGTAGTAACACTAAAACTGGGCCTTTGTGATCGTCGTTTGACAGCTCGAAATTTAAATTAAAATAATGGCTTAACCATTCATCTGACACGAAAATTGAATAACCTAATTTGTAGAGGAGAAAATTCTCTACAACTTTGCTCTGTTATATTTTTTTCATATCTCGTATCGTTTGAGAGATATTGGCAAAAATAACGGGGTTTTGATACCCTCCATTGAATTAACGAAAACCAGCCGTTCGCAGATATCACGTGACATTCCTCGCCCAGAACTCTGTCTGACATACACCATCTCGCATTGTGTATTTGATGATTTTCTTATTGTAACTTACACTTTGTCATTTCAAAGCAATGGCACACTGAAGAATTAAGAAAAACGCATCGTTCTTTGTACAATAAATGATAATCTAGTGTCTACAAATGCCATATTAGCAGCAGTTAACAAGGGCCATCAATAGTATGAGATTAAAGAACGCAACTTCTAATAGTTAGCTGTAGCGTAGTAGGCAGTGTGTTGGACTGTGACGCTGAAAGTCAGTGGTTCGGAACCCACCACTACCTAATTTTTTTTCCCCCTTAAAGGGTTTCAGACATTCTAATTAATAAAATTTTTATTATTTAGATTATTATTTTGGTCCAAAATGTTTGCATATACTTATAAAACTATGAGTCTAAAGTGGGCCATAAAACATGTCAGTGCGATTTTTTCCCTCGTTTTCAGGATAAAAAAAGAGTCTAGTTTAAAGCAAACAAAGTTCTGAAGAAATGGCACTAGGAGCCGCAACTACTACCGTTTGCCGTTGAACGTAAGCAGCGCTAGGATGAACGGGCCTACTGGTACCAGAATTCTGTGCTAATAAAAACACTAATACAAAAAAATACAGTAGAAGACAACTTCCTGGCAGATTAAAATTGTGTGCCAGAACCGGAACTCGAACCTGGGACCTTTGCCTTTCATGGGCAAGGGCTCTATTACTGAGCTATCCTGACACGACTCACTCTGCAGTGGAGTGAAAGTTTCATTCTGGAAACATCCCTTGGGCTGTGACTAAGCCATGTCTCCACCATATCCTTTTTTCCAGAAGTGCTAGTCTTGCATGTTTCGCAGGAGAGCATCTGTGAAGTTTGGAAAGTAGGTGGAAGTAGAGTTGTGAGGCAGCATTGTGATTCGTGTTGAGATAGGTCAGTCGGTGCCTACAAGCATTTGCCTATAGCAGAATGTTTCATAGGTGTTAGAACGAAAAAAATGCGTCAAAACAAATTGCTTTTGATGAGCCTGATGTCTCATTTGTTTACATTTCTAGCTAGTCATGGGTAAAAATTGCAAATAGTCGTTTCAGAACCAATACTTTCAAAATAAATAGCCTTTTACTCAATATGAAGTATGTTAATAGTGCGAATGTGGAATGGATTTCTTAAATCACGAACCATTTGCCTTCCATTCAGAACACAACACTTGGGGACCTACATTTAGAAAATTGTACGGCTCTGAAGAGCAGCCATTTACACCATTATTAAAATAATCAATGGCACATTTATGTTTGTGAATATTTTTCACAGTCAATTTAAGCTGTTCTGTCAGGTTCCACCCTAACAACATACACAAAAATTGTAACATATTCATAGAAAAATGCAAAGTATTTTACGAAATGAAGTAAATGATAAATAACTGCGGGGGCTGTGTGCCGTGGACTGGGCGGTATTTTAGGTTAGATGGCCTCGGGAATACACAAAATGGGTTTCAGTCTCAAAGGGTGCAGGTCAGACACGGGAAGAGAGCAGACCTAGAAACCATTGGTGTAACAATTGTAAATTGTCGTAGCTGTGTTGGGAAAATTCCAGAGCTCCAAGCGCTGATAGAAAGTACTGAGGCACAAATCGTTATAGGTTCTGAAAGCTGGCTGACGCCTGAGATAAATTCGGCCGAAATTTTTTCAAAGGGCCAAATGGTCTTCAGAAAGGATAGAATAAATAAAACAGGGGGTGGTGTGTTTATTGCTGTTACAAACGGTTTATCCTGCAGCGAAATTGAGGCAGATACTTCCTGTGAATTGGTCTGGGTAGAGGTTATACCTGACCACCGGATTAAATTAATAATTGGATCTTTTTATCGGCCCCCTGACTCAGACGATGCGGTTGCAGAA
This sequence comes from Locusta migratoria, assembly GCA_026315105.1. Classification (NCBI taxonomy): domain Eukaryota; kingdom Metazoa; phylum Arthropoda; class Insecta; order Orthoptera; family Acrididae; genus Locusta; species Locusta migratoria. The sequence continues at coordinate 4,864,945 of CM048753.1, forward strand.
ATGTTGAAAGAAAGCTTGAATCATATTTCAAATAGGTATCCGAAGCATACTGTTATAATCGGTGGCGACTTTAATTTACCATCGATATGTTGGCATAATTACGTATTCAAAACCGGGGGCAAATATAAAACATCATCCGAACTAGTTCTGAATGCTTTTTCTGAAAACTACTTCAAACAGTTAGTTCATGAACCCACTAGAAAAGTACGTGGTTGCGAAAATACTCTTGATCTCCTAGCAACAAATAATCCCGAGATAGTAAAGAGCATCAAAACAGATACAGGGATTAGCGAATATCGAGTTGTAGTAGCGAGACTGAATATCGAAATTCCCAAATGCACCAAAAATAAAAGGAAAAAAAAATATCTATTCAATAAAGCAGATAAGAATTCGCTTCACGTTTTCCTGAGTGATAGTCTCCAGTCCTTCAAAACTAAAAATGCGAGTGTAGATCAGTTGTGGCTTACTTTCAAAGACATAATATCAGTAGCAATCGAGAGATTTATACCAAATAAATTAATAAAAGAGGGGGCTGACCCCCCGTGGTACACAAAACAGGTCAGATCACCGTTGCAGAAACAAAGAAAAACGCATGCAAAATTTAAAAAGACACAGAATCCGCAAGACTGGCAGTCTTTTACTGAAACTCGCAACCTAGCGCTGACTTCAATGCGAGAATCTTATAGTTGTTTCCACAACGAAATCCTGTCTCGTAATCTTGCAGAAAATCCAAAGAAATTCTGGTCATATGTGAAGTACACTAGCGGCAAAACACAAACAATGACTTCACTACGCAATAGCAATGGTAATACTACCGACAAAGGTAGTACTGCTAAGGCAGAATTACTAAACACAGCTTTCCGAAATTTTTTCACCAAAGAAGACGAAGTGAACATTCCAGTATTCAATCCAAGAACAGCTACCAGCTTGCGAAACTTAGATGTTCCTGGAGTAGTAAAACAACTTATGTCACTAAACAAAAATAAATCTTCCAGGCCTGATTGTATACCAACTAGATTCCTCTCAGAGTATGCTGATGCAATAGCTCCGTACTTAGCTATAATTTACAATCGATCACTCACCGAAAGATCCGTACCCAAAGACTGGAAAGTTGCCCAAGTTACTCCAATATTCAAGAAAGGCAATAGGAGTGATCCCCAAAATTACAGGCCTATCTCATTGACGTCGATTTGCAGTAGGATTTTGGAACATATACTTTGTTCGAATATTATGAACTACCTCAAAGAGAACGACCTATTAACCAATAGTCAGCACGGATTCAGAAAGTATCGCTCTTGCGAAACACAGCTTGCCCTTTATTCACATGAAGTGTTAAGTGCCATCGACAAGGGATCTCAAATGGATTCCATATTTCTGGATTTCCGGAAGGCTTTTGACACTGTGACACTGTACCTCACAAGCGGCTTCTAATGAAATTGCGTGCTTATGGAATATCTTCCCAATTATGCGATTGGATTCACGATTTCCTATCAGAAAGGACACAGTTCTTTGTAATTGACGGTAAGTCATTGAGTAAAACAGAAGTGATATCTGGCGTTCCACAGGGATGCGTTATTGATCCCCTACTCTTCCTCGTGTTTATAAACAATCTAGGAGATAATCTGAATAGCTCCCTTAGACTTTTCGCGGATGATGCTGTTGTTTATCGGCTAGTGAAGTCAATTGAGGATCAAAAGCAACTGCAAAGCGATTTAGACAAAATTTCTACTTGGTGCGAAAACTGGCAATTGACACTAAATAAAGAAAAGTGTGAAGTAATACACATAACCACTAAAAGAAATCCGCTGAACTTCAATTACGCAATAAATCAGTCAAACCTTAAGGTCGTAAATTCTATCAAATACCTAGGAGTTACAATTACGAACAACTTTGACTGGAGAGAACACATAGAAAATATTGTGGGGAAGGCGAACCAAAGGTTACGTTTCATTGGTAGAACGCTTAGAAGATGCACCAGCTCCACCAAAGAGACTGCCTACATCACACTTGTGCGTCCTCTCCTGGAGTACTGATGCCCCTTGTGGGACCCTCACCAGGTGGGACTGACGGAAGATATTGAGAAGGTTCAGAGAAGAGCAGCTCGTTTTGTTTTATCACGTTACGTGGGGGAAAGCGTCACGAAAATGTTGCACGAATTGGGGTGGAAATCATTAAAAGAAAGACATTATTCATTGCGGTGTGATCTGTTTGCGAAGTTTCAATCATCGACTTTTAGTTCTGAATGTGAAAATATTTTGCTAGACCCACCTACTTAGGGAGGCATGGCCATCCCAATAAAATAAGAGAAATCAGACCGAAAACGGAACTATTTAGGTGTTCTTTCTTCCCGCACGCTATTAGAGACTGGAACAGTAGAGAAAAGTTATGAAAGTGGTTAATGAACCCTCTGCCAGGCACTTAAATGTGATTTTCAGAGTATCTATGTAGATGTAGATGTTACATAATCTTCGTTCTCAAGAAAAAACTGAAATATACATGACGACGAGCTGCAACAGGCACATACAAAAGACACACACATACAACACTTTCAGCTATCGGCCGTGGCCTTCTTCAGAAAATAGAACACTCACACTATCACACAGGCACATAACACAGTCATACAATCATCACCTCATCACATCAATCATTGGGAGGTGATGATTGTATGACTGTGTTGTGTGATTGCGTGAGTGTTCTGTTTTCTGAAGAAGGCCGTGGACGATAGCTGAAAGTGTGCTATGTGTGTGTGTGTTTTGTATGTGCCTGTTGCAGCTCGTCGCCACGTCTTTGCGGTGAGTTGTAAACTGTCCTTACTATATTATTAATTCCAACCTGGACTTTCCATTATTTTGTATGAAATATACATGAGCTTCATTTACGAAACAGGAGTAAAAATCATTCTCACTGGTTGTTTACAACTGACACATAACTGGCCACTCTGCTTCCCATCAATTGTCATGCTGTTAGCAACATATACTTGTCATGAAAAAACATGCCAAAATTGTAATGCGTTTTAACACTGCCTGTGTGTATAAAAAATTAAATTTTTAAAGACTGATAAGTTTTACTGCTCTTAATTAAGCATTGCTACTTATAACAGGAAAAGCGTAATTCACCCAGGAAAAATTGTACAGGGTGGTGCAGGGGGACGGGAAATTTTGAATGTTACAGTTGGTAGCACTATAGTACCGGCAGATGTTCGAAACTTTGCACAATCAATGTGAATGCATTGCCATTTAGTAATCATGTAGAATTGGACTGGTGCGGAACGTGCAGTAGCTGTGAGAGTGTTTTACAAAAATGGTGATAGTGTGACTGCAACACAGAGAACATTTAGACAGCATTACCAGCTTGGGCATCATGGACGTGTCCCATCTGCACATGCGATTACAACGAGGGTGCGTAATTTTGAAGAAACAGGATCTGCCTTGAAAAAGAAACCTCCAGGTGGCATTCCAATGGTATGTACCCCAGAGAACATTGCAGCTGCTAGAGCTACAATCAAGAGAAGTCCTCGCCGCTCTGTTTTACAGCATGCATCTTCGCTACTGATTAAGCAACGAAGCTTACAAAGGATACTGCATGAATTAGGCTTCCATCCCTATAAGTTGCAGATTGTGCAACACTTACATGAAAGAGACCCAGTGTCACATATGTAGTTTAGTAGCCAGATATTCACCAAAATCAATGAGGACACGAATTTCCTTGGTAACTTATGGATATCAAACAAAGCCCATTTCCACCTGAACGGATTCGTGAACAAACAGAATTTTCATTATTGGGCACAGGACAATCCTTGTGAGTTTCACCAGGGACCACTACATTGTGCCAAGGTAAAAATATGGTGTGCTGTATCATGTCATGGTGTTATCGGCCCTTATTTTTTTGAACGTGAGGATGGTAGTGCAGTGACAGCAACATTCACTTGATATGTTGAAATGCTTCAAACATTCTTTACACCAAAACTGTACAAGCTTAATCTTAATGTCGAAAACATATGGTTTCAGCAGGACGGAGCCACATCACAAACTGCTCGACAATCGATGGCAGCAGTTCGTCAATTGTTTGGAAGATGCATTATTTCAAGTAATGGTGACATTGCATGGCTTGCGAGATCCCCTGATCTTAGTATGTGTGACTTCTTCCTGTGGGCAAGGCAAGGTGTACAGTACACGTCCTGCAACAATCCATGAACTGAAGGAAAACATTGAAAACGAAATCACTGCCATTCCCCAAGATTTGCTACACCGCGCGTTCCAGAGTTTTCTTAACAGGCTGTTAGAGTGTGAATGCCGAATGGGAGCACATCTTTCCGATGTCATCTTTAAAAAGTAAAGAGACACTTTTGGACATTTTGATTGTAAATACATACTGAATAATGGCATACTGAATCCATTCACTTCCGTTAATAAATTACTAGTTTTATGAATTATTCATGGAAATGATGTTATTTCAAAATTTCCCGTTTCCCTGCACCACCCTGTATTTTAACTTGGAGAAAATCATATTTTTACCCAAATACATCACATCACTGCCAGACAGTGTAATTGAAGTCCTAATGTACGGCAGCCGAGGTTGAGATAAGCGGTTTGCACGCAGCGAGCGGTCTGGAGGCACCGACTGCAGCTCTCCGGAGATCCCGGAAGGCAGCCCGGAGAAGGCGCTGGCATCCCCGCAGCAGCAGCGGCGGCAGCAGCACCTCTGCCCGCTTGACTACTCGACGCCGCTCACCATCCAGATCTCGCCGGCGCCGAGCAGCTCCAGTACCGACACCTCGTCCGAGGTTGGCTCTGCCTTCAACTCTCCCACGCAAGGTACATTTGTCTGTTTAATACTTTTCAGTATCGGAAGTGTTCTGTTCTCAGTTACAGATACCGAATTACATTCTCACTGACACTTCGGAGCTGGTGTGTGCCCCAGTAAGGACTTTCTGCTGTGTCTGGTAGGCTGATTTGTGTTTCGAACCACTGCTTAACGGGTAATCTGACACGAAAATTGAATTAATGAATCTGTAAGGACACAATGTCTACAACTTTACTCTCTTATTTTTGTATTGTATCTCATAACGTTTCAGGGATATTTGCAAAAATAACAGTAATTTGTCACCGTTTCTCTTTCTGTCTGTAATGTGTTACCACTTTTTATTTCACACTGTTCAACCAATCAGCACCATATTTTCAGAGATTTCAACCATTACGATTTAATCATAATTGTTACGAAAATTGTTTAAAATTACGATTTTATGGTTGGAGTGGTTCGGTTTCCGATTTTCAGGTTTAAATAACAAATCGGTGTCATTTGTTTTCCGCCGGAAAAATTCGTTTCCTTTAGAGTTTGTTCGTGTGATGTTATCGACAAAAATAAACTGGTTGTGAACGACATCCTCTTGCGTGTTCTTGTGGAAATCACCAGTATTGACAGTAACTTCTACTATCTCTGAAATTGCATAATACGGCATACCGGATGTATCCACAAAGGTGCGCCATTGTGGAATCTAGCAGCAGTCAACGAAGACGAGGCATGTGACTTGACTCCCAATTTTCTTAACCTGCATACTCACTGACAGATCTTAACCTACACTATTACTGTGGCCAGCTATGATTTTACGTTATCTTGTATTTGTGAGCAATTTTAATGAGTAAATTCTTATGCGTATCTCTGGGAATCACAAAATGTAAGATGTTCAGGTCTGAGGAAGACATTCCTCTTGTATACATCAGAATGATGTAATTAATATGCTGCCTTTATCTTATCTGCAACCTTCCAAATCTGTTTTCACAATTTAATCCCTTACTTATTTCCCTTGGATCCCTTCTAACCCCCCCCCCCCTCCCACTCTTAACGCTTATACGTATTAGACTGCATTACTATTTTACACAGATAACTGTTGCCCGCCAGCAACCAGAACCTCCCTTTTTTAAATATTTTGGACAAAAATAGGTAGAGTAGAAAATTCTCAACAACTTTGCTTTCATGTTATTTCCATAACTTGCTCCATTCCTGAGATAATGGTGATTTGACATTGTCATTTGATTTTACTTAAACCACTACAGGCAAAGAAAGTAAACTTGAAAAAGAGGACAAACTAACATGGCAAGACAGGTGATAATATTTTAATGGAAAAATATGGGAGAGAGATTAAAATAATAGTTTAAAGAAGTAAACATATTTTGTATTTTATTACTATTTTTCTTTCCTTGGATACTGCATTTATAATTGTGTACATTATGCATATTTCTTTGTTTTACTGTTTCATAATGTATAAGCTGTTTTCATGATTACATGAATTTGAAATGTTTTCTGAATTTTTATTCTCATTTCTAATATGGGACCGGAAAATTGCATATATACCCTGGCAATACCGGGTTTAGCAGCTAGTATGTTCATAAAGTGTAACCCCATTTTTACTTTCCTGGATTTCACGTTTTCCCACTTTTTACACCATTTTTTGTTGGTTCCATCAAATTTCCTTTGCTCATTGTTAATTCGACCCTGTTTTGCGTTAACATTTTTCGGGCGTTTTATACTTTATGAAACCATATTTGTGGAAAAAGCTTTCACCTTCAAGCTTAGTGTTTATAAACATTACACAGTTAAGTTTTTTTGCAGTAAGTGCCAAGTTTATTCACAACACGGTGGCTGATGGGTGGATCTGACCAGTCACTGCACCGAGTGTCAGCTTAGCTTAGTTTACATAACTGGTAGTTTTTCAGGGTTTGCATGATGCATTTCGAGAATTCATCCCTATTGTGAAGTGCAAATATTTACGTAAGTATTTTTCGTAACTTTTATATAGGATGAGAATGATGGTTTGCTTGTGTATGTTTTTCTGCACATTAAAGGGCACAGTATTATAACTTAAAAAACTAAAATAAATAAATAAATATGATTGTAGTGTGAAATGCCAACTCTGTGAAAGAGTCATGTAAAATACTTAGGTATAAATTTGTGCTTCAGAATGTGAATAACTTCTCAAATATCATTGTGCGAAATGTAAAAAAGTACGGAACTTGTCATTACTTAAATAATGAATGCCAGTTAGTCTTACTGACAACTTCAATTATGTTGAATGAGACTACATCAAAACTTTCTGCAACCTATAAAGTAACTAGTTCCAGTTCTGATTGATGCTTAAAATAGCATAAAATTCAAATAATCTTTATTACATAATAAATAAACTTCATTGCAAGTATTTTGATGGCTGTTATGTATATGTACATAAACTACAAAAATGATCCAGTAGGCAAATTTTACCACTTATAACATTATTTCCTGCATTTTATGTTTTCTCACACTTTACACCATTTTCTTTGAAGTCTCTTGAAAAGTGTAAAAATGGGGTTTTACTGTATCTCGATCCGATTACTATCAAACTTCACAGGTTCACCTGCTGGGCTAATCTGAAGATTATTTTACAGATATAGATGGCATTTGTAGTATGGGTGGAATATAGCACACTCAAGATGTGCACATTAGGCGTTATGCCGCAAGTTTAGTAAGGTGGGTGTAGCAAAATATTTTAGGGTTTAAACCAACCAATTACCAGGAGAACCCACATTTTACCCAATATGATGAAGGCCTCAGGCAGCCATGACCTAGGACACACACAGATAACAGCGCGAGGTGGCGCAGTGGTAACACACTGGACTCGTATTTGGAAGGATGGTTGTTCAAATTCACCTCCAACCATCCTGGTTTAAGTTTCTGTGATTTCTCTAAATCACTCCTGGAAAATGCCGGGATGGTCCCTTTGAAAGGGCACAGCTGATTTCTTTCCACATCCTTACCCAAAAGTTCCAAGTGTAAGCTCCGTCTCAGATGAGCACGCTGTTGACAGAACGTTAAACTCCATGCTTCCTTCCTTACTTCTACTAACAGATTTCGAGTGTCATATCCCTACACACCCTTTAATTTTCCCACCACCCATCCCCCAGAAACAAACGACAGAGGACTGCACCACTTTCAACCCAATACCATCTCATATTGGAACAAAAACCTTTGCAGGGCTTTGATTATCTAACATCATTCATTAAAATGGGACATCTTACCTGACACCCTTCTCACCCCATGTTAAATACTGCTGTTATGTCTAGTCTACCTCCACATCATCTTAGTCCAGCCCTTTGCCACCCTAAAATATAGCTCCTTGCCACAGGGATCATGTCTCTGTGGAAGATCCCCATTGCAAGACTTGCACAATCCATTTACCCAGCACTTCCTGTGACTTGTAAGTCGCAGGCTTACCCTACCCGATGAGAGGCAGGGCCACTTGTAAGCAGCCATGAATTTACCAACTCTGCTACAATCGTTGCGCATATTATTGTATTATGTTTTCAGTACAGAAAACTTCTGCAAGATGGAGAAAAACTTCCAGAAAAACTCCAGGAACTGACATTCAGCAAGTACTTGTGGCAAGATGCGATAGGCTGTTTTCACTAACTTGCGGAAGCTACTTCTGCAGGTTGACCAAAGGTCCTCAGGATGACTTGCTGGGGTGCTTCCTCCTGAAACAAGTTTCAGAAGTAGCAACTGGCAGAAGTTTACTTGCTAGTGGACATTTGCCTAATGTTTTACTTGAGCTTCTCACCTTAGCTGCAGTTATACAAGACAAAGCAATTCTCGTGCTCTTTATAAAAAGCTCGGCTTTTATTTTGATTTCTGACCCAGAATTTCTTTGTGAAATGTAGGCAGTATTGATGCTTCTGCCAACTGCTTCTTGCTGCTTAAAGTTAAGTAACCTGTAGAATTAAAAACTTGTATAAATGTTCTGTGTCAATGACATAATTCGCTTTGTAAATTTTTCTCAACAGTATGCAACCTAGCGTATAGCCCTCGATTTAACAGAACAGGTACGTTCATTTCTACAAATTTCAGTCTTTTGGTACATAATGCGATCAGTAGTCTTCTGTGAGAAATTATACCCTGCACTTTAACGAAACTTTTTTTTTTTTTTTTTTTTTTTTTTTAAAGTAATTAGAAATGTTGTTGTTGCTGTTCCTGTAGAGAGCAGTTTTTTTTTTAATTTTTGTTTTTTACAACTTAAAACAAGGGATGTGACATTCAGTAGTGCTGACGACCAGTTACTGTGCCCCGCTTTTTTGAGTCGAAATTTTTAACTACTGTATTTGTAGCTTTGACCCAGATGTTTACAATTTGTTGTAGACGTAGTGCTGTGTTGAGTATGCCTGGCCATGTCGGACAACTTTCACAGCTCGGCTCTGTCTGCTTGCTTCTCCTCTCACACCATGTCATGAGTTGCATAGGAGTCCCATTATTTCTCTGTCATCACACAGGAGTGAGGATATGACTCTTAAACTTTGGTTATTATTATTTATTATTATTATTACTTATTGTTATTATTTTAACTGATGTCTTCTGTCAGTTCTTCTAGAACAAATTCATTATGAAAATCAGAATACAAAATTTTGGGTTGTTTTACGAGTTTGTTCATTATGTAAATCAATTTTCAGCTTTCATATTATTGTTGTTATTACCCCCATCACTACTCCTAGCTACTCCTATTTTAAAGTCTGTGAATGACTGGCTAATGTTTAGGACATGGATGGCATAGATGATTTGCATGCTAGAGGAACACCTGTTTCTTCACTGAAAATACAGATCCAATTTGCTCGTGCAGTGTACCTTTGTTGTTGTTGTGGTTTTCTTCTCTCCTAAGACTGGTATAATAAGGCTCTTCATTGTAGTCTATTGTATGCAGTACTCTGCATAAATACCATGAAACCAAATTCCATTTGAACTATTTACTGGTTCACTATACCTCCTTTCAAACAATTTATGTAGTAAATTTATTTACTTTCCAATTTAGTTCAGTACCTCCTCATCAGTTATTAGATTTACCCATTTAAACTTCACCAATCATATGTGGTAGCATATTTCAAAAGCTTTTATTTTGTAGTTGCCTCTACTATGTAATATCCACATCTTACATCCATGAGACACTACACCCCCTACAAAATTTACAGAAAAGACTTATTGGGATTTGAATTTATATTTGACATTTACAATTGTATTATCATTATTATTATTATTAATTTTTAAATTTATGATACAAATTTTATAAGAGGAAAAACTCCTAGCAGGAAAGTTATATATAAAAAGTAGATGAAGTTTACTTACCAGGCGAAGGAGCACAAGTAGTGACAGCAACATAAACAAGACACACACGCACACACATAAACGCTAGCTTTCGCAACCCAGTTGCTTCTTCAGGCAGAAGAGAAGGAGAGGGAAAAGGAAATGATGAGGGTTTTAAGGGAGTGGGTAAGGAGCCATTCCAGTCCCGGGAGAGGAAAGACTTACCTTGGGGGGGAAAAAATGAAGGTAAAGAAACACACACACACACACACACACACGATAGCTTTCAAAGCCTAGCTGCTTCGTCAGGCAGGAGGGAAGGAGAGGGAAAAAGAAATGATGAGGGTTTAAGGGAGTGGGTAAGTAGTCATTCCAATCCCAGGACAGGAAAGACTTACCTTGGGGGGGGGGGGGGGAAGGGTAAACAAATACACACACACCCACACATTTACACAGACGCAAGTACACCTAGGCAGACATACTGTAGAAAAGCCAAAGCCAGTGTGTTGCACCGTCCGGGTTATCTGGATACTTCCCACAGACACCAATCCTTCAGAACTCCGGAGATGGGAACTTGCCCTTCAGCATATTCTCTCTTCCCGTTGCCCACCTGGTCTCAACCTCCGCTAAATTCAAATTCCTGCCCACCATCTTTAACATATTTGCTGCGGTTCTCTGGACAGAGCCTCTGCCTAGGTGTGTTTGAGAGATATATACATACAAATGCAGATACACCTAGGCAGACATACTGTAGAAAGCAAAGAAGTTGGATAGAGATACCACTTGAGTCAGAGGCTCTGTCCAGAGAACCGCAGCAAAGATGTTAAAGATGGTGGGCGGGAATTTGAATTTAGCGGAGGTTGAGACCAGGTGGGCAATGGGAAGAGAGAATATGTTGAAGGGCAAGTTCCCATCTCCGGAGTTTTGGGGGATTGGTGTCGGTGGGAAGTATCCAGATAACCCAGACGGTGCAACACGTGCCAAGATGAGCTGGCCGAGCACCAAGGCATGTTTAGCCACAGGGTGATCCTCATTACCAACAAACACTGTCTGCCTGTGACCATTCATGCGAATGGACAGTTTGTTGCTGGTCATTCCCACATAGGTTATTGGTGTACTGGTTCAGAGATTCGGGACTGGAGCAGACTCGTATGCCAAGTTATGAAATTACTATAAGTAATCTACTTCAAAATAACACCGCTGATGAATGAAGTGAGTAAAGTGGCTAATTTCATTTCTCATTGTTTTATTAAACATTCTTTTTTCATTACTTCAGAGACCACTATAAACTCTATTTAAAGCTCACACAACAATACTCGATTTACAATAGTATATTCTATATATTAGGTCCACATATTCTATAGGAAAACATTCTTGGAAATTACTCCAAACTGAGGTGCAAATTATGTTGATACTCAGTATGGTGTATGCAGTGTAGCACGATATTGTGAATTCGCACTGCTGTGAGTGTTTGCTCTGTAATAGCAATGTCAAGTGTTCAGCAAATACCTGGTGGTCAAATTTGGTTTAAAGTGCAGCTTGCAATTGAGTACCCCCCTCCTCCCCTCCACCAGTCGAATTTCTATGGTGCAGCTTCCATTAAGGGTCAGCTTACATTCGGATGATTACAATAAGATTGAATGGAGGAAACCAGGCGTCCAATCTCCATTGCCTCACACTGTTGTCATGTTCTTTGTTCTACTGTCGTGTATTTGATTTGCACTTGTGCCTTCATTGTATCAGGTAATGAAAGTATTTCGGTTACTGTATTGTGCTCTTTAAGAATGGCAGTACTGTTGTACTAAAACCTCATACCCAATTCATAGTGACTGCTCATCTTTCAAAAATGATGACTGACAGAGAGACTGACAAATGGCATTTGTTCGAATGAGGCTGTTGACAGTCAGTCGGCGCCAGTTTTGCAGCTCGCTTGATTCCTTGATGTGTTCTTATTTATTCACCTTTTAACCTAATGAATAGTGCAGTGGAGTCGGTGCATGTGCATTAACTCTGCTCATTTGCGTATATCATCTGCTTTACATTTCATTTAAGTATTATTCGGCTGTGATGAACCATTCTTTATGTTTTAAATTTTTGTAGAAAACCATTTATTACAGTGCATGACAAACCCTTACTCGACATCTCGGTGTGGATGTTTATATGATTTTCAATGTTTTATATTATTAAATTTATTGTAGTGTAATTTTTTATTTTGAGGACAATTTGGAAAGTAAGTTCAAATTATTGTACACAATTTTATTACATACTAGTGAGCAGTAAGCGCTTTCATCTATTTTTCAAGATAATTTCCATATACGGTCATGCTTTTGTCATTCTTCTTCACAAGCTTCAAAATCCTTTACGTAAAAACTCTCCCGACTGTCAGTGTAGACACCCATTGAAGCTCTTCTTGAGCTACTCATTTCTATTTATTTAATATATTGTGTTCTGTTGGATGCAGTTGAGGAGCAAGTCTTCATGGTCATGGGATGTGTCAATATATGAAATTGTAACAGAGGAGTAATAACACGTAAAATGAAATGTAAATGAATCCTATTCAGATAACAAGCCATAACTTTAAGTAAACATTTTTTAGGAGTTTTCTGACAGAATACAATGAGTGATCCAAGAGGAAACTCTTCATTGTTTACTGGAAAGTGCATGAATTACTGCAAAGATTTTTGAAACTGGATGCAATAGTCAAGGTGTTGTTATTGAACTGCAGATTGGTTTACTGTCCTCTATGACCATAGTGAAAGCTGCTAACTCTTGAGAAAGAGCTGATATTGTTAACTACAAATGACATTACAATAAACATGCTTTGAGAAGCTAATGTCAGAATTCTCAGATTACCAAACAGGGATTGACAGGAGTTTCACAAGCGTGCGCCACATATAGACGAATCAATTCTTTGCCAGTAGCATTTATGATTCAGAAGAGTTTCCCCAAAAAGTAATACTACACGTTACAAGTGAATAAAAATATGAAAAATAACCTTCTTTATCTGTTTCAGATACTTCTCTAATGATAAATAAAGCAACATTTAGTTTTTGAAGAAGATCCTGAACATGGGCTTTCCACAACAGTTTACTATTTATCTGAATGCCCAGGAATTTGAAGTGTTCAGTCTCACCAATTGCATGTCCATTCTGTGTAATAAAAATTTCAGTTTATGTTGAACTGTGTGGTGGAAACTGTATAAACTGAATCTTACTAAGGTTTAGCATCAACTTATTTGCTGCAAGCCAGGAACTTATGTCTTGAACTACATTACTTGATATTGTATCAATACTGCAAATATCATTCACTACCAAGCTTGTGTCATCAGCAAACAGAAATATTCACCCATAATACTAGAAGGCATGTCATTTATGCAGTTGTTGTTGTTATGGTCTTCAGTCCGGAGACTGGTTTGATGCAGCTCTCCACAATACCCTATCCTGAACAAGCCTTTTCATTTCCTCATAAGAACGGCAACCCACATCCACTTGATTCTGCTTACTATACGCGTCTCTTGGTCTCCCTCTGCGATTTTTACCCCACACACTTCCCTCCAATGCTAAATTTACGATTCCCCGATGTCTAAGAATGTGTCCTACCAAGCGATCCCTTCTTTTAGTCAAGGTATGCCAAAAATTCCTTTTCTCTCCAATTCTGTTCAATACCTCTTCGTTAGTTATGCAATCTACGCACCTAATCTTCAGCATTCTTCTGTAGCACCAAATTTCAAAAGCCTCTATTCTCTTCCTGTCTGCACTGCTTATCGTCCATGTTTCATTCCCGTACAAGGCAACACTCCACACAAATGCCTTCAGAAAAGACTTCTTTACCCTTAAATTAATATTCGATGTTAGCAAATTTCTCTTTTTCAAAAATGGTTTTCTTCCCATTGCCATTCTGCATTTTATATCCTCTGTACTGCGACCATCACATGTTATTTTACTACCCAAGTAACAAAACTCATCTACCACCTTCATCGTTTTGTTACCTAATCTAATTCCTTCAGCATCGCCCGATTTTCTAAGACCGCATTCCATTATTTGTGTTTTGCTCTTGTTAATGTTCATTTTATACGCTCTCTTCAACACATTGTCCATCCCATTCAACTGCTCTTCTAGGTCCTTTGCTGTCTCTGACAGAATTACAATGTCATCAGCAAAACACAATATTTTTATTTCTTCCCCCTGAACTTTAATCCCTATTCCAAATTTGTCCTTGCTTTCCTTCACCGCCTGCTCGATGTACAAATTGAATAACATCGGAGAAAGGCTACAACCCTGTCTTGCTCCCTTCCCAACTGATGCTTCCCTTTCATGCCCTTTGAGTCTAATAACTGCGGTCTGGCTTTAGTACAAGTTGTAAATAACTCTCCTTTCCCTATATTTTACCCCTGCTGACTTCAGAATTTGAAAGAGTGTATACCAGTCAACATTGTCAAATGCTTTCTCCAAATCTACAAAAGCTAAAAATGTAGGTTTGCCTTTCCTTAATCTATCTTCTAAGATAAGACGTAAAGTGAGTATTGCCTCCCGGGTTCCAACATTCCTCTTGAATCCAAACTGATCTTCCCCGAGGTCAGCTTCTACCAGCTTTTCCATTCTCCTGTAGATAATTCGTGTTAAAATTTTGCAACCATGACTTATCAAACTGATTGTTCTGTAATTTTCACACCTGTCTGTGCCTGATTTCTTTGGAATGGGGATTATTACATTTTTCTTAAAGTCTGAGGGCATTTCGCCTGTCTCATACATCCTACACACCAGTTCAAATAGTCTTGTCATGGTTGGCTCTCCCAGAGACTTTTGTAGCTCTGAGGGTATGTCATCTACTCCTGGGGCCTTGTTCCGACCTAGGTCTTTCAAGGCTCTGTCAAATTCATCTCTCAGTATGGTATCTCCTATTTCATCTTGATCTACTTCCTCTTCCCTTCCTACAACATCGTCTCTAAGTTCATTTCCTTTGTAGAGCTGTTCTATGTACTCCTTCCACCTTTCAGCTTTCCCATCTTTGCTGAGAACTGGTTTCCCATCTGAGTTCTTGATATTCATAGAGCTGCTTTTCCTGTCCCCAAATGTCTTTTTTATTTTCCTGTAGGCGGTATCTACTTTTCCCCTTGTTATACATTCTTCTACAGATTTGCATTTGGCTTCTAGCCACTCCTGCTTAGCCATTTTGCACTTATGCAGTATAAATGAAAAATGGTAGTGGCATGACCACTAGACTTCCCCCTAACACACCCCTCACATATCTGAATATATTGTGACCATTCTTAACAGTGTGGAGAATGAATCCAATAATCAACAGTCTGTTGCAATTTTTGTTTATTTTTTCCAGTTACGGATTTTGTGTGGTTAGCCCATCATCTGACTGGAACAACAGGCAGAAAATCAAATAAGGCCAAGGATAGCAAATTTGAAAAAGTTAGAACCTACTTGGTTGAAAGTTGTGGTAGGAGCAGTTTAACAATTTTATGATAGTTCTGTTAAGGACACCTACAATAGAGATAAACGTAAAAAGTATGTAATGGCTGCTTGGAGTAAATTAACTAGCAACTGGAGAGGTACAGTAAAGAAATTAATAACATGCTTTGCAATAATAAAACTCACCATAGCAGAAGAAGAGTCATTGCTGTGGTAGGTTGTTGTCAACTGTGGAGCACTTCTGCGATTGTTAAACACGACAGTATAGGCAGAGTTATAAATTGCGAGAGTGAGCGGCCATCCAAGTGGCAGCAAAGGAATATCAGAGGCATCTGTGATGTGCAAGGAAATGATAGCTGCTGAGGGAGGAGGAGCAAGAATATCCCAGAAGTCTATTGTATTACAGTAAAGCGTCGATTATCTGAACGTCGATCAACTGAATGACCACTTAACCGAACTGTATACTCACTCGCACCTGTTACTCTCCCACCATACCGTCCATCATCCCCCTCACTCCCAAACCAAGTTTCCCACAGTAGTCACCGCACTGGACCACCGCTGGCGGAACATTGCTTTTAATGGGGCCTTCACAAGGCGCTGCTGACTGGCCGAGCCGCCAGTCGCTGTGTTTAAAAAATCAGCTTACTTTTGTCGCCTGGGAACTGGCAGGATCAAAGTCCCTCATCTTCTACTGCTGTATGCTCCACTTGTTTGAGGACTGCCAGTATCCATTCCTTCCATTGTATCCTCTGTCATCCTTTTGGGTGTCTTCCAGCAGATTGGGAATGCCAAACATGGTTAGGGAGTGATCCACTGGCTTAGAAGATGTGGCCAAACCACTGGAACCTCTTCTGCCCCAATGTTCAGATGATGGCTTTCCATAAAGTTGGTAAAGGTCTTCTTTTGTTCTTTGTTCCCATATACTTTCCATGATATTGTAGACGGGTCCACATCTTTCAAAGTACCTTCCTCTGGAATATAGAAATTGCAATTGTTGCTGAAGTTGCCCTGGTTTCACAAGTGTATAAAAGTTCCAGCTGTACTTGTTTTTGAGTGATATTAGCTGGTATTTAAATACATTGCTTAGGCTGAAGAGACCGCAATTAACATTTGTTATTAGTTGTTGCACCTCTTTCGTCACTTTGCTTTTACTAGTTTGCATGGATCCTACCTATTAGAATTCTGTTACTGTTTGCCCTGTGTTTTCTGTCATGCGTGGAAATGAATGACACATGGCCAGGACTTATTCTTTGGACACACAAGGACAATTTACACTGCACAGTGCAGTGAATGCTCAGAACTGTCACATGTGAGGCTCCACTCCCCCATACATTGTGCAGGAACATCCACTGCATTCAGCTTGTGTGGCTGCGTGGTGTCATTTCACAAGCGCCTTAATTCTCATTCCGTTTTTCTTCGAGGAGATGACCCCTTGTGGGCCTGTTAGGTGTACAGCAGAGGTTCCAACCATTGCAATTTATTCGTAATTGTTACGAAAATTGTTTAAAATTACAAGTTTACTATGGAGTGGTTCGGATTCCGATTTTCAGGTTTAAATAACAAATCGGTCATTTGTTTTCTTTCGGCAAAACTCGTTTCCCTTTGTTTTCGATCGTGTGATGTCATCGCCAAAAGTAAAGTGGTTCTGAGCAGCATCTTAGAGCATGTTCTTGTGGAAATCACCGGTATTGACAGTAACTTCTACGAACTCGAAAACTACGCAATATGGCATATGGGAGGAATCCACAAAGGCGCGCCACTTTGGAATCCAGCAGCAACCGATGAAAATGCGTCATGTCACTTGACTTGTACCTTTCTTAACCTGCACACTCACCGAAATATCTTAACCTGATTTTTTTCTGTAAGTTATGATTTTACGTTATCTGGTGGTTGTGTGCAAGTTTTAATGATTCTTCTATATATCTCTGGAAATCTGTTTGGTTCTGAGGAAGAAAACAATTAGTTTTGCTTTACCTCTCCATACCCACACATATTCCTGCTGTACACATCAGAATGATGTAGTAATACGCTGACCATATATCATCTGCAATCTTACAAAACTGGCTTCACAATTTTGATCATTTTCTATTCACTTTTTCTCCTTGAAAGCCTTCAAACACCCCCCCCCCCCCCCGCCACCCTTCCTGCTCATACATATTATGTCGCATTACTATTTACCATATTCAAAAGTTGGAATCTCCGGTACAGCTACACATTATAAAGACCTCCTTGTGTATCACCTCATTCCAGCTGTGCAAGAAGGGAACTGTGTCCACACCATTACATCCACACAAGATTGGGTGAAACGGCACGTCACTCGCCAAGTGAAAGATGTGCTTTGAGAAACCTTTGGTGATGACCGCATCATCTCCAGGCACTTTCAAGACATATGGCCTTAGAGATCCCCTGCTCTAAAGACTTGTGACTTCTAGTTGTGGTGATATTTGATGGGCTGTGTCTATAAGGGAAGCATCTGAACTTCCTGATCTGAAGGATAGCATACACTGTCAACCGTCCTGTGTTTGAAGCACATTGCTGAGTTGGGAGACCATATTGAAGACATTGATACCATTGACCATAAACTAATAAATTTGCTAGAACTGCTATCATCATGTGTTTGATCATTCCACCCCTATTCTTCTGCCACACATTTTCCTTGTGACAGAAAGCGAAACTAACATTTTTTTATATACACTCTGTTAGTGCACCAATTACTGAAAATACTCTTGAAGTTTCAACCTCCTGCAATGTGTATAGCCCACACAGTGCCAACCGCAACTCGGACAGTGTAATTATAACTACTCTGTACATGGATTATACATCTGAATAGCTAAAGTACTTTCTCATGCCAATAGAAAACTGTTTGTGTTGAGCAAAAAAGCTTGAGTAATTTTGATTATGACAATATTGTATAACTTGTAATGAAGATTCAGGTTTGTGTACATTGCCTGAAACTAGTTTGCTAATTAAGTTTTATATATAGTCATTAGAAGCCTTATCAGAAGAATCAAGAATGCCAGAAGATTGTTTAGCAGATGTTTATGGAAAGCAATTTCATTTGCATCTGGAACAGGTAAATGATTCCTTGCCAATTATAAAATGACATACCGGGCACAATTCCCACCCAAATTAATAATACAGTGTCATCTCCGTGTACAAAGCTTTTACAAAGTTATATTGAAACCATTTTACCAGCCAGAATTATAGGTCCATTCGTCCATGTGTCACATCTTAAATAAAACTGGGCTGAAATACATATTCCCATTAGTATTTCCTGTCACTGACCATTTTATAACTGAAGGATGTAGTTTCAATCCATCTTTCAACAGTGTAGAGTTTGTTGTTTCTCCACTGAAGTGTTAGTTGCAGCTTTAAACATTTTGGCCTCAGACAGTGAAAGAAAATCTTAAACTTCTATCATTTAAGCATTGTTAAATATATTTTGTATGAATTGTGTTGAAAAATGCATTTGGTATAAGGTCAGAAATGTCAGAGGTTGTATCACATCATTTTCTTTTGGGTAACAGCACTTGGACTACTCCCGGGAGTAAATCAAGAAATCAATCAATGTATGTATAAAAACGTCTAACTGTGGTTAGCCAGGTTGGAATTCAACAGTATAATGACAAGTGTTTGCAATTCACCACAAAGATGTACACCAAGCTGTACCAGGCACGTATCCACAAATAATAGCTATAAATTCAGCCCATTATAAAACCTTTATCAATAAAATTTACTAGCTTTAACATTACACAGAATATTACTACTTGCAAAACTTAATGGATGATTGGGTAACTTTTAGCAATCACAAAATAGGTTTGCTTCCCTGGTTTCGTACTTATTTCTTCTATAAAGCATCTACCGCTACTCCCACATCACAACAGAAAAATCTCAAACTAATTGGTAGGTAATGGTCTACTCCGGAAATTATTCAAAAATTAATGTTTGTAATCAGACTTTGCAATAGTTTTTGTGTTTCAAGAATAACCTCCAAATAAAACTTCTCCTATTCTTAGCTACGATGCCAAGGTTTCTCCTCTCTCCGAGTTGCCAGGCTTCTTTTGAAGTGAGATGATGCCTCAGCCCCTCTCTCGCTGTTGCTGCACTGGCAATAGATCTTGAGTTTGGGCAGACTTTGTTGCCAGTGTTAGTATTAGCTTTTTTTCTTTATACTTAACTTATCCTCCACATTTGGCTAACTTCAGTCATCTTTTGTTTTGTGGTATAAATATATTTGTCCGACGAGTGTTGTGCCAAAACGGAACAAACAGGTAGCGAGACGTCTGCAAGTTTTGAAGCTGCTCACTCATTTTAAGCCCTTGCCCACCACCTCCTCCCATCGATTGTGTTTTGGGTGCAGAAGTGAAGTAACAATGTTTGATTTACATTTCAGGGTGGAGCTGGAACTCTGGACAGAATAGTCCAACGTCTGCAAAGGACTTCAAGAAATTTGTCGTGATACGTGTGGGCGGCTCCGGCTCTGGGTCATCTGAAGAGAAGATGGACTCCCCTACAGGTGTGTAAGGTGGTCAGTGATTGATTTTTTGTATGTACTTTCTCCTTTCTGTCCATTTATAAACTTTGACTCTGTGCTCTGTTTGAGAAAAAGCCTGAGAATGTAATGATATATTAAAAGAATGCTCTCTGTGGAATAGAAAAGTCCCAGGTCACTCACTTTTGTTCTAAATGTTAACAGTCCTGTAAATCTAAAGAATCACTGAGAACATTTCAGGAAATATTTGTGTGTGCTGTTCTGTGTAAATCTTTTTCCATATTTGTCTATGGAAAATATTGAATGTTTTAAAAGCTAGAAACTCGATTAATGATGGAAAATCTTCTCAGAGATGATAAATTATTTTTCAAAATAGATAGCTTGGCTGGCCAGTACTTACCTTTGTGCTGTACCGCCGATAGTGACTCAAACGAAGAAAAGAAAAAAAGAGAAAGGACAAGCTTTCGGAACACAGTTCCTTCTTCAGGTGGGATAGAAGGGAAGAAAAAAAGATGGGAGTGGAAGGGAAAGGTAATTCACGACCTAGGTCTTGAGGTTGGTGTTTGACGGGTGTGGAAGTCAGAGATACTGCATGTTAACACTGAGCTAAGCCGGAGAGGATATATATAACCAAAGAGGAAAGATCAAGCAGTAAAGAGAAGAAAAGATGAGTAAACTGAATGATGCTGAGGGGTGTAGGAGGAGGGTGTGTCTAAAACGTTTTTGATTAACAGGGAAAGATGGATGGAGACACACACACACACACACACACACACACACACACACACACACACACACACACACACACGGAGGGGGGGGGGGGGAGAGAGAGGGGGGGGTAAGGAAGGGATAATGAATAGGTGAGCCGAGGATGGAGGAATGGGAGGGGTTAGCATAGTTTTTGGGCAGGGGAGTGGCGGGAGGAGAGGATATGATGAAGGGCAAGTTCCCACCTCCGTAGCTTTGAGGGACTGGTGTTTGTGGGTGGTATCCAAATGGCATGTATGGTGTAACACATGCCAAAGTCCCTGGAGTCATATTGGAGGGCATGTTCTGCCACAGGATATTGGGTGTCCCCCAGGCGAAGAGTCTGTCTGTGACCATTCATCTGCTCAGCCAATTTTTTGGTAGTCGTACCAACATAAAAGGCTGCACAGTGAACACAGTATATATGACATCAACTGCCAATGGGCAAAGCCAAAATTGTGTACCCAGCCGGATTCGAACTCGGGTCTCCTGCTTTTGAGGCAGTTGCGCTGACCACTACACCACTGGGGACACAGTGATCACTGCACCTGTAAGGTCTACCTAAGCAGGCCTCCTGTCAGATACAAATTCACAGCTTTACACTGCCCACAGTACGCATACTCGTAGTTTTTGAAACTAATTCCCATACCAGTAAGGGCCCCAAATTTACCCACCCCTCTCCACTAATGAAAGGATTATTGCCCATCACCAGCATATTGTATATATACATGTGGTGTCTTTTCCGAAAAAAACAGACATCACTTCCGATCCTGCAGTTGTTCTTCTTTCATATTTACAGAATATATGACATCAGCTGAGAATGGGCAAAGCCGGGATTTGCATCCAGGTCTCCTGCTTTCTAGACAGTTTCGCTGACCACTACTCCTTTGGGAACACAGTGATCACCGCACTTGAATAAAGATGACAATTTATATCTGAGTGGAGGCGGGCTTAGGTAGACCTTGCAGGTGCAGTGATCACTGTGGCCCCAGTGGTGTAGTGGTCAGCGCAACTGCCTAGAAAGCAGGATACCCGGGTTTGAATCCCAGGTGGGTAAATATTTTCAGCTTTGCCCATTCATATATTCTGTGAATATGAAAGAATAACAACTGCAGGATCAGAAGTGACGTATTTTCTTTCGGAACAGACGCCACGGGTATATAATTTGGAAATTGATTTTATTTTTCTAATAAGGGAAGTCCAGGTTGGAATTCGCCAATATATGTAATAAGGGCAGTTAATAACTCACCACAAAGATGCTACTGAGCTGCGACAGGCACATATAAAAGACACACTTGTACAACACTTAACCCTCCATTGGTCGCAACCTTTCGTAACTTCGTTCAGTTGCAATGTGCCCAAAAAACACACATTTCAAATTCTCATAACTCCCGTCCCCTTTGGATCTGCGAGACGTTCCTTCATACTTAAATTCTTTACTATCTAGGCTAAGGAATTAACAAAAAGAACTGGGGGGGGGGGGGAAATAAGCTGCTTCTATGACTCCTGGAAGGTGAGTAATAAAATTTTCAGGTCCTCTATGCTTACCCCTATTTAGTGGCTTCCTACCCAATGTGAATTGTGCATGTTCTTCTTCAGTAACACAAGCCTCTTAATCATCAGTATACTCTTGTTCAGTAACTGTATCATCTGTTTTTCTTCAATCTCATCTTCTGACGCAACGTCACTTTCATCACCTAAATCTTCAGTTAGCAGTGGATCATCATCATCACCTGTCAAAAGTCTTATAACCTCCTCGACATCCCTCTCGTTACTCAAATTGAACGACCTCATAGCCATATTATCCAAAAATCTGGAACAAATTGTAAACAAAGTAAATCAGTTTCACCATAACGAGGTCGGTCTAAATGTGCCAACTATGCACACCTTATGAAAACTTCCTTGTTTTCTATAAATCCAACAAAATCACCTTATAAACTAGTTAAATATAACCAAAGTAAATGAACGCAAGGAAAATAAAATCAAAACACAAACCTCGGAAAATGTGACGTCTTCGGTGGCAATGTGCTTTTTTAGCCACTTGCAGCAGCTCCGCTCCCTGAGGTGATGCAGTGACAACTACGTCGAGCAGTCGGCAAGACCTTCCCGAGCCGGGAAGGTACTGGGGTGGGGGCGCCGGCTGTGGCCTCGATGCAGGGGAACAGACTGGAAAACTGAAGGTGTGCATTTTTTGCACATGTGTGACCAAAGGAGGGTTAAAAAAAAAGCTATTGGCCATAGGTCTTCTTCAGAAAGAGAGCATTCAGCCAATCACTCAGGCACACTTTTCACAGTCACACAACTGACATCTCAAGCTGCCGCACTCCAAATCACAGTTTGCAGTGAGGGAGTAGGAGGAGTGGGAAGGGGAAAGTGGGGAGGCACAGGAGGTTGTCTCACGGTGGTGGGGATGGACACAGCATGGCCATGTGGAGCATGTACATAGTGGGTGGGTGGAACAAGATGTAGCATAGCAATGGAGTGAGGAGGCTGATGAGGGGAGAGGAGGGGAAGAGAGCAACACAAGAAACACACACACACACACACACACACACACACACACACACACACTAGAAACTGTTGGGTATGAACAAAATAGCCATTGAAATCAAGCATATGCTTCAGTGCATGCTATGCCAAAGGGTGGTCTACCTTGTTTTTGGCCACAGTTTGGCGGTGGTCATTCATCTTAATGGGCAGCTGGATACTGGTCAAGCAAATATAGAAGGCTGCGCAGTGATTGCACCACAGCTGGTAAATTACATGGCTGCTTTCAATGCTGGCCCTGCATCTGATTGTGTAGGATAAGCCTGTTACGGGACTGGAATAGGAAGTGCGAGGTGGGCGGATTGCACAGGTCTTGCAGTGGGATCTTCCACACTGGATATGATCCCTGTGGCAGTGGGCTGGGGTTCGGGGTAGCATAACACAACAAGGTGTCTATCGGCGAACCTGTACTCTGGGTAAGTCAAACAATCCATATTTTTATACATATTTTTCCCACCAGGAAAGTCTCCTTCTATAATATGCGGAACACCACTTCAGGTATATTGCAAAGGCTGAGCTTAGAGTTCATGTTACAGTACAATATACCAAATTAAATTAAGAGAGAGAAGGGGGGAGGGAGAGGGGAGGATAGAGAGACCCCTAGCCATAACAATTGGAAGTGCACCATATATGCCAGTGGACCCTTGCCCTCTGTTGCAGGCAGTCGCGTATCACTGGGAGGAACTGGCACGAAGCGATCATCCGGTGGTGGAGATGCTGCGGTTCCACCCGGTAAGAAGCTCTGCCCGGACACGCCCGCCTCCTCGTCCGTCTCCCCGTCGTCCGTGTCGTCGACACCTGCCGCCTCTCCCTCCGCTGCCCACGTCCCTGCCGGATGCGGAGACGTACATTCCGGCCCGGCAGACGGGCCACCGTTGGGGACCACTTCTGTGACGAATACTGCCGCTGCTGCCGATCATGACAAGAAGGTGTGTGCCCTCACTGCATACTCTTTAATTTCTGTCAGAATGGTGTATGCATTTGACTGCCAAATTATACCTCTGAATTTCCTAGACTTCAAAAAATAATCACATTAAAAAAATCTCATTTGTTTTCAATTTAATTATTTGTTATGATCAGATTAACAGAAGTGATGCTACTATAATGAAAATAAAATAATAGCTAAATTACTGTGTCGTGACAAATTACAGTGATGATAATGTTATCAATATTTTCTCGCAATAGCGAATTTCTTTTAGTGCCACTGTATAATGTATAGATGTTCTACCAAATGGTGACATACGAAAATTTGTGCCGGGCTGGTACTTGAACCCGGGTTTCCTGCTTTTTGGGAGCGGTCACCTTAACCATTAGGCTACCCGAACACGACTCCAGGACCGACCAAGACTTCCATATGCCACATTGACTGCACTTGACTGCACTGCAGTTGACTTGTATCTGCAGTTAGTGTGGCATATGGAAGTTTGGGTCGGTCCTGGAATCGTGTTCGGGTAGCCTAGTGGTTAAGGCAACCACTCACTAAAAGTGGGAAACCGGGTTCGAGTCCGGGCCCGGCAGAAATTTTAATATGTCACCATTTGGTAGAACATCTATACATTATACAATGGCGCTAAAAGAAATTTGCTATTGCAAGAAAATATTGATAAAATAGTAGTGTTAATGATAGGTACAAAATGTACTTAAAGATGTTGAAAAGTTGTTTCTAACATAGCGAGTTCTGAGGGAGAAATTGGCATAGACTGCCAGTTAAGAGCATTGGGAAATGAGGTACACCTTGTCAGAATGAAAGTGTAATAATAGTGGGTTTTACAGCAATTGATAATTGAAAACACCGACGGTCATGCTACAGCGGATACACCGGTTCACATTAGATCACCGAAGTTAAAGCACTGTCAGGCTTGGCAAGCACTCGGATGGGTAACCGTCCAGGTCTGCCGAGCGCTGTTAGCAAACGGGGCGCACTCGGCCCTTATGAGGCCAATGAAGGAGCTACTCGATTGAGAATTAGTGGCTCTGGTCTGGTAAACGGACATAATGGCCGGGAGTGTGGAGTGCTGACCACGTTGTTGTTGCCGCATCCAGTAACGCCTGCAGGCGGACAGTGACACAGTGGCTGGTCAGTACCCTTTGTGCTCTCTAGACCTAAGTGGGGTGGAGTTAAGTTACGATAATTCAAAACCATTGGTGTGTGTTTGTAGGTCTTTTCAACAAACATTATGCTTGTTTGAAGGTCTCTCAAGCATGCAGCTCCATTGATTGAACATTGTGTGAAGGGTTTGCTCAACATAAGATTTCGCATACTCCCAAATTATGGAGTCTCATATCGTATTTCACTGCCCCCTAGCAACGTTTTAGTCATTGCTCCTGTAGAACTGTGCCAATTTTTCCAGATGCGATGACAGTATAGAATGATGGCAGTCTTTTTGGGTGATCCTCCTCGGTTGTAGGGTGATGTGTGCTCCTTTTCTTCTTAAAAGCACATCATATTTGGCAATCACTATAACTGTTTTACTGGAACACTTCTTTGATCTGGTTTAGTTCTGGTTTTAGGGAGATTTCATGTGCTCTGTGGATTAGCATGTTTAGCACAAATTCCTTTGTTGATGGGTGAATGAGGTAGGTTTTTCCTGTGGTGGGGGTGGAGTATGTGGTTTTGGGAGGATGCATGGGGCAGGTTTTGCAATGGGATTGGTTACAGAGTAAGAAACCATTTAGAAGGTAGGGTGGTTTTGGGATATTGTAAGGTTTGAAGAGGATGTTGCAGAGGTTGGGAGGATGGGAGAAGGCTACTCTGGGTGGTGTGGGAAAGACACTGTAGAGCAATTTATTAAGGAGGACAGGATGGTACTGGCTGACCAAGGCACATCATTTTCACCCTGGCTTGGTATAGATTCATAGATGACATCTTTGTCTGAACTTCCTTCATGACCTTAACTCAGCCTTTAAACCTAAATTTCACCTAGTTCATCTCTAGAGCTCAAGCCACCTTCCTTAATGTTGACCTTCACCTTGTTGAGTCCCACATCCACACCTCAGTCCATATTAAACCCACAAACAAGCAACACTACCTCCACTTTGATAGCTGCCATCCGTTCCATATTAAACAATCTGTTTCCTACAGCCTAGGCATCCATAGGAAATGTATCTCCTCCAGTGACAAATCCCTCACCACTTACAACAACATCAACAGCAACAAAAACAACCTTTCCAATGCTTTCCTGTCCCACAACTACACTACATACCTTGTTGGCAATCAGATCTCTCGAGAAGTCCATTCCTCCCCTTTCAGCAACAATGTTCTTAACCCCGGACCATTCCGAACTATCCCCTTAAGTCACCCAGTACCATCCCAGCCTGGAATGTCTCAACAAATTGCTCCCTCACAGCAATAACTTTCTCAAATCATGTCCTGAAATGAGATCATCACTCCAAAGTGTCTTTCCCATACCACCTAGAGTAGCCTTCTGCCGTCCTCCCAAACTCTGCAACGTCCTTATGAAAACTTACAACACTCCAAAACCACCCTCCCTACCTAACGGTTTCTACCCCTGTAACTGATACAGCTACAAACCTGTCCCATGCATCCTCCCACAACCGTACACTCCAGCTTCACCATAGCAAAACCTTACCCTATTCAATGCAGGGCTATGTGTGAAACAACACATGTCATTTACTATCTACCATGTGTCCACTGCACATCCTTTTATGTTGGTAGGACCACCAACAAATTGGCTGAAAACAGGAACAGTCACAGATGTACTGTTGGCATGGGGGCACCCAATATCCTGTGGCAGAGCATGCCCTCCATCAAGATTCCAGGGACCTTGGCACATGTTACACTACACATGCCATTTGGATACTATCATCAAACACTAGTCTCTCAGAGCTACAGAGGTGGAAACTTTCCCTCCAACATATCCTCTTCTCCCACCACCGTCCTGGACTAAATCTATGCTAACCTCTCCCCTCCTCCATAATTAGTACAGTGTTAGCATTTTACAATCATGATTTATTAAAATGATAGTTCTTTAATCATCTTACTTAAGTATACTTGCTTTATTTGCAACTGAAATTGTTACATTTCTATTTAAGTCTGCCTCATACGTCTTGCACACAAGGTGCAACAGTTTCTTCACGACTGACTCTCCCAACAATTTCAACAGTTCAGAGAATGAATATCACCAAGTCCAGGGGTCTTCTTTTGCTTCAGATCTTTCGGGGCTCTGTCAAATTCTTCTCGCAGTATCATATCTCCTAATTCGTCTTCATCTGCTTCCTCTTCCATTTCTACAAAATTACTACAAGTTAATTTCTCTAATATGGGCTCTATATATTCCTTCGGCCTTTCAGCTTTCCCTTCTTTGCTTAGAACTAGTTTTCCATGTGTGCTCTTGATATTAATCAAGCTTCTTTTCCTGTAGGCAGTCTCTAGCCTTTCCCTAGTTATACATTCTTCTACAGACTTGCTCTTGCCCTTAAAACATTCTTGCGTAGCCAATCAGCAATTCTTGTCAAACTCATTTTAGGCCATCTGTGCTTCCCTTTTGCCTGCTCTTTGCTGCAGTTCTATGTCTTTCTGTCAATTGAGTTCAATAATACCAGAGGTCCAAGATTCCTATAGGCCTTGTCCTACAGATATGACAGTACTACTTTGCCCTTACCCAATGCTCCCTCTCAATCTCTCAACAACCTGTGGTTCCTTCAATTTATCCAGGTCCCATCTTCTTACTTTACTACCTTTTGGCAGTTTATGAAGTTTTAACCTACAGTTCATAACCAGTAACTTATGGTCAGAATATAAACCTGTCCCTGGATATCTCTTACAGTTTAAAACCTGGTATTGAAATCTGTCTTACCATTATAAATTCAGTATGGTATCTTGCGGTGTCACCTGATCTCTTCCAGGGCAAGCAGTTCTCGTTTTGCTGGCTGCTGGGCGTGTGAGAATTCAGGGTGATGAAGAAGCCAGTTGGACCATGAAAGAGGCCTGCGAAGATGACGGTGTGACGTGGTGCCCCGTTCCTTTGCAACGAGTCACTCTTTGTTGCGGTGGCACTGCCTGTAGTTATGGGAGGATGAATGGCTGTCAGTAACGAATAATAAGCTGCGGTTGCTGAAGCGCACTATCCGTCTGTGGCGATCCTCCTGCCGGCCTCTCGGGTGGGGTGAAGTGCTCATTACCCACTTCCGAATTGGGCACTGTCCATACACCCGTGGTGGCTTCTCACTACGATGAGAAGTGCCTCACTGGGTGTACGTGTGGTACACAGTAATCTGTACGCCACGTTTTAACTGAGAGTATTTTATACTGCACACAGAAGATGGAGGCAATTTGCTGATGATTTACCCTCTATTTTAGGCGATGACGAGGCGAGTTTATTCTATTTATATTTGTGTGAATAATTTTTAGTGCCTCTTGGTGTAACATTTATGTTTTAGTCTGTTCTTAATCAAATTTGTACAATTTCTGTTTTTACCATGAGTGATAAGAGTGTGACATGTCATAGGAGTGTTAGCTCTGGGGTGTGGATTAGATTAGATTAATACTTGTTCCATAGATCGTATGTCATTACGACATTTCGTAATTATGTGGAACGTGTCAATTTACTAAATGTTGTCTACATGACAATATTTTAAGGAATTTTTATTTTATTTTTTTAAATTTATTATTATTGTTATTTATTTAGAAATTCATCCAAAGTATAGAAGGAGTTGCCATCCATTCAGAAATTCCTTTAATTTCAGAATGAAACTTTCACTCTGCAGCGGAGTGTGCGCTGATATGAAACTACCTGGCAGATTAAAATTGTGTGCCGGGACCGGGACTCGATCCTGGGACCTTTGCCTTACGCGGGCAAGCGCTCTAATGACAGAGCTATCCCGACACAACTCACGAAGCTGCCTCACAACTTTACTTCTGCCAGGAAGTTTCATATCAGCGCACACTCCGCTGCAGAGTGAAAGTTTCATTCTGGAAACATCCCTTAGACTGTGGCTAAGCCATGTCTCCAACATATCCTTTCTTCCAGGAGTGCTAGTCTTGCACGGTTCGCAGGAGAGCTTCTGTGAAGTTTGGAAAGTAGGAGGCGAGGTACTGGCGGAAGTAAAGTTGTGAGGCGGCATCGTGAGTCGTGTCGGGATAGCACAGTCGGTAGTGCGCTTGCTCGCAAAAGGCAAAGGTCCCAGGTTCGAGTCCCGGTTCCAGCACACAATTTTAATCTGCCAGGAAATTCCTTTAATTTCTTTTGAAATACCAGTTGGCTATCTGTCAAGACTTTTGATGCTGCTTGGTAAGTGGTCGAAGACTTTTGTATTAGCATAATTCACACCTTTCTTTGCTAAAGTTAGATTTAACCTGAACAGAGGTGGGATGTGGCAACTGGTAACAGAGGGAACAGTCTTAGGACAATGTCAATCAGCTTTGTCATTAATCTGGAAAATAGATTTGTGACCTGTTGCCTCGGTCAGAATTGGATGAGCCTCACATAGCGGAAGCTGTAGAAAGGGCACAACAAACTTTCAAGAAGGCCTTTAAAGAGGTAGGGAAGTTTGTAAGGTGAAAGAAAGTCTTGTTGTTAGGTAATTGGCATAATAGAGGTGTTGGCCAACTGTTACAGGAAGAGTCCAGAGTACCAGGTCACAAACATATTCAAACTTAGTCCGGGTCAGGTAACAGAGGATCCATCGATTTCACAAAGGAGGATACCGTGGTCTGGGAAATAGTATCCACGGAGACTCTGAATACTCCATAGAGAGTAACCTAAAGAAGACAGCATCAGTAGCGAAGCATTTGTGTGTGTGTTTGAGGCGCCATGATCAGTTTCTCTTGAACTCTTCTGTCAGGAAAGTAAACTTGGAGTTGGATCGTCTGCTTATGTCAGATACAGGGTTCTATATTGGTTTGATTCCTGTGGATGCTATTTGTAGTGGGAATATGCCAGGCATGGCCTACACCTTAACAGGAAAGGGGTCAGCACTGTCACAATTGGAGTGGTTACAAGTGTCAGAGGGAGGGAGGGGAGATAGAAAACCAGTTTTAAGAGAGCTTGGAAGACACAGTCTGAGAAAATGGATTTTTAGCAAACAATGTTTAACAGAAGTACTCAGAAACTGCCAGTAAATCTTTGTGCAACCATTAGTATTACATCAGGACTCAAAAATACACTTGATGAACTACTCATTTATATTATTTAAATAATTCATCTAACCCAGTTGACATAATTTGCCTCTGAACATAATGTGACCACTGGTATAGATAACATTCCAGGATTTAATTTAGCTTCTTACTTCTGTAGAGTATATGTGGAGGGAGGAGGAGTTGCCACATTTACTAAAAACTGCTATAAGTTCAAGAATTTTGATATAAATAAACTCTGTCTAGAGCAACATTTAGAAGCATGTCAACAGAATTAGAGTTCTATAACAGATGCCGTGTAAGAGTAACTATTTAGCGAGCACCTGCAGAAGGTTATAATCTATTCCTAAGTCATCTGGACACTCTGATGGGTTATTTAACTGGAGAAACAAAGAAATCTTGGTTGTTGGTGACCTTAGTACAGATTTTCTTATGCAGTCTTCCATTAAACTTTTATTGCAGTCAGAAACTTGGTCTTTCAATCTAACTCATACTGTAAGCTTTTCAACTAGGATAACCAAATCATCTAGGACAGCCACTGATGACATTTTATAGTCAAATCAAAAG
Organism: Locusta migratoria; assembly: GCA_026315105.1. NCBI lineage: Eukaryota > Metazoa > Arthropoda > Insecta > Orthoptera > Acrididae > Locusta > Locusta migratoria. The sequence continues at coordinate 4,895,909 of CM048753.1, forward strand.
GAACAAAATCATATCATATAATCAATGGCATGTAAAATCATGATATGCATCTCCTTTTTAGGTGTAGGTTCTAAGCAGATTATGAAGACTGCTAAATCTGAATGCCGGACAGTAGGCAATCTACCAAAAATTGAGTATTTTCTAAAACTTCTCAAAAATATGGACTGCAAAGAATTTTACAGTGAACACGACATGAATGAAAAATGTAACATATCCGTTATTAATGTCAGTATCATGTTCAAAAACTGTTTTCCTCTAAAAATAACTCAGACGTCTATAATAAAGCCATAGACTACAAAAGAAATAAATGTTTCTTGTAAGACAGAAAGGAAAATGTATATATCATCTAAGAATAGCTCCAATGCTGGTGATTTAGCTAAATATAAGGAATACTGTAAAATATTAAGAATAGTAATTTATAATAATAGAAAGTCCAGGTTGGAATTAATAATATAGTGAGGACAGTTTACAACTCACCGTAAAGACGTGGCGACGAGCTGCGACAGGCACGTACAAAAGACACACACATACAACACATTCAGCTATCAGCCATGGCCTTCTTCAGAAAATAGAACACTCACACAATCACACAGGCACACAACACAGTCATACAACCATCACCTCCGACTGCCGCACTTCGAATCACGTTCTACAGCGAATCGATTCACTGCAGACCGTGATTCGAAGTGCGGCAGTCGGATGTGATGGTTGTATGACTGTGTTGTGTGCCTGTGTGATTGCGTGAGTGTTCTATTTTCTGAAGAAGGCCATGGCCGATAGCTGAATGTGTTGTATGTGTGTGTATTTTGTATGTGCCTGTCACAGCTCGTCGCCGCGTCTTTAAGGTGAGTTGTGAACTGTCCTCACTATATTAAGAATAGTAATTTAGACATAAACAAATGCACTAGGAGAAGAAGATTGCAATGTCAGGCAAGAAAATAAAAACAATATTGGATAAAGTGAAAGAGGAGACTGGTAGAACTAGAAAGGAACAGAAGCAGACTGCATTTAGATTAGATGATACATTAGTAACTGATGATCATAGTGTGGCAAATCTATTTAACATGTACTTTATATCTGTTACTGATAGTATGGGATTGTCAGGGTCAGTAAACAATGCCCTTGACTATCTGAACTGCATTTACAAATCACTTCAGGTACTTGAATATGTCACTCACTTCACCATAAGAAATAACTTCCATAATAAAATCTTTAAAAATGAAGCATTCCCATTGTTACGATGAAATATCAACTGAGTTAATTAAGGCATGCTCTTGTGAAGTTATTTGTGTAACCAGTCTATTATGACTGGAACATTTCTTGATTGGCTAAAGTATTCAGATTTTAAACCTCTATTCAAGAAAGGGATAAAGAGATACTATCAAACTACAGATCAATTTCACTTTTGCCAGCATTCTCTAAAATTCTAGAAAAAGTAATGTACAAGCAGCTTCTCAACCTCCTGACCACTAATGACATATTGTCGCTAATCAGTTTGGAAAACATTGTTTCCTTTCTTGGAATGAACAGCGAACTTATTAATTAATACAAAAATAACAGTCTAATAAATTGCATTGCAAACTAGACTGTTATTTTTGTACATATTGTCGCGTTGAAATGGAAACAGGCTTGACTTCGAAGGCAACTAAACACAGCACTTATACTGAAAGCACGTTTATTATGAACTCAACATACACGCAGCACTGACTGCCTCTCAGGCAGAGTGCTCTGCTATTTATACACAGACAGAATTTACCAGAAATTAAAAGAACAGTTAACATAAGAAACAAGTAGAATTTACAAGTGAACATAAGAAAGATGTAGAACCTTCTGGAATTGTTAATTACAAAGAAATAAATTTTTGCCGGTGGGTGGGATTGAACCGGTGACCTAATGCACCGCAGTCCGTGACGCTATCCCCTGCACCACGCCGGCAGTCGGTGTTCGTGGTCTCTCGCGGCAATATTGTCCAGAACACTGTTTGGATTTCTGAACAGTTCTGATATTGAGAAGGTTATTTACATCTACAGCGGAAATATACTTAATTCCTTACATAGTACATTACAAGCAGCAGGTATTTTTTGTAATTTGTCAAAGGCATTTGATTGGGTGAACCACAACATCCTTTTAAAGCAATTAAATTCTATTGTGTCACAGGCAATGCTGCAAAAGGTTCAAGTCATACCTCGCTAACAGGAAACAGAGGGTATCAGTGCAAGGGTCTAGTGAATTAAGCCATAAGTCGTCATTAGATGGGGAAGAAATTACATGTGGTTCCCACAAGGATCCATCTAGGGACCAGTTTTTTGCAGTAATGACCTCTCATCAGTTACTCTACCAAAGGCAGAATTTGTTTTGTTTGTGGAAGATGCAAGGATGCAGTAAATAGCATGTTGATCATAGTTGTAGAAAGGTCTGCTAATGATATTTTCATGAACATCAATAAATGGTTTAAAGCCAACTCATTGTCATTAAACTTTGAAAAGACTCACTACATGCAGATCAGAACATGTAAGAGATTTCCTGCCAGCATATGCATTAAGTATGAAGAAGAGCAGATAGGAGTGGTTGACAGTATTAAATTCCTGGGACTACAGCTTGATATTAAATTTAGTTGGGAGGAGCACACCACAGAACTGCAGAAACGACTCAACAAATCTGTATTTTCAATACGAGTGTTGTCAGACATAGGAGACATAAAAATAACAAAGCTTGCATACTTTGCTTACTTTCATTCCATAATGTCATATGGAATAATATTTTGGGGTAACTCTTCAAGTCAGTCAAAAGTGTTCTGAGTCCAAAAGTGTGTAATACATATTTTTTGGAGTAAATTCAAGGAGTCCTGTAGAAGCCTCTTCAAAGAACTGAATATACCACCTACTGCCTCTCAGTATATTTATTCATTATTGAAATTAGTCATAAATAATATATTCCTTGTTTCCAACAAACAGTTGAGTTCATACATAAAATCTAGGAACAAAAACAATCTATGCATTGACTTACAAGCACTTACTTAAGTTCAAAAAGGGAACACACATCTTCGGTAATTTACCAGCAACCACAAAAATATTAGCTACAAATAAAGATAAGTTGAAGAGGAGCATCAAAGGACTTTCTAGTGGACAACTACTTCTACTCCATTCACAAATTTTTGAACAGAGCAAATGGTGTATGAATCTGTATTCATACTTTTAGTGTTATTATATCAGCTTGTAAAAATAAGAAAGAAAGACATGTTCCACATCCATGAGGATGTCCTCAACATGGAATGAATGACTAATCTAATCAAACCGGCAAACTCTATATTAGAAATTGGCAGTCAGGGTGCTGTGGAAGTAACAGTGTCTTCTGTTTTCTACTTTACGTAACTACCAAAACTGTGTCACACTGATTATGTGCTCACTCAGTTTTTTTATCCATTTCAGGTGGATTTGAAGATGTGCAGCAAATATCCAGAGCTCTTCGAACCACATAAATTTGCACCAAAGGATCTTCTGGCGTTACTTAAGAACTTGGAAAATGAAATTGGGGTATGTGAGCTGAGTCTTCAGGAAGAGAATGATAAGCGCAACAAGTACAAGGTATTTTTGTGTTATCTACTTCTGATTACATGTTATGTATTTAGTATGTATATTTACAGAAAAATTATTTTGTCCTTTCTATAACCCACAAAATAAATGAAAATATTTGCTCTTGTACTCTATCGTCTGTCAAGGTAATGTCATGTCTTCTTGTGTGCTACAACACTACCCAGTGCGATATAATGTGTGAATTTTGTATAGCTGGAAGTGGACTAATAATGTATATAGGAATACCTTTAGAAGTGTTCTAGCAGTAAAAGTTTTCTGGCAGTATCCACGTATGTTAGAATTTCTGACAGGCTATGGGTCCGGGTTCCCCAGATTCTCAAGTTATTGTATTTAGGTAACTGTCAGTTGAATTGGCTGAGGGATCAGTAGTAACATATCATTTGAACATGAGGACACTGTTTTTCAAATGAAGATGATCATTATTGCAAGGCTGAATACTATGTCCACCAAACCTACCAAAAATAAACACAAAATATATACATTTAATAATGCAGATAAAAATTTGCTTGACACCTTCCTCAGAGAAAGTATAAGGTTCTTCCAAATTTACTATGGAAGTGTAGACCAGATGTGCCTTAAATTGAAAGAAATAAACAGCTATTGAGAGATTCATAACACTTAAGTTAGAACCATTCAAAAAATGTTGAACAAAAAATAATATACATATTAAAAGACTATTGTAGTTTTACAAAAATTTAAAATTTGGTATGGAATTGATGTGAGATAGTTCCAATAGTTTTTGTAGTAAAAAGTAGAATATTGAAAGTTAGTTTAATCACAGATTAAGTATACTGGCAGCAAAGTGCAGTCCATTCCATCACTGTGTGGTAGTGATGGAAATATTAACACTGGCACTTAAGTGGCCAAATAAGATGAAGTAGATAGTGCAGATTTTGAAACGAGAACATTTATAAAATGAGTAACATAGAAATATATATTATTGATGTTTGAAAGCAAGTCAAGGTATTCAATAAAAGCAAGTCTCCTGGTCAAGATTGTATACCAACTAGTTTACTTTCAGATTGTGCTGATATAGTAGCTCCATACCTAGTTTTTATATACAAGCACTTGCTCAACTAGATATTTGTACCTAGAGAATGGACAGTTGCATAGCTCACACTAACACTCAGAAAAGGAATAGGTACGTTCGATAGTGTTGATTTGCAGTTGGATTTTCAAGTATATATTGTACAAGGTGTGAAAAGTTCGGAAATGGTCACATATTTTACAAACCGTGCTAGCAAGGATGAGGTGCCCAAGCATAGACATTGAGGGATATGTCGACAAGTGCCCCCTATCGTGCAAAACACTGCAATGAAGTGGCGCTACAAACTGTGACCCACTGACAGAGGCAGTGTGAAAACTCATTTCATTGCAACATGGAACACAGAATGGAGCAATGTGTTAACATCAAGTAAGTATAGCAAAAAGGGAATTGGAAGAGGACAGAAATCAATTAATTACTGCTATGCCTGTGCTGCGTTCTTTAGGCTGAAAGTCATGAAACAGTATTCAGAAGAGTCCAAAAGGGGTAACAATAGCTGTTTCGTGTATATTGTCAGGTGCCATGGGGCTCTTATGGTAGGCCTTGTGACAGTTGACCACTGAGAAAACTTTAGTGCCGTGAAGCTGCTGTATGTAATCTTCAATGTGAGTTATGGATAATTGTCAAATATTGTTCTGGTAGTAAGGTTTAGGTTGTCACCGCACAGTCAGTAAGTGCCATTGTTATTTTTAGCCATATGAATAGAGGACGGACAGTTGCTCTCAGAGGGGCACAATATTCCGCTGTTTGTCAGAGTGATTCGAAGTGCGGCAACCAGAGGTGACAGTTGTATGACTGTGTTGTGTGGCTGTGTGATTGTTCTATTTTCTGAAGAATGCCACATTGTGGCCGATAGCTGAAAGTGTTGAATATGTGTGTCTTTTGTATGTGCCTGTCACATTTCTTGTGGTGAGTTGTAAACTGTCCTTATTACTATACTAGCTTAAACCCGCGGCTCCGCGCACGTGTTGGTTGATTATGATAGATAAGCTATCTTTTAGTAGTGTGCTACGAGACTGAATAGTAAGTAGTGTAGATCAAATCAAGCGTAAAAATGCACTCATTTTGAAGAATCCAATCACGAAATTCAACAATAATTGTAATAATATCAAAGAGCAATCACTTGATGTAATGCGTGAAACGTCAAATCGACATTTTAGAGAGATGTATTAAAAGAAAATTCTTTTTTTACTGCTTTATTTATTTATTCTTATATTTCCTTAAAGGTAAAGCAGTCAACAATCCGAAGATTGGTTTGAACACCAAAGTGCATTACTAGGCATGGTCCTATTTGGAGGTGGTATGCCGTTGCCTTCCTACGACCTTCGAACTGACTTACCCAGCGACTTATAGGGGGACCTACAGTTTAACGTGGGTTCTGAACCACGGTGCTACTCGGTATTTTTCACATGAGCAATACTGCCAGAGGTGAAAGAAGTGGAAAGTGACAGATAAAAATCCTAGGATCTGGCGGGGATCGAACCCGGGACCTTTGGATTTGTAGTCTGGCACTCTACCACTGTGCAACCGAGGGGCTTCGTATGTTTATCCTTACAGAGAAAGAGCTGAAGACATTGTAGCATGCATAGACCAAAGATTTGGTCTATGGCATCACGTATCACTGTATGTAACCTCCTTGCTATAGAGTCGCAAATGTCATCGCTGGACTTCAGTCCCAATTTTTTTAATAATTTGACGACTTTCAACCACCATATCTTCCACCCCTTTATAGCTATCGGCATGGAACTGCTATGGTGTACAACGGGAGACTTTGGACAAAATTACACACAGACTATTTGTTGGTGTTCTGTAGTTTTCGCTGCAGAGTGAAATATTCATACACACACACACACACACACACACACACACACACACACACGTAGAATTTTATACACACCGATAACTTTCCATCCCAATATACTCCACCCTTTTATCGTTATCAACCCTCAAGCAACAATGCAACCAAAGAAACTTTTTCAAAGACTAACTATAATTTTCAAAGAGAAATTATTGTTCCGCATTTCGCGTTATATTCTTTAAATTTCTAAATATCTATCAGATCACTATAAAACCATGCCTAAAACCTGAAAAAACTGAACAAATATTTAAGTCTCTGCATCTTGTCATTCGGGCGTAATAAACGTACACCGAATAGACATTCATATCATATATATATTATATATTATAGAGGAAAAAATCCTAACAGAAAAAAATATATGTAGAAAAATAGATGAAGTCTACTTACCAGGCGAAGGAGCACAGGCAGTGATAGTAACAAATAAACACACACACACACACACACACACACACACACACACACACACACAAATGCAAGCTTTTGCAACCCAGTTACTTCTTCAGGCAGAAGGGAAGGAGAGGGAAAAGGAAATGATGAGGATTTTAAGGAAGGGGTTAAGGAGCCATTCCAATCTCGGGAGAGGAAAGACTTACCTTGGTGGAGGAAAAGGAAGGTACACAAATACACACACACCCATACATTTACACAGACGCAAACACACCTAGGTAGACATACCCTGATCACCCTGTGGCTAAACATGCCTTGGTGCACTGTCAGCACATCTTGGCGCGGTGTTACACCGTCCAGGTTATCTGGATACTTCCCACTGGCACCAACCTTTCAGAACTCTAGAGATGTGAACTTGCCCCTCAGCTTATTCTCTCCTCCCGTTGCCCACCTGGTCTCAATCTCCACTAATTCAAATTCCCGCCCACCATCTTTAGCATCTTTGCCTCGGTTCTGTGGACAGAGCCTCTGCCTCAAGTGGTATCTCTGTCCAACTTCTTTGCTTTTTACAAATGTCTGTCTAGGTGTGTTTGCGTTTCGATATGTGTGAGTGTGTGTGTATTTGTTTACCTTCCTTTTTTTTCCCCTAAGGTAAGTCCTTCCACTCCAGGGATTGGAACCTTTTCCACTTCCTTAAAACCCATATCCTGCCCTTTTCCTCCCCTTTTTTCCTCTTTTTCCTGAAGAAGCTGCCTGTGGTGGCGAAAGCTTGTATGTGTGTTTGAGTGTGATTTTTATTTTTATTTGTGTCTATTGACGAGCCGGTCCTTTTGGGTAAGTCATCCGTTTTCTATTTTATATATATATATATATATATATATATATATATATATATATATATATATATATACACGTAAAAAATAGATGAAGAACACTTACCAGGCGAAGGGGCACAGGCAGTAATAGCAACAAATAAACATATAGACACACACACACACTCAAAAATGCTAGCTTTCGCAGCCTAGCTGCTTCATCAGGCAGAAGGGAAGGAGAGGGAAAAGGAAATGATGAGGGATTTAAGGAAGGGGGCAAGGAGCCATTCCAATCCCGGGACAGGAAAGACTTACCTTGGGGGAAAAAATGGAAGGTAAATAAATGCACATACACCCACACATTTACACAGACACAAGTACACTTAGGCAGACATACTGTAGAACTGTAGAAAGCAAAGAAGTTAGAAGTTAGACAGAGATGCCACTTGAGGCAGAGGCTCTGTCCAGAGAACCGATGCAAAGATGTTAAGATGGTGGGTGGGAATTCGAATTTAGCGGAGGTTGAGACCAGGTGGGCAACGGGAAGAGAGAATATGCTGAAGGGCTAGTTCCCATCTCCGGAGTTCTGAAGGATTGGTGTCAGTGGGAAGTATCCAGATAACCCGGACGGTGTAGCACTGTGCCAAGATGTGCTGGCCATGCACCAAGGCATGTTTAGCCACAGGGTGATCCTCGTTACCAACAAACACTGTCTGCCTGTGTCCATTCATGCGAATGGACAGTTTGTTGCTGGTCATTCCCACATAGAACGCTTCACAGTGCAGGCATGTCAGTTGGTAGATCACGTGGGTACTATCGCAAGTGGCTCTGCCTTTGATCGTGTACACCTTCCGGGTTACGGGACTGGAGTAAGTGGTTGTGGAAGGGTGCATAGGGCAGGTTTTACAACGGGGGCGGTTACAAGGGTAGGAGCCAGAAGGTAGGGAAGGTGGTTTGGGGATTTCATAGGGGTGGACTAGGAGGTTACGGAGGTTAGGTGGGCGGCGGAAAGACACTCTCGGTGGAGTAGGAAGGATGTCATGAAGGATGGATCTCATTTCGGGGGAGGATTTTAGGAAGTCGTATCCTTGCTGGAGAGCCACATTCAGAGTCCGCTCCAGTCCCGGAAAGTATCCGGTGACAAGAGGGGCACTTCTGGGGTTTTGTGGAAAATTCTTAAATTGGGGAGATGAGGAAGTGGCTCTGGCAATTTGCTTCTGTAAATTTAAGAATTTAAGAATTTTCCACAAAACCCCAGAAGTGCCCCTCTTGTCACCGGATACTTTCCGGGACTGGAGCGGACTCTGAATGTGGCTCTCCAGCAAGGATACGACTTCCTAAAATCCTGCCCCGAAATGAGATCCATCCTTCATGACATCCTTCCTACTCCACCGAGAGTGTCTTTCCGCCGCCCACCTAACCTCCGTAACCTCCTAGTCCACCCCTATGAAATCCCCAAACCACCTTCCCTACCTTCTGGCTCCTACCCTTGTAACCGCCCCCGTTGTAAAACCTGCCCTATGCACCCTTCCACAACCACTTACTCCAGTCCCGTAACCCGGAAGGTGTACACGATCAAAGGCAGAGCCACTTGCGATAGTACCCACGTGATCTACCAACTGACATGCCTGCACTGTGAAGCGTTCTATGTGGGAATGACCAGCAACAAACTGTCCATTCGCATGAATGGACACAGGCAGACAGTGTTTGTTGGTAACGAGGATCACCCTGTGGCTAAACATGCCTTGGTGCACGGCCAGCACATCTTGGCACAGTGCTACACCGTCCGGGTTATCTGGATACTTCCCACTGACACCAATCCTTCAGAACTCCGGAGATGGGAACTAGCCCTTCAGCATATTCTCTCTTTCCGTTGCCCACCTGGTCTCAACCTCCGCTAAATTCGAATTCCCACCCACCATCTTAACATCTTTGCCTTGGTTCTCTGGACAGAGCCTCTGCCTCAAGTGGCATCTCTGTCTAACTTCTAACTTCTTTGCTTTCTACAGTTCTACAGTATGTCTGCCTAAGTGTACTTGTGTCTGTGTAAATGTGTGGGTGTATGTGCATTTATTTACCTTCCATTTTTTCCCCCAAGGTAAGTCTTTCCTGTCCCGGGATTGGAATGGCTCCTTGCCCCCTTCCTTAAATCCCTCATCATTTCCTTTTCCCTCTCCTTCCCTTCTGCCTGATGAAGCAGCTAGGCTGCGAAAGCTAGCATTTTTGAGTGTGTGTGTGTGTCTATGTGTTTATTTGTGCCCCTTCGCCTGGTAAGTGTTCTTCATCTATTTTTTACGTATATTTTTTTCCTGTTAGGAATTTTTCCTCTATAATATATATATATATATATGAAACGATTATTAAGACGAAAAATTCCTAGCAGGAAAAATAAAATATAAAAAATAGACGAAGATTACTCACCAGGCGAAGGAGCACAGGTGTGACAGCATCACAAATAAATAAATGAATACACACACACACACACACAATCGCAAGCTTTCGCAACCCAGTTGCGTCTTCAGGCAGTAGGGAAGGAGAGGGAAAAGGAATTGATTAGGGTTTTAAGGAAGGGGGTAAGGAGCCATTCCAATCCCGGGAGAGGAAAGACTTACCTTGGGGGAAAAAAGGAGGGTAAACAAATGCACACATGCCCACACATTCACACAGACACAAGTACACCTAGGCAGACATGTCTAGTGCCTAGGTGTACTTGTGTCTGTGTGAATGTGTGGGCATGTGTGCATTTGTTTACCCTCCATTTTTTCCCCCAAGGTAAGTCTTTCCTCTCCCGGGATTGGAATGGCTCCTTACCCCCTTCCTTAAAACCCTCATCATTTCCTTTTCCCTCTCCTTCCCTACTGCCTGAAGACGCAACTGGGTTGCGAAAGCTTGCGATTGTGTGTGTGTGTGTATTCATTTATTTATTTGTGATGCTGTCACACCTGTGCTCCTTCGCCTGGTGAGTAATCTTCGTCTATTTTTTATATTTTATATATATATAACCGATCGCCATAAAACTGTGCCTAAAGCCTTCCCCGGGTAGACATTAGTAACTTTACAAATTTTTAACTCTTTATGTCTTGTGGTTCAGACGTGATAAATGTACACCGAACAGACATTCACATTTATAGATATAGCTTATTAATTCCAACCTGGACTTTCCATTGTAGGAGCATGTATGTAGATGTAGAACACAGGTAAGACCCAGTATTGTGCTGGTTAAACAATTATTCATGATTTACCCACTTATTTGGTAATTTTTGTATTGTCCGAGTGCAATTTTTTTTTTTTTTTTTGGTAATTATTATTATTATTATTCTGAGGGAATGTCTGCCCGATCAGCTCGAAATAAGGGGGTCTAGTAACAGTATCCGGCATTTGTGTGGCAGGTGGACGACTGCCGGCGGACGCACAACTACGACGAGTTCATCTGCACTTTCCTGTCGATGCTGGCGCAGCAGGGGCAGCTGGCGGACCTGGTGCTGCAGCACCAGGTGCAGCAGCACAAGAAGTCCCCCGCGCCCACCCGCACGCTGCAGAGGTGAGTACAGAGCTCGCACGTTACTGCCCAAAGGGCGCAGGGCCGTCTGCCGGGTAGCCTGCTGCGAGGTGTCCGCACAATCGATATCGGATAGTGTAGAAGCAGATAGCTTATAAAGATAATAGCGGAAACTCGGCTGTGAAACGGACTACAGCGCAATTGACACCTACTAGCGACTCGAGTTGTAAACTTAATGCAGGGCGTGAACAGCCCCTTTACATTGCTACACACATAAGACTGACTTGTTATGCCGTCTTTCTTGATACAACTAGAAAATGGTTGGAAGATGGAGTATATGTTCTATATACAGCTGTAATAACTATAAACAGCAAAGCACTCCAAAGTCATTCTTCAGGTCTAAAAAAATTTAGATATGTAAGTATGATACACCACACGTGATGTTACACCACATGTGCCATTTGGATAGTACCAACAAACACCAGTCCCTCAGAGCTACGGAGGTGGAAACTTGCCCTCCAACACACCCTCTCCTCCCGCCACTCCCTTGGCCTAAAGCTACGCTAACCCCTCCCCTTCCTCCACCCTCAGCTCACCTATTCATTATCTCTTCCTTACCTCTCTCTCTCTCTCTCTCTCTCTCTCTCTCTCTCTCTCTCTCTCTCTCTCTCTCTCTCTCTCTCTCTCTCTGTGTGTGTGTGTGTGTGTGTGTGTGTGTGTGTGTGTGTGTGTGTGTGTGTGTGTGTGTCCACCCATCTTTCCCTGTTAATGAAAAATGTTTTAGACAACCCCCCCCCCCCCTACACCCCTCAGCATCATTCAGTTCACTCCTCTTCTCTTTACTACTTGATCTTTCCTCTTTGGTTATATATTTCCTCTCTGGCTTGGCTCAGTACATACATGCAGTATCTCTGATGTCCACACTTCCGAAACACCACCTACATGACCTAGATTGTGAATTACCTTTCCCTTCCCTTCCGTTCCCATCCTTTCTTCTTCCCTTCTCTCCCACCTGATGAATTAACTGTGTTCCGAAAGCTTGTCCTTTTTGTCCTCCTTTTTTGTGGAGAATTTTCATCATTAATAGAGTATGATAGCTTAAGCAGGCAACTCATATCATTTGCTTGTACACTCTGATTTCTTTCTTTCCTTTCTTTCTCCCACATGATCCAGGCCTCGTGGACCGCATGCTGCTACAAGTTTCCGTCTCCAATGCTTCCTGTCCATTGCTGTTATCCGCCACCTGTCCACATCTATTGCTGCTTGTTTCATGTCTTCACGGAGGCCCATCTTCCATCCAGGCCACACGACCGGCCCACTGCATACGCTTGGCTTTTATGGTTTCTGCTATGCTGGGCTGTCGGTATAATTCCTGAAGCTCTCCGTTCTGCCTGATCCTTCATTCCCCTGTGTCTGCATCCAAAACCGGACCATAGATCTTGCAAAGAACTCTTCTCTCAAAAACGAGGAGCTTGCGGAAGTCCTGTTTTCGAGTACTCCATGTTTCACAGCCATATAGCACAACAGGCTGGATCAGGGTTTTGTACAGTCGGATTATGAACTGTCTGGATAGACATTTAGAGCGAAGCAGTTGCACTAGTTTGTGGTAGGATCAGTTTCCAGCTTGAATTCTGGCGTTGATCTCCGCTTCATAACAAGAGTTGTCTGTGAAAACTACCCCCAGGTATTTAAATTCACGTACTCTCTTGAAGGACATGCCTCCCACCTGCAGTGACTGTAGATGTCCAGCAGTCTCCCCACGGGTAGTAACGAGGTACTCTGTCTCTGCTTCACAGTTGAGTGGCCCAAATTTGCTGGCTGCCTCCTTTAGTGCTGTGGTCATTTGTTTCAACTCCTCTTCAGAGCTAGAGAGTAGACAGATGTCATCTTCTTAGACCAAGTATGCCAGTCTGTTTCCACTCTGATTTACCTCAGTTTTTTAGTTTGTTTATACATGCAGCCAGTGGGTTATTCTTAGTCAAACAGCTGACTTGGATCAAATTTTGAAAAAGTAGGGTGCTGGGCATTTGAATAAATGCTTCATAGTGTGCTCGGACCACTTGTGCAGGAAGATTTTAGAAATAAGAATTTGTTAAGCCAAGGTTAAGTTCATTGCGTGTGTTTTTAAAAAAAGTTGGTTATTGTAATATAACAACAAACGTTTTATGGCAAGTGACACCTAAAAGCTTCCTCACAACCACCAGCTTTGGGTATTAATCTGGTCTGTTGAATTTGAATGCTTATAAATTTCGTGATGCAATAACGACAGTCATAGGCAATAGTTTACTGTCTTCCTCTCAAGACAGTAATAGTGAAGTAGATGCAGCAGCTTTCCTAGTAAAATTAAATGAATTGAAAAAACTGCCTTTTAGTGAAATGTCTGGTGAAGACAGTGTTCGTGTATGTCCATATGCTGATGTCAGTATCAATGAGGGTAAACATATTGCAACAAATGTGAGGAATTGTATTGTATGCTGGGCATGTAGTGAGTCGGAACATGAAAAATGTAAATGGCTCTGGTGTCTAGAATCATTATGAGCATGGAGTTGCATACAATTATATACAGATGAAGAGACATCATAAACAAAATACTTTTTCCCAATGGTTTTCCTCAGAGTATGTCCCTTAAAATGTCATAAATTTTTAAACATTTTTATATGTGCGTTATTGAAAGCATTTATGGCATGAGACGCAAGGTTGAAAATTGATGCAAATCGTTCGAATTTCAATCCGCTGCAGAGTGATAGTTTCATTCTGGAAACATCCCTTAGGCCATATCCCTTCTTCTGTGAAGTTTGGAAAGTAGGAGGCGAGGTACTAGCGGAAGTAAAGTTATGGGGCGGCATTGTGAGTCGTGTCGGCATAGCTCAGTCGGTAGAGCGCTTGCCCGTGAAAGGCAGAGGTCCCAGGTTTGAGTCCCGGTTCCGGCACGCAATTTTAATCTGGCAGAATGTTTCAACACTCTCATTGTCTGTTGAACTTCTATTTCGTCCCCTATGTCCCTTCTTCATATTGTGTACTGTTCCTTGTCTTCACACTTATCCCTGGTTCTTGTAATTGTCACTCTTATCAGTGGTGCTGTTCCAAATTCAACTCTCCAATGTTGCCGTGCTGCACTCACATTCTCTGTCTTCCATTAACACTTTAGCACCCATTTTTGTTGTTCAAATGTTAATGCCAAGTTTGTTAACAATCTTGAAACAAAAGAAAGCATTGTTGTGTTTTTCACTGCTTTCTAAATTATTATCCATAACAATTGTATTTCTGTCTCCTTCATTAAAGAGAGAGTCTGTTTCAAAGAGTGTATACATTCCAGAATGAAACTTTTACACTGCAGCAGTGTGTGCACTGATATGAAACTTCCTGGCAGATTAAAATTGTGTGCCGGAACCAGGACTCGAACTTGGGACCTTTGCCTTTCGCGGGCAAGCACACTACCGACTGTGCTATCCCGACAGGACTCACGATGCCGCCTCACAACTTTACTTCCGCCAGTACCTCGCCTCCTACTTTCCAAACTTCACAGAAGCTCTCCTGTGAACCATGCATATCCTTTCTTCTAGGAGTGCTAGTCTTGCATATTTCGCAGGAGAGCTTCTGTGAACTTTGGAAAGTACGAGGCGAGGTACTGGCAGAAGTAAAGTTGTGGGGCGGCATCGTGAGTCGTGTCGGGATAGCTCAGTTGGTAGAACGCTTGCCCGCAAAAGGCAAAGCTCCCAGGTTCGAGTCCCGGTTTCGGCACACAATTTTAATCTGCCAGGAAGTTTCAGTATATACATTATTTTGGGACACCCTGTTAACACTTTCAACACGGTCCTATTCACATCCAGCACTAGACTATGAACTGCCATATTTTACGATGTTTATGAAACGGATTGCAAAGTACATAAATGTGAGAGGAATATTGTTTTTTCGTCATTTAAAAGGTAAAAGCATCCCCATTTGAAAAACATGAGTTTATTTTATAATGTACAAAATATACAAGTGACATAATTTGTAAAGAAAATGCATGAAAGGCGTGAAAAATAAGTTTTACAACCTCTGTCTGTTATGTGGAACAGTTATTTCTGAATCTACTTTCACGAAAATCGTACAGGGAAGTCTAAAAGCAAATACATGCAACAAAAGTTTTTTTCGAGCTCAAATGTAATTATTTTTTGTGTGGTAAACGTGGAAGCACATAGGGACACAAAGTCCAAATTGGTATATTTCGTATAACTTTACCACAGATCGTTTGTGCCACATAGAGCTTATTTTTAGACTGCTTTTGCGTTTCATTGCTGCTATAGTACTGCCAGCATACCGATTTGTTTTACTGTTGATCTAGCCAATTATGCAATCATCAAAGAAGTAACTAAAATATTCAAACTCTTCAGTGACATCTGAAAAATGCGGGGCAACACCGGCCACCTCCTGGAACAACGGCAGCTGTGGCTGGTCGTCTAGGTCTGACCAGTCCTGCTCCCTTTCCTATGAATCACGCACACGGCCATACAGCACAGGTTGTGACTGAGTGGCTGTACCACCGTCTGCCATCTGGTGAACGACCAATAAATCGCCTTTAGGTTGAGATAGCCAAAAAGCACTGCCGTCTAGTGAAGGAACAATTAACTACCTCCACATTACGTGAACAAACTGCTTGAGAAACACTCTTAAAGCGCGTAAGTTGGAAAGAACGATCTCGCCCGTACGCCATACGAGTGCCGTCAGCGACGCCCGGTCGAGCGCCCCCGTACGGCGTACGGGCGCAGTCCTGTAAGTGTTAAAAGCTGCTACTCATTGCAGTCTCTGTCGATAAGTGTCCTATTTTAAACTGGATTAATGATGAAAATTCTCCTCAGAGATGATAAATATTGTTGAAACGAGATAGAATGGCTGACCAGTACTTACCTTTGTGCTGTACCGCCGATAGTAACACAAATGAAGAAACAGAAAAAAGGGGACAAAAAGGACAAGCTTTCGGAACACAATTGTTTCATCAGGTGGGAGAGAAGGGAAGAAGAAAGGATGGGAACGGAAGGGAAAGGTAGTTCACGACCTAGCTCGTGAATGTGGTGTTTCGGGAGTGTGGATGTCAGAGATACTGCATGTATGTACTGAGCCAAGCCAGAGAGGATATATATAACCAAAGAGGAAAGATCAAGTAGTAAAGAGAAGAGAAGATGAGTGAACTGAATGATGCTGAGGGGTGTAGGAGGGGCGGGGGGTGTCTAAAATGTTTTCCATTAACAGGGAAATATGGATGGGTGGACACACACACACACACGCACACACACACACACACACGGAGAGAGAGAGAGAGTGAGAGAGTGAGAGAGAGAGAGAGAGAGAGAGAGAGAGAGTGGGAGGGAGAGGGAGAGAGAGGGAGGTAAGGAAGGGATAATGAATATGTGAGCACCAGCTGTGTGTGTGTGTGTGTGTGTGTGTGTGTGTGTGTGTGTGTGTGTGTGTGTGTCCATCCATATTTCCCTGTTAATGAAAAACGTTTTAGACACCCCCGCCCCTCCTTCACCCCTCAGCATCATTCAGTTCACTCATCTTCTCTTTACTACTTGATCTTTCCTCTTTGGTTATATATATCCTCTCTGGCTTGGCTCAGTACATACATGCAGTATCTCTGACATCCACACTCCCGGAACACCACCTTCATGACCTAAGCCGTGAACTACCTTTCCCTTCTGTTCCCATCCTTTCTTCTTCCCTTCTCTCCCACGTGACGAAGGAACTGTGTTCTGAAAGCTTGTCCTTTTTGTCTCCTTTTTTCTGTTTTTTCATTTGTGTAACTATCGGCAGTACAGCACAAAGGTGGTCAGCCATTCTATCTATTTTATACTTGTCTTGTTATTTAATGTTACGACTTATCAGACCTGTAATTGCCCTTCCACCCTCGTCGCAGGCCCCCCAAGAAGGCAGAGGCGGCCACACCGCCGACGCCGCCGACTGCTAGGCCGTCGCCGACCCGCCGCCGCCGGGGCCGCGCCAAGTACCGCCGGCGCAAATGAGAGGAGGTGGGCGGCGCCGTTGGGCCCGGTCCCGGTCCCGGGGGAGGCGAGTGGGTGTCGAGGGGCGCGTCGGAGTCGCGCCTCCGCTACTGACGCCTCGCTCGGGAGTGCTCTGCGGGACGCGTCCGACACGCCCGCCCGCAGTGTGTTGAATTGGGCTCGCGTGATTAGAGTATTTTATATAGGCACGTGAAATAGTATTATGTTTGTAATTTCGTATCATTTGTATCGATTTTCTTGTCGTGTGGTTGCTCTCCATTTTAATATGTTTTATTTTTTATTGCTTTAATGTGTGTTCCTATATGTGAATTTAGTCTTTCTCAGTGAATCTCAATGGTGAAGTCTTCTCCGGCTGTCGGGCAAGTTGAGGTGTCATTCTGTGGTGCTGTTTATCGACAGGGCTCCTGAAGATTACAAGTAAGAAACCCATTGAAACATTTCTATCCAATGGGCCCGCAGCACAGAATATGCTGCTACAAAGTTTTTTATTTTAATGCTGTTATGGATCCATTTCGACACAATTAGCCATCATCGGACAATGACCATGTGACATCCTTGGCAACATCTTGCGGTCTTTTTTTTTTTTTTTTTATCATGATGGCCAACTGTCAGAACATCTCAATAAAAAAATATTAAAATTTTATTTAACGATATTTGTGTAACGCTACATAAATGTGACTCAAAAGTTCACATTATCATTAAATAAACAGCAAGACATTGCCAAGGATGTCACATGGTCATTGTCTGATGATGGCCAGTTGTGCCGAAATGGATCCGTAACAGCATTAAAATAAAAAACTTTATAGCAGCATATTGGTATAATTACATGATGTCCATTGAAACATTGTTGCAGAATGACACCTCGACCTCTAGATAATCAAAGAAGACCTTCGTGGCATCTATTTCTTAAGCATTTATACATGGCCTACAATTAAGCTGAATGTGAATTCTGCAATCTGTTGGTAGTAGTGTGTATCTTGTACGCATTTTGATTGTCCCATCTGTGAAATGTAGCCATTTTACGATATGTAATTTTATTGTTGTAAGTGACAGAATGTATGAAAGAGTGAGTCAAGTAAAAGTGGAAGGGGGGGGGGGGGCAATATTTGAAGGCAAACTTGGGCATTTGACATCACTCGTTGCATTAACGTCAGGCATTTGCTACTGTTCCAAGATAGTTCTGCATTCAGAAAGACATTGTCTAATAAAAAAACTTTGGCAGTTTTAAAATATTGAAGATTGGCCTTCACATATCTGTTTTAGTCCATTTTTAGTGAAAGTTTGCTCATCTTTGTTACATTGGCCCACTTTTTGAAACCTCTGTGTCAACATACTTCCTCAACTGAGCGGCATCATATGCAACACTGATCTGCTGTGATTTGGAGAGAAACTGGTTGGACCATTATCCGTAGACTCACACCGAATAGAAACAGAATTTTGTTCCTTTTTACAATACAAATAAAATAATATTTCAAATATACCTTATGTGTGTTGTAGGGGTATAGACTAGTAACTCTGGCATTAAACTGGTATACTATATACTGAAAAATAAAGAACATCACATTTCTAACACAATTCTGTTAGAGTTCAATATTTCTGCAATGTCAGAATAGTGTTTTGACAAACTATGCAGGCACCTTCAATTCATTCATTTTCACCATACCATATTAGTTATGGCTCTCAACTCCTATTTTCGAGTGTCATGAGGATTGCCTCTGTGTGGTCTGCCAAGTTTACTGTACTTCTCCTCGATCGCTGGAGGCAGAATGCCGGCCTATCTCTCCTCATCTGAGCAAGGGTCCCCCTTATGGTCATCCCAGCCTTTTGTCTCCTTCACGATTATAAATTTTGACGCCGCAGACTAAGTAGAAACCAGTTTGAATCTTTTTGACATAACATTTTTAACTCCTTTGCTCACTGTTTATATTTATGTTCAGTTAATACCTGAAAGCTATTGTAAGAGGAGTTGTCATAATGTCACATATTTGAAGCTGAACATTAGGTCACAATGGAAGTGTTTTGATGAAAAATGCTAACTGACATCATTTCCGATACAGTTACATCCTGAAGCATAAAGGATGACACAATTTACAAGTGGGCTCATTCAGATATTTTCTTTTAAATATTTGAATTTTTGTTGCTCTGTTTATTTTTATTCTTTTATTTAAATTCAGACTTCCTATCAATCCATATTGAAAAAGCTCTGAGGTTGAACAGTATGAAAAGGGAAATTTGGTAACTGATCAAAATAGGTTCTCATGGTTTGCAGGAGGAGGACATAGATCAAACATCAGTTTTATCAGTATGTACAAGGTGTGACTGAAGAGTCTGGTGAATTGTCCCAAGAAATATAGGAAACAAGAGTTACAAACAGAATACCTTTATTGCCCTTCAAAGCAATTAACATTGACTACAATACACTTCTGACATCGGTTCTGCAGCTTTTGGAAACTGTCAGCAAATGCTTCATCTGGAATCACTCAAAGCACTGAGGTTATGCATTATTGAATCTCGGCCATAAAACACACTCACACACACACACACACACACACCACACACACACACACACTTTTTACTCACTGCTTTAACACGATTCACTTGCACCTACATTGCATGGGGCTCCGTTGTTGTTTTGCGTAATTTGAAACAAAACTTGACGTTAACCCGTTGCTCCATTGCTCCATTTTGCAATGACAATTCAATTCGGCTCTCACACCGACCTTGTTAGCTGTGCAACAGCATGTACCACTACTTCACTTCAATGCTTTGCACAGTAGGGGGCACTTGTTGATATTTGCAATGTGTGTGTGCGTATACGCACTGTGTATGTGTGGGCACCTCATCCTTGATAGTGTGGTTTGTGTAATATGGGACCATTTACTGAACTTTTCAGACTCACTTTATATCCCTTTCAGACCCAAGGTTATAGGTGCCGTGACGTTAATATATAGAGAGACGTTTAAGGTACAGTACAGTAATTCATTACAAAAAAGAAAGCAAATTTATTTCCAAAGTTTTGTACCCACACAATTGTCTCTTTTGGCCTACACTACAAATTTTTATGATCTGCACCCTCTTACAGTAATATTTCTTTGAAAGAAATGACATAATAATATCACAAAATCATATAAAATCAACTGGCTGTCAGATGTAGGAGCTTCACATGCCAAAACAAGGGTATCAACACCTTGTCAACAAGTCTTTCTTGGGACATTGTGCCTCCCAGTATAGAAACATAGAAATAAAATAAGTCGCACACTTTACCAGAGTTCATCCACGATTGTGTGATGCAGGCCCGAACTTCCTGTAGTGAATTACAAAGAAATAAATCGAGCAAAACCAGAACTGCACAATTGTGCGTGCTGGGCCTGAAAGGGTTAAGGAAAATGCCAGTTTTTGGAAGGTACATTAATGATGCCAGTTGTGCCGTATAACTAAATCAGAAAGTTTGAAAATGCTTTTCTGGCACTGTAGCTTGTAATATTTGAAACAATACTTGTATCTACACAACAGAACGAACAGTCATAAACAGTAGTCTACAAATTTTTTGTAGGGTGCTGCCTCCTCCCATTAAACCTCATCAGTAAACATATGTCAACTGGTTGCCAAAGTTAGATGCTGCAGTCAATAACAGAGCCATCTTCTGAACACCCTTTGTTGCTCAAGTGTGAACTACCTTCATGACAAATAAATGTACCACTTTCCCAGAGATGAGTAAGTTCTCATTACCGACTTGTGTTATGAGGGTCATTCTGAAAGTTCAGATGTATACGAGTAATGAACATTTATTTGTTGACTGTATCTCAAAAAAGTTCTTCATACAAAATTGATTTCCGGTCCATGGTGTACAGCAATTGGTGAGAATAAATATTCCTTCAGTAAAAAACCCTCTTGATTGCAATTTTTTTATTAATTAATGATTTGTTTTGCCCTGTAGCAGGGCATCTTCAGATTATAATGCACTCTTCATGGTGTGAAACCTTAAGTTGTTTTGCAATGTTTCTATTTTTCTGGAATTTTTGGATTTCCTTGTAGCACTTAATAGAAGCGGTGGTCTCTGATGATACGAGATAAGCCCACGTTTACAATTGCGTTCACGGGCGGTGGGCGGGTGTGGTGTGCTGCTCCGCAGTCGGCTGAGATGCCCTGCTAAAGGGCGAAATGCTTCATTAATTAATAAAACAATTTGCAATCAATACGGTTTTTTACTGAAGGAATATTCATACAAAAATGTTAATTTTGCATCAGTGGCAGCTTTTATGAGAACAGTTTTAACATATAGCCTCCTAAAGTAAGGAACTGAAAATAATAAAATGGGATAAAATTGAAACTGTGGGAAGCAAGAGTTGCGAGATTGGCAAAGAAAGCAGACCCCACCTCCCAGATTTGGACTGCCACTCCTCGACCTCATTGTAAACGTCGGGCAGGTGTACTGCTGTGTGCTACCGAACTGTCCACTCCTCTGTCCTCCTCGGGGTGCAGCTGTGGTGGGACCATTGTTTTCTTTCTGTCCCTAATGGACTGCTCAGTTTTGTTTGTGAACATCTGAGGGGAGCGGTGCTCACTGCCACGCCCTTCCAACATCTTTTGATGAGTGAAGCGTCCATTGGGCACCGACATTGAGCTGTGACATCAACCCACTGTGACAAGTAACCTCACCTCTCTTCTTCTTTTGACGAACTAAAAAATTGGTATGAGGCTCTTTGACTGTGATTCATTCTTATCGCAGAGCCTTCTGTTACACGTCGATGGTTTGTTTGGGCTTCTTCAGAACTCGTAAAGAAACTGTGGAACTGCATGTGTGGAAACTGATGTGTCCCTCGTGCAATGGTAGAAAAGTTGGGGGAGGCCTAACAACTTTGTTGGTTGCATTTTTTAGAAGGAACGTGACGGCATATTGTGACCTCTCCTGTAACTTCCTTAATGACTGTCTCAAAAAGTATTTTATGTAAGATCTGAAATGTAATGGAATGTGTGTCAAAGGAATCTGTAGTTGGACTTCTTCTGTGTGCCGTATCTTTACAAAACTCATGATTATACCTGAGAGATGCTGCCATCACTAAAAAGTCTCTTATTTATTGAAAATCGCAGCTGTGTAGTTTCACAGTAGCTAGAGAACTTGTATACGAATATGTGTCAGATGTCCAATGTTGTTGCAACTATTCAGATGCCTGTTCCTGTGACCATCTAAGATAGTATTCTTATAGTAACTATAAATTTCTTGTAAGTAGCTGACTGAGAGTTACTCTATTTGTAAATTTAGCTCCATACTCACTACTTCCTTAGGTTACTCCCATCATTTGAAATAATATATTACAGACAGTCTTGTTACTCTAATTGCTACAGTAATTGAAGTAGTTTTGCACATTCAGACAAAATATTATAAATGTTTAGAAACTGGTTTTCATGTAATTGCAACAGAAAAAAGAATTTGTGAACTTAATGATTAAGTGCATACCAATTCTGTAAAAGCAATTTTTAAATGACAAGCATCAAATTATTTCCTGCATGTCTATAATATAGATCACAATCAGTCAAGGAGTTAAGAATTGTTACAGTGACAATAGTACTAAAAATTTTGATGAGGTTATTAAGCCATAATATAACTTGCCATCTAGACATCTCATTTAGAACATCACATGTTAGCTGTGGTGCTGTGTGTGTGTGTGTGTGTGTGTGTGTGTGTGTGTGTGTGTGTGTGTGTGTGTGTGTGTCAACAGTATTAACATATATTTTTTAGAAACTAAACCCCTGTTGTTACTGGAAGTGGCTAAGCTGGATATTATTTAAAGGAAAGTACTGTAGTATATGTTTTATGTAATGTGTATTTATTGTCTGTTAACTATCTTAAAATAAAGATTTTTATAACAAATAGTACATGACTTCATGTTATGGATAAACATTTAAATTCAATTAGAAATTAAAAAGGAAGTTGAAACTGCCCATTGTGCATGCTACGAATGTGATTCCGTCGGAGTTTATAAACTTGCATTGTCCTTACTGTACACAACAAATAATCTTATTCAGACAATTAAAGTTAACATTATTTTCTAAATAATATATATGCCTTATTTGGTACTCATTGTGCCATGGATGTCGGAAATATTTTATTAACTATTTCAGACCTGGTGTCCATTCTATTAATTTTAGAACACTATACGGATGCACTTTACTTTGAGACCCATTAGCCTGTTTACTGGACATCTGTCACTATTAGTTTCGTGCTTCTTGCTGCCATCTGTCACCAGAATGTAGCACTACAATGAAAACAGTGGACATGGTGGACCCATCAGATATGGAGTGCATCAGATATGATGTCGTTCATTGAAATTATTTTATGTATTAATGTATGAATTTTGCACAAATTCCACTTTGCGATATAAGTTCCATAATAAATATGGAGTGGCGTACATAACTGTTCACTTCTTATTCCATATTCTTAACTGCCTTCCAGATGCAGTGTCTAATTTATTTGGCTTTTTGTTTTTTATTTAACTGAGTATGAGAATTTTTAATTTTGCTCAAATATATAGTAGATATGGTCTTATGGAAGTGGAAAAGTGCAAGACTTTGTTTTATTCTATTAAAAGAAAAAAATCAGGACTGAAACAGTTAAGAAAAGTGTGAAAAAGGTGACATATTTTCGTTTGAGTCTCCAAGCTCTCTGTACCATTCTGTGTATGGCTCTGTTTCTGAATAGACAGTATTGATCTGAATTTGTATCTGCACCAGTGGAGGGAGAAATGAAAGCATGAAAAAGAATGGAAATTTCTGAGATTGAAATGTTTCATTTCTGAAAGCGAATACAGGGCTATTCAATGTGAAATGTTAATGTAGTAATTATTCCCAGCTATAACTTTGTAATGCATAGCACTTTGACTGAGACTATAAGTGAAAAATTTTGATTTTTGCACAAGTGTAGCAAATCAATAGCTGACAAATGTGCTGAACAACAACTCCTTTAATGGAATGTTAAAATTGCGATCTTGGCCACATTCTGTTAAGGGAGTCATTGATTGACCCAATTAAATTGCCTCCTCCTTGAAATGTTACATAATGATACAATATGCTAAAGTCGTATAGGGTGAATCACTTGCTACACATTTCATATTTAACGAAGGGGGTGATTCCATAAAAGTGGCACATAAAACTACCTGGCAGATTAAAACTATGTGTCAGAACCAGGAGTCAAACCTGAGACCTTTGCCTTTCACAGGCAAGCACTGTTTTAATTCGCCAGGAAGTTTCATATCAGCAGACACTCCACTGTAGAGTGAAATATCATTCTGGAAACATCCCCCAAGATATAGCTAAGCTATGTCTCCCACATATCCTTTCATCCAGGATTGTTAGTCCTGAAATGTTCTCAGGAGAACTTCTCTGAAGTTTGGAAAATAGAGCTGTGAGGACCGACTGTGAAATGAAATGTGCTGTGATAGCTCAGACAGTAGAGGTTTAAGAATAATGAAAGAAGATAGTACAAGTAGAAGAGTCCTGGAGATACTTGTGGTTATCAGATTGATTTTATAATGTTAAGAAATAGATTTCAAAATCAGGTTTTAAACATGATACAAATATTATAGAAGAAAAAATTCCTAACAGGAAAAATATATGTAAAAAAAAAAAGATAAAGTCTACCTACCAGGTGAAGGAGCACAGGCAGTGATAGTAACAAATACACACACACACACACACACACACACACACACACACACACACACAAATGCTAGCTTTCGCAGCCTAGCTGCTTCGTCAGGCATAAGGGAAGGAGAGGGAAAAGGAAATGATGAGGGTTTTATGGGAGTGGGTAAGGAGCCATTCCAATTCCAGGACAGGAAAGACTTACCTTGGGGGGAAAAAGGAGGGTAAACAAATACACACACATTTACACAGAGGTATTTGTTTATCCTCCTTTTTTTCCCCCAAGGTAAGTCTTTCTTGTCCCGAGATTGGAATGACTCCTTACCCACTCCCTTAAAACCCTCATCATTTCCTTTTCCCTCTCCTTCCCTTCTGCCTGACGAAGCAGCTAGGTTGTGAAAGCTAGTGTGTGTGTGTGTGTGTGTGTGTGTGTGTGTGTGTGTGTGTGTGTGTGTGTGTATTTGTTACTATCACTGCCTGTGCTCCTTTGCCTGGTAAGTAGACTTCATCTATTTTTTTTTTTCTACATATATTAGGTTTTAAACAGTAAGACATATCCAGGGGCAGTAAAGGGATCTGACCATAACTTGTTGGTTAAACTTGAGGAACTACAAAAACTGTAGAAAAGTAAGATACAGTACCTAGATAAATTGAAGGAACCGAGGTTGCTGAGAGTTTCAGAGGGAGCATTAGGCAAGCATTGATTTAAACGAGGGAAGTAATACAGCAGACAGCTGGACCATTCTGTTGCAGAGCATGCAGTGCTGCATAGTGTGACTCGTTTCAATGACTGCTACACAGCCTGTGCCATATGGATCCTCCCCACAAACACACCCGCTTTTCTAAATTGTGCAGATGGGAACTCTCCGTACAACGTATTCTGCAATCCCACAGGCCTAAACCTTGGCTAATTCCTGCCTCTACCACCCTTCCCTTCCTCTCCCTGCCACTCTCTATCCTTACATTCGTCTCCCATCCCGCCACACATTTCAGTCCCTTTCCTTCCTTCTGCACTGTCCGCATACCTGCCAGCTCTCCTGATTTAGGCAGGAGTCTCGTGATTTTTCACTTTTTCTCCCGCCTCCTGATTTTGCCATTATTTCTCCCGATTTTTAGCTTTTATCCTGAAACCCAAGATGTTCTTTGGCCAATTGTCAAAAGTCCTTTCTTCATGTATCATTTTAATATAAATACGTATCTAAATTCATAGAAATTAGGACTTGTATAACGATTATTTCTCCACGCATTTGCAAATACATGTGTAGTGTTTCCATGTTGTAATCTTTCTGAATGTGATGTTTTGTCATTGTATGTAAGTGAAATCACTTCCAAGGCTTTTAAATCTAAGGCTACCTTTTGAGTGGATAGTTAGGAGCATCAGTTCTATACGTGAAATGCAGAAAGGCAACTTTCTTGTAAACAGCTATTTTACGTGATTCTGGGATTTCAATTCGGTGGTGTGTGTCTCAGTATGACAAAAAATATAACCCTTTTTTAAGCAGTTTTTGGAACATTATTTGTATTTTGTACTCTTTATCAATGTGATATTCCACATCACATGGTGGAAAAACTGATGTACCAGAATACGTGCAGAGAAAATGAAAAGTGTGGGGAACAATAAAAGACTGAAATTGCTGAGAAAAGTGAAAGTGATCACGTGATACATGTAGAGTGCTTATTTATATTGTTTATTTTAGGGTATGGTTTACCATTTAAATACAGTGATCATGTGGATCACTTGTTCCATAAAATGTTCCCAGGTAGCAGTATAGCGCAAAAATGCAGCTGCGAACTTTTTTGTTTTATCAAAAAATCAATCACTTTACCTGGAATGGCTACAAATAAGGATGTAACCAACTTTTGGACTAATGCAAGTGTTTTTTGTAACCATTATGTAGTGTTGTGAGATGATAGGAAAAGGCTAAAATCAGTTATCTTACGGTTTGTAGTAAGGTGCGCCGCAGTCTTTGATAGAACGTATCTCCTGATTTTTTGAAGAATCTCCCGATTTTTTAAACTGGATCTCCTGATTTTTACATTTTGAAGGTTGGCAGGTATGTGCCCGTCAGACACCACTGGCGTATTCCCCCACCTGCGCCGTACGTCCCCCCTCCCCTCCTGCTTCCCTCTCCATGCCATCTCCTCACCCTCACCACTGGTTGCTTCTGCCTAAGATGCTGGGTAGCGCAGATCGGCCACAGTGGCTGGAGACAAAGTCGTGTCTGTGTGTGTGTGTGTGTGTGTGTGTGTGTGTGTGTGTCTTGAATGACGAAGGCCTAACAGGCCAAAAGCTGTAATGCTGTTGTCTATTATTTGTACCTATATGCGGCTCATTGGACATCTCTGTGGTGAGTAAGCAACCTATCCTTCTCATAAATATTATTGAATCCTTCCTGGAATTTCCTTTGTTTGGAACTTCTCATTAAATATATTCATGCCAGTTATGCACATTTTGGACCCAGACAATGTTTATTAAAATTGAAAGAGCATGTAATTTTTGATATGTCACAAGAATAATAATATGTCACATCAATAGCTTACCCTGTGATTCTACGGGATTTCCACCATGTAGAATTCTTTTTGGAAACAAACCAGAAATTATTTTTGATAAGTATATAAATTTCCCTCAGGCAGATGAAATGACACAGATTGAACGTATTCAGCATGCATTAGAAGAAATGTTATTCAAGCTTGTGATTTGTGTCCAAAAACAAAAGTTTTGACTGTTCAACATAAAGGATTTATGCATAGTATTATACCTGAAGAACCTGGTAAAATCTCAGCTCTGGGCCACTTCCTCATTCAAAAGGCAATTTTATATAAGTTTTGGTCATTTTGGAAGTCTGTTCCAAGTGTGTGAAATTTTACCCTCTCCGAAAAACTAATAGCAACATTATCATCAAGAAATTGCAAGAGGACTACTTTGTAAACATCCTCATACCAGACTGTAGTCTCTCAGATAATGGCCCACAGTTTCATTCAAACACTTGGAAGAAATTTATACATAATGAAGATCTTCGTCACATTGCAATTTCATCGTACAGACTAGCTTCAAATCTTGCTGAATGTGCAATGCGTGAGCTTGGCCGTTTGTTTCGTGTGTTCTGTGGTAAGATGCATAAGAAATGGATTGATTATCTGTAAGATTTTGAAACTGTCATCAATAGCTTACCCCATGATTCTAAGGGATTTCCACCATGTAAAATTCTTTTTGGAAACAAACCAGAAAGTCTTTTTGATAAATATATAAATTTCCCTCAGGCAGATGAAATGACACAGAGTGAATGTATTCAGCATGCATTAGAAGAAATGTCAAGGAAAGCACAGGAAAGTAAGCAAGCTCATGACAAAATTGTTAAGCCTTTGACCTACAAAGTTCGAGTTTTAATTTTGATATGAATGCATACCAAATCTTTAAGTATTAATGACCAGATCAAGAAATTTCATCATTACTATAAAGATCCATTTTGTATCAGGAGAATTGTTCATCTGAAAGCAGTAGAGGTTGAAACCATTAATGACGCAAACTATCAAAGTTTACAACATGTTGAGAACATTAAACCGTACCAGACACCAGAAGAGCAGTGAAGTAAAATTTTACTTGTGTTAAGTGCAATGGACACAATTTGACTCTAATGTGCGTTTGTGTTGGACTGTAATTGGTAGTTACAGTGAGTGATTAAGTATCTAGGCCTACAATTCGTGTGTGAAGGTACTGTGTTGCTTTAATTTACTAGGTGTAAATGGTGTTAATTGTGATAGAACGGAAGAATGTGTAGCGCCTGTTTATTGACATGAATGTGGCAACCCTGCAATGCCTAACATGCAATGCGAGTGCTTTATTATGCAGTACGCTACAGAAGTTTTCTATTGCTGTGCATGTTGTGGGTCACCACATGACCACCGGCGCAAGGAATGCCAGAGTTGACATCACGGACAGCTGCCTTGCGCCATCCACATAACATAAACAAGTATGGCAGCAACTTTGTTGAGTGATTCCATTGCGAGTCCATTCGACACGATTTTGCAGGAATCTTTGAGAGCTACAAGTCTGCAGCGGCTATGGTGCCACTCCCCTTTACCTACAACAACTACATTGTGTGTTAAAGCCATCTCAACATATAGTAAAAGTGCAGTGTTTCCCCTTTTAAAGAAAAAAATGGCAGACTGTATGCAATGTGTATCGAAAATATGCACTGTTTATAATTTTTCCCCAACGGTGATGATGCCACACTCCTATTGTGCTTGTGTACAGTGCTTTTGCGAGTGACTACCTCTTTATGTCGTATGTAGGGCCCAAAGCAGACCACTCAAGAAGTGATCATTTGGGTTTTCTTCGTCTATTTTTTACTGAAGTGAAAGTGTGTAACCGCAGGATTTCTTTGCGTGTTCATTAATATTTTATACAGTGTGATCAATCCTCAGCGCAACCGCCTTTGTGGTGTGCGACTTTCCGACGACGGCAATGCGATTTCCGCTTCTGTCATACACAACACAAACACTTAGAAATAAAGGTTTATTACTCATGTGTATTATGCAAGGAGATGCTGGAACTGCCTCCCTTCATTGTTCGAGCATTTCTGACACCTGCTAGGGAGTTGCTCACTACACTCATTGATTCTGAAAAACGTGCATGATGGAGAAATTGGCCCAAATTTAACTTTCTTTTTGGACAAATCATTGATTTGATTTGATTTGATTTTCTCAGGGAAACCAAAACAGTCTTGGTCCAACCTGCCACTGCCCACACCGAAACTAAGTTTATTGTGCGGTATCGCTCCCTGTATATCTAGTAAAGCCAACCAATGCCCTTGAACAGTGCAAGGAGTCCCTTTACCAGTTCTTTATTAGACACAATTTCTTCGGGTCTGGTTGTCCCAAATGTTCTGTGCCATTTACTCTCCAATGCAATGCATTTGAAGATTAGATGTGATGCAGTTTCATCACTTTCATCACAGATCCTATATTTAGGTGTTTTTTGAAATTCCCATGGCCTGTCAGCAATCCAACCACGAGTCTAATCTCTCTCCTGTTCAGGCCCTGGATTGCAGAGCTGCTTTTAAAACATGGCTTTGACATCATTACCTTGCCATGTTGTTGTTGATGGACTTTGGTCCAATATTCTATGTGCTGTTGTCTGAGCCAGTTACGTAGCCAATTTGATCATTGCCTTGGTGATTGTCAGGACAGGTTCAGGTCCAATAAATGGAGTCTCTACCCCCATCCTGGCTAATCTGTCGGCATGTTTGTTGCCACTGATCCCCGAGTGGCCAGGTTTACTCTATTGCTTTCCCCTAGCTCCACCAGAACCCTGTGACATTCTGCAACAATTTTAGACCTTGTTGCAGGAGCTGCCAGTGATCTCAGGGCTGCCTGGCTGTCTGAATAGATATAGATGCTACGGTCTTTGTAGCACCTACGCAAATTCTCCTCCACACATGCCCTGATGGCAGTGTGGACGAATCATGGTTCCACCTAAGTGGGTATGTTAATTCGCAAAATAATCGTGACTGGAGTTAGGAAAAGCCTTTCTTAATTCACGAGCAGCCCCTGCATGATCAAAAAATTGGAGTGTGCTGCGCTGTTAGTGGCGAGAGAATAATAAGCCCTATATTTTTTCCAGAAACAATTACTAGTGACAGGTATATTGCAAACATATTGCGGCCTTTATTTGCCCAATTAACTGAGAGAGAGAACGAGCTTTCATGACATTTTAGCAAGACTCTTTGACGACACATACAGTCAACTTATCATTACGGGAAATTGGTAATGTGTTTGGTCAATGATTTATCACCAAGAAGATTTGGCCCCCTCGTTCTCCCGATTTAACCCCGTGCGATTTTTATCTTTGGGGAGCATTAAAAGGTAAGTGTACAAATCAAATCCCACACTTCAGATGAACTAAAAACAAATATTTGTCATGAAATCACTGCAATTTCCGAGAGGCAACTTCAGAGCGTAATGAGCAACTTCCTCAGCAGCTGTCAGAAATGCTCAAACAACGAAGGGAGTCTGTTTCAGCACCTCCTTGCATAATACAGGTAAGTAAATAAACTTTTCTTTCTAAGTGTTTGTGTTCTGTATGTCAGAAATAACTTGCGTGCCAACCTGTATTAAATTTAGTGTGGGCGCTGGGCAGCCCACTAAGCAAGTACCGCAGCTGCCGTCGCTGGCAAGTCGCACCTCGCAGAGACGGTTGTGCTGAGGATTGATTGCCCTGTATTATGAGGTTGAGGTATGTAAATATTTTCTATTTATCTGTATGTGTAAGTAGTTTGTTAGCTTTGTGCCATTTCTTCATTTATCTAAACAGTATAGTTCTATTGCTTTATGAATTGCTACATATTACTGATGTAAATACTTATTGGTTATTTTAAAACAGAATGTGATAGTACACCTATTAGTGGCAATGTTTATTTTGTTCTGGACAGGAGTGCTTACAATTTTTGCTGTAACATTTATGTAAATAGTGATGAGCTGTTGTGTAGCTAAAATGTGCTCATGAATGCACACCTTTTTGAAAACTTACCAGTTTATTAGATGTTTTGGATGATGATCATATAAACATTGTTTACATTTTAATTAACAGTTTTTCTGATGATAAATGTTACAGACTTCCCTTCTGTGCCATGCTGTGCCGAGTATCTAACATCAACCCTCAAAAATGTTCAAATGTTTGTAGAGTCTATGGGACTTAACTATGGGGTCATCAGTCCCTAAACTTACAAACTACTTATGAACTATTTACGAACTAGGATGGCACAAATATCCATGCCCGTGGGGGGGATTTGAACCCCCGACCGTAGTGGTCATGCGGACCGTGACTGGAGCGCCTTAGTCCCTTTGGCAACCGCGGCCGGCCATCAACCCTCACTGTTGTCTATAGTCCCTTTTGTAGATCAATTTTCATAAAGCTAATTAGGATGTCCTAGGGCCTGTATAGTGTTTGTGTTTATTCTCACACATTATTAAAGACTTGTTGTAGATTCTAGGGTAATAATTAACATGGGCAACTTATAACAGACAGCTTATTAGTATACAGTCATATGACTTGCTATATATAGGTTTTTAATGAATTTATTTAGTCTGCCCTAGCAGCATACTTCCGTAAATGGAGGCTTAGGCCTAATGCCACGAAGACAGAAGTGACTTGCTTCCTTCTCAATAACAGAGAAGCATACAGAACTCTGGAAGTACACTTTGACGACACACTCCTCAACTACAACAAGGAGCCAAGATGTCTAACGCACGTTACAAACCAGCTGCCAAGGTGAGAATAAGAAATAACCTAATCCATAAACTTTGTGGAACCACCTGGGGATCAACAGCAACAATCCTGAGGACGTCTGCGCTGAGCCTGGTATACTCTGCGGCGGAGTACTGTGCACCAGTATGGTTAAACAGTAACCGTGTGAAAAAAATCGATGTTGAATTGAACAATACAATGTGTATTATATCAGGAACCATTAGATCTACACCTAACATATGCCTGTCTATCTTGAGTCATATACTACCAACAAAAATGCGACGAGAAACAGCCTCGCTCAGTGTACACAACAAGATCGAAGCAAAACCTGAACTACCGATACACTCAAATATACCTGATCTGAGACTCAAGAGGCTCCGTTCAAGACATCGTCCTCTTTCTTTCAACAGCTTCACTGGTGCTGACATCAACTCCAGGAGAAAAGAATGGCTCCAAAACGCCCCAAAAACTTGCTACCTAATGCCTTGTATCACTGAGACAGTTCCCGGGTTTGACCAGCCCCGCAATATCTGATCAACTCTGAACCGGCTAAGATCAGGCCACGAGAGGTGTGCTGACTCACTCTTCAAATGGGGACTGCTGTCTTCACAGCATGTGACTGTGACGCACTTAAGCAGACCATCCAACACATCGGGGAAGAATGCAGTGGCAGAGCGTTCAGTGGGGACTTTGAAGAATTCCTCATGGCAACCCAAACATCTATTGAATATATACCAGGGCTAGATGTTTGTCTGTGAATACATGTAATGTAATATATGTAATGATATGTACCATAATGTAATCAGTCACTGAAATCTACTTAAATGCCATATGCTAAATAAATGGTCTTGATACAGAGGTTATTCATGACATTGCATTGTCAGTTTTAATGACAATGATTAGAAAATTTCAGGGTTGTATAATGTTAGTATTGCATCTCATACTTTGTATGAGTTTATTATTGGCATTGACTCAATTAATATCAACAGTTTTGTAATAGGTTAACAAATTATTAGAAACTGTAATCAGCAGCATAATCATTTCATTAAATTGCAGGGACCATTAGCTAGTACCTTCTCTTGACAAACTGTTGTCCTACTAATTAAGATATTAATTAATTAATTCATTACTAATAATGGTAATTAACCCAACCTTTTATGTAAGTGTGATTTTTTTCTGTTTTTCTTACATTTTATCTTTTCCCTCCTTTTTTGAGATTGTTGCTAAAATGTTGTGTCCCCACAAAATGTTATATTTACAGTCTTAGGTCGGTGGGGGAATCTAAGATATTGTGGTACAGAGGGTAATGTCTTTGCTAAGCAGAGTTAGGACTTGTAATATCTCTGGTGTGCATCACCACTTGAGTAAAGTTGTTGAGTTGGACAGTCGTGGTGTTATGTGAGCTGACGCAGTCAGGCTGTACATTTTAATAATTGGTGGCACATTCGCTAGTAGCGTTTACTAGCTGTTTTATGTTTATTGTCTAAACATGCTGCCACAAGATTTTTCAGGAAAAATACACTAGAAGGGCTTCAGTAGTCTTATCTATCTTGTCCACTTTTGTCCATCATTTAGAAAGGGCTTAATAATTTTGAAATGCCTGGATGAATTTCTTAGAGTATAGTATAAGTGGCCTCTGAGTCTTTCGCGATGGCATTCTTCTATAAAATGTTCTCGGTGTACAAGCCACATCATTTCAGAAAAAACTCTTGAGTTTTTGACGACAAGCTCTGTCATCGTCATCAGGAATAAAACTGACTGCCGAATTGGCCGAGTGTCCTGCTTATATAGATGCCAAATTGCGTGCGGAACCTTCTGAAAAACCGCAGAGTGCGTGCGCGGAACGCCGTGGCGGGCATTCCGCTGCACGAAGGTAAGAATAAACAGAGGCGCTCTGGTGCCACAGCTGTGAAGCCAAGGGTTGGAAGGATTTTGCACTGTTCTGGTGACTTGGCTGATGTTTTCTGTACAAATCATTCAGATTGTGACGCGAAATTGAAGGAAATACCATTTCATGTGTAAATTGTCTCAGTAATGTGTGATTTTACCACTTTTATTGTGAACGAGTTTATACAATATCTTTACTTGTAATGTAGCGTATTTTTCTCTTCGATTTCCTAAAGATGAAAGTTATTTCCCCCCTTAACAGATTATTTACAAATGAATAAGGAATAATATATAAATTTGATTTTTATTAAGTCAATGATTTCAAAAGCAAAACCTAGTTTCAATATTAATGAAACTTATTACACAAAGAAAAGATATCGTCACTTTGCTCGTAAATCTGGCGTTGGTTCACTCGATCGATTTATTTTTTATGACGATCATCAGATTAGCTAAAGAAAGAACACACATTTATGATTCGTAATAATGCAGTAACAACTATTTTTAAACAGAGTAAATGTGATTTTTTTTTCATTCTTTGAGATTTTATTTTAAACAAAAACTTGAAACTGAGGATGTTACATGTGTATATGATGCAATTAGTGACTGTAAGTACAGAGACAGCTATAACTCACTGTCAGTGTTTTGGTCAGAGTGTCATGGCTTGAAAGCGTAGTACGGCTGGGATACGTAGCGCCATCTCCCTTTATTCTTACCTACATGGTGTGCTGCGGTACCGCGTTACATCGCGAGGCACGTACCGCAGCCGCCACATTTGAACCTGGCAGTTTCGCTTCCTTGCATGCACCAGCCCTCTGATTTCGTTCCACGACCGAAGCTCATCCTCACGCCCTGCTGAGTGTGAATCCCTAGACTGTTATAATTGTTATTATTTAATCTAATTTCAGCCACTTCTTTTATAATAGATCCCCAGTAATTCGGTGTTTGAGTGAAAATTCTCGTGTTTTCTAACTGAATTTTATGCCCATTTGATTAATGATGAAAATTCTCCTCAGAGATGATAAATATTGTTCAAACGAGATAGAATGGCTGGCCAGTACTTACCTTTGTGCTGTACCGCTGATAGTAACACAACTGAAGAAACAGAAAAAAAAGGGGACAAAAAGGACAAGCTTTCGGAACACAGTTTCTTCATCAGGTGGGAGAGAAGGGAAGAAGAAAGGATGGGAACGGAAGGGAAACATAATTCACGACCTAGGTCATGAAGGTGGTGTTTCAGGAGTGTAGACGTCAGAGATACTGTATGTACGTACTGAGCCAAGCCAGAGAGGATATATATAACCAAAGAGGAAAGAAAGATCAAGTAGTGAAGAGAAGATGCTGAGGGGTGTAGGAGGGGCGGGGGGCTGTCTAAAACGTTTTTCATTAACAGGGAAAGATGGACACACACACACACACACACACATGGAGAGAGAGAGAGAGAGAGAGAGAGAGAGAGAGAGAGAGAGAGAGAGAGAGAGAGGTAAGGAAGAGATAATGAATAGGTGAGCTGAGGATGGAGGAAGGGGAGGGGTTAGCTTAGCTTTAGGCCAGGGGGGTGGCGGGAGGAGAGTATATGTTGGAGGGCAAGTTCCCAGCTCCGAAGCTCTGAGGGACTGGTGTTGGTTGGTACTATCCAAATGGCATGTGTGGTGTAGCACGTGCCAAGGTCCCTGGAGTTATGCTGGAGGGCGTGTTCTGCCACAGGATATTGGGTGTCCCCCAGGCGAACAGTCAGTCTGTGACCATTCATCCGCTCAGCCAATTGTTATTTGTCATACCATCATAAAAGGCTGCACAGTGGACACATGTCAGTTGATATATGATGTGTGTTGTCTTGCATGTGGCCGTGCCTTGACTCGGGTAGCTTTTTCCTGTGGTGGGGCTGGAGTATGTGGTAGTAGTAGGATGCATTGGACAGGTTTTGCATTGAGATAGGTTGCAGGGATAGGAACCATTAGGTAGGGAGGGTGGTTTTGGGATGTTGTGAGGTTGGATGAGGATGTTGCGGAGGTTGGGAGGACGGCAGGAGGCTACTCTGGGTGGAGTGGGAAGAACAGTTTGGAGTGATGGTCTCATCTCAGGGCATGACTTGAGAAAGTCATAGCCCTGTTGGAGGAATTTGTTGAGGCATTCCAGGCCAGGATGGTACTGGGTGACTAAGGGGGTGCTCCTGGGTGGTTTGGGGTTAGGAACACTGTTGTTGGAGGGAGAGAAATGGACAGCTCGGGAGATCTGTTTGTGGGTGAGATCTGTAGGGTAGTTGTGGGAGAGGAAAGCATTAGATAGATTGTTGTTGTAGCTGGTGAGGGATTCGGAACTGGAACAGATACATTTCCCACGGATGCCCAGGCTGTAGGGAAGGGATCGTTTAATATGGAAGGGATGGCAGCTGTCAAAGTGGAGGTACTGTTGCTTGTTTGTGGGTTTAATATGGACTGAGGTGTGGATGTGAGAGTCGGCAAGGTGAAGGTCAACATCAACGGAGGTGTCTTGAGTTTTGGAGAAGTTATGCCCATTTGTTAGGCAATGTTCTGCGATGGCTTACTTACCAATTTCTCTTTGTTTTATGTGTCGTGCATGCTCTGCACAATGCTCAGCAACAGTTCGAATCGTTTGACCAATGTAAACACTTCCACACTCACAGGGAACACTATAAACGCCCAGAGAATGCAAATCTTAATATGGCGTAACATGTCTCTGATCTTGGAGACGGGCCAGAACACTGGTCTCAAGCCATGTTTCTTCAGCCACACGTCCAAACACGTGAGAACATTTTATAGTAGTACAGTGTAAGTTTATTCCGATATGTGATATAATGAGAAAACAGACGTCTAATAAACATTAAATTGCATGGCTATTCTGATTTGTGTTTTAGGTTGAGAGAAAATAGTTGGGCTGGCCGCGGTGGCCGAGGGGACTGAGGCGCTTCAGTCACGGTCTGCACGGCCACTACGGCCCCCCTTGGCCCCCCTTGGGCATGGATATTTGTGCCGTCCTAGTTCATAAGTAGTTTGTAAGTTTAGGGACTGATGACCCTGTAATTAAGTCCCATAAGATTTAAAAAAAAAAAAAAAAAAAAGGTTGGTCACATAGACGAATGTTTTTTCACTATAGACATGTAACTACCACCCCAAGGTCGGCCAGGGGTGGGATGAGGGAGGAGGAAAGGGGCTGACGTCACAGCTAAGACATGCGTAAATAGTTTGTGGTGGGGCAATTTTATCCGAGTTTGGCAATATAAGTGCTCATGCGCAATGAGGCACTGTTCAGCTGCAAAGGTTTTGCTAGGTCTGTACAATGCCTTACATTAAGCGTGTTGCGTACTGCCAGGAACCGGCCTCGCAGTAGACGGTTGAGTTGAACATTTATCCCAGGTCACATTTCTTATGTGATCTGAGGCATTATCAAGTGCCATCACCTACATAATGTACTTTGTACTGACAAGGAAAGTACTTGGGCTCGAACAAACACATATACACCAAAATCGTATGACAGATAACGTAAAGATCCCTTGTTGCACTAGTGATACTCCCGCATCTACAAAGCTCTGCAGTTGTCCGTTAGAGGCCTCTGCATGTGCCATGCCGCATTGCACTTTGACCTGTCGGTTCGCCAGTAGGGACGGTGCAGTGTGCCTTCGAACTTTTGTTTTGTGACGTCATTTGTGTGGTGAAGCGTCAGATGGGATGGCGATTGCTAATCAATCCTGCTAATGTATTGCGATTAGTTGAGATGAAGTTACGGAGAACCTTTCTTCGTGAAGATGGTATTAGTGTAGAAGATGAATCATTCGCATGCTTTCTCATACCTGTTATGGTACAGAAATATGAGCATAAGTTAGATATTGTTGTAACACTAACACATGATGATGATAATAGGGATGATAATGACTAACAACTCATTGTAAGCGGTAATGCTACAGTAAGTGCGGGAAGAGGCGATGGAAGCAGTGGCAGTGAATACCAACCAACAGTCTTTCAGGAAGAAGGTTAAAGTTGCAACTATCATCACTGCTTTTGATGACAATTCGCTAGAGAACAGGTACAATGATTATTACATAAGTTATATTTCAGATATCTGCATTACGTATGGCGTCTACAATTACATCTACAGTGCTATCTAGAGCATGGTTGCAGAGCTTTGCAGAAAAACGACACCCACCGGCACATTGAGGTGTACGTAGAGATCCTGTAACCAAACGTTCATACAGATATGTTTGTTCGAGCCCATGTACTTTGCTTGTGAGTAGGAAGAATACAATAAATTTCTCATTTTATTCAGGCAGTGACGTACGACCCAGAGGAGACACCACTACATCTTATGTCCTCTCGAAATCAGCATGAGTGTAAATGCTGCTCATGTGATAATCATAAAAAAACTGCAGAGATTGTAGGGGTATAGGAGTGTGTGCGTGTGTTTTTAGACATATCTAAATTGTACATACAGTCTTTATTGAGGATAAAATACATAGTTGAAAACATACTTAACAAAAAAACTACAATATAATCATACATATAACAACAATAAATAAATATTTTTATTCATTTTATTACTAGTCTCGAATAAATCGAGAAATAATGGATATCGTCAAGAACATCTATGCTTTGTACATACGTGGATAGGCCTTTCTCTGTCCTGTTCACCCTTGCAGAAGCTGTGTGATCATAATTGAGTTCAGGCATCAACTATTTGGGACTGGATGAAAGTGACATCCCTGGAGAGGAAGAATAGAGAGTGCAGATGAAAGAAGCAGAGGGATGCACAGTAAGAGTCAGAGCTGGTAACTGGCTGGGCCCTCATATGGGGTGAAAATAGTCAGCTTTGGGCTTTCGTGGCAGTGTACCTGGAATGTACAGAGGGAGTTACACAGAAGTGCCATGAAGTGGTCTACC
This sequence comes from Locusta migratoria, assembly GCA_026315105.1. Lineage (NCBI taxonomy): Eukaryota > Metazoa > Arthropoda > Insecta > Orthoptera > Acrididae > Locusta > Locusta migratoria. The sequence goes on from CM048753.1 coordinate 4,934,771, forward strand.
ACCTGGAAGGAGGGCTGCAACGAGGCCCTGGTTCTGGCTGCCTCGAAGTCGCTGAGCAGGGTGGGACTGTAGTGAAGCAGTAAGGGTAAGTAGGGCGAGGTCCTCTTCATGAGGCCAGTCTCCCGGCAGTAGCTTCCATCCGTAACTGCCGTCTGCTGTGGTGCTCTGGACTCGCATTCGGAGGGATGGTGGTTCAAATCCACCTCCGTCCATCCAGATTTAGGTTTTCCGTGATTTCCCTAAATCACTCCAGGCAAATGCCGGGATGGTTCCTTTGAAAGGGCGCGGCTGATTTCCTTCCACATCCTTGCCCAAACACTCTCAGTGTAAGCTCCGTCCCTAATGACAATGCAGTCGACGGGACGTTAAACTCCAAGCTTCCTTCCTTCTTGCTATGATATTCCATTTGGTGCATGTTGCACCATATGTTGTTGCGGATAAAACTTTCTTAATGGATTGAATTTTATTTTCGACTTAGGAGGAGTTCTTTACGTTTCGCTCATACCGCTAAACTTCATTTTATTTAGCGCACCCATTTCCGATGGCGATAAGGCCAGAATGAATCATTGCATATCTCATACACGCTTAGAGGTATCAAAATGATATTTTGACAAATGACAACATGCAAAGAGGGGAGTATTTTGCCACATGGTTACTACGCAAAACTCCATTAACTGTCACGTTATTCAAGGAAATACAAAGTTGTACTATGAAAAAGAGTAAAGTTAGTGATTTATTGTACACAGATTATTTGCAGATATTTCTTCGTCACTCGCAAAAGTTTATTTCTTTACTTCTTATCCGTTGTGTTTCTGAGCTACTACTCCATTTCGAAAACCTAATAGGAGTTACATTTCGTTCAGTTTAAAGCCTAGTAGTAACAGAACAGAAGTTACTACATCTAATGAGGATTTTATATGGGAATACTTGAAAAAGACAGATAGCAAGGATCTCTTCAGTAGCTAACAAACTGACTTGTTTTCATTTCCTCACATAATAAAGCACTCTGTATTGAGATATTTAGAATATCCTTTTCATATAACTGAAAATTTGAAATTGCATATTACATAGAGACATAGCACTTTTGTAGTGTGCAACTATTAAATTTAATGGGTTAAAAGAAGTCAGTACCAGTATCTTTAACTATGGATTTTATGCAGTAACAAACTGTGCCTAATTATTAGGAGCTCTAATACAGAAGACGTGTTACTACTAGACGGGCGGGCGGATACCAGTGCATCATATTTAACTGACATTATCTCAAGTTATACATTTCTCACAGAGTTTCTGTTAGGAGAGGATGAAAATTTGATGTATTTTGAACATTTCATTCGCTTAATGTGTTCACCTAACTTCAACACAAAAAAAGTTCCTCGCGTGTCGAAAATTCCGTAACGTTGTCAGGAAGTGCATGGTCGTAAACTTTCAGTATATGCTGTTTATAAATTATTCCCATAAATAAAAGTAAAATGAAAATGTAGTGTAGTTCTTAATGAAGACATTGATGAAAGTTTCACATTGTTACAGTGAGTAGTTTGTGAGTGTGAGCGAGTTGAATGAAACGCGAGGTAACGCGTGAGCTTCGTCCGGAACGTGGCAACTCCTAGAGCTTGGGGAAAAAATGGCGTATAGTTCAGCTCGGGTTTATAGGAGCCTTAGTCAAGACGCCACAGTCGTGGTGACATCACGACTATTAAGTCTAAGAGCAGTGGCCGACTACCTGCAGTGACTGCCGGCCGCTACGGCCGGCAGTCGCAGTGAAACAGTACTTTCAGATGTAACTACTCAGTGTTGAGCTTTTTGGACAGGGTATGTCTGGAATGAGGGAGCAGGTGGCAGACTTTGGCAGAGCGACCCACAGGGGCACAGGAGGAGCAGTGGCAGGTATAAATAGTAAAGCTAGAAGACCACCGGCCAGATGGGAGCTAGTGGGCCTTGAGCTTTTTGGACAGGGCGCGCCCAGAGCGCATCAGCAGCCGGCGGGCCCCGGAGAGCGCCAGCCACAGGAGCGCGGGCGCGGCCAGCGCGAGTGCGATCAGGTCCAGGCAGTAGAACTGCCACCAGGCCAGGTCGCGCGCCGCCGACTGCAGGTGGCGCGTGTCGCCCCGGTGGCGCAGCAGGTACTCCGTCCAGAAGACGGCCCTCTCCAGTGGCGGCGACGGCTGGTCCCGGATCAGCACCGACTGCCGGTGAGCCGCCTCCCGGTACCTGCCGAAACACGATGTAGTGTTACCGTAGGGGTAGGAGCAAAAAAGTACACATTAAGAGTGGTAGAAGAATTGATGTCTTCTTACAATATTTATTTTTATAATTGATGTAACGAGTGTATATTTTTACTTGCTATATAGATATTATATATATACCCCTCCAACACATCCTTTCCTCCCACCACCCACCTGGCCTAAATCTACACTAACCCCTTCCCTTCCTCCATCCTCAGCTCACCTATTCATTATCCCTTCCTTAACTCTCTCTCTCTCTCTCTCTCTCTCTCTCTCTCTCTCTCTCTCTCTCTCTCTCTCTCTCTCTCTCTCTCTCTCTCTCTCTCTGTGTGTGTGTGTGTGTGTGTGTGTGTGTGTGTGTGTGTGTGTGTGTGTGTGTGTGTGTGTGTGTGTGTGTGTGCACCCCTCAGCATCATTCAGTTCACTCCTCTTCTCTTCACTACTTGATCTTTCCTCTTTGGTTATATATATCCTCTCTGGCTTGGCTCAGTACATACATGCAGTATCTCTGACATCCACACTCCTGAAACACCACCTTCATGACCTAGGTAATGAATTACCTTTCCCTTCTGTTCCCACCCTTTCTTCTTCCCTTCTCTCCCACCTGATGAAGGAACTGTGTTCCGAAAGCTTGTCCTTTTTGTCCCCTTTTTCTGTTTCTTCATTTGTGTTACTATCGGCGGTACAGCACAATATTTATCATCTCTGAGGAGAATTTTCATCATTAATTGTGTGTGTGTGTGTGTGTATATAATAAAGATTGTTTGTCTTATCCAAAGTAGAGGCTTGTCGATAGAAACATGAAACACACACAAACATTCAAGCTTTCGCCACCTCTGGCAGCTTCTTCAGGAAAAAGAGAAAGGAAGGAAGGAGAGGAGAAAGGGAAGGATATGGGTTTTAAGGAAATGGAAAAGGAGTCATTCCAATCCCAGGAGTGGAAGGACTTGCCTTAGGGGACAACAAGGAAGGTAAACAAATACACACACACTCACACATATCCACATCCAAACACACCTAGGCAGACATTTGTAGAAACCAAAGAAGTTGGACAGAGATACCACTTGAGGCAGAGGCTATGTCCACAGAACCGAGGCAAAGATGTTAAAGTTGGTGGGTGGGAATTTGAATTTATACAGGGTGTTTCACTAAGTGTGTTTGCCTCTGTAACTTATAATAGGTGACAGGAAATTTTAATGCGGTAGGTCAACACAAGAAATGTTACACTTTCTGCGGAGCTATGAACATAGTTTATTGTATCATTTTCCAAAGAGTTACAGCACAAAGATATATTTTTTTAAATGGAACAATAGTTTTTTTTATGTCGTGCATTGCATTCGTTGAAACCAGCTGCGTCCAAATCAATTTAATCTACATTCCTATCACTGTTAGTTTGGGAGCTACAACCCTTCAGAGTTTCAGGGGCAGATCCCACAAACGCTGCCCATAATGCAATGCGCCTTCTAAATGTGGTGCGGCCGAGTTGTAACGTCGCCGGTGTCACGGAGCGAGGAGCTTCCTCGATGCGCTGTTAGACTGCCGACTGTCGCCACACACGGCCGTATACCCGACAGTTGGAGCCACACAAACAACCGGGGCTCAATATAGTACAGTTACTGACAGCGGATGACGATGGCATACACGAACAACGGGCATCGAGGAAGCTTCTCGCTCTGTGACACCGGCGACGTTACAACTCGTCCGCACCACATTTAGAAGGCACATTGCATTATGTGCAGCGTTTGTGGTATCTGCCCCTGAAACTTTGAAGGGTTGCAGTCTCAAAGTAACAGTGATAGGAATGTAGTTTAAATTGATTTGGATGCAGTTGGTTTCAACGAATCCAATGCATGATAGAAAAAACTATTGTTCCATTAAAAAAATTATATCTTTCTGGTGTAACTCTTTGGAAAATGATACAATAAACTATGTTCATATAAAAAGTTACTGTGTATGTGCTCATATTTCATGAACTACATGTCGTACTGCTATACAATTTTGAAGGTACATTCAGTTGTTTGTGTGTATACTATCTGTAAAATTTCTTGCGGCTTGAATTTGTAGTGTAGAAATTATAAATTGTAATGTCATACCGAATGCTGTAGTTTTAGTCCATGAACAGCAGAAAAGTAGTAAGAGAGAAACTTTTCTCCCTTTCATTATTTTCATGAGATTGTCAGCGAGAAAAAGTTTCAAATTATGTTTAAAGTTTGTTGCAAGTCGCTAACTACTGTTATTCTCATATAATGTATTTATAAAGTTTCGTCGCCTGATGAGGCAGTTTCTTGCAACGCTTATTGTTTATGACATTATATCTCCTGAACCATGTGTAGTATGTGGTTCATACTCCTACAGCAGTTGTTATTTAATGTAAGGAATATATCTATCAAATTTGGTTGAAATCGGTCCTGTGGTTTAGGAGGAAAAAGCATCATTGTCTTTTGATGCAGCAGTCTTTCATGCATCTCATTGTTTATGACGTCATATCTCGCGAACTGTGTGTTGTACGTAATTCTTACAGTTAGGGCGTCTGTCCTCATATATTGAAGCTTACGTGTACAAAATTTGTAAAAGATTGGAATGAAACTGTAGATTTGTTAGCAATACATACACACAAAGATACATCCTGCTTTATATATAGAGTGTATTAGTCAAAGAACTGATTTAATAAAATATTTAAGGCTTTATCTTTATGTAAGTATTAAATAAGAAGTTGATGAAATAGTATATTGAAAAATGATAAAATGAAAGGTTTCACTAATCACTGGCTAAACTCAGTCTGTAATAATTTTAAGCATGAGAATTGCCTATCAGTATTATAATTGTTGCTAACTCAATACCGAAAAATCACCTTTATGAATCCCCCGTTTCACTCAAAGACCGACCTATGTAAATTTGAGATTCGCATCATTACAACTCATTATACTGCCGTCCAGGATCTTTGTCCAAACTGAAAAATAATTCTCAATAGACCTATTTTATTTCAACACACATCCATGAATAATTTAATAATTATTAAATAGAATTAACTATGAAATGGCGACCGGTGACTGCAGTTTAATAGCTGATGTTGAAGATGCTTCAACAGGAGCTAAAATCCTGAAAATGCTTAAAATAATTGAATAGGTGCTGTTGCTATGAAGGGACATTTCTATTGAAGATCATATCTGCCATTTTACAATCATTTAACAGACCTTTATTATTACTGTTGAGAAAAACAATCTAACACGACTCTTGCAAAATTATAATAATATCGTTCTTTCAAATCACGACATGAAATGTACAGGAACAAGACAAAACGAGACGGATTACACCTTGTACAATTGTTTAAATAGTACGTGAACATAGAGCTGAGATAACATTGACGACGATATTAAAATTACCAAGAAGGTTAGAATGAAGGGAGGTGGCGATATCTATCCTTGTTATCTATGCTGAGATCTATTGGTTGAAGCCAGGGATCCATGCTGTTGCGCCCCAAACAAGGCTTTGTCTCTTATAATCCTGTGTAAATATTGCTCTCTTTATGTAAAGCCTCTAAATTGATAGTCACATCGTAATATTTACTTACATATGACATACATTTCAATTAGAACTACTTTGCCATACAGTACGACCAATGTTTTGGGCACAAACAAATGCCAGAGTGCGCATTTTCCTGGTTTCACTTTTTCAGTGTTAGGCCATCTCCAGAGATTCTAACCTCCTTGAAAATTACTTTGCTGTAAAAAGCAGTTCATTGATGTCCTTGATAACACTTTATCTCTGACCACTGCACTTACGTTTTTGATTAGAATTCAATACGGTGTCACTGTTTATATCGTTTCTCCACCCTTGATGAACCCTGAATAGTAACACTGACAAAATGTTCTGCATTGTCTTCGTGAGCAGATGGTTAATAACAACAACTGTATATATACACTAAGCTTCCATACAACATACAAGCGACCCATCAAAATCCGTTTGTACCATACTTGGTGTTCCCATTATAAGAGACTAGCTGAAAACCCGACGTTGCCTGGATATTTATTTATTTATTCCTGCCATTTTCAGGTATATATTCATTTGTATAAGGGCTGTACGTCAGTAAAATCTCTTGGGAATACAGTTAGTAGCAAAGAAGTAATAGATTAAAACTTGGTGCGTGATGGGGCGTTTTCCATAAACGTTACCGCTTATGTACTCGTATCTCAAGAACTACGTGTCGCACTGTGATACAATTTTCAAGGTAAACTCAACTGTATGCGTGTATAGTGTCTGTAAAATTTCCTGTCGCTACAATTTGTAGTGTTCAAATTATAAATTGTAGCGTCATACCGAGAGCCGTAGTTTTACCCCATAAACAGTGGAAAAGTAGTGAGAAACGTTTTCCCCTTTCATCATTTTACTATGGTTGCCAGTGAGAAAAAGTTTAATAAAGGTTTGAAATTATGTTTAAAGTTTGTTGCAAGTCGCTAAGTACACTGTATGAGAATGACAGTATTTCGAAAGTCTCGTCGCATTATATGGCATTTTTTGCGATTTCTATTGGTTATGACGTAATATCTTTTGAACCATGTGCCGTGTGCGATTCTTAATCGTGCAGTAATTGTTACCTCACGGTAAGGAATGTGTGTACCGAATTTGGTTGAAATCGGTGCAATGGTTTAGGAGAAATTGAGCAGCATAGTCACAAAATGCAGCAATTTTTCGCGCATCTCATTGTTTATGACTTCATATTTCGTGAGCTATATATCGTACGTAACTCTTACACTTACGGCGACCGTCCTCATGGATTGAAGAATACGTGTACAAAATTTCATAAAGATTGGAAGAAAACTGTAGATCTGTATACAAACATAAGGACACACACCTTTATATATAAAGATCATCAGAGAAGTAAATTGAACAGACTGATTATGTTGGTACGTTTTCTGTCTCCACATCAATGTCGGACAATAAAGATATGTCAAGTGACATACATTTTCACATTTGTATGCAACACGTACAAACATACGGATACTCTGCTTTATATATTAGAAGAAGGGATAGGTTGGTGGGACACATTCTTAGACATCAAGGAAGAGTGTGGGGTAAAAGTTGTAGAGGGAAACCGAGGGACAAAGAATGCAGATTTAAAAGGATGCAGGTTGCCATTCGTGTTACCGGCCGCGGTGGCTGAGGTGACTGAGGCGCTCCAGTCACGGTCTGCACGGCCACTACGGTCCAGGGTTCGAATCCCCCCTCAGGCATGGATATTTGTGCCGCCCTTAGTATAAGGTAGTTCGTAAGTAGTTTGTAAGTTTAGGGAATGATGACCCCGTAGTTAAGTCCCATAAGCTTAACAAACATTTGAACATTTGAATTGCCGTTCGTGTTCTCAGATGAAGAGAGTTGTGTAGGACAGGGTAGCGTGGAGAGCTGCATCAAACTTGTGGTGTCGCACAAGTCTGAAGTGCGCGCCACCTGCCTTCGCCGCGCGCCGCCATGCACGCACGGCGCGGCATTCTTACGATGTCAGCCACGAGCGCCCTCTGTTACAACTCTGCTCGTGGCCACCACTGAACGACATCGTTCACTTGGGACTGAGATAGGAACCAGTCAACACTTCAGAATCAGATAGGCACCAGTGAAGACTTGGCTATCGGATAGGCACTAGGCAGGCCTCTAGCTCAATTATGTATCAGCATTCTGCAGTACTGAGCTATGTAAAAGTTAAGTATTGTATAAATTCTGTGCAATATATATCTCGTTCTAATTTACTCTAGTTTTTCTAGTTTCTGCTGTCCCACTGGCTGGTCACCTCCATACCGCACAAGTGTGCATCCTCATTCCTGTGTCGGTCTTCCTACTTTGACACCGACACCTATGACGGAAACGAGACACAAAAGCAGCGACGAGGCTGGGACACAAAAAAACTACTAGTCTGCAGATTGAAGACCACAACAACAATAAGGAGGAGCACGGACCTGGGCTCGGTGGCGACGGCTCGGATGGCGGCGGCCAGCGCCCCGGCGGTGAGTCCCTGCAGCTGCAGGACGCGCGCGAAGCCGGCGCCCCTGGCGGCGGCCGCGTTGGCGTCGTGGTCGCAGAAGACGGGCAGCGCCAGCAGCGGCGCGCCATGGAAGCTCGCCTCCAGCACGCTCAGCAGCCCGCCGTGGCCGACGAAGGCGCGCAGCCGCGGGTGGCCTGCGGGCACAGTGCCGAAAAGTTGAGCACGGGGCGAGTGCGGGCACAGGAGTACGCTACCAAAATCCAGTTAACTGTCCGAGTGAGCAATGTGCAACACGGTAGCGGTGGGCTGTGAGCGCAAATCCTCGAGAAATCCTCGCGCACTCTCGAGAAGTTGTCGACAGTGCTACGCTCTGCGGAGGCTGAGCAAAACAACTCTTCAAAGAAGCCTTTTAGTCAGAACAGAAGTATCACTGTATGTGCAAGGAAGAATTTGTATTTCACAAATTGGCATCAAGTACACAGCTTTTTTTTTATCTGTAATGAATTAGTAGTAGTTGAATGTTTCTCAGAAGAGGTATCATAACACGTATCTGACACGAAACAAAAACTTCATTTTTACCATAATCAAATATGCATTCTGCACGTCTTTATACTTCAGTGAGAGAGAAATGTTAGCCCCACCTCCAAACAGTCCATGATAAAAGCCCTCTCCCACCTCAACCTCCTTTCCAGCCAAAAATGGGGCCTCAACCCTTCCACTGTCCTTTTTTACCTACCATTCCATCAGGCATCCTTTCCTCTGCTCTTTCCACCCCGCTTGGGTTTCCACTGCCCCTGCCCACTACCAATCCCTCCACATCCTCGAACGCCACACACTCCACCTCGCTTATCCCATCCGCCTCCATTCCCCCATGCGGATCATTCCTTTCCCACATCTGCTCAAGTTCCTCGAACACCTCGCTTCCAATACGTATCCCGCAAACTGGATACCAGGTACCTGCTTGTATGCCATCTCTTGTTGTATCGCAGGCCTCTGCCACGCCGTGAACTTGTTATCCCCCCTCTCTTCACCTCTACACTCTCCACATCCTCTCCAAGGGTAACCTCCGTCACGTCCCCCTCCTGGATGACACCTTCCATCCTGACAACTACCCCTCCTACCAACCTTAATCCTGCCCCGTATTTGTAAGCCCCCCTTTCCTCTCCCATCCCATTCCCCCCCAAGCTTGGCTTTCCTCTCCTCTTCTTTCCCCGGAGTCCTTGCACTATCCTCCCTCATCCCCCGTCACGTCTGTTCCCGCCCCTTCTGTCCTCATCCCCTCCTGTCCTCATGTGCCACCAGCTTTCAGCAGTGCATCGTCTGTATTACAGTGTCAGTGCCAGTGATCGTGTTCAGTGTCTCCAGTTTTAAAACTTCAGCAACTGCAGAGTAGGCAGAACATT